>CM070715.1:49514731-50247231 GCA_036346275.1 Otatea glauca | reverse complement strand
ATCTAAATCGAGCGAGTTTCCATGAAGAAGATCTTGTTGACATGTTCTATTAAATCATTGGTAGGAGAAGAACCCGACTCGGTATTCTTAAAAAAAGAGGGGAAGCAGAACCAAGTCAAGATGATATGATATGATATGATATGATATGATATGATATGGGTCACCCCTTCTTCTTGCGCCAAAGATCTTACCATTTCCGAAGGAACTGGGGCTACATTTCTTTTCAATTTCCATTCAAGAGTTTCTATCTATTTCCACGCCCTTTTTTTGAGACCTCGAAACATGAAATGGACAAATTCCTTCTCTTAGGAACACATACAAGAAAAAAGATAATGGTAGCCCTCCCATTAACTACTTCATTTTCATTTATGAATTTCATAGGAATAGAAATCCATGTCCTATCGAGACAGAATTTCGAACTTGCTATCCTCTTGCCTAATAGGCAAAGATTGACCTCTGTAGAAAGACTGATTCATTCGGATCGATATGAGGACCCAACTCCGTTGCATTGCCGAATCCATGTTCCATATTTGAAGCGGGTTGACCTCTGTGCTTCTCTCATGGTACAATCCTCTTCCCTTTGAACCCCTTTCTCCTCGGTCCACGGAGAAAAAATGTAGGACTGGTGCCGGCAGTTCATCACGGAAGAAAGAACTCACAGAGCAGGATCGCTAACTAATAGAATAGTACTACTAACTAATACTAATATATAGAAATAGATATCTAGAAATAGAAACGAACTAATATATAGATAATCGAAATTGAAAAGAAGCTGTCTTTTCGTATACTTTCCCGTTCTATTGCTACCATGGGTCTTATGCAATCGATCGGATCATATAGATATCCACAACATAGGTCATCGAAAGGATCTCGGACGACTCACCAAAGCACGAAAGCCGGTTAGAAAATGGATTCCTATTTGAAGAGTGCCTAACCGCATGGATAAGCTCACATTAACCCGTCCATTTTGGATCCAATTCGGGATTTTTCTTGGGAAGTTTCGGAAGAAATTGGAATGGAATAATATCGATTCATACAGAGGAAAAGGTTCTCTATTAGCATAAGCGCTGTACCTAGAGGATAGGGATAGAGGAAGAGGAAAAATCGAAATGAAATAAATAAAGAATAAAGCCAAAAATAAGTCGAAGATAGAAGAGCCAGATTCCAAATGAAGAAATGGAAACTCGAAAGGATCCTTCGATTCTCAAAGAATGAGGGCAAGGGATTGATACCGAGAAAGATTTCTTCTTATTATAAGGCGTGATTTGATCCGCATATGTTTGGTAAAAGAACAATCTTCTCCTTTAATCATAAATGGAAAGTGTTCAACTAGAACATGAAAACGTGACTCCATTGGTCTTAGTTAGTCTTCGGACGGAGTGGAAGAAGGCGGAGACTCTCGAGCGAGGAAAGGATCCTTGAAAGAATTGAGCGAGGAGCCGTATGAGGTGAAAATCTCATGTACGGCTCAGAGGGACGATAAGGGTGACTTATCATGCGACTTTTCCACTATCAACCCCAAAACCCAACTCGCCTTACGTAAAGTTGCGAGTACGATTAACCTTTGGATTTGAAATCACTTTGCTTATATACGGTATTGGCCATAATTTACAAGAACATTCTGTAGTATTAGTAAGAGGAGGAAGGGTTAAGGATTTACAGGTGTGAGATATCGCATTATTCGAGGAACCCTAGATCTTTGTCATGAGAAAGAATCGTCAACAAGGGCGTTCTAGTGCGTTGTAGATTCTTATCCAAGACTTGTATCATTTGATGATGCCATGTGAATCGCTAGAAACATGTGAAGTGTATGGCTAACCCAATAACGAAAGTTTCGTAAGGGACCGGAGCAGCTACCATGAGACAAAAGATCTTCTTTCTAAAGAGATTTGATTCGAACTCTTATATGTCCAAGGTCAATATGGAAATTCTTTCAGAGGTTTTCCCTTACTTTGTCCGTGTCAACAAACAATTGAAATACCTCGACTTTTTAAGAACAGTCCGAGTCAAATAGCAATGATTGAAGCACTTCTTTTCCATTACACTATTTGGAAACCTAAGGACTCGATCGTATGGATATGGAAAATATAGGATTTCGATCCTAGCGGGAAAAGGAGGAAGCGGATACTCAATTTAAAGTGAGTAAGCGAATTCCATACTCGATCTCATAGATCCCTATAGAATTACGTGGAAAGTCGATTCGATGAAAGTCGTATGTACGGCTTGGAGGAGATCTTTCCTATCTTTCGAGATCCACCCTACAATATGGGGTCAAAAAGCCAAAAAATAAGTGATTCGTTTTAGCCCTTATAAAAAGCGGATTCTTGAACCTCTTTCACGCTCATGTCACGTCAGGCTGCGAGAAAAAGAAGCGCAAAATCCGATCCAATTTTTCGTAATCGATTAGTTAACATGGTGGTTAACCGTATTATGAAAGACGGAAATAAATCATTGGCTTATCAAATTCTCTATCGAGCCGTGAAAAGATTTAACAAAGAAAGAAACAAATCCACTATTGGTTTCGTCAAGCAATACGTAGAGTAACTCCCAATATAGGAGTAAAAACAAGGCGTAATAAAAAGGATCGACGCGGAAAGTTCCGATTGAAATAGGATCTAAACAAGGAAGAGCACTTGCCATTCGTTGGTTATTAGAAGCATCCCAAAAGCGTCGGGTCGAAATATGGCTTTCAAATTCAGTTACGAATTAGTAGATCGCCAAAGGGAGTAGGGGTGCCATACGCAAAAAGGAAGCGACTCATAGAATGGCGAGAGGCAAATAGAGCTCTTGCACATTTCGTTAATCCATGAGCAGAATCTAGGTATGTAGACACATGGATCCATACATCTCGATCGGAAAAGAATCAATAGAAGGAGAATCGGACGATATCTTTCTCGAAACAAACAAAAGGAAAAGAAAGAAAGCAGAAATCATGATCAACTAAGCCTCTCGGGGCTTGCTTAAGAATAAGAAAGAGGAATCTTATGGAAATAGCATGGAATAAGGTTTGATCCTATTCATGGGGATTAGTAAATATCCCATACCAAAAATCGAAACAATCGGGACTTTTCGGAGATTGGATGCGATTACTAATTCATGATCGGCATGTATGCAGAATGAAAACTTCATTCTCGATTCTCGAGAATTTTTATGAAAGCGTTTCATTTGCTTCTCTTCCATGGAAGTTTCATTTTCCCAGAATGTATCCTAATTTGGGCCTAATTCTTCTTCCGATGATCGATTCAACCTCGATCAAAAAGATAGACCTTGGTTCTATTTCATCTCTTCAACAAGTTTAGTAATAAGCATAACGGCCCTATTGTTCCGATGGAGAGAAGAACCTATAATTAGCTTTTGGAAATTTCCAAGCGAACAATTTCAACGAAATCTTTCAATTTCTTATTTTATTATGTTTAACTTTATGTATTCCTCTATCCGTAGAGTACATTGAATGTCTGAAATGGCTATATGAGTTTACATTATTAGTATATGACTACTCTAGGGGAATGTTTTTATGTGGTGCTAACGATTTAATAACTATCTTTGTAGCTCGAATGTTTGAGTTTATGTTCCTACCTATTGTCTGGATATACCAAGAGAGATCTACGGTCTAATGAGGCTACTATGAAATATTTACTCATCGGTGGGGCAAGCTCTTCTATTCAGTTCATGGTTTCTCTTGGCTATATGGTTCATCCGGGAGATCGAGCTTCAAGAAATTGTGAGCAGTCTTATCAATACACAAATTTATAACTCCCGGGAATTTCAATTGCGCTTATATCCATCCTTTGTAGGACTTGGGTTCAAGCTTTCCCAGCCCCTTTTCATCAATGGACTCGGCGTCTACGAAGGAGTGTGGTTCGTTCGACAAATTCCTACCTCTATATCTATCTACGAGGTGTTTGGGTTTTGCAAAACTCCATAGACATGCGTAGAAGAAATGCTATCCCCACTCCGACCAAGGCAGAACTTTTACCAAAAGTTTATTGTGATCTTTTGTTCAAATAACAATTAAGGTGAAGCGTGGTCAGAACAACGAATCATTTATGATAAGCAGATCCATTTTGCAAGCTCGTTATTACGGGTAGTTCCTACAAAGAATCGGACTAATGGCGTATACAATGCTTGAATTATCGATGTAGATGCTACATAGTGGGTTCTCATCCTTGAGACTACGAGTGTAATAGGAGCATCCGTTGACAAAAGGATCACCCTAAGATAATCATCTCATGGCTATTGGGAGCGAATCAAATCGGATGGTTCTATTTCTCAACCTTTACGACTTGATCCTACGGAACCAAGGTCGAAAGGATTGAAAAAGTCGGTCATTCACAACCACCGATGAAGGATTCCTCGAAAAGTTAAGGATTAGTAGTTCTTTTGAAATCGATTTCAAAAAGAATGGATTGAGTCTTATACATACGCGAGGAAGGTAATCAAAAAGAAAGAAGCGAGTTCTTCTTTTTTATCACTTAGAGCCGTCTTGAGATGAAAGTCTCATGCACGGTTTTGCATGAAGAAAGAAGCGAGAATCCTCTTTTCGACTCGACTCCCCACTCCGATCGTTGCTTTTCTTTACATTTCGAAAGTAGTTGCTTGACTTGACACCACGCGAATTCTCGATATTCCTTTTTATTTCTCATCAAGCGAATGGCATCTTCTTCTGAAATCCTAGCTATTCTTAGCATGATATTGGGGAATCTCCTTGCTATTACTCAAACAAGCATGAAACGTATGCTTGCATATTAGTCCATAGGGCAAATCGGATATGTAATTATTGGAATAATTGTTGGAGACTCAAATGATGGATATGCAAGCATGATAACTTATATCTTTGTTCTATATCTCCATGAATCTAAGAACTTTTGCTTGCATTGTATTATTTGGTCTACGTCTGGGCCCGATAACATTCGAGATTATGCGGGATTATACACGAAAGATCCTTTTTGGCTCTCTCTTTAGCCCTATGTCTCTTATCCCTAGGAGGCCTTCCTCCACTAGCGGGTTTCTTGGAAAACTCTATGTTCATAATCTGGAGTAAAAGGATTGAACCTTTGCATGCCGGTACAAAACCGATGCCTTACCACTTGGCTATACTCCAAGCGGTCGGTTCACGGGAGAGGGGAAGGAGAAGCGGGGCTCAAGAAAACGAGCCGTGCAAGGACGCGGAGATATAGCAAGTAAGCAGCAAGGTTTTCCCTTTAGGACCGACTACAACAAGCTCGCGACTCTAATAGAAACAAAGGGTCACTCTGCTCTATTTGCTTGCAATGCGTTGCCTATCAAAGTCGTGACGCTTCCACCCCTCTTGCCCTTGTTACGCAACACGCCAACAAAGAACCTTGGTTCCGTTGCGCCTGTATTCGAGGCGACCATTTCGCGCGGTTCGATCCATTTCGATCCGAAAAATCCGATAACGTACCTATATGAGTGGGATGGATGGTAAATCATTTGCGATCTTTTTGGCGCAGACCTAGACACGGAGGTTCGGGAAGTAGCGCATGACGGCATTCTTTGGTGAAAGGGTGGCGGCGAGAGCATCATAATTGACATGGTGGACTACGGTCCCCATATCCGTCTCTACTCTTTCGTAATTGACTCCCTCCGCTCCCAACCAACCTTTTCCTTTGAAAGGTCTTCCACTAGTGGTTGAGGATATGAATCGGATCCCGATCTTGTCTCACGGACTATCCGTAGTGGTTACTGTGACCGTCAATTGGATCTATTTCTTTCA
The DNA here is from genome assembly GCA_036346275.1 of Otatea glauca. NCBI lineage: Eukaryota > Viridiplantae > Streptophyta > Magnoliopsida > Poales > Poaceae > Otatea > Otatea glauca. The sequence goes on along the minus strand of CM070715.1, from coordinate 50,241,497 downwards.
CACGGTCAAGCGGCATTGGTTCAACTAAGCTGGTGGCTGCTATTGATTGATATCGAGCCCGAGCCTTTGCCCCTTTTGCATGGTCAGCGAGTTATGGTCCACCTCCTATCGACTCACGAAGCCCGAGTATCAAACTCAAAGCGGAGGTTCAAATACCTCGGTACACCTTGATGGTCTTTGGCGGATCGACTACTTGGTGCAGGGGTTCCGTATCAATCCATGGGGCTTTAGTCATAGCCCCGCCTCGCTTTGTTCCCGCTCTAGGCTTAGACCATCCTTCGTCGGTGCTTCTGCGCTTCGATTATGGGTGCACGACCTTAGGGTCAACGAATGAAATGAAACAAGCGCCTCTCCTTTCCCGTCCATCAAAAGTGTTATTTCCTCCACTCCGACTCGCTTCTCCCTCCGATGCGGTAGATTAATTCATTGACAAAACCCATTGATTCCATTGGTGAGAAAATCGATGCGAACTCGGTAGTGCTCTGAAACCACTTTGTGCTTCTTACATTGCCGGGAAAGAAAGGCGTCTTTGGTCGATCCAAGACGTCACGCTTGCTATCTGCCCGGCTGCCCCTATCTGAAATAATTTAATCGATTGACCGACTTAACATACGCGTTTCGTTATGGACAAGCTCCTTACATGCGCATCGATCGACCGGCGTGAGGGATTTGCATGGGGCGTTGCGCGTCGCGTCGGAGATTGTCGGACAATAAACGTTTCAATGGGTGTAGGTGCGGGGAGGGGTGTGGCGTCGCCCGCGACTTTACAGTGTGCGGGATGCACTTCCCACATGATTATACGATGGCGTTGGAGCCCTCATGCGTGGGTACATGGAGGTGTGGTGATCGCATATGCGAGCGGCTTCCCGAGATGCCTTTGACCCGGGACCTACTGATCAAGACGAGGCGTTAACATCAAGGGCGGAAGGATTCCCATGCATGATGCGTACAACTCTAATCGCGGCGAAGTAAAAAAACAAACCGATGAAAGGAGAGAATGCGGAGCGAGAATGATGTCGGGCGGCACAAGAAGTCGACTAAACAACCCATTCGGCGCGTCGGGGTACTCGACCACCGGGAGATAGGGATTTAGTGACTTACCAACCAACCGGACATTGAGGCAAGACATACCATACAAATCACGGCCGGCTGCTGTAGTCCTCTAGCCGAGCCACTACTAGCGTGTGTGTAATTCATGGCAGTTCACTATTTTGTTTGTTATGGAGCTATTCTCTTTCTTTTTTTTATATAGTATAGAGCGGTAAGTTAGTGCTGTTCTAAGGAAGTGGTAGCTGTTCCGATTACACAAAGAAGGGAGATTTGTATAACCCGAGCTCTTTGATCAAGGCAGTGTGGCCAAAGTCAATCCTTTGAGAAAAAGTCATGTATTTACGTTGGCTATAGTGATCGGCACAAAGAAGTCTTCTTTGTTATGATCCCCGCACGCAGAAAAAACTCATCTCAAGACATGTCACATTTGATGAAACACGATTTGCCTCGCTACCCCATGCGCCTCTTCTCGGGAGAGATACACACTGCGCGATGATCGCTTTGCCACCGCCCACTCTATGTGCTCCGATTAAGCCCGGCGCTGGCGAGGCACACGGCTCGGTCGGTTGACCACGCCCACATCCGCCGGACATAAAGGACCATTGAGGTCCGCCCTATCATCTTGAAGTCCCATGCTTTTCGTTTTTCTTCTCGTGCGTTAGGATTGAAACCTAAGCTAATTAAGCTACTATCTACGGAGAATGGTATCCGTTCATTTCGCTTTGTCCATAAGCGTATATAGGATGAAGTCTAAGCGAATGTGCCACTCCCATTACGGTTAAGACATTTGAGAATATTAGCATTGGGCACTCTAACTCGAAGGAAGAAGCCGAAGCAGTCCGAGAGCTCGAACTCGGACTATCTACGAAAAAGATGGCATTCTCCTTAATCGCCTTGTTTTGAGAAGCGGGAGGTAGTTTTGTCAAGCTCATTAAGCATAGCGCAGTCAAGGCTAGGAAGATTTTCCGGGCCAGCCAACAAAGTGGGATATTCTTTGGAAGAAAGTGCGTATTGTTTGACAAGATCTTTAGGTCGGTCTCAACACGTTGGCATCTTCTATTCCCGACTCATTGGGGATATTATGCCTTTTGCTTGTCAGTAGACCGGCGATACGGACTAAAGTAAGTCGGATCTCAAAATATTTCATCATACTCGACCTGAAAGAACAAGCAAGGGATGAGCGCCACGGTAGTAGAAGGAAGCGGAGATGGAGGCGACTAGGCATCGATTTGAGTTCGAGATCGAGACCGACTTCACCACTATTGCTAGGGCGGGCTTACTTAGGCGAGAACAGAGATTCTTTTCTCTGCTATGCTACTTTCCTCTTTCTTCCCGAGGGCATTCCTTTCTGAACATAGAGCCAAGCAGTCTTGCGGAACTCTATCCCCGATTCCTTCCCTTCTTGAAGAAAGCGATCCGAGAACACCATCGAGGCAATAGCACTTGAAAAAGGAAAATACCATCTGCGTCGAGAAAATATTCTATTGCTATTCGGAGAACACAGCTTCAAAGCTTCTTGCCGGCCATGCTACTGTTTTGGTTGAAGTACCTTCGGCGGTCTTGATTCCATCTTTATATCGTTCGAGCTAGCCCCATGACTTCTTGGTGGCGTTGCTCTTGTTCGATTTCTCTTTCTTTGATCGAGCGCAATGAGAAGCAAATCTGGCGAACCTTGTGCTAAAATTCCTTCTTTTCTTTCTCAGCCCGAGCGTCATTGGTTGATCCAGCTCCTCTTGCTACAACGGTGGACCAATAAGCTAGTCCTACTTGTGCGCTGTTCTTTGGGCATCATACCTACTAGGAAGCATAGCGGGCGAAGGGCGAGAGGCAGCGGATGTCGGTGGCTGGTCATAATACTCCCTACGTCTTGACTATAGGGAGAGTGAGAAAAGACCGATTGCTCTTCCGGTTCTTGTGCTCGTGGTCGTGGTGCTTCTGTAGCGATTACTTGTGGCAAGCGGGAAAGTAAGTACGGCTTTCGATAGCTAATACGAGTTGGGATGACCAGCGGCGTCAAGAGGACAAAGCAAAACTCGCTATAAGCTCCTTAAAACGAGCTAGAACCACGTCAATCGAATTCAAGGAACGCTACCCGCCTAAAAGGAAAAACGCTTAGCTTAGTATAGCTCATTTTGAGCGTTAAGCTCATAAGAAGAGATAGGGTCTTTATCTTTGGACGATGTGAGAGACTAAAGGCGACTTGGAAAGAGCAGAGGCGGTTTGATTGTAGTGGCGGGGACAAAGCGAGAGTAGGTGACGGAGACAAGTCGAAGAGCTAAGAATAAAAGAAAGAAGCAAAGACTCATTCATATAATATTCCACTTTGTCTTCTTTGTGGTTCGGGTTTGCTAACCGGCGGGGAAGGTGACGAGTGCGGGTCTGTTCGGAGAGTTTGAAGGGAAAGGACAAAGATAGAGGAAAGAGACTAAGGGAAAGGCCGCTTACTAAACTTATAGGGCAAGAGTTGCCGCTTTGATTCAAAATACGAGGCTATGGATATAGTGGCGTCGGTCTAGAAGCAAGGAAAGGCGAGCTAATCGTTCAATCAATACTGGACTGACATCTGGTAACCAAAGCGAGAGGCTATAGGCGATAGACCTAAGGGGCTAGTGGCCGAGACGAGAGGGGAAGAGAAATCACGCCGGTGATTAGGAATAATTCAAAAATAGCAAGCGGACTCGATGTCGGAAAGTAAGTCTGATAAGCCAGCCATAACTCACCTTTTCACCTTTGTTGTTTTGTTACGGTGACTTGCTTTCTCGACTTCACTACTAAAGCCAATGACCTTATTTATAGCTTTCTTTCCGATTCCTAAGCCAATACTCCTATTCTTCTTATGGTTGCTAATAAGACAACTTATATACTCGCTTACTCCTACTCCTCTTGTATTAGCTTCCGTCTCTATATATCTATTTTAGTCTCTTACCCATTCCCTTGACCTTCTCTTACTCTTCTTACGGCTTATTAACTTGTCTTTCCGCTTTGTCACTCTCGTATTACGAATAGGAATCGGCAAGCGTGTACAACCACCCTCGAAAAATCGAACTTCCTCCTTACCTTACTTACCTTAGTGTCTTTTACCTAACCTACTCGCTCGAGCTTTTTTATCTTGGTTATTGGCTTTTTGACTCAAGTTAGAGCTTTTCTTTCTGGCTTTTCACTCGAGTTGTTTAATTGTTCGCTGGCTTTAGCTCATTTTTTGTCCATTTCTTCTCTTTACAGATCCTCAAGTAGGAAGAAGAATGGCAATGAAAAATAATAGCAATAGTCGTCTCGTAGGTGCAGTCTTTGGTGAAAGAATAGCTTATGGGGCTGGAGTCAAAGGAGCTTTCATAGACATAGAAATCATAATAGAAAGAGCGGGCTGCATGAGCAATGAGTGCCCTTTGTAAGTTGCGAGCCTGTCAAACCATAGGCGCCTTACCGCCCCCCCTTTCTTTTTTGAATTAGAAAGAAGGGGACGGGGGGATGAAAGACAAAGAAAGAGATCAGGGGGCTTTATTTATGATCGGAGAAAAGGAAGGGGCGTGGTTGATGTGTCACTTTGGGAACCCGTAGGAAGGGGAGACGACCGGCCTCATTCACATCTGAAATCGCCAACATGAACACAAACGAAATCGTCAAATTTCGTATAGAAAGAAAAGGAACCACTTCTATTCTCTTTTCTTAGGTATATGAAGAATTGCTTTTTGGTCCCTTTCGTCCAGTGGTTAGGACATCGTCTTTTCATGTCGAAGACACGGGTTCGATTCCGTAAGGGATAGGTACTTATTCGGCGGCGGTATCATTCTTTGAGTGATCGCTCGCTATCCGGCTTGAAAAGGTGGTCAGGAGCTTCCTCTCTCCCAGCAAGCAAGACGAGATGAGATCACCACTTCTCGATAATGGACTTTCTTGAATTCTTCCTTAGCCTTAGATGTCCTTCCTATCATAGATTCTCAAGCAGAGACAGAAAGAATTTCCATGCATGCGTTCTTTCTCTCCTCCCTCACCCACACATCTTTTCGTTCGCTTCCCATTTTCTCTCTATGGAACCCTCTCCTTAATGGCGTAGATTGATGGAGATGGCTTTTGTACCGGTCAATCTTTATATCCTTTCGGCATAGTTTTGTAAAAGATCGGCGGGTGATCCGTCCTTTCTCCTCTGCCGTGGTTCATGCATTCTTCCTTTTTGGAAGCGGATAGGGATCGGGTGAATTAGAGAATAGACAGACGTCCGTTGGCATTTCAGCCTTTCTTCTCCTTTCGTGGCCTATCAGAAAGAGAATCCGATTACCTCTTGGTCCTAAATATCGAATAGGACGAACGAACCGGCAAACAATTGCGGTTGCACGCCTCGATCGCAGCAATGAACTCAGCCTCTGTTGTAGACAATGCAACACATTTACGCAACTTGACCGCCATGACACTCTCCCCGCATAAGTGATCAAGTACCCTAAAGTGGACTTCCTGCTGTCAACATCTCCGCCATATATCCGCATCTGTGTATCCAACCAACACGGGCTTTCCATTACCAAAGCAAAGCTTCAGCCGAACTCCCACGGAGGTATCTCATGATCCACTTCATCGCTTCCCAATGCGGTCTTCGAGATTTGACATGAACCTACTTATCAGATCGTTCGCATGAGCAATATCGGTCAGCCACAAACTTTGCGTTTGTGGATGGAATCCCGGGTTAGGAATCATTCACCAAGAATTGCTTACAATAGAAGATAAGGGCTTTTTATTCCATTTACTACTTTACAACATGTCTGTGCAGTGTTTCAAGAAAGATTCGTTATCAGCCACCTTTTTCAGGTCTTTCATGGTACCACACTTCGGCACTTCAGAAAATCGTATAAAAATCAAGCAATAAAACGGATGCGCGTGCTAACGCGCAACGAGCAAGAAATAGACCGTCACCTATTGCAGGTTTTGGCGTAGTGCAAGTAGACAACTAGAAAAAAAAATGAACAAGCAACCAGCGCATCCCAAATGCAAGTACAATGCAACATAAAATTGTTTAAGGCTAGGATTAACCAGTAATACTCTAGAGTCTAGAGTAGCCCAATCGAACAAGAACTGTTACCAGCAGCAAATGTGCTCGATTCAGCACTGTTAGTGTCATAACGCCATCTCCTGTCACATTGGCTTAGTGCCTACAGGAACAAAGACACATTTCAGACAACTCTAATTTGAACATGAAAATATGTTGTAGATTACTAAAAATAGACAAGGAAAAAAATGCATAGCCATATTGTACTGCTGTCATCTTAATTGCGTGAAATGTGTTATCAGCATCGGACAGAACAACAATGTGGCCTTGTTCATGCAAAAGATACAAAAAATCAACAACTACTAAAAGTAGTGATGAGCAAAATAAACAAATAAGTATCATCTAGAAAGTGCAATAGAGGGAGCAACCTTGATGCTTAGTAGCTCTTCCATAGAATAATAGAATTCCAGCAGCGAGTTTGTGTCCTTGATCGATGTTGGATAATCTTGTTGCTTGGTTTCTTTTATCTTTATTTTTCGGTTAGTAGTGGTTTGCGTATGCAACCAGGAAATCTTTCCAGGTTAGGTTAGTCCCAGGAGATTTTTCCAGGTTAGGTAAGTTGGATCTGTTTTGATTGGTTTCATGTAATCAGGAGTCTGTCTTTTAACGTTTATATATATACACCACTACAGAAAAGGATATCACTGCCGGATGTTGACCCTGCACTCCCTAACTGGCAGTGATAGTCACTGCCGGTTCTTCAACCGACAGTGATAATAATATCACTGCCGGTTTATATTATACAACCGGCAGTGATAATGTGTTATCACTGCCGGATTTTTATCCATAACCGGCAGTGATAACGACTTATCACTACCGGTTGTTATTTTTCAACCGGCAGTGATAATCCATATCACTGGCACTTAATATTTTCCAACCGGCAGTGATAAGGTGTTAAGTTATTTCTATAAAACCGGCAGTGGTAAGTACAGTGCCATATTGTCCTCCAAAATCGGTTACATAATTTTTTTTTGTATTATATGTATGATGTAACGCTGTACTATATATATATTGTACAGTACATTTATTTTGTACGATATATGTTATGCGCAATATTAATGAAGTATTGGTAAAGAATAATTCAAATATATTAAATCATCATAATATTAAACATTGAATACCGAATACTCATTTAATCATGACAATATTAATGAAGTATTTGTAAAGCATAATTTAAATCTGATAAATCATCGTAATATTTAATTATTACATTGTTCATTGACAATCGCTCACATTTGATTAATTGTAGCGTGTGGCTCGTAAAACTCGCCCTTTGGGTTGATCACTTCTCAAACGATGAACCCGATGACCGCTCGAAGGGCTTCAACCCTTCGTCAAGTAAATTTGTTGGTGCCGAGTTTCACGCGCTGTCATTGAAGAAAATGATGCATTAATTATTGTCGTAGTTTTTATAAAGAAAAGTAGGCGTCAACATGTAATGATATACCATCTCGCCGTTGTAGTCAGATCTTGTCGATTTAACGTGTGTATGTGTGTCATTAAGTAGTATGCACATAAATTGTTCCCTTGCGGCTGTCTTAGGCACGAAAAATCGGTTTTTATTCTGAACTTCTTCGTTAATGGACGGTACCGAGTGCTCTTCTTGCGGTATTTTGTGTACGCCCTGTGTGTGGTTATGAATACTCATTAAACTTAATTAGGTGCAATTAAGTGCAATGGAATGAAAGATTACGGGACCAATAACGCAACGACCGAGTTTACCTGTCTAGCAATTCTATTACTTCTTTGTAATCGTTTGTCGGTTTCCTCATTGAGTCCAACACAGTGATCGTGCTATCGTCTAACGTAATGACGAGAAGGATCCAGTGAAAGCTGCAGAAGCCCATTAGTCATGACATGGTGTTGCACATGATAAAACTGACTAGTAGGCAGGGAAACACGTACTGAAAGTTGTAGGGTAAAAGTATGTAGCTCTTGTCTTGTAACTTTAGCAGCGCCTTTAGTACGTACTCCTCGATCTGTCTCTCCGTCAATGGATCTTTAATAAGTTTGCAGTTGACAAGGACGGGATCGAGGAATCCTACCCTTTCATTTAAGTCTGCTCTGAGTGTCATTGTCTCCATTCTACATAAGAAAGAAGTTAGACACTAAGTTTAAGGGTACGTGGATGTACAGTATGAATTATACAAGAGACTTACAAAGTCCACATTCTTAATACAGACACGTCCAGAGCATCTCGTTGGTACAACTGGTATAACTCGGAGATTTCTACCCAGAAAACTCCGTCCATATTGTGAAAATCCGTTTCTTTGTATTTGACGGAACGCAGCGCGTTTTTGTCTCTTGGACAAACTACCGATACCATTGATGTAGACGCCGTAACTGTGTCGTCAGTCTCTGCTCCTCGTTTGGATCCACCAATGCTTCCCCATTAACGAACTTCCACCTTAGAGGGGGCCCCTTCCCTTTAGCACCCTTCTGGTCTGCAGCAGTATCTCTTTTACCAACCTGTCCTTTAGATTTCTGCCTAGAGATGCGCTCGTAGTCTTATCGTTGACTAGGTTGAGGAGATTCGGTTGCTCGTCCAGTCTGTTTAACCGTCGCTATGTCTAGGAAGAAATCTTTTTTGGCAGCTTCGATTTCAACTTTATCAGGTGCTGGCGTCTTTTTGAAGTGAGCTGTCACGCTGGCTTCTACTTCCTTTCTAGTTTCTTCTTCGGTCATGTCATATGCTCGTTTCTTACCAGATTGTGCTGGCTTCACAGATATGGCACTTTTCCCCGCTGACCGTGATGAATTTTGAGATCACGGTGCTCTTTCTTGATTTTTCGTGGCCGAGGAGAGGTGACTTTTTAGGTGACGGAGGACTTTTACTACCTGGATAGGCCGCGCCATCATCATTAGTATCATCATCGCCATTGTCGTCATGGGATAAAAACATTATGTAGCGCTTGCGCCACGCGATGAATGTGCCCAGGCTTTGTCCAAGAGTATTTCTGCCCTCCTCATTGGGATCGTACCTCAACTTCATGGTAATTGTCAACCACCCCGCTCATCGATACTCTTGCGTATCCCTCAGGAATTGGGCGGTTATGCAACATCTACCCCTCGCCGCATGGCCAAGCCATCCCTTCAGCCACCTTAACGGTTATGTTCGCTAGAGGCAGGTGCAGACTACAACGTGTCGGCTCTACGATTTTGTCCACGGGAAAACTACAGGCCGAGTCCTCTTCGGGAGGGCCCACGGACGATTGGCTGCTTTTACGAGCACCGGCTGGACTCTGGAGGTCATGTGCCTGACGTTCGCTGAGGACGCTCGCTAGCATTTCTTGCATATTTTGTATCTGTTCTTGAAATTGCATTTCCTTTACCTGCATCCTTTCTTCTATTACTCGTACACGTGCATCCAACTGTTCTTGTCTAGTTAGCTTCGGACGCTTATAGATAGAAGTGTCCTCTGGGAACGCTGCTTTCCAGGGCACCAAGCCTACCCCTCTAGTGCGACCAGGGTGCTCTTTGTTACCAGTATGCGTGTTAGCTCGTCGTTCTCTCTTCTTGGTTGGAAGCAGCCTTGGGTAGCTTGGGCATGGGCATCTGCGATCTTCTTTGAAATTTCCTCTTCTTTCTCGCTTCTGAAGCTTAAGCTGCCATCATCCGACAGACTAGCTCCCCTCGCAAGCATCCAGTACTTTGATCTTGGGGCCATCTCGGAAGTCGCAGGAACAACTCCACTAAGAATTAGCTCTTCTTCCCTTGCATCCCACTTGGGTACTTTCTTCACATAGCCACCGGTGCCTAGCGTATGGGGGTAAACGTTCTTGTCCGAGTTTGTTTGTTCTTTTCACTGATAGCCTAGGCTTCATCAGACTTCTTATATTGCACGAATTCATCTCAAAATTGCCTCAACCTCGGGTACGTATCAAAGTTCGGCGTTTCATCCTTCTTCACATACTCCTTATTCAGCTTTGTCTTCCAATTCTTCTAGGAGATTCCCATGATGGATAGTGCACGTTTCTTCGCATGCTCCAACTGATCTTCGGGAAACTGAAACTTGGATGTCAAATATGTCCACAATGCTTCCTTGATTTCATCGGGAACATACGACGGGCAAACGCCACGACGTGTCCATGATTTGTAGGTGATAGGCACGTTATCTCTAGCTAGGACCCCGCATGCTATTCGGTATGGCCCAAGCAGTGATGCTGGTATAACGGGTTCGCCGACTGCATTAAGCTCCAGGATCACCTTTCGTTCACCCGTCCGCAACTTGTTAGGACCTCGTTGACGATGCTGCCTCTGTCCACGTGATGTCTGGCCCTGCATTTCGACTATTTCATTACTCTTCTAATCGGTATACGTGAGACCTAGGTCTGGAATAATTACCTCGGGTACGTTTGTTGCCTCGGTTTGCTGCAGGTTGAGGAAGCTTGTCGGGCTTTTTTTCGGGCTTTGGTTCAAATGCTCAGCGCCATCCGGCACTTGTTCCTGGTTAGTGGCCATGTGTAGCTAATTTATCTAAAATTTAAAATTAACAAAGGCATGAGATGAATATGATGGTATACGTATAAATTGGTCACGCACGAAGTTGTGGACCGAAATGGACTAATTATACGTACAATATTACACACATTTAACTCATTTCACGCATGCATTGCACTAGTATAGAGAACAAAATTGACACATACAATATATAAGGTATTTATTACATGAATATAATAAATACAATGTATTGTTAAAACAACAAAAATCTCATTACATGAATATAACAAATACAATATAAGGTATTTATTACATGAATATAATAAATACAACATAATAAAATCTCATGATGCTCCTAGAAACAAGCTGCCAAATTGTCTTTAGCGTCTGCTACCTCCGTGTATCTCTGTGTAGCCTTGCCATGTCATAGCAGTAGCAAAATAAAGTAGACATTGCAAATGCAACATAAAAGCTAATCTGTCAATTTTTTTAACATTTCCATGAGAACAAGAGCTGAGATACTGAATCATGATATTAAACAGCGCAACATATTCATAAAAAATGATCCCATGTTAATGCCTACTAGGGATTCAAGGTGTCAAAATAAAAGAATAGCCTTTTGACTCTATCACATCCTACAAAAATACAAAGTAAATTCCACAATTCACATAAATCCAAACAATTTCATAAAAAATGATCCCATGTTAGTGCCTAGTAGGGATTCAAGGTGTAAGTTACTTTTCCAAGTGTTCATCCTAGGAGTGAACCAGATCCTGGCCCATGTTCAAATATCCTTCTTCTGGTTGCCTTGCACTCTTGATCCCCTCAGCTTTATTTATGCATGACGAATGTGCACCACTTTTACCCAAGGAAGTCACTAACTTGCGGCATGCATAATCTTTCCAAGTCATTTTTTCAAAGTCCAAACACAAACTAATCTGCGTATATCCCTGATGAAATCAAAGAAGCCTCGGCATATGCTGACCAATATAGAATTCAACAAGTGTATATAGATATTTATATTGCACTGAACCAAAGAACTGAGATAAATTGGTTTCATCTGTTCCTCTATTCTATGAATATATTTCTTCATTCTCCTGACAGTATTTAAAAAACAGCAATTTGGCCTAATTCTACTAGCAGCCTGATTAAGTATTTTGAGGTGAAACTAATGCTTGAGACAATGTTTTTGATCTTAAGATAAGGAGGAAAGTTACATACTTTCTTTTCGTGCTATTCTGGAGTGCCTAGAATCAAAGATGGTCAAAACCCAGCTGTGTGGGTGCTAGACATCAGTTCACATGCCATGGAATACACAATTGGGGTGGACTATTAAGAAATTTACCAAAACTCATCACTGTACAAGTAAGCTAAATACAGCCATAAAATTGTTAATTAAATAAATTGTTTATTCACTTCAACATTGCTCTTACTGGAAACACACAATTGGAAGCAACATTGCTCTTCTTTGAAAACCCGTAACTAAATGTCGACGCTTCCTAAACACATTTGGTATCTCAATGACATTTGGCATTGTGTTCTGGCAAATTGGTTCAACAATGTAAGTATGGATGAGTGCTTGGCAGTATTAATTTCTTAAAACGGGTCCAGAAGAGGAGGGGGTGCAAGGGAGGACTCACCGGGTGGGGGAGTTGACGTGGGCAACATGGAGGGGAGCCGGCGCGCGGAGGAGGGCGGGCGGAGGAGGATGGCTTGGCACGAGGAGGGGTGCGGGGAGGATGGAAGGCGTGCTGAGGCGGGCTGGCGCGGGGAGGAGGGCCGGCGCGGTGGAGGCGCGGTGCGGAGGCTAGGCCACAGAGTGTGGGAAAAACAGCGAAGTGTGGGAAGAAGACCGCGCGCTTCGTTTATATAGATATGACAATCACTGCCGGTTCACCAAAGAAATCCGGCAGTGATATAACTATCACTGCCGGTTGAAAATAGAACCGGTAGTAAAACCTCCACATCACTGCCGGTTCGAATTAGAACCGGCAGTGATGTGGAGGTATTAATGCCGGTTCTAATTTCAACCGACAGTGATACCTAAACATCACTGTCGGATTTTTCTCTAGAACCGGCAGTGATGTGGAGGTATTACTGCCGGTTCTAATTTCAACCGACAGTGTTATCTAAACATCACTGCCGGATTTTTCTCTAGAACTGGCAGAGATGTGGAGGTATTACTGCCGGTTCTAATTTCAACCAGCAGTGATACCTAAACATCACTGCAGGATTTTTCTCTAGAACCGGCAGTGATGCGGGTGGGCCCCAAAAGTCAGTGGCTAAAGCCAAGCTCAAATTCAAACTAGCATAACTTTTGATATATAGCTCCAAAAAGGATGAAGTAAATTTATAAATTTGTATAAAATCATGAAGTTTTAGAATATATGAAACATTGATTTTTTTAATCAAAGAAAAATTAAGTGAATTACAAATTTGCTAAGAACCCTACATGGACTTTACATAAATACTATAACACCATGAGCATTAATTTGAATCTTTTTAATAAAGATTAACTTCAATGTGCTAGATATTAAAGTGTATCCGTATATTACAACTGGAAGCATGTTCTCCATACAAAATAAAGTGTATCCTTATATTACAACTGGAAGCATGTTCTCCATACAAAATAAAGTGTATCCGTATATTACAACTGGAAGCATGTTCTCCATACAAAATAAAGTATATCCTGGTATATTATTACAACGAAGCAACGATTCGACCTTCGTTATGATCACGGCGTATGTATGTAGCTTCCTCACTGTCTTCCATGAGACCTAGGTCGACGTTCTCACCAAAAGGAGGAAGCTCATCGAATTGGTTGTAGTCTTCCTCGTCGACTACATTGTCAACTCCGATAATTCTTCTTTTTCCTTGAAGAACCACGTGGCGTTCTTTGTCAGCCGGGTCCCGAACAAAAAAGATTTGTGTAACGACATTAGCAAGGATGAATGGTTCTTCTCTCAGATCCGATGTGCTTGAAGTCCACGGTAGTGATACCGTACTTGTCGATGTTCACGCCCCCAGGGAGCCTGACCCATTGGCACCGAAAGAGAGGAACCTTCAAAGGCCCATAATCAAGCTCCCAAATCTCTTCTATGAATCCGTAGTAGGTCTGCATATTACCATTGCTATCGTAGGCATCTATACGGACTCACTGCTCAGTTGGTGCTCTTGTTATCTTGTGCTCGTATAAAATGTATATCCATTTATGTTGTATCCTTCAAATGTCGGATTGTACATGACGGTCCACGAGACAAGACTCTCAAGCGAGCACACTCTGTCTGCGTATGCATCATGTGTCTAAGCAATCAATCTCCGAAGTTATCTTTGTGGTATATGGCGATCCAAACCTCAGATTTAAATGGGTTTTTCCTTCTTAGCATATTCTTGTGCATATCAACATACGGTGCCGCTACAACTGATTGGTCCAGAATCGAAATGTGCTTGAATGAATGAAGCACGATCATTAGTACGCTCGATTTCGACCTAATGTCCCTTTGCCTCGTAGCCTCCCTCATGGCGAGATATGGGCACACCAATCGGTTTGAGATCCATGTAATCGACGTAGAATTCAATGACCTCCTCGGTTCCCCAACCTTCGGCAATGCACCCTTCTGGCCGATGTCGATTACGAACATATTTCTTCACAACCCCCATGAACCTCTCGAAAGGGTACATCTGATGTAGAAACACAGGACCAAGAAACTGTATCTCTTTCACAATATGAACAATGAGATGGACCATAATATAAAAAAAGGATGGAGGGAAGCACATCTCAAGCCGACATAGAGTGTGGATCACGTCTTGCTGCAGCTTACCCAGCTTCATTGGATCAACGACCTTTTGTGAAATCGCATTGAAGAATGAACACAAATTTATAATTGGGTCTCGCACTTTCTTTGGCAGAACACCCCTAATTGCAACAGGAAGCATCTGTGTCATCATCACGTGGCAATCGCGAGACTTCATGCCAATTAATTTCAAGTCTTTCATTGAGACTAGCCTCTTCATGTTGGCAGAATAACCGGACGGTACTTTGACTCCGTGCAAGCATTCACACACGCTAATTTTCTCTTTCTTGCTAAGAGTGTAGCAAGTCGCGGAAGGTACTTTTTGCCTTTACCCAAATCTTCATGATGTAGCTCCTTCCTGAGGTTCATATCTTCCAGGTCTATCCGTGCTTTGAGTGTATCTTTTGTTTTGCCAGGTATGTCTAGTAAAATACCGAGCAAGCTGTCACACACATTCTTCTCTATGTGCATAACGTCGGTTGCATGTCGAACATCCAGTGCGACCAATAAGGTAGGTCCATAAATACGATCTCTTTTTCCACAAAGGAGTCAGATCACGGAACACGGGTGATGTCTCGCGGCTCCCTTTCCATGGATAATTTTAATATCCTTTACGCCGCAAATATCTCTTTGCCGCTATGCGATGTTTTGGAGTCAAGTTGTCTCCTTTGTACCATCGAAACCTCTCTTGTTGTTGCGATACGGATGGTCCTTACGAAGGAACCTACGATGTCGCATGTAACACATTTTTCTGCGAGATTTCAGCCACGGCCACCAGATCACCCAAGCAATGGACGATCCGTTGAATCCTTTGATAGTCGGCCCGAAAGATTACCGAGAGCGGGATAATCATTGATGGTTACGAACAACAACGCGTGTAGCATGAAGTACTCTCTTTATACTCATCCCATAGCCACACACCGTCGCTCCACAATAATGTAAGATCTTCAACCGGTGGTTTCGGTACACATCGATATCGTTGCGGGTTGCCTCGGCCCTTGGATCGAATGCATCATAATGTATTTTCGCTTCATACAAAGCCAAGGAGGAAGGTTGTAGATACATAAAGTCACCGGCCAAGTGCTATGACGACTGCTCATGTTGCCAAAAGGATTCATCCCATCCGTACTGAGCCCGAACCTTATATTCCTCACATCACATGCAAAGTGTTTCTTGTATTTTGTATCAATGTTCCACCACTACGCAGAGTCAGCAGGGTGTCTGAGCATTCCATCCTTCTTACGCTCCTCAGCGTGCCATCGTAGCAATTGAGCATGCCTTTTGTTCGCAAACAGACGCGTCAGACGTGGGATTTTAGGGAAATACCACAACACCTTGGTTGGGGGTCTTTTTTTCTTACGATGCACTTCGATGTCGGCATCATCGCGCTTATAACGAGATGCCTTGCAAACGGGACACGCATCCAATTTTACAAACTCATTGCGATACAATACGCAATCATTCGGACATGCGTGTATTTTCTGTACTTCCAGTCCCAATGGGCAAACAATCTGCTTGGCTTGGTACGTGGTTGTTGGCAACACGTTTCCCTCCGGGAGAACGTCTCGCAGGAAAACTAACAACTCTGTGAAGCTCTTATCGGACCAACCATTGCTTGCCTTCAACTGCAGCAGCGTTAGCACAACATGCAGCTTTCTGAGGTCCTCCTTGCAGCCCGGGTACAAAGGTGTTGTAGAGTCCTCTACCATACGTTGGAACTTCTGAAAATCCCTTTCACTCGTGTGGTCCTCCTCCCCATCATACAACATCTGTTTTAGATCATCTTCATGGTTATCGACGAACGTATCATCTTAGGTGTCCACGAACGTATCCTCGACCGCCGTGGAGTCGTTGTCTTCGTCATCATCATCAATCGGATGATCTTCACGTAAAATCTCATTTTCACCGTGCTCAGTCCAACAGGTATAGGCAGGCTTGAAACCCCTTCGAAGCAAGTGTGCACGGATCGCCTCAAGATTAGAAAACTGCTTCTCATTCTTGCAATCGACGCACGGGCAACAAATGTAGTCCGTCAGCTTAGTTGACTTGTACGCCGCAGCCCACGCCGTAAAACTAGTCACACCGTTAAAGTACTCTCTATCGCGACGGTCAGCTTCATACATCCATCTTCGGTCCATATGCAAATATTTATAACAAATAAAATCTCAGTAAATCAATAAGTGGTCACAAATTATTTTATTCATTTCATTTGTTACGTACTACTAATTAAACAAGAAATCTATTTCCAAATCTCACTATTAAAATCAATTAAATAATTGCTATTACTTATAATGGTCTGTCCGGCAAATTTGCATTACTTACAAAAAGTATTAAATTAATATACACCAAGTAAAGAAACAATACGTGTGGACTGGGCCAAAATTACAATTTTGGCCCAAAAAGGTTTCTTAATTTTAGAATTGTTTTTAATTTAATTAATCTATAAAGCAAGTTGCAATTATTAAAATTAGCAGACCAACTTCAAAAATTATGAAATTTTTTTGAGAATTTTTTTCAGAAAGTTCCACAAATAATATAACATTTAAAAATTTATTTTCAAGGTTTTATCACATTTTAAATTTTCTCAAAAATTCAAAACTTCCTCTTAATAGGAAAATATTTTAAATAATTAGCTAAAAACATTAAAACTCATAAATACATAATTTATTACTTAAAACATAATTCAACAAAGAATATAAATACTTTTTCTACACACATGACATCTAAATAGTTACATACAACGACAATTAATAATGTAGTGCTGTCGTACTTAATTAACATATTAAACGCAATCACTAATTTGGTCCTCGTAAAAACTTAAATTCAAGCTACATCTTAATCTCACTAATCACTACACACATAAAAAGGTAGTGAACTCAAATCTAGTCTCTAAATTAGAGCTCTAATTGTGCTTATTATGCAATCGATAATTCTCACAGCCAACAACCATATAGAACGTAATATCCAACAAAAACCAACTACAAATAAAATGTACATCAAGATACGAACTGTAGATCACGAATTAGAAGTGAATTTCACCAAATTTGAGAGCAAAAATTCGCCCCCTCTCTTCCCCAACCGAGCAAGAACAAAGCTCCTCTCTGTTATGGAGGTGGGGCAAGTACGAAGGGTACTTATAGTGTCGAATTATCACTGCAGGTTCTTTTTCAAGAACCGCAGAAATATCGATGCGTTGAATAATATAATTAAATCGCTGATACTCGCATCGTTCCGCGTTAAAATTTAGGGTAAGCCTTATCACTGCCGATTATTATTTATAAACCGGCAGTAATATATCACTGCCGGTTTTATAATATGAACCGGCAGTGATAATGCTCTCCTGGTCGCGCGGGAGAATTTAGGGTAAACTTATCACTGCCGGTTTTTATTTACAATCCAGCAGTGATATATTACTGCCGGCTGGATAAAATAAACCGACAGTGATATTGCTTCACTTCGCGCGGGAAATAAATATTGTGCCGGTTTTACTTGGAACCGACAGTGATAATACAATCACTGCCGGTTGGATGAGGCGTCGCGGATATACCCATCTGTAGTAGTGAAAGAAACAAGGCCTCAATGTTACCCCTAAAATTCTCATTGTAAGTTCATTATCCTTTAATCCTTCTCTCGATTTTTCCACCTGTTAGAATGTTAAGCTTTCTCAGTACATGCTCCTGTTTCTTTGTTTTGATGAGCCATTGAGCCATTCTACTATTTTTCACGCACTCTTGCAATTTCAGCAATGACCAATTAAATTGCTCACTTCAAGTAACACCATGAAGCATGTTGTAAATATATGCTGTTTCATTAACTCATGCTTTCTATTTCTTCAATTTGCAGTGCATGAGAAATCAATTTTGCTTCCTCTTTTACCTACAAGCCTTTTAGAGCTACAAGAGCCTCAGCTATTTGGATGGTTCACATACTATGCCCTTTTTTCAATGTACCCGCTTGTCTGCCGTGATCATCTTCTTCTACAATATATAGTTGTTATTGGGGGTGAACATTCCATCTAGAACAAAAACAGTTCTGAGTCTGCCATTGTTATGCTCACTCTTACTTCTCATTGTACACCTGCAAATAGAGCATCCGAAGAGGTATCCCTTCCTCTTTGATGCACTTATAATGTCCATTTGCATCTCACAGTTTGTTATTTTGACCCTGTACACCAATTATAAGCAATGGATGTTGGACTTCCATTCTAGATCAGTTGGCATGAAGAAAGATCTGTGATTGAAAATTTTGACACCTAGTTTTACAGACGACAGTCACTATACCATTGTAACCTTGAGTGTGCCCTTTTGTAATGAAATTGATTCATGTTTAATGAAATGGATGGAATGTTTCCGCATTGAGAAGATACAGATAAATTTTTATAAGATCAGAAATTTATGTGTAGAAATGACCATTTGTATGATCACTGGCTCATCGGAAACTAGAATGCAAGCAATATGGACTTGGAAATAGCTTTTTAACTATGAGGGCATGTACAACCGGTTCCTCATCAGAACTGTTTGTGATATCACATTATCACAAACGGTTCCTTATAAGAACCGTTTGTGATATGTCTACCACAGACGATTCGAAAATCGTCTATGATGTGTCGTTATTATCACTGACACATGGTTACAGACGGTTTATAAAACTGTATGTGATGACGTTTTGGAACCATTTGTGATGACCTTTTGTGTAGTAGTGACTTTTGTTCTCTTCAAGTCTTGTCATGCAAATTTTGATATTCAAAAATTAGAGATTGGAATGGTTGAAGATATTGAGTTTTACAAAAGTTAATGTACCGCCTATGGATAAAAAACCTGTTCACTTCGATATAGTTTCCTGGCTATGCTGTGAACAAACTTAAGATATTTGAGAACTTTGGACAACTTAATCTACATTTCATGAATGAATATTATAGGCTTGAGCAAGTAAACAAATAATAGATAGAAGCCAGGCACAGACATCCTTTTTCCCTTTTAGTAGGATCTCAAATATTATGTCAGAACCAAAAAAGTGATAAAGAATGTTCACGTGCGGTGTAAAACTCAGATATACCCTAAAGTTGGTTAATTAAATAAAAAAGCTACGTGAATTACAACTGTAGACTACCAATTACATAATATCCAGTGAATAATCAATAATCATTTGTGCCAAGAATTACATGATAATTTTAGCCTTTCACCGATTTAGTGATTTGCATTTCATAAGAGTATAAGACAACCAACAAATGTACCAGAACTTCATCATAGTAATTTGAGAATGATTTTGCCAAGACTTGTATACTGCTCATAATCGCATTATTGATTTCTTTTCCTCCTGTAAGACAGGCTGTAGGAAATGACTATTAGCTAAAATGGAAAGGCTGTTGAGATTCAAAGTAAAACATTCTATGCTGATGCAGATGGTACCTGCTCTTGACCTCAAAAGTTCACAAACTACTAATTAATATAGACCAAATGAATGTGTATATGCTTTTTTGCTTTTCAGGATTGTCATGTTTCATATCTAGCCTCTTTAGCCATCTACACAAAGCGAAAATGAGAACAGCAAGACGGTGAAGCCACAGTCAAACCAACCTGAGAGGCAGTAGTTGACATGTAACATCCCAAAATTTGGGTTTTCAAAAATCTTTTGTTTAGTTCATCTTTCCAAAAATCCCCGCTAATTTTCTTGCTTTAATAAAGCTTAATCTGGAATTTTCTAATACTAAAATAATTTAATTTGACTAATATAAACTTAAATTAAAATAAATTTAGTTTTATTTGAGTTCATTGTGCTTCAAGGAATTTTCTGTAATGTTTTGAGATTTTTCGGAGTTCGTTTGCTATTCATTTGAATTTATTTAGAATTAATTTAAATAAAGCCTCATGTTAAATTTTATTAAATACTGCAAAATTTTAAATGAAGTTTAGTTAAAAATATTTTATTTGAGCTCCAAATGTCGTAAAATATTTTATAGAATTTGTTTAGAATTTTTCTGGTATTTTTATTGCTCTAAACGAATTATTTTAATTTGGAAAGTGGATTAAATCCGGAATTTCTGGCTCAATTTCCGCACCGCCATGTGTCAGCTCCCAAGCCGGCCACGTCGCCGCCCAGCCGCAGACCTTCGATCCCCATCCGAAGCACCACAATGCGCCACGTCATTCTTTACTGTTCATTGCGCGCCAGGTGTTCGATCTGATCCGTTTTCAATCCAAATCCGGTTTTTCATCGTGTTTCCTTGCATGACACGACTCCCTAGCCTATATAGGTTTTCTAAGACCCCTCCCACGCACCCCTATTCCCCAGAGCACCTTCCAAACCCAAAGAACCGCAGCCGTCCTCTTCCGGTGCGCCGCCCTCATCGGCCGAACTTGGTGTCGCGTTCCCCGTCGTTCCTGTGAGTTTTTCTGAAATCCTCTTGCGTCACCTCGTGCCTTATGGTCTAATCTTCCTCTCCACCAAATTGGGTGCAGTTTCATCCAGAAAATCAAAAGTTACGGCCATCCCAATCGCTAATCTTGTCGTCGCCCGTTCTCCTTCGTTTTTGCGAATTTGACCGTGCCTTTTAAGTGTAGACTAATCTTGATGTCCTCTACCCGGTGCTCACCCTAACTCAAGGTTTTGTCCAAGGGATTTCTGCAGAAAATTCAATCTTCCCCAATCAGACTGCGTATGTACAGCTGAAAACTTCCTCGTGTGTTCCCTGTTGATCCAGAAGGCAAAATTCCGATTCTTTTACGTCATATTGTGCCTTAGGGTCCCAGATAGCTCTCTGCAAATTTTGGTTTGGTTTCATCCATTATTTTAATAGTTATGACCATTTGATCTATTAGCTTTAGCAGCCGTTCATCCGTAGTTTGTGATCTGTCCATTGGGTTGCCGCCAAATCCACTTATACCGTTGAGCTCGTCTCGCCGCGTTCTACGTGGTGCTCACTTCCCTTTGCTGTTCCATCAACCGAAAATTTTAATATTCGTTAGCCGCCGCCCTTCGTCAGTGTCGCGCGCCGTCTTTTGCCACCAACCATCTTAGTTCACCTTGGTCATGTCATCATGTCCAGTAGGCCATCATTCTCTGGTTTGCCCATCTTTAGAGTTCATTTGGTCTTCGGTTGCTGAAAGATCAAAATGGCGATCAGAGGGGGGGTGAATGATCCCAAATAAAATTTTCCACCACTCAAAGTACTCTAAACAATCTCGCAATAAAAAATCTGAAACACCCAATGATTTTTCTTCAAACTGGTGTTTCTCAGATTCGCACACCCTTCAAAACCTAAACAATTAGACAACTATGTGTACCCCTAGTTTGCATGGATGAGAACTATGAATCATGTTAGGGATTTTTTAATCACAATCCTGGTTGTCAAGTGTCCAAACAAAGAAGAATCAACTCAAAGACTACTTTTCTAAAAGAGATAAAGCTAAAACACCAAAGTCTCTTTCCAGAAAAGTAAAAGCAGATTTTTCAAGAATTATCCTCAATTGGAACAGGTGGTTGGTGAGTTTCTATTGCTCTAACATTTTTGGGTATTTTTCTCCCTATGAACAGTTGAGTCGTGAAACACTCCACCAAAAATTACCTCGAAACTCTTTGTATAATAAGCATGAAAAATCAAGCATTACAGATAGTCAGGAACTTCGACCAGAATATTTGAGGCTCGGTTTTCACTTCATAGCGCTCAAACAGAGCAATCAGTGGCCACATAAATTTGTCCAGAGATGAATATATGAGTCGTGCACCTTCTCCAATAAGAATCACTTAAAAAGGATTTTTCTAGGTGTTTAAAAAATCAAAGACTGATTGCTGCGCGAAGAACAAGTTCTGGACAGATTTGCAATTCGATAAAAACTTGATCTTTAGTCTATCCTAGCGTGCAAGAAAGATGTAAAACCATATGAACACCCTCAAGACAAACTAGAAGAACAACATTTAGAAGGAGGGGAGGCAAATCCAAATTGCGATAAAGTAAATTGCGAGAATGCAAATGCGGGAAAGTAAATGGTGAATTTAAATTGCATAATTTAAATGCGTAATGTAAATACGTAAAAGAAATGAAACATGAACATAAATGAAGAACATTTCATTTCTGGAAGGAGAGGTTACAAAGCCTCACATTTCATGTGGGCAAAGCTTAAAGGAGCATCAAAAACCTTAAAACCTTCAAGGGGGAAGGCTACCCCTCCACCCCTATATATACAACTCTTGGGCCACCTACCACCCTTGGATGAACCTCTAAACCCTAGAGCATCCATCAAGGGCTAGGATTTACCCACTCAACCAGCCATGCAAGGGTTCACTTAAAACCCACAACACATAATGGGTTTTCTTGCATGGTTTTCAAAGCATACTAACTAGACCCGCTTTCCTATCAACTAGACCGCAATCCGACGGCCCTCATCGATTCGAGTAGCATCTAGGTAGCATCACATCCATTCCTTATCTTCATGGCTTGCACAGACTCTATCTCCAATCATCTTCCGGCGATCCCCGACCGTCTGGACCTCCAATGCTCCTTGCCTAGTCCCGGCCATCTTTCGCCTCACCATGATCTAGCACCGTCGTCCTGCAACCATCATAAACAAGGAAATACCTCATATAGCAATGCCCACAATGATATGCAATAGATTCATCACAGTCCACTCATTAAAATTCATTTTTACTCAATCTGACCGATAGCACTGGGAAAACAGAGAAGACCTCAAATTGCTTCCAATTGAAAATCTATTTCAAATAAAACTCAAACAAGAGCAACCCAAGCTCAAATTTAGTCAAATACTCATCACAAATCTGGATAGACCTCCACATGGTCCTTCAATCTCCCCCTTGATGAGTATATTGACAAACACAACAAAAGGCGTATGATTTGAGTTTGAACAGGATGAAGAAGAAAGCAATTTTTTAGTTGCAAAGTCAAACTTAGTCCAAAGATAGAAATTGGTACCATGAACAAGTTGACGAAGAGGAATTTAGATTTTAGAGTTAAATTTAAGAAAGAGCAAGTTTTCAACAAAAACTCTAAATCCAACTAAACATGTCAAATGTGATTATGAGATTATGATCCAATAGAAGTAGTAGCATAGTTTTACAAAGATCATAATAACCAAATAAGCATTCACATTTTTATCTTTTTAGTGATGCCTTTTCTACGTTTTCTCCCCCTTTTGGCAATATAGGCATCAATTTTTTTATGTATGCATGAAATGCAATTGAAAGAGCTTTGAAGATTATCTAATTGATCAAAATGGTAAGATATTACACCAAGCTTGTCAATTTCAGAATATGACTAAACTAAGACATGTCCAAGACCAATATATTGTATGAAAAAGCTTAGTTTTACAATATTTCATTTTAGCATGATTTGACAAGTGCAAAACTTAGCAAAGTTTCAAAGCTAGAAGCAAAACCACTCAAGGATCAAATGGAAAACCTAGAGTTCAACCTACTCAACACTTTGGGGAATTTTGAAGTGCATATAAGGTCCTTCAAGCTCATTTTTCAATTTATGCAAATTTTCTTTAAGACTTTAAAAAAACATAGCGGGGTGCAAATATTTGACATTATTTGCATTCTTTACCCACTTATGTGTTTGATATTTGCTTTTTTAAAAAAAATTGACTCAAGCCATTTTTGATCATCTCAAGAGTAACTCTTAAGAGAATGATCTTGATCATACACAATATATTCCAAGTTCATCCCAAGTGCAATGGGAAGCTATCTCGTGAATATAAAGTGTTGAGATCAATTTTGCACAAAAGAGTCAATTTTTTTTAATTTTCAATTTAGCACATATAAGCAATTTTGAAGGACTCAAATATGGATCAAACAAATTTCACCCAAGTTGCTATAGGGACTCTAGAGAATCCAAAATTTCACAATTCATGGTAAAAACCCCTAGAGAAGAAACATAGTAAGTAAAATCAACATGTTTCGTCAAGTTTTCAAAAGTTTCAGATTTTAATAAGCTTAGCATGATAAATGTACTTGGACATATCTAAGCTAGTGATTTTCTTCAAAAGATATAGCATGATGTATTTCATGAAGATTGAGTCAATTGCATAATAGACAAAGCTCATAAAACAGAAAATGCAGACTAAATGCAATGCATGAACAAATTCCCAAACTCCCCCTCAACAAATGAATTAATTTTAAGCTCAAATCTGGTTAAAGTTGAGTTATTATCAAGATTAGGCATAAGGACAACCCAAATAAACTCAATAACAACCAGAAAAACAGAATGAGGAGAAGAAGTCGAGAAGCGCAAAACCGGATGGCTATTGAGCATAGATAAGATAGAAGAGACTCACTACGGCTCGGACTCGCTCTTATCTTCCCCAGTGAGTGACATAGGGAAGCTGACTCTAGATCCCAACTAAGGAGTGCACACAGACTCTGTGTACCAAGAGGCCCAATACCTACTAGACTTATAAGACTGTGAGGGAACTCAACCTAGAGAGAAGAGATAACAGCTAATCACGCATGACAGCAACCTAAAGCACAAGATAAGAGGTCCATGCAAAGCATGCCAGAAGTCTAAGTGAGTGAACTCAACTCAAGGAAATAAGCCCAAAATCACCCAGAAGAAACACAAAGAAGAGAAAAACTGGAAAGAGAATGTATTATACATAATATACAAACTAGCTCCCCCTCACGAAAGGCTGTAAGGGCTCACGACTCCAAGCTCACTCCTCAAGGCAACAAATCTAGAGCTATCCAAAGGCTTGGTGAAGATATCGGCTAACTGGAGGTCACTCTCTACAAACTGAAGCGCAATATCCCCCTTCTCCACATGGTCTCTAAGGAAGTGATATCTAATATCAATATGCTTGGTCCGGGAATGCCGCACTGGGTTCTTAGCAATGCAAATAGCAGAAGTGTTGTCACAGAAAAGTGGCACGCTTTCTATCTCTAACCCAAAGTCCCGCAAGGTCGATCTCATCCAGAGTACCGGGCTACAGCAACTGGCTGCAGCAACATACTCGACCTTAGCGGTGGACTGTACAACTCCGGACTGCTTCCTAGACGACCAAGAAACAAGAGAAGTGCTAATGAATTGGCAAGTGCCAGAAGTGCTCTTCCTATCTATCCTACAGCCAGCAAAATCTTCATCGGAAAAGGCTCGAAGGGATAGACAAGAAGAAGAAGAGTACCAAATAGCATAATCAGTGGTAGCACGAAGGTACCTGAAGATGCGCTTCACTGCCTGGCGGTGAGAGACGCGAGGAGAAACCTGAAATCGAGCGCACATACACACAGCAAAGTGTATGTCCAACCTCGATGCAATGAGACATAGGAGAGAGCCAATCATGCTCCGAACTCCTTCCGATCAGAGCTCACCATCCAAAGTAGGAATTCTTGAACTCCGTGCCATTATCATGCAGATAGCTCGTAATGCACTTGGGAGCTCAATAGATAACCCACTGACCAAACCCCTGAAGTGAGAAAAAGTCTCATCCTTCGAGGCCATGAAAAACACCCAAGGATACCTCGAAAAATCATCAACAATGACAAGAACATACCACTTCCCACCCACTGACTGCACTCGAGCTGGACCAACAGTGTCCATGTGTAAAAGCATCTTGGTGCATCACCATCACAATGATGGATGGGGATGAGAAGCAGCAACCATCTTGCCATGTCGGCAGGGAGAGCAAACTAAGTCTTTGACCATTTTGAGTTTGGGCAAACCATGAATGAGACCGTGGTTGCTAACTCGGGTCAAATGATCAAATGGTACCTTTAGCAATGACTCTACATGAAGAAGCATCCCCGAAAGTGATCAATTCATCACCGGGGGCTTGGACTAGGGAAGAGAACCATCGAGAATCTCTGGTCATATGACGAGAACAACCGGAGTCGACAATCCAAACATCTCCCTTCCCCATCCGACGAACCTGATCAAGACACAAGAGAGACAGATGACTCAGTACTGAGATAGAGTGAAGACTTAGGAACCCAATACTGAACCATACGACACCTCATAGTACCAGTCACAGAAGAAGGCTGGACTCGAGTGTCTCTCTGACGTTTAACCCTAACAAGATCTATAGGAACTCTAGTAGATGATCTAGGAGCTGAAACTGGGTTGGCCTGCCATGGTACAAAAGCCGAACCACCCCAGTGAAGCTGCCTAAAACTCCTACCAGAAAACACCTCACGCCGCTGATATCTACCTCGATGAGAAAAATGAGGAATATCAAGAGGATGGCGGAAAGACTGACTACGAACAGATCCACGACTAAAACTTGAAGAACTAGTATGAAAACCGAGTCCTGAACGCTGCCCAAAAACAGGCGACTCTCTAACCTGTCTAGAAGCAGTGTGTGCCTTAGGAGCACTCAAAGTCTAGAGATGACCCTGAATACCCCTAAGAGCAGCAACACGCTCACGCCGAGTGATCTTGGCGCACCTGAAACAAAAATCTACTAGGTGACCATCCTTCTTACAAAAGGTGCTTGTGTACTTCGCCTTGCTAGAGGCAGAAGTAACAGGTGTAACACCCTTCTGGTCAGAAGTCCTATGGACAACCCTAGCAGACCTAAACTTGGTGGTACTCACTCTGGGGGCTACCACAATCTCACCACTCTTGGAGTTGCGCACAATGGTGGGAGGATGCGCCCGAGCGTGCTCCAAGGAATCAAATCCTAGACCTTGATTGAATCTACTAATCTTGGATTGGTCTAGAATAAGATTGAGCTTCTTCTTTCCTCCAACAAACTTCTCGAGAATGCTCATAAGATACTGGCAATCTCGAAAGAAAGAGGAACAAGAAGAACAGGGGGAAGAAGAAGAAGAACCAGAAAGATGAGCTCTCTCAGCACGTGCATTTTTCTCCCTCAGCACGGCTGCCTCAATTTTGAGGGTCTCACAAGAAACGCAAGACGCATTTCTAATTCTATGGGCTTGATCTTCTAATTTCTTCGTAAGCTCGAAAT
Source organism: Otatea glauca (assembly GCA_036346275.1). NCBI lineage: Eukaryota > Viridiplantae > Streptophyta > Magnoliopsida > Poales > Poaceae > Otatea > Otatea glauca. The sequence continues at coordinate 50,214,261 of CM070715.1, read as the reverse complement.
GGATTTAATCCAAGTCCCCCTCAATCACAGAACATCGCAAGCAACTTTCTTGTGACTTATCTAGTAAGTCCTTAGCAAGTTTAGCACACTTAACATTTAAAGATTCATTGTCAAGTTTTAGTTGCCTACAGCCCTCACATGAGCTGACTGGGTCCTTAGAAGCATGCATTTCAAGTTCATCATTTCTAGAAGAAAGCTTCCTATGGTGATCGCTCATGGCATCAATTTCGGCAAGCAATTTAGGGCAATTTGAACATGAAGGAGTAGAGTGAGCATGAAGAAAACTAGCCTCAACAGGAATAGCATCAATAGAACTAGTGCTAGCATTCTTCAACCTAAGACCATCAAGTTCAATAAGCACACTATCATGTATGGTCCTTAGTTTCTCTAACTTCTCAAGCACGGCATCACACAAAGAACAATCATAAGTGACACAATAGGGAGAAGATCTAAGAGAAGCTAACTCCCGAGTTAAGTACCTACTTCCTTCTCTAGCTCTAGCATGAAATTTCCCTAATTTGCAGAAAGCTTCATTGAGCTGGTCATAAGAGGGTACCTCGTCCGAGTCGCTGTAGAGCTCGGAGTCGCTGATGCCGTTGGCGTCGGCCATGAAGCACACGCCGGAGAAGTCGTCGCCGCCTTTCTTCTCTTGCGGATCATCCTCGCCCTCGTCGCTCCATGTCTCCGTGTCGGAGAGGTTGATGTCGTCAAGCGCGGCGAGGATGCGGTGGAAGAGCTTCTTGTTCTTGGAGAAGTTGCGGTACTTCTTTTTACGCGCCGGCTCGCGAACTGGAGGTTTCTTGTTGTGGTTCTTGTCGATGTAGTCGTTCTTTGCCGAACCGCTGGTGTCGTTCTTTGTCTTCTCCAGTTTGGGGCAATTAGCTCAAATGTGGTTGGGGCCACCACACTCGAAGCATGTGATCATGCCACCTCTCTTTCTCTCTCTCACCCTCTTGTTTGCATGAGAAAACTTTTGAGCAAGAAGAGCAAGCTCATTTTCTGGAAATTTTTCCAGTTGGTCATCGCTTAGCTTGCAAAGGGCGGAAAGAGAGAAACCAACAGAAAGATCAAGGGAAGATCCAGTGGGATCAGTGACCAAGGCCATCGACTGTGATTTCGTCTTGCGAGAGACGACGTCGATCTCATGAGTCTTTAGACGGGAGTAAATCCCATCAAGAGTCAAGGTCGACAAGTCGGTAGTGTCCTTGATGGTGGTCACTTTCATTTCCCAAACTCGAAGATTGAGTACGGTCAAGAAATGTCGAGCATTATCCGAGTCAGGGTATATACAACCAACTACTCGAAGATCGCTCAAAATCTTTGTAAAACGACCGAAACACTCATAAGACTCTCACCAGCGTGTTGTTCAAACTTGTTGTTCTCACGCTTGTACTGATCCTGCCTCACGGTCTTGATTTGAGTAGTGCCCTCATGGTAAGCATCGAGGGTCACCCAAATCTCATGAGTGGAACGGAGGTGAGAAATCCTATCGTACTCACTGCGGCTAAGACCCTGTATGAGAATGTTCCTTGCCTTAGCGTTCGCCTCAACGTCAACCATATTGTCGGCCGTGACGTTTCAGCAGGAACCTCATACGGGAGTTTCACCTTCTGCCATATCAGGAAGCCCTGGGCAGTGATGTATGACTCCATCCACGATTTCCAAAACGAAAAATCAACTCCAGCTAAAATAGGAGGCTTGGTGGAATACTAGTTCATCGCCATGGCTCTTGAGACCGGTCAAGATCTATGGGAGAGCAAAACCGGCTCTGATACCAATCGAAAGATCGAAATGGCGATCAGAGGGGGGGTGAATGATCCCAAATAAAATATTCCCCCACTCAAAGTACTCCAAACAATCTCGCAATAAAAAATCTGAAACACCCAAAGATTGTTCTTCAAACTGGTGTTTCTCAGATTCGCACACCCTCCAAAATCCGAACAATTAGACAACTATGTGTACCCCTAGCTTGCATTGATGAGAACCATGAATCATGTGAGGCATTTTTTTAATCACAATCCTGGTTGTCAAGTGTCTAAACAAACAAGAATCAACTCAAAGACTACTTTTCTAAAAGAGATAAAGCTAAAACACCAAAGTCTCTTTCCAGAAAAGTAAAAGAAGATTTTTCAGGAATTGTCCTCAATTGGAGCAGGTGGTTGATGAGATTCTGTTACTCTGAAATTTTTGGGAATTTTTCTCCCTATGAGCAGTTGATTCATAAAACACTCCACCAAAAATCGCCTCAAAACTCTTTGTAGAATAAGCATGAAAAATCAAGCATTATAGATAGTCAGGAACTTTGACCAGAATGTTTGAGGCTCGGTTTTCACTTCATAGCGCTCAAACGGAGCAATCAGTGGTGTCATAAATTTTTACAGAGATGCATATATGAGTCGTGCACCGTCTCCAAAAATAATAACTTAAAAAGGATTTTTCTAGGTTTTTATAAAAATCAATGACTGACTGCTGCGCGAAGAATAAGTTCTGGACAGATTTGCAATTCGATAAAAACTTGATCTCTAGTCTATCCTAGGGTGCAAGAAAGATGTAAAACCATATCTACCCTAAAGACATCCTAGAAGAACATCATTTAGAAGGAGGGGAGGCAAATACAAATGGCGATAAAGTAAATTGCGAGAATGTAAATGCAGGAAAGTAAATGCTGAATTTAAATTGCGTAATTTAAATGCGTAATGTAAATGCGTAAAAGAAATGAAACATAAACATAAATGAAGAACATTTCATTTCTGGAAGGAGAGGTTACAAAGTCTCACATTTCATGTGGGCAAAACTCAAAGGAGCATAAAAAACCTCAAAACCTTCAAGGGGAAAGCTACCCCTCCACCCCTATATATACAACTCTTGGGCCACCTACCACCTTTGGATGAACCTCGAAACCCTAGAGTATCCATCAAGGGCTAGGATTTTCCCACTCAACCAGCCATTGAATGGTTCACCTAAAACCCACAACACATAATGGGTTTTCTTGCACGGTTTTCAAAGCATACTAACTAGACCCGCTATCCTATCAACTAGATCGCAATCCGACGACCCTCATCGATTCGAGCAGCATCTAGTTAGCATCACATCCATTCCTTGTCTTCATGGCCTGCACGGACTCCGTCTCCGATCATCTTCCGGCGATCCCCGATCGTCTGAACCTCCGACGCTCCTCGCCTAGTCCCGGCCATCCTTCGCCTCACCATGATCTAGCACTGTCGTCCTGCAACCATCAAAAACAAGGAAATACCTCACATAGCAATGCCCACAATGATATGCAATAGATTCATCACAGTCCACTTATTAAAATTCATTTTTACTCGATCTGACCGGTAGCACTGGGAAAACAGAGAAGACCTCAAATTGCTTCCAATTAAAAATCTATTTCAAATCAAACTCAAACAAGAGCAATCCAAGCTCAAATTTAGTCAAATACTCATCACAAATCTGGATAGACCTCCACATGGTCCTTTAGTTGCCATCAATACCATATTCTATAATCTACTCATCGTCTTCATTCTAGTCCCTTTCATTATCGGATCTTGTTTCGGTTAGCCACCCTTGGTAATCTTTTATCGCAAAAGCCCTAGTGCAGTATCATCATCCTCTCTATCGCCTTGTTATAATCTAACCCCATCACCTATGAGTTTAGCCTTGTCTTCATTTCCTCGCTGCCTTGTCATCGTCAAGCCTCTTGATCGACGTATGACTGAACTCAGATCGAATCGCATGAATGTCGACCCCACTTGTCCATGTCCTAATCTTGAAAATCTAATCTGCCATTAACCTAGAAGTCATTTGTGGACTTGGTCAATAGACCATTGGCCATATGTCATATCCTTGTGCTATATCTAATCTATTAGTCTATCATTCTTTTGTTTGACTGTGTATCTGTTTAGTCAACAAAAGTCAACATTGAGCATCAGTTTAGTTCATTGCGAACTAACGTATCTTTATGACCCGGTTTATAGATCGAGAGCCCATATGTCATTGTCTATCCAATCAAGATAATAACTTTAGAAGAAATATTCTTTGGAATATTATCCTTTCTTTCTCAGTTATCAGTCTTTTCCTTTTCGGTGTATTCCGAAAGCTCGTTCTCTTTTACCTAATCTCTGAACTAATCCATTCAAGGTCCTAAATTCATCTAAGCCTTTGTGATCCAATACTATCCATTCTCAATTTGGATTTTATTTGATTTATCTTTTGAGTTGGTTTGTATTTGCTTCTTCTTTAATCGTTAGACGCATTGTCCGGAAATTGTTCGAAGGAGCTGACGATCAAGAAGGTAAAGATTGAAGATCGAAGATCAAAGAATCAAAGATAAAGAGTAAAGAACAGTAAAAATCGCAAGGGCCAGGCAAGTTGTGCTTTGATTATGTTGAACCTATGTTTATAAAATTGCTATATTTGTCTTACCCTATTGCATAGTATTTCAAGTATACAATTGTTTCAAATTAAATTGGGACTTAGCTATTATACCAATTTGATCTATACCATACCTTGCCATTATATGCCATGATATAATTGTCACCCTAGGATGGTTAATTAATAGTTGGTTAATATTGATAATCAAATGGGCTGGTAAGACCGTTGTAGATTGCTTAGCCATGCCATGTCATCACATGTGTTGAATCATCACTGATTAATCTTGACTAATGGAATATGGAACAATGTTATGAACTTGTGTGTCATGTGTGGTCACACAATGAGATTGCATTGTGGTGACGAGTGGATGTCACGCAACGAGGTTGACATGTTGATAGCATGTGGTGCTTGGTAATCAACTGGGGTGGTAATGATTTAGATTGGGGCAAGTGGCGAGGGGCAGCGTGCCAAGGTGGGCCAGATTTGGCAGGGGGTATGTGGAAGTCTTGGCCTAGTCACTCTAAGGACTTACCTTGCAAGCCTTTGACCTGAGTCTTACTTGCAACCACACGTCTGGAATGGGACAGCCTAGCCGACTAATTTGTGATGTCCAGATTTTGGTACTGCTGTGGTGTATAGTGAGTTCCGAGTGTACGGGTAGACTCACATGGCGCAAGAGGGGGGGCCCGGATTGTGGTAACCAGTCCCTTCCGTGTTGAAACCTCAGCGAGCAGTACAAGGTCTAATAGAGCATTGTAAAGGCTTTGTCATGATTACCATGCCGGCACACCAAAGGAAGTGTGCCAATAGCTTGGCAACAAGGGACGATCATGTCGTATGGGTAAAGTGCATAATCTCTGTAGAGTGTAAAATCTATTCGAATAGCCGTGCTCGCGGTATTGAGCAATGCTCGGGAATTACAGTCAAGGGTTACACTTTTGTTAAACAAAACTTATTGGGATGGCAGGATGCCAAGGAAAGTGGAAATTGACTTAGGATTGAAAACTTGGTTTACATGTCAAATGTTGAATCTATCTATTATTATTATTTATTTTGCTGCAATTTCAATCTATTTACTTTATTCTTTTATAAATGCTGCTTTACTGCAAAATAGCCATGATAGCCATACCTTTGTACTAAGCCATGCATATAGAATACTAGACTTGCATTCTGTGCACAACTTGTTGAGTGCTTTATGTACTCACCCCTTGCAATACACAAAATCATCAGTTGAGGAGAAGACTACAACTTCGAAGGAGGAGAAGTTCCACGAGGAGGCGAATATCTAGGAGTTGAACCTTGTCAGTTGCCTGTGGCATATTGATGGGATTCGTCGATGTTCTTTATTCTGCTGCTGTTTATTTATTTTGAGTTGAAGCCACCAAGGCCTCACAAGTGTAAGTTTGACCTTAAGGTTGTTCAATAATTCTATATTAATAGATGAAGTCTTTATTTATTATTCCGTTGTGTATGATTGTGATATTTCATCTATATTGAGACTGTGTGCACTAGCGTGATCCTGGACTAGTGCTGAATACATAGAGATTCCGGATTTGCATATTCGGGTCCCGACATGACATTGCCACCTGGCATTATCGGCAATCCGGTGAGGCCGATTGATCGGATCTAGCCACCACCCCCACTAACACGGTCTTCTCCAAGCATGCCACCACTACGAGGTGTCAGGGAGGTGAAGGGGAGACACTGGCATCGCTAGGGAGGTGGAGTGGTGACGCGGGCATGGGGAGGGGAGGGGTGACGCGGGCGCAAGGGGGAGGCAGAGGGGCAGTGCGTGAGTGGATTGAGCTGTTTGGGGAATGACCGAACGAGAAGATAAGGTCGGGTTGAGGGGAGTGGACAAATGGGGTAAACTCCTCCTTTTTATTATTTTAGAAGTGTTATCACAGACGGTTTACTGAAATATCCATCTGTGATATGTAGTCATATCATGAACTAAATGTGTAGTTTCACAGACTGTTTTATGTAAAAACTGTCTGTGATATGTAGTCATATCACAGACTGTTCGTGGGATGAACCGTTTGTGATATCAGCTTATCACAGACGGTTCTTAGCATATCCTGTAACTTTGATGGTCGTGCTAGCAAAACCGTTTGTGATTAACTTTAACATAGATGGTTTTTGAAAACTGTCTATGATAAGGCGTCTAATATACGCCTTATGTAGTAGTGCATGCGTTATCTGATGTATGTTGACAGCTCGCCTAGGCGTCGTGTAGGCCCTCAACGGTGGCCTCCTACCGTGATTTCACCAAAGTTAGCAAGCTAGGCGAGAAAGTCGCCTAGACATTCCTAATCAGTTTTTATTGCATATTTTTTCTGCTTTATATATTTTTATACAATATTTTTCTATAGTGTATTAACATAATATATAAAGCATCGTTAAATCATAATTCAAATATATTAAAGCACCACAATATTCGGTTTTTACAAGTCTGTTTACAAATATAGTTTGACTACATCTCATTCACTTTGATTTTGCACCAACTCCAGTAGAAGGTGTCAAAGTAGGCATGTCACGGGTCGAAATCGAAGGAATGAGGCGATGAGGCTACTCATGGAACTCGTCTTTTGGATTGATGACCTCATCATAAATGAATCCGGCGATCTGTTCTTGAATTGCTAAAATTTTTGTTAGTAATAACTTATTGGTTCTCAGCTTGGAGCGCTGTTATTGAAGAAATGAGAAAGTTAATTAATGATGGTATATGTTAAATGAAAGAAAAGTAGGCATCAATGTGTAGTTTTATACCATGGCTTTGTTATATTTGTAAATACATAGTATGCACATAAATTGTTTCCCGGGCCTTGCCTCATGCATGGAAAGTCGGTTATTATTTGAAAATCTTTCTTGTAGGGACGATACCGAACACTTTTCTTGCAATATCGTGCGAATGCCCTGTGAATGATTTTGTATAGTAATTAAACTTAAATGCAATAGAATAGAATATTACTAAAGCAATAACGCAACGATCGAATCTACCTGTTCAGCATGTCCAAAAACCCTTGATACATATTAGTTGGTTTTCTTTGTGAGTCCAAGAAAAAAATCCTGCTAACATCTAACTCGATGACAAGGAGGACCCAATGAAACCTGTACATATATGTCAACGTAGCCCAATAGTCCCACATCGTGTTACGCAAAAATAGTAAAATGATATTACAAGTAGGGAAATACGTACTTAAAGTTATAGGGTAAAAATATGGAGGTTTTGTATTGCAGCTTCAAGAATGTATTAAATAAATAGTCTTCAATATACTGTGGAGAGTCCTTTACAATTTTATCATAGACAAGCCCCGGATCGAGAAATTCTAACTTGTCATCGCCATTTCTTCTACATGTCTGTATCTCTATTCTACATAAGAAAGAAGTTAGACATGCAATTAAACGGTACAAGAATGTACAATAATATACATAGAGACTTACAAAGTCCACGGTCTAAGTATATTTATGTGCAGGGCATCTTGCTGGTACAACATATACAATTCCTCGAAACCCACCCAGAAGATGTTATCCCCATTGTGAAAATCTGACTCTGTGTATCTGACTGGGAACGCCTCCATACTATCATTGGACCGCTGCATGTACCACTGATGGACGCACCGCAACTGTGTTGTTAGGTGGTCAAAATGAGCTGGTTCAACCAACGGTTTCCCCGTAAAGAACTTCCACCTTAGACCTTGCTCGTGAGCACCATCTTGTTGAGCAGCATCTCCTTGAGCTTCCGACCTCAACACGTCGGCACTAGCCGCCTTCAAGTATTGCTTTCTGGAGATGCGCTCGTAGTCTAACATTTCGCAAGGTTCAAAGCCCGTCCAGTCTTTTTCACTTTTTCCATACTCAAGAAAAACTTCTGCGCATTAGCATCAACTTTAGTTTTCTCAAGTGATGGCACCTTTTTGATGTGAGATGTTACACTGGCTCTTATTTGCTTTTTCCATTCTTCTTCAGTCATCTCAGCTGGTAATTTCTTCTGAGGTTGTGCTGACTTCACAGATGACTGAGATTTCTTAGACGACGGTGCCAACTGCCGAGATGGTGCTGGTGTTCGATTCTTTATAAATGTTGGCGGAGTAGTTGGACTTTTCTAGGTGGTGCCGACGGTGGAGTTGGACATTTTCTGGGTGGTGCCGGTGGAGTTGTTGGACTTTTTTGTGTGGTGGCGACAAGGGCAGGAGGTCTCTATGTGGAGAGTGCGACTGATCATCATCATCTTTGTCGTCCTCATCGTCCGAGCCAAACTTAATCAAGCTCTTGCGCCACGCGAGGAAGCAATTCATGTTTTCTCCTAGTTAGTTTTTTCCATCCTCGCTAGGGATCTCTACCTCCATTTTACGGTATTGGCGGACTACACTGTCCACTTCGACCCTGGCGAATCCCAGCGGTATCGAGCGGCAATGTAAAACCTGCGAGGAGTCGCATGGCCAAGCCTTGCCCTCAGCCACCTTGATGGTAATGCCATGTGCGGACAAATGCAGCTTGCACGGTGTCGGTTCTATGATGTCATCCACAGGAAAATGGAGTCCATGCTCTTTGGGAATCCCTGTGGACGCGCAGCTGCTCTTACGAGCACCAGGACTGAAGAGCTGAGGGCTATCATCGGGTGGTAGTCGTGAGCTAAGAGCTTTCTGTACTGCTTGCTCTATAGCCTTATCTAGTTCCTCTCTCTGTTCCTCTAACGCTCTCGCCACAGCAACTTTTATTTGACAGTCCAGTTGATCTTCTCGTATTCTCTTCGGACGCCTATACAACTATGCATCAGCTGGGAAGCCTTCTTTCCACGACACCATACCAACTCCTCGGGTGCGACCAGGGTGCTACTTATTACCCAGGGCTATGGTTAGATTGTCATTCTCCCATCGTTGCATGTGAGAGCATCTTGGCCCTCTATTTTTGTTAATTATGCTTATTATGTAGGTTTTGGTGTTGGTGATAAAAAAGCATACTAAGAAAAAGCCGACAACAGTTGCATTTGAAGATCAAGGCTAAGGTATTTGTTTCTAGTTTTGGGTTGGGAGTTGATTCAAGCCATATAGCTAGAATCACCGTACTATTAAGAGGGATTATACATAAGAAATGATCTTGGTTCATATGCAAAATTACTAAGATTACTTGGAGCATAGGACATTTCATATCTCTCACTCAAAATCCAGATCTTCCCTTTCTTATTCAAAAAGAGTTCTCTCTCGGACCAAACATCTTGTTAGGCGTTTAACAAAGCACTCCATGTACGTCGGACCGACTTTTTCAGTCCGACGCTAAGAACTCTTCTTTGATTCTTTTCAAACAGAGCGTACACCGTTCATGTCGGACCGATCTGAATTCATCCTTTAATTCAGTCCGACATATGTTATAATTTCACTCTGAATAAATTTCTAGTCTGTGTTAAGAATTATTTTGCTCAAATCTTAACCAGAATATGACTTTGTTGTGGACCAAAATTCTATGTGTACGCCGGACCACCTTTTTCGGTCCGGCGCAAACATACTTCACTCAGATAAAACCAGCCGTTTTCCCATATACGCCGGACCAACTTTTTCGGTCCAGCGCAAACTTTGTTCGCTTGTACTTAAATGGAACAAGGCATGTGTACGTCGGACCACCTTTTTCGGTCCGGCGCAAACATTGTTTTGCTGATATCCAAATAAAACAAAGTATGTGTATATCAGACCAACATTTTCAGTCTGGCACAAACTTCCTTGACTAGTATATGTATACGACGGGTCGTTATTTTCGGTCCGGCGCAAATGGGTCACACTGAGTACCATAATACTTTTTCAATCTTATGTACCCTGGACTAACATTTTCAGTCCGGCGTGTGTGTATATTTCGACTTATGACTCATACACCTTAAAATTCTTATAAAAAGGGTAGTAGTTGACCTATCCCATCTATCCTACCAACCCCCAATGGGAAAATGGTAGGTACAACGGTTATTTCTATTCAGGCTCTATATATAGAGTGCTTGGGTTCACAAAACATAACAGAGCTTTGCATATATACATCCTTAACATCCTGAACACCGTTGACATCTTTCAAATCAGTTACAACTCTTTGATCACTTGCATTCCTGAGCTTTCATTCCATCAAAGAGTTCAAGCTTCAACTCATAAACTACAAACATTCATTTTGAACTTTTAGAGTTCTTGCTCCAAGCTAAGTCTAGTTTGCATCTAGCTACTGAACCAAGAGACAGGGCTTGTGGATAGTCTATTACTCTTGGAACTAGCTGTTCCTAGACGGTTGGAGAAGTTGTTGGTGCGATCTATCCAACAGAGATTGTGGAAGGCCACCATTGCTGTGAAAGGTTGAGACTCACCTCACTGGAGTGGTGAAAGAGTCAAGATAGTGAAAAACCAAAAGCCATCGAGATTGGCTATTTGGTGGAGAAATACATCTCAAGAAGTGCTTTTGGTTAAGCTATACTTCTGAAGAAGTGCTCTAACGGGGACGTAGGAGTTTGAGCTCTGAACCTCGGAGAAAAATCTTTGAGTCATCCTGTTATTGGTTTATATTTGTTTGTTCCTTTTATTGTTAGTACTCATTCAAATTCTTCTCTATACAAATCATACTTAAACAGAGCAATGTTGAATCTTTATACTAATTATTTCTTTACTGTTTTTATTGAGAAAAGTTTTTCCATAAGAATTAAAAAGTTTTAAAGTTGCCTATTCACCCCCCCTCTAGGCCAACTTGGTCCTTACAAGTGGTATCAGAGCAAGGCTACCCCTTTAAAGCATAACAGCTTGGGTAAAATGGCCGAGGGAATATGATCAGCTACAGTAAGTGTAGGAAGGGTTCCTGTTTTTGATGGCATAAATTATGCTTATTGAAAAATTAGAATGTGGTGTTATCTTGAAGCCGTAAGTTATGATGTGTGGAGGGTTACAGAAAGACCTTTGCTTCCACGGGTCATACCTGAAGGGCAATCCACATCCTCAGAACCTACACTTGGAGAAATAAGAAATTTGCAATACGATGCTCAGGCTAGAAATGCTATCTTTTCTTGCCTTAGTGTTGAAGTTTTTGATAGAGTCATTAATTTGTCAACTGCCTATGATATATGGACTACTCTTCAAGAAATTTATGAGGGTACCTCTAATGTAAAAGAGGAAAGATATTTTGTTGTCAGAGAAAAAATTGATCAGTTCAAAATGCTTCCTCATGAAAATGCTAATGATATGTTCTCTAGATTAAATCCTATTGTAAATGAGCTTAAAGGTCTAAGAACTAAAATTGATGATGTTGAAGTATGCAGGAAGATGATCAGGGTTCTACCTCGAGCCTATCACAGCCTGATCACTTATCTATCCAATAGTGGTGATCTGAAGAAGCTCACACCCACTGAACTATTAGGCAAGATCTTAGCTCATGAGCTTACCTTGGGTGATGAAGTTGAGATCAAGAAGAAATCTATTGCACTCAAGGCTAAGGAGAAAGTTCAAGATTCCTCTGATGATGAAGAAGAAGAAAATACAAGCTATGAAGAGGATGAAGATGTAAGAAAATTGGCATTACTCATGAGATCAGCAAACAAAATCATGAGAAGGGTAAATGACAAAGGTAAGTCCGCTAACCACTTCTCAAAAAGAAACCCTTTCTCTAACATTATCTGTTTCGAGTGCAATGAGAAAGGACACATAGCTGCCTGTTGCCGAAATAAAAGTAACAAAAAGGGCAAGAGTAAGAACAAAGATGACAATTATTAAGAAAAAGCTCAAGGAAGCTACAAGAGAAGTCATCGCAAGAAGAGCTACGTCAAGAAACATTGGAGGAAAGGGAAGAAGGAGGCACACATGGGTGAATGGATCACTGATGAAGAAAATTCAAGTGAAGAATCCTCCTCCTCCTCAGATGAAGAAGAGCCAAGGTCCAAGGGATTAGCAGGGTTCGCTCTGGATGAATCTACACCACCTTCACCTTCAGTTTCTCTACCACTGTGACTAATGGCCAAAAATGATGAAGACAAGGTAAATGATCCTCTTTTGTATGAAGAGCTAGTAGAGATTATTAAAGAGATTAATGATGTTTTATATGTTAAAACTGCTAAAGACCAAGCTCTTAAGAAAAATACTACTAGCTTGATGAATAAAGTTGAAAATCTTGAATCTGACATCAAGACCATGCATGAAAAATATGATGTGCTAGAAATTAGTCAAAATGAGCTTATAGATAAACATGAAAAACTTTCACATGCTCATTCTGTACTAAATTCCGATCATATTCTTCTTACTTATTCTCATGATTATTTGAAAACCACTCATATAAAACTTGTTAAAGATCATGATGAGTTACTTGATAAATACTATGAGCTAGAAATTGATAATGAAATGCAGAATAGCAAATCTAAAAATGTTTCATCTTGCAATATTTCAATTAGCTATGATTTGCTGTCTGATGAAATAATTATTCCCAGCTCATCTAGCACGTGTAATAAAAATTGCAAAAATTCCTTTTATGCTAAAGAGCTCATGACAAAAAACAGTGAGCTGAAATCCAAGGTAGCGAAATTTGACAAAGGATTAGAAAAATGCTTCCTTGGTAGTACTACTCTTGATAAAATTCTTGGGGAGCAAAAGATTGTTTTGGGTAAAAAGAGATTAGGTTATAAAGCCAAATCTGTGCCCAGAAAAAGTGAACAGCCAAAACCCAAGATAAATTTTATCAAAAGTAGGACTAAATGCTGTTATTGTCATAACTACAATCATGCTTCTAAAAATTGCAAATTTGCTTGTGCTTCATATGCTAAGGTAAATAGAAGATGCATGGTTGATGCACATTATATGTTGTTTAAGGATTTTAGAAGTAAAATGAATGTCAAATATGTTGGCCCCTCTAATATGGACAAAAATCTTAAAGCTATTTGGGTGCTTAAGTCCTTACTTACTAATCCTTTTGGCCCCAAAGTTGTTCAGACTAACACTAATGGACCCAAAAGTCTTTGGGTACCTAAAATCAAGAAATGAACATTCTTTTACGTAAATTACAAGAGTGGCAGCCAACACTGGGTTATTGACAGTGGCTACACACAACACATGACCGGCACCTCAAGGATGTTCAGCTCAGTTGAAAAAGAAAGTGATCCAAGTCACAAAATCACATTTGGAGATAACAGTAAAAGAAAGGTAAAGGGAAATGGTAAAATAGCTATCTCAAATTATCACTCTATTGAAAATGTATTACTAGTTGATTCTTTCAATTTCAATCTCTTGTCTGTTGCTCAACTTTGTGATCTAGGATTTCATTGTATCTTCTCCAGTGATGGAGTAATAGTTCATTACAAAAATGAGAAGCTTATTTTTAAAGGTTTCAAATTTCAAAATCTCTACCTTTTTTATTTCAATTCTAACTCCTCATGCATTTCAAGTTGTCTGCTTGCTAAAGTTTCACATGGTTGGCTTTGGCACAGACGACTTGGGCATGTAGGTATGTCTAATCTTAAAAAGCTTTTAAAAAATGAGCTAGTAGTGGGCCTAAAGTATGTTACATTTGAAAAGGATAAACTTTGCAGTGCTTGTCAAGCTGGCAAGCAAGTAGCTAACTCTCATCCTGCTAAAAATATCATGTCCACTGCTAGGCCTCTAGAACTTTTGCACATGGATGTCTTTGGTCCTACCTCATATGCAAGTATAGGTGGGAACTCATACTGCCTTGTAATTGTGGATGATTTCTCTAGATTCACATGGGTATTCTTTTTGCCAAACAAAAGTGAAGTTGGAATTTTTTTAAAACTTTTACAAAAAGGGCTCAAAATGAATTTGACTGTCCTATTAAGAAGATTAGGAGTGACAATGGATCTGAATTTGTCAATACTAACATTGTTGAATACTGCGATAAGTTAGGAATAAAGCATGAACTTTCAGCTACATACACTCCTCAACAGAATGGTGTGGTTGAGAGGAAAAATAGAACTCTCATAGAAATGGCAAGGACTATGTTGGATGAGTATAACACTTCTGAAGGATCGAGATGGCGAACAGAGGGGGGGTGAATGGTCGCAAATAAAATTTCCCCCAAAATACTCCAACAAAAACCTCGACAAGATCGCTCAAAGGAAATCGTGAAAAACCTGAAAAACTAGACAACTATGTGTACCCCAAGCTTGCATGGATAAGTACCATAAAATATGTGGGGATTTTTGAGTCACAATACTGGTTGTCTAGTGTCCAAGATAAAGAGGAATCAATTCAAACTCTTGCTTTTAGAAAGGACATCAATTCAAATCACAAAAGTCACTTTCAGAAAAGCAAAAGCAGAATTTCCAGAACTTGTCCTCAATTTGCACAGGAGGCTGGTGGGTTTCTGTAGCTCACAAAATTTTGAGACTTTTTATCCCTATGAGCATCAGAGTCGCGAAGAACTCCACCAAATTTCTCCTCAAAAATCCCTACAGAAAAAACAGGAAAAATCTAAGAACACAGTCTGGTCAAGAACTTCGAGCAGAAAGTTTGGGGCTCGGTTTTCACCTCATGGCGCCCAAACGGTGCAACAAGTGAACTCCAAAATTTTTCTGCAAGTGTATGTCGGAGTCCCACACCTCCTACAGAAAGAATCGCTTGAAAAAGAGTTTTCTAAATTTTTATAGAAATCAAAAACTGACTGCTGCACGAAGAGCAAGTTCTAACAAAGTTGGAACTTGAAAGAAAAGATGTTCTCTACTCAATCCAAGAGTGCAAAAGAGATGTAAAACCATATGAACACACTCAAGACATCCAAGATCAGCAGCATTTAGAAGGAGGGGAGGCAAATCCAAATTACATGAAAGTAAATTGCGAGAATGTAATTGAGGGAAAGTAAATGCTGAATTTAAATTGCGTAAAGTAAAAACATAATGTAAATGCGCAAAATAAATTCAGAGGTGGATGGATAAAACTTTCATTTCTGGAAGGAGAGGTTACAAAGCCTCACTTTCATGTGGGTAAAGCTCAAAGGAGCATTCACAAACCTCAAAACCTTCAAGGGAAGGAGGCTACCCCTCCACCCCTATTTATACTACTCTTGGGCCACCTACCACCCTTGGATGAGTCTCTCAACCCTAGAGCACTCATCTAAGGGCTAGGATTAACCCACACACACAGCCATACAAGGGCTAACCCAAAACTCACACACATACCGGGTTTTCTTGCATGGTTTTCAAAGCATACTACCTAGACCCGCTAACCTATCAACTAGACCTCAATCCGACGGCCCTCATTGATCCACGCGGCATCTAGCTAGTATCAACTCCTTTCCTTGTCTTCTTGACTTGCTCGGACTCCGTCTCCGATCATCTTTTGGCGATCTCCCAACCGTTTGGACCTCTGACGCTCCTCGCCTAGTCCCGGTCATCCTCCGCCTCACCATGACCTAGCACCGTCGCCCTGCAACCATCAAAGACAAGGAAACTCCTCACATAGCAATGCCCACAATGATGTGCAATAAACCATCCAACTCATCACTACCGCGTCCATAAGACCGGTACTGCCACTCCTGGCAGAGACAACTCAAAATGCTTCATTTTGAAAATCAATCCAAATCAAACTCAAACTTTAGCACACCTTGCTCAAATAAAGTCAAATACTCATCACAAACATGGATGGACCTCCACATGGTCCTTCAACTTCTAATGCTTTCTGGGCTGAAGCCATCAACACTGCATGTCATGCAATCAACAAGTTCTATCTTCACCGACTTCTCATGAAAACCTCATATGAGCTTCTGGTAGGAAGAAAACCTAATATCTCATATTTTTGTGTGTTTGGATGCAAGGTATATATCTATAAAAAGAGAACACACTTAGGTAAATTTCAAAAGAGGTGTGATACAGGTATCATGCTAAGTTACTCTTCTAAATCTAAAGCTTATAGTGTTTTTAATAATACAACTAGATTAGTAGAAAAAACCTATGATGTTAAATTTGATGAATCTAATGGCTCACAAGGTGAGCATAAGAATCTAGCTAATGTAGGTGAAGAAGCTCTAAAAGAATCCATGAAGAAGATGGAAATTGGTGAGATCAAGCCCAAAGAAAACAAAAATGATCTACCACCAATGTCCACAATACCTCAAGATGGATCACAACTTGAAGATAATGAAAAGAAGGATGAAGGACTAAATTTCATAAAGAGTCAGCACACCATCACAAAGGATCGTCCTGTAGATCGAATCATTGGTGAATTTAGTAAGGGTGTTCAAACTCATTCTAAACAAGATTCTTTCTGTGAACATTATTCTTTTGTTTCATGTGTTGAGCCCAGAACAGTAGATGAAGCTCTGAAGGATGCTGACTGGATTGTGGCAATGGAAGAAGAGCTCAACAACTTTGAAAGAAACAAAGTCTAGAACTTAGTGGAAAGACCTACATAACATAATGTCATTGTACCAAAGTGGGTTTTCAGAAATAAACAAGATGAAAATGGTATGGTCACACGCAATAAAGCAAGGCTAGTAGCTCAAGGATACTCTCAAGTTGAAGGTTTGGATTATGGAGAAACCTATGCACCTGTAGCTCGACTTGAAGTCATACGGTTCCTTCTAGCCTTTGCTTATCATTTCAATATTACTCTTTTTCAAATGGATATTAAAAGTGCTTTTCTTAATGGAATCATTGAAGAAACTGTATATGTTGAGCAACCTCCTGGTTTTGAAAATATGAAAACTCCAAATCATGTATATAAGTTATCTAAGGCACTATATGGTTTGAAACAAACCCCAAGGGCATGTTATGAGCGTCTTAGAGACTCTCTACTAGAAAAGAATTTCAAAATTGGGAAGGTTGATCCAACATTTTTTCTAAAAGACTACAATGGTACATTAATGATTTGCCAAATTTATGTTGACGATATTATCTTTGGAAGTACTAATCTATCTCTGTGCAAAAAAATTCAGTAATCAAATGGCTAAAGAGTTTGAAATGTCAATGATGGGAGAGCTTACATTCTTTTTGGGATTTCAAGTCAAGCAATTGAAGGAAGGGACTTTCATCTCATAAGAAAAGTATATTAAAGACCTTCTCAAACGCTTTAATCTGGAAGAATGCAAGCCTCTTAAAACTCCTATGGCAACCAATACACATCTTGATCAAGATGTGGAGGTAAGTCTATTGATCAAAAGTTATATAGATCCATGATAGGTTCTTTACTCTATTTGACAGCATCTAGGTCAGACATCATGTCTAGTGTATACATGTGTGCTAGATTTCAAGCTGCACCTAAAGAAGTGCATCTCAGTGTAGTAAAAAGGATTTTCACATATTTAAAACATACTCCTTGTTTTGGCTTGTAGTACCCAAAAGGTGCTTCTTTTGAACTTCTTGGCTATTCAGATTCTGATTATGCCGGTTGCAAAGTTGATCGAAAAAGCACCTCTGGGGGTTGTCACTTACTTGAAAGATCTTTAGTATCTTGGTGTTCAAAGAAACAAAATTCAGTAGCACTTTCAACTGCTGAGGCTGAATATATTGCTGCAGGCAGTTGTTGTGCTCAAATCCTTTTTTTTAAACAAACCTTTTTGGACTATGGCATTAAGTTTGAAAATGTGCCTCTATTGTGTGATAATGAAAGTGCAGTGAAAATAGCCAACAACCCAGTCCAGCATTTTAGAACTAAGATATTGAAATTCGACATCACTTCATACGTGATCATGTCGCTAAAGGTGACATTATGCTTAGTCACGTCAGGACTAAAGATCAATTGGCTGATATTTTCACTAAACCACTTGATGAGTGAGAGCATCTAGGCTCCCCATTTGCATAAATTATGCTTACTATATAGTTTTTGGTGTTGATGACTAAAAAGGATACTCAATGAAAACCGAAAATAGTCAGATTTGTTGATCAAGGCTAAGGTATTTTTTTCTACTTTTGGTTTGGGAGTTGATTCAAGCCATATAGTTAAAATCACCGTACTATTAAGAGGGATTATACATAACAAATGATCTTGGTTCATATGCAAAATCAGTAAGATTACTTGGAGCATAGGACTTTTCATAATTCTCTCTCAAAAATCCATAGTTGTATCTTGTTAGCCAAAACAATTCTCTCTGAACCAATCTTCTTTTATTTAGGCGCTCAAAGATCTTTAGTTCAAAATTCCAACCGAGCGTACACCATGTACGTCGGACCGATATTTACGGTCCAGTGCTAAGAATTATCTTTACCGAGCGTACTCCATGTACGCCGGACCGACTTTTTCAGTCCGGCGTTAAGAGTTCTTCATTGATTCTTTTCAACCAAGTATAACTATTATTCGTTGGACCAATCTGAATTCTTTCTTAAATATAGTCCGACATAATGTTATATTTTCTCTCTGAATAAAATTCTAGTCTGTGTTAAAATTTATTTTTAACCAGAAATATGAAGTCTGTTACAAACTAATATTCCATGTACGCTGGACCAACTTTTTCGGTCCGGCGCAAACGTTGTTCGCTGGCACTAAGTTAGATCAAACCTTGTGTACGCCGGACCAACTTTTTCGGTCCAGCGCCAACATTGCTTGCCTGGCTAAATCAAATCATATGCACGACGGACCAATTTTATTGGTCCGACGCAAGTCTTCTTCTTGCCAGTATAAAGCACTGCTCTCTTCACTCTTACGACGGACCGATTTTTCGGTCCGACGTGAACAGGTCTTTCTGAGTTCAACAAAATGCCTCTCAATCTATGTACCCTGGACCAAAATTTTTGGTCCGGCGTGTGTGTAGTTTGACTTATAGCTCATACTCAGTCGAAATTCTTACTCAAAGGTAGCAGTTGACCTACCCCATCTACCCTACCAAACCCCAACGGGCAAATGGCAGGTATAACGGTTATTTCTGTTCAAGGTCTATATATAGAATGTCTGTGTTCACAAATATATAGCTTTGCACATTCACATTTTTTGATATCCTGAACATCTTTGAAATCATTCAAATCATATACAACTCTTTGATCTTTAGAATTCCTGAGCCTCACTACATCAAAGAGTTTTGAGCTTCAAATTCAGAAAATCATAAACAATCATTCTGAATTTTTAGAGTACTTGCTCCAAGCTAAATCTAGTTGAGTCTAGCTACTGAACCAAGAGACAGGGCTTGTGGATAGTCTATTACTCTTGGAACTAGCTGTTCCTAGACAGTTGGAGGAGTTATTGGTGTGATTTGTCCAACAGTGATTGTGGAAGGCCTCCATTGCTGTGAAAGGTTGAGACTCACCTCACTGGAGTGGTGAAAGAGTCAAGATAGTGGAAAACCAAAAGTCATTGAGATTGGCTGTTTGATGGAGCAATACTTCTAAGGAAGTGCTCTAACGGTGACGTAGGAGTGATCTCTGAACCTCGGTGAAAAATTCCTGAGTTCCCCTATTTCTGTCTATTCTAGCTTACTATTCTCTTATTATTTCTCATTCGAAATTCCTTGTCATAAAGAGTTTGTTTTAACAAGTGTTGTGCTGAACTTTTATACTAAGTGTTTCCATTTCTATCCTTTTATTGAGAAAAGTCTTTAAATAACTTAAAAAGTTATAAAGTTGCCTATTCACCCCCCTCTAGGCCAACTTGATCCTTTCAATGAGGCCAGATTTTCAAAATTAAGAAATGAACTGAATATTCTTGCTTCTTCAAATATTGTTTGAATCTTTGAGTAACACACTAAGGGGGAGTCAAGACTGCCTGATATGCACATCTTGCTATCTTTATGTGAACAGAGTGAATTACTAGTGCTGAAGTAATTATAAGACTATTTTTTAAATGAAAAATCTACTTGAAAACTGAAAGTCATATAATTGCTATTGAAAGTCTTCTCTTACTCTATTACTATATTATACTTTCCTAAAACACAGTGATTAGGTTAAGTAAGCTTCAAAAGAAAAAAATACTTATACAGAAATTGAAAATCTAAATTACTCAGCACATGAGTTCTTTTCTTTGAGCTTGAGTTAATCATACTTATGCTCTTATGAAAACTAGGGCTCAAATATTTCCTTTTTGACTCAAATGTCTCCTAAGTTTATTGGTTGATTGATCTTTATATTAAGATTATTCTAAAATTCCTCTACAAATTTGTGTGTTATTCTTAAAAGAGAGATCTCAAAAAATCTTTAAGAAGTTAGTTATATTTATATTTTCAAGTTCAGAACTTTGTCTATGTACCACGGACTGCTACCTAAACCAAACCTAGAGTTTTCCAACTGCGGCGGACCAAGTATGTCTTATACGGACTCAGTCCGGTGCATATGGAAAGTTATCAGGACTCGGTCTGACGCAGATGGAAAAATATCTGTTGTATCCGAAAAGCAATCTGGGGTACACACGACAATAGCTTTTTATCTTAAAACATATCTTTTTCAAAAGATGTTCATCTCAAACTTCAAAAAGATCTTATCCTTGCTGTTCATAACAAAATCTTTCATATTCTTAGGACTTATCTCTGCTAAACCTGTCCAAAATTGGTAACTACATCTCTTGGATTCTCTTGTTCCAAACCCCCCTTCATAAAGAGACCTCCTTCAAACCGGGCAGTTGCAGTCGTTACTTTCCCCATGTTTGTCCGTACTCCAAACTACTGCAATAATTTCCTGTTTTTATTCCTCGCAACTTGCGCTATTTATACCTCCATATCCTTCAGAAATTTCTCAAGCTTTCTTGATCCACATCAATCCTCTCGCAATCTGTTCTTGGGCGCAAGATCGATTCTTCACCGAAGCACATCCTGACCGGGTGATTGGCAACGGTGCTCCTGTGTGCTCAAGGCATTGCTTCTAGAGTTCTGTAAGTTCTTCAATCTTTATCTCTTCTCTTTACTTAGATTGAAACCCTAAGTTAGAAATCTTTTCTTAAGGTCATCTCTGTGTTCTTTAGGCTGTTCTTCAGTTTTTGCGGTTTGCATTGTCAGTAAGCAGCCTGTTTGTTTGTCAACCAAGTCAGCTCAGTATTTCTGCTTGAAAAAGAAGTCTTAGTCAAAATGAGTTTAGATAACCCAGACAAAAGAAGTCTTCTTGGGAAAATTGCTGATAAGGTCAAAAGGAAAAAGAAAACAAGAACAGATAGCTCTAGTCAACAGCAATCTGGTGGAATAGTAAAGAAAGTAACTTCTAAACCATCAAAAAGAGGGAAGCAACCAGTGCAATATGATCCCTCTTCTTCTTCTGATGACAGTGACTATGAGCCTAGTGCACATACCCCCTATGAGGAAGAAATAGAACTTAGTGATGAAATTGACATAATTGTTGGGCATGAGCTAGCTACTTTGGGAGGAAAGAAACTAAGAGCTTCTAGCTTGGTGCCAGAAAGGGTCTGGTTTCCTTTTGATAGACCCCCCTTGAATGAGCAATTCATCACCATATTCTAGAAAAACATATATATGTGCTACAAGAACAGAAAAAATAAGAGTGGTAAACCCATGACAACCTTGTGCAAGCATCAGTATGTGGACTGGAACCAAATTAGCTCAGTCCTAATCTCAAAGAGAATTCTAGATTGTGTAAGATCAACCCCTGGCCATGCTGCTCTTATGTCTTCTACTGGGCCAGCTTGGAATGAAAATAGAATCTTGGAATTCTATGCTTCTCTGCTTGTGAACAAGAATAGGTACTATATTCTGTTCACTATTGATGGGAAAAAGAGAAAAGTGAGATCACCTCAATTTGAAGCTGCTATTGGTGCCTCAAGTCCCTTACTGAACAGAACTAGGATTCATGATAGAATGTTTTCTGGCAATAGATGGAAGCAGGTTGGTGATATGCCAGATTTGCATGTATCAGCCCATATTTACAGAAACATAAATGAGGCTGGTTTTAATGCAAATAGGGTAAAATGTTTGTCTGTTGAGGCAAAAGCTCTGCTCCTAATTCTAAGGCACAACCTAAGACTGGATACAAAGAGGGAGTAACTCCATGTCTTGCTTGGTTTCTACATTTGATTATGTCAAGACAACCCATTGATCTGACAGATTACATTTTTGGAGAGATGGAAGAAGCTATTTGCAGAAAAAATGGGTAGCCCTCTTCCTTTTGCCATGCAGATCACTCAAATGCTATTGGCTCAAGGAATCATCTCCCAAAATAAAATGAATAGGGACTTCAATTGTCGTCCTAAACAATACAAGATGCCTAAGCCAACAACTGATGCAGAAAGGCCAGCTAGACTTCCTACTCCTTCACTTCCAGCAATACATGAGCCAAGTGCTCAAGAAGACATTGAGATAAATGCTAGTTCAGATGATGATGGCAGAGCTCCAAGTCACAGTTATCATACTTAGGAATACTTCTCTCCAGCCTATCCACATACACCTACAGAAGTGTTGGGCTACGGCTCTGAGAGTCTGAGCCATCAGATTTTTGGCCAGCATGAAGGCACTGAAATTCTTGTCAGCTCAGAATCTCATCATGAAGATGAAGAAATACACAAACTGCAAGAATTAGCAGCCGCAGCTAGGTTCATGGAGGCACAAAGATTTCCATCAGCAGCCCATGAGCATGAAGCAGGTGGTTCTAGGCCTCCTCAGGGGCATATGCCAACTTTTACTCAGCAATCTTCTGAGGACTCTCATCATTCTCATCACTCTGAATTTGCTGAGCCTGAATTTTCACATGAATATGGTCAGCAACCATCTTGGTGTGACTCTCAACCTGGATGGTTCATATCTTTTGAGCAATAGTACAATTCTGATCGCAGACTTGCTCAAGAGAGTTTTGAAGAAGAAAGAAGGTTGGCAACCCAGAGACAATGAGCTAATGGAGCAAATCAACAGCAGCAGGAGATGCTGCAAAAGATCTATCAAGACCAAGCAAATCTCAGGGATGAAACTTATAAAAGGTTTGATATGATCAGAGAAAATCAATGGGACCTGAGGAAGTGGATAGGTGAAATCAAGACTGAACAATTGGTGGTCAAAGACAAATTATGATCTCAACAAAAAGCAGAATGCCCAAGATGCCAAAATTGACCAGTTTTTTCAAACTGTGTACAAAAACTTTGACAAAACCGTGATCGCTTGGGTGCACGGGATGTGCTTGAATACCTTAGGGGTTTCTCTCAAGATGCAAGAAACAACTTAGTCTCTAATCAGGAGCAAATAGCACAACTCCTGTTAGATCAGTCTAATGAGACTCAAGAGCTGATCAGAGATGTCCAGCATGACTTCAATGAGCTCACCGTCAATCCTCAGCCTGGTGATCCTGATTATCCCAGTTGGCATGATCAAGCAATGGCTACTCCACATTCTGAATCTGACCAAGAGCAATCAACATCCTCTCCTCCAAGAAGAAGTACAAGCTCCAGAATAGCAAGCATGCTGAAAATGACTTTTTCAAAGCGCAAGAAGTAACCTTTTTGGCTATTGATGCCAAAGGGGGAGAAGAATAAAATAGAATAGTTAAATTGGGAGAAGAATAGAATAGTTCTCTCAGTAGAGCCTCCTCTTTTAGTAATCTAAAGCTTGTTATAAAGAGTTTGTTATAAAAACTCAAGTCTTTTATGAATTTTGCTCCTCTTAATGATTTATGCATATGCTTCTCTTGGATCTATTGATATTTGTTTGATCTTATCTGAAAAACCCCTTCTGAATGATTCTAATATTGCATCATGTGTTCAAATGAGTTCTCTCTCGGACCAAACATCTTGTCGGCCGTTCAAGAAATCAAAGATTAAATCCTAACCGAGCGCACACCATGTACGCCGGACCGACTTTTTCAGTCCGGCGCTAAGAGTTCTCTTCAGATTCTTTCTAACCGAGCGCACTCCATGTACGCTGGACCGACTTTTTCAGTCCGACGCTAAGAACTCTTATTTGATTCTTTTCAAACCGAGCGTACACCGTTCACGTCGGACCGATTTGAATTCATCCTTTAATTCAGTCCGACATATGTTATAATTTCACTCTTAATAAATTTCTAGTCTGTGTTAAGAATTATTTTGCTCAAATCTTAACCAGGAATATGACGTTTGTTGTGTACCAAAATTCTATGTGTACGCCGGACCAACTTTTTCGATCCGGTGCAAACATACTTCACTCAAATAAAACCAGCCGTTTTCGCATATACGTCGGACCAACTTTTTTGGTCCGGCGCAAACTTTGTTCGCTGTTACTCCAATGGAACAAGGCATGTGTACGCCGGACCAACTTTTTCGGTCCGGCGCAAACATTGTTTTGCTGATATCCAAATAAAACAAAGTATGTGTACATCAGACCAACATTTTCAGTCCGGCACAAACTTCTTTGACTAGTATATGTATATGACGGACCGTTATTTTCGGTCCGGTGCAAATGGGTCACACTGAGTACCGTAATACTTCTCCGATCTTATGTACCCCGGACTAACATTTTCAGTCCGGCGTGTGTGTATATTTCGACTTATGACTCATACAACTTAAAATTCTTATAAAAAGGGTAGCAGTTGACCTACCCCATCTATCCTACCAACCCACAACGGGCAAATGGTAGGTACAACGGTTATTTCTGTTCAGGCTCTATATAGAGTGCTTGGGTTCACAAAACATAACACAGCTTTGCATATATACATCCTTGACATCCTGAACAACGTTGACATCTTTCAAATTAGTTACAACTCTTTGATCTCTTGTATTCCTGAGCTTTCATTCCATCAAAGAGTTCGAGCTTCAACTCATAAACTACAAACATTCATTATGAACTTTTAGAGTTCTTGCTCCAAGCTAAGTCTAGTTTGCATCTAGCTACTGAACCAAGAGACTGGGCTTGTGGATAGTTTATTAGTCTTGGAACTAGCTGTTCCTAGACGGTTAGAGAAGTTGTTGGTGCGACCTATCCAACAGAGATTGTGGAAGGCTACCATTGCTGTGAAAGGTTAAGACTCACCTTACTGGAGTGGTGAAAAAGTCAAATAGTGAAAAACCAAAAGCCATTGAGATTGACTTTTTGGTGGAGCAATACATCTGAAGAAGTGCTTTTGGTTAAGCTATACTTCTGAGGAAGTGCTCTAACGGGGACGTAGGAGTTTGAGCTCTGAACCTCGGAGAAAAATCTTTGAGTCATCCTGTTATTGGTTTATCTTTGTTTGTTCTTTTTATTGTTAGTTCTCATTCAAATTCTTCTCTATACAAATCATACTTAAACAGAGCAGTGCTGAATCTTTATACTAATTGTTTCTGTTACTGTTTTTATTGAGAAAAGTTTTTCCATTAGAATTAAAAAGTTTTAAAGTTGCTTATCCACCCCCCCTCTAGGCCAACTTGGTCCTTACAGCATGAAAGAGCCTTGGGAAGACTGCACGTGAGCATCTGTGATTTTGCACGATACTTCCTGATCTCTATCGCTTATGAAGCTTAAGCTTCCATCAGCCGAGATAGAAGCCCCCCTCCCAAGCAACCAGTGCTTCGATTGTTTGCTCAACACGGCCGTCGCAGGAATGACGCCGCTGCGGGTTAGTTCTTCTTCTCACCTATCCCATGCTGGTATTTTCTTCACGTACCCACCTGTGTGCATAGTGTGTAAGGGTAAATATTCTTATCCGTGTTTGTCTTGTTCTTTTGACTTACTATCTGGGCTTCTTCAGAATTCTTGTACGCCACAAAGTCCTCCCAAAACTCCCTTAACTTTGGGTACGTGTCAAAATTTGGCGTTTCATTCTTCTTCACATAATTCTTATTCAGTGTCTTCTTCCAATTCTTCCACGCTGTGCACATGATGCATAGTGCATGTTTCTTCGCAACTAGTTCGGTCCCTTGGGGGAACTGGAACACTTCTTTTAGCTTGTCCCACAGCGAGTTCTTCAGGTTATTGGGAACTACCCACTGGTCACCTCGGCGGCCAGTCCATGATCTATAGCTGATGGGCACATAATGCCTAGTAAGAACCCCGCATGCTGTCCTGTACGGCCCCAATGATGACTCCGGTTTAGCAGGTTCCCTGACTACCGAGAGCTCCACTACATTATAAAGTCCCTTAGGCATCTTGCTCGGACCACGACCTGCGCGTTGCCTCCGTTCATCAGACGTCTGAGCCTACATTTTGTTCTTCTTATTAGTTGTCTGACCCAACAATGTTTTGAGAACCACAATCTACTAATACTTTACCTCGCCTACGTTAGTGACGTCAAGTTGGTCCATGGTAGTGGCGCCAGGTTGCTCCATGTCAGGATCCTATAAGTTCAGGTAGTACATTGGGCTATGGTTCAGGCTACCCGTTCCTCCTTCGTCCATATTTAAGGGCCCAACTCCCTCCGGCACTTGTCCCTGGTCAAAGGCCATTCCTAACAAGTTTATCAAAAATTTCAAATTAACAAAGTCATAAGAAGAATGTTGATACAACTTGGATAAAGCTAGACACTAGTGTTGATAGTCTAATATTAGCGAAGAATTTATTTGTAAATCCAGAGAACACTAATAATACCCTGTGAGTACTAATGGATTGGTTCAGATCAATCCCTTGAACTATATATTTTTAAAAATCTGTGTAGTTATATTTTTTATTGAAGCACCCAAACATTTTAATACAATTGTTTAAATGGAATTAAAAGTGTCATATATTGTTGCACTACTCCTGACTTGCCAAAAAACATATTTCTCCTATGAAATTAATTGACCTAAAAAATTGACTATGTTTCCGTGACAGTGATCATAATGATTAATGAATGCATTTTATCCTTTGTTGTCTGATTTGTATGTAGAAAATAATTTTGCATGCTAAGTTACATTCTTGTCTTTGTCTTCATCTCTGTTTGCTTGGGAAAATTTCTCTATCAAGAGTCTTGAGCTAAATGAGCTTCACCCATTATGTTCACATATATGACTACACCACGGCCCCCATATCTTAATCTACATGATAACATTTCTTATCCTATAATAACTGATTATATTTTGTTTCTTCAATATTACGTTAAAACATAAAATGCAAACCTGAAGTGCCTAATTTGACAGTCGTCGAACCGGTGGTGCTATTTTTTTACTACTTACTAATTTGTTCATTTATGCCATGTTTATGATAATATGATGCACAACTGTATATCCAATTCATTTATGCCCATATACAGGATAGGACATGTACGTATAAGGTTTTTGAAAAATTCTCTTGATAATGTTGTGGGATAAAAATGTGTTCTGAGCTAACAAAAGATGAACATCTGCATACAGACCGCTCAATTCAATAGCATAAGATACAAGCACATTGGACATACAGATGCAAGCTCAATTCAATGGATGCACGACAGATAGTATATATACCCAAAATCCAATTAGAACGGGAAAAGAAGTCCTCGGTAAAGAATGAGACGACGCAGGGGAGGTCAGAGGCGACGGAGCCGGGGAGGTCACTGAGGCGGCGGGGAGCCAAGGCAGCGAGGAGGTCACCGAGGCAGCGGGGAGGTCCGAGGACGCGGGGAGCCAAGGCGGCGGGGAGGTCCGAGGCGGCGGGCAGATCCGAGGAGACGGCGGGGAGGGCTAAGGCAACGACGCTTGGGAGGTACGAGGCGACAATATGTGAGTGGACAAGAATGGCCCTTGAAAAAAATTGCCATATCATGACACTTTCTATTTGGAATTACCGTCTTCATGAAGAAAATTACAAGAATGAAACAAGCAAAAAGTTATACAAATATGCTATTTACACAGCATAGCTGTGTCCTCCATACCGGAAGACCAAAAAAAGCTCTTAATGAAATGGAAACAACAGAAGAATGTGCATGCAAAAGATTTGCTTGTTAGTTTTAAGAATACATGTCAAGGCAGTATAAGAATTTGCACGTGCCATTTACTAGAACAATCTCTTTCCAATGGTGTGATGATGACAAAATATTGGATATGAAATTCTCAACTAAAAGTTGACCCAACAAAATTAACATTCAGAAGTTCATGTCGCACCTGTAAAATGTAAGTACAAGTGATATTAAACAAGTATACAATATGCATGGACCAGGCCCAAATCTGTATTGGATCCACAAAGTAGAAAGGAGAGTTGGTGAGATGAAATAGATTTTTCCCCTTCTCTCTTATCTTTAAGAAACGAAAAACCTGGCTCTGTGGGTCATAGATGAGTCAATGGTCTTAGAGTTGAATTGGTAAAAAAACATTACCAAATAAAAGAATGTCAGAAGACCAAAAACAGTATCAGGATAAAGCACTATACACGAAACTTCAGCCAAAAACAAGGGGAAAAGGTGATATGCCAACTGAATCAGGAAAAGGAGTACCGCCTACATTTTTTTATCAGAAATTTCTAGGGCTCAGAATGAATTTTCTTGTGAACTAAACTAATTCTGTGGACATGCTGAATCGATTGATTTACATCCTCATATACATAAGATGTATCAAACTTCAGCTTGGCATCTACAAAGTGTTGAACAATATCAGCAAGGAGGCAATCTTTGATCTATAAGCTAGCAGCTAACATCCCAGACGTGATGGGCATGGTGCACTCCATCTGAGGCATTTCTTGAAGTTACAAAAGCTTGTTCTTGAGTTTTCCATATTCTACATTCGGTAATTGTGGTCTGGACTTAGGAGCCAACTTGCAACTATCAACAGCAGATAAAATCACCTCCTTCAATGCAGATACTCATTATCTTTTTCTTGGATACTCGGGTCAAACAATGCATAGATATTTCTAAATACTATGCTTTTTGTTAGAACTAGAAATCCTAACAAATCATTGTGAACTCACGGGGAGCAGCAGGAGAAGGCAGTGCAGCAGCAGGAGGAGGCTGAACGTCACCGGGAGAGGAGGTTGCCAGGGGGAGGGTCGGCGGGTCGTCAGGGCGGGGCAGAGGGGCGGCGAGGCATCGAGGCGGGGCGACAGGTCGTCGGGGCAGGTCGGAGGGGCGTCGGGGTGTCGGGCCGGCAAAGAGGCGTCGGGCCGGGCGGCGGCGGGCGAGCGGCGCGGCGGTTGGTCGGGCGAGGCGGCGGGCGGGCGCGGGGCGAGGACGGCGGTCGGGCAAGGGCGCGGACGGCGGGCAGGCGTGGCGACGGGCAGGAGGCGGCTCGCGCTAGGGTTAACGAGACCATCGCGCGCCAATCGGCCGGTCGCGGAATAAATGGCGCTTTGAGTCATCGATCGTTTTTAGGAAAACCGACCGATAAGTTTAATATCCGTGACGCTTCTTCAAAGAAAATCGACACAGATGTATATAGTCATCGCGATCGTTTTTAGAATAACCGACAACGATAAGCTCAATATCCGTGACGCTTTTTCAAACAAAACCGACAAAGATGTGTATAGTCATCGATGACGCTTCTTTTAAAAACCGACATCGATAATATCAAGATCCGTACGCTTTTTCAAAGAAAACCGACACGATGTGTATAGTAATCGATATCACTTCTTTTAAGAAAACCGACATCGATAAGCTCAATATCCGTATCATTTTTTTAAACAAAACTGACACTAATATATCCGTATCGCTTTTGTAAATAAAACCGACACTGATACATAATTATCTCTATCGGTTCTCAGAAAAAACCGACACAAATGTAGATCATTGCACAATTCCCTTTCCAGACAAACTATGAAGTCTAAATTTTCAGAATACTGCAAGTTCTGAATTTTCAGCATTTCATCAGAGAGAGTAAATGCCGTAACTTTTTCATACGTTGTTGAAATTATTAGGATTTTTGCAGAAACATATTTCAGGATACTGCAAATCTTTTCATCAAAGAATTTTTGGAAAAAGCGACCTCATTCAAGAAATATGCCAAAATTCATTTTGTAGACATGATTTGTGCGTAAAGCGTAGAAAAGTCAAAACTTTTTCAAATTAATCCAGAATTGCACGATAATTTCCATAAATGATGATTCGACTATTTACAAGCTTTCCCAACAATAATTTCGTCAAATAGAATTTTCTTTAACAACATATGGCACAAAGTGCAGGCATAAAGAGACATTGCATTTCCATCAAAGCCTCCAACAGCAATTCACCATGGATTTTTTACTTCGAAAGCATTGCAAACTATTTTACATACATAATACAACAATGCGATTAACAACAAACATTATAATAGTCCATTTATTTACAATACTGCCCTTCATGATGATCTACTTGCATGTAATTGGCTCCATGTGTGTCGTCATCCCCGCTAAGACAGGCCCATCTGCAAATGAAGGTATCTCATCGAATTGGTTGTAATCTTCTTCATCTGGAACAACAACAGAGAAGAGTTCAGCACAAGTGGTATATATGACCTAGCGAGGCACATCAGAATCGGTTCTTTTCCAGAAGCGATAGTGATGTGCAAGGTCATCACTATCGCTTCTTTCTATAGAAGCGATAGTGATGAGCACGTGGACATCAGAATCGGTTCTTTTCGAGAAGCGATAGTGATGTGCACGGTCATCACTATCGGTTCTTTTTGTAGAAGCGATAGTGATGAGCTCGTACACATCAGAATCGGTTCTCAACTAAAAAGCGATAGTGATGTGCACGGTCATCACTATCGGTTCTTTTTATAGAAGCGATTGTGATAATCACGTTCGCATCACTATCGCTTCTTTTCTTAGAACCGATAGTGATGTATATTCACATCACTATCGCTTCTATCAAAAGAACCGATAGTGATGTGGACGTGATCATCACCATCACTTCTTTTGTTGGAACCGATAGTGATAATCGTGCGCATCACTATCGCGTTTTAGTTGAGAACCGATTGTGATATGCCCTGTGCTACATCACAATCACTTATAATCTCAGAACTGATAGTGATTATTACTAACACACATCCGAAGTTATTTATCACAATCGTTTTTTCCTAAAAACTTAAGAACCGACACGGATAAAACGATAGTGATATGCCGTTCTGTAGTAGTGTGAGTAACTTACTTAAAATGGTATGGCAAAAGTATAAACTCCTTGTCTTGTAGTTTAATCAAAACTTTATATACGTACTCCTCGACCTCCTTTGGTGCTCTTTTGATTTCATGTTGGCAAACCGTTCCCGGGTCGAGGAATCCCACTGGCCCCTTGGTTCTTCGTACTTCAATCATCTCGTATCTATATAACGAATTAGTTAGACATGAAATTTATCGGTATTACGTGAATGTAGGCTAAGATTGATATATTAGACACTTACAGTGACCAGCATCTCAAAAAAGATATGTCGAGGGCGTCGTGATAGAACAAGTTGTGCAAGTTATCGAATTCTATTAAGAAGTAGCCATGGCCCTCATGGTGAAAATGTTCCTCACGGAAAATTGCAGTGATCATCTTTGGGAGTACGTCTTGGTTGGATCGATCTAAGTACAATGCATGTAATCGCTGCATCATGGGTGTTAGACTTTTTAACTTCGAAGCGGTGACAAAGGGCTTCCCTACCTCGAATTCCAATCTTTGTTGATCATCTTGGTCATCGATCGCGCCTTGCCCTTACTTTTTGTCGACGACATCATACTCGGTCTGGCCTCGCACCGATATGGTCGATCTGACTTGTCTAATGTGCCAATTTTTGGGATCGAGGTTGTAGGTTTGTCATTTGAAGTACCTGTGTTATAGGTTTCTGCTTTGGAGTACTAACAGTGGCCATCTTGATGGGGTCCTCAATGCATTTCTTTTCTACCTCATTTTGCTTCTTCCCCGTTTCACTCTCAGGTGCTGGTGACGGATGCGAGGATTGTACTGCAGGAGAGGATGGCACTGCATGGTCCAAGACGATGTCACGCTTGCGCCATTGGATGAATGAGTGGACGGCACTTCCTAGAGTTGTTATCTCATCATTGGCGGGTTTTTCCAGTCCGATCTCAGCAAACTGTGCAAGTACCGTGTCCACTTGGACCTTTGCATAACTTGGCGCTATCGGG
This sequence comes from Otatea glauca, assembly GCA_036346275.1. Lineage (NCBI taxonomy): Eukaryota > Viridiplantae > Streptophyta > Magnoliopsida > Poales > Poaceae > Otatea > Otatea glauca. The sequence goes on along the minus strand of CM070715.1, from coordinate 50,182,161 downwards.
GTATTGTGCAGACACCCCTTCTTGGCATGGATAGACTACCTCGAGCGGCACTGCATAAATATGTTCATCACGCACGTTGAGCTGACAGGGTGTGGGGTCCTGTATGTCGTCCACAGGATAATGGTTGTTGTCCGCTTCTGCCAATGGCGTGGACGCGCAACTGCTTCGACGACCTGTAGGACTGGAGAAAACGTTTTGGGCCTGCGACTGACTCAAGGCTTGTTGTACTTGTCGTTCAACTTGTTCTTCAATGGTGCCTTGTATTTCTCGCAGAACCCTTTCCTTCATCATTTCCATTTCCTTCTCAGCCCGCTCTTCTTTAGCTCTCTTCCGACTCCTATAAGAGTCTCCGTGCTCAGGGAATCCACTCCTCCATGGAACCTTGACCCCGACGCCTCGTGTCCGACCAGGGTGCTCTTTGTTTCCTAGGGCCGCTGTTAGCTCGTCTTTCTCCTGTCGGGTGAAAAGATCCTTGGGTGGACTTGGCGTGAAACTCATGAACTCGTTGCGTCATTGCTTCGTCTTCACTGCTCTTGAATTATAAACCCTCAGTGGACAACATATCTGCCTCGCTAGCACGTAGTGCTTCACTCGGTCTGGTAGTCCGATCAAGGGACTTGTGCCAGCCAATTGGACCGCTTCTAATTCTTGCCTCTCCCATTGAGCAATTTTACCTGCGTACCCACTCGTGCCAAGTCTGTGGGGGTGAGTATTCCTTCTTGCGATGCTAATGTGGTCCTCACCTGGACTTCCTTGTCGCTTCCGATTGCTTCATCGCCACAAACTCACCCCAATATGGCTCCAATCTTGGGTACTCTCCGATGGTCGACGGTTTTGCTTCACATAATTTGTGTTCAGCCTCGCCTTGAAGTTTCTCCACGCCGCATCCATGGTCATCAATGCGTCGCGACGCACAATATCTTCGGCTCCTTCGGGAATTCAAGGTTTCTTTGAGCTCATCCACAGATCCTCTTTGGTGGCTCGGGGCACTTTATGCCAATCCGAATAGGTGATTGGCACTTTATCCCTTACGATGGACCCGCATGTTGACTGTATTTGGTCACGATTTTCTGCACAACAGGGCCCCAGATCTAAGACCTCTAAGATGGTGTACCGCCTTGAGCTTTTAGTTTTCCTCGTCCTCGGCGCCTTGCAACAGAGCATCATCTGCGCAGCGGTGGAGGCCTCGGCACCTTCGGTGGTTGGGTGGAGGGTAAGGTACCGCTGGGCTCTCCTCCACTATAGGATCGGTTTGGGCTCCATTAGAACTACAGTTCGACTAAACATAATTTCCATCAATTACTACAGAATCATCTCACGGAATTTCAAAGTACAGAATCATCTCATGAAAATTATTTTGCAAGTGCAATTAATTGAGTAAATGAGCTTTGAAGCTAAGGTTGCCAATGGCAATGGTAAACATGACTAACTTACATAGTATAACAGGATTAAATACTTTGTTACTGTGAAATGGATTTCCCCAAGTGTTGGAAACACATGGAAACTATTTAAACACTGAATTATATATACCCACTAAAAGGGCACATCAACTGGCATATAAAATTTGTATAGTTAAAACAATGTAGAAACAACTATGCAGCTAAGGGCACTCATAAACGTTCTTTTTGCTTATTACTCTAGCCATATCAGACTGTCATGTGGAAGGGGGGGAGCTTTTTATTTGTATGTGTAACAAGTGGTGTACTTGGACGAAGAAAAGGGAAGGGAAGGTAAGGAAGTTGGAGAGAGGGAAAGAAGGATAGCATGCATGTGGGTCCTCTTTAATAATTAATTCATTTTAAGTCTTTTAAAAACAACCTTTAGTAACAAATTGTTGGAGTTTTTTTTATCTAAAATCTACCTCTCCTCTCTAATATATAGCAAACATTGTTGACATGTTATCTTCTTCACAGGGTTCTAAGTTTCTTTATTAAGGCAAGGACATGCCAATTATTATTTTTGTATTACAATCTAGATGAGCTGAAACTAATTATTTATTCCATTCTTTTGTGATTAGGTATTAAATACTTTCATAACATGACAATTCTATTAGTACATATCCTGTGTGTAATATTGTGTGGTGCTAAGATGAAAATGATTTTGCAAGAGCAAGAGACTTAATTAGATCAGAACAAGTGGAAGAATGCAAATTTTTACTTAGCCAATTAAAAGCTTTTTACTTAGAAATCAAGGTTTTTACTAATAAATATGCTTCCATATGATGATATGCAACTCTTTCATAAGCTAAACTTGGATTTTTCCTGTTGTTTAGATAACATGTGAGTTTGTTGCTTTGACAAGATGGAAGGCTGCCATATGTGGTGAATACATGAGATCAAGATTCAAGGTACGTAAAATTTACAACCATGTCTCCTTTATTCAAGTTCCCTTGGTTTTATTTGACATGTATGAAGCACATTTGCAGATTGGTATTTGCTAGAAGAGAATGCTCGGGTTATCAAGATGACTAATGCCATCTATGTGCTCTGTTTCATCTCTCCTGCTTAATGTACATGTTCACATGGAGTTGGTTGTAATTTTATTCATCGCTTTCGCAACCCTGGAGGAGATTATGAGTGGGCTGATTGGGATAATACTCTTCGACCATGGTTAATGTCATCTAACTTTTTCGCAAATACTTATCCCCGTACAAGAAATATGCTTATTATGTTTTATATAGTTGAAAGTTTGGATATTATACAGTTTTGAACATAGATATATGGCTAGCATGTACAAGAATGCTAACACCAGATAACATAATCTAACATACGTAATGATGAATAGAATCTGGAAACAAATTAAAGATAGCATCTGAACCACAAAACTAGGCTCTGACCTTGCCGGGGACGGTGTCGGGCGCGGGGGGCGTCGGGCAAGGGCGTGGGGCGGCAATCGTGGCGGCGTCGGCGGGCGGTGTCGTCAAGGAGGGCGGCGCGTCGGGGCGGCGTCGGGCGTGGGCGTGGACGGCGTCGAGGCGAGGGCGCGGAGGCGGCTACCGTGGCGGCGTCGGTGGGCGGCGTTATCGGCGAGGGCGCGGACGGGGCGGCGTCGTCTGGGAGGGCGGCGTCGTCGGACGGCGCGTCGGCGCGCGCGCGGGGCGAGGGCGTCGGCGGGACGGCGTCGCACGGAGGCGTCGAGCGCGGAGTTTAAGGGTTTAGGTGAGTTAGAAGCGGCGGTATCTATTTTATTTATAGACGGAGATATTATCGCGGTTCTTAAAAGAACCGCCATCGACATAGATTATCTCGTGGCGTTCTTTTAAGAATCGCCATCGATAATATATTATCTCGTGGCGGTTCTTTATACGAACCGCCACGAGATAATGGGATCGATGGCGGTTCTTTTTAAGAACCGCCATCGATAATATATATCCGTGGCGGTTCTTTATACGAACCGCCACGAGTATCTTTTCGATGGCGGTTCGCTTTAAGAACCGCCACTGATAAATATATTATCTGTGGCAGTTCTTTTTACGAACCGCCACAGAGATTGTTATCAGTGGTAGTTCTTTTGACGAACCGCCACTGATGTGCGTTAACCCTGAAATTTATTTCTGAATCAACATATGCTTCACTGTATTGTCGTATAGCAAGACTGAGTTCAGAAGACCTAGTTTTTGGTGCTGCGCAATTGCAGCATTTTCTGATTTTGATTATTACTTATAAAGCAAATACATAAGCAGTTTACAGGAAATAATCCGGACTCCTTTCACCTGACGGACTCAACAAACTCTCCAAACTTTCAACCAGATAGAACACTATTTTGTCATCCGGCAAAACAACCAAGTACTCTTCAGACACTGAAACAATCACCAAAACTAGCAGAGTCCAAACCGACTCAAAGACGGAAAAACTAGCACATAGCTAGGAAACAAAACCAAAACAGACTTTAAACTACCATGCACAAGATTATCTTCAACAAATGGTCATCATTAGGGTTGATTACATAGAAGACTTGTGCGGTTCGGTCATCGCCGGCGAACCGGGAAGGCGCCGCCTACGCCAGGAGCTGGCTCCGCCTCTGATATTTTGCCATTACTCGTATATTGCTAATTATTTTCTTTCACAATTTGCCCTTCTTCATGATCGTCGCGATGATAGGTAGCTTCCTAAGTAGTTTCTTCCTCGAGCCTGATGTTGCCATCTACGAAAGGAGGCAACTCATCAAACTGGTTGTACCCTTCCTCATCCACGACATTCTCAACTCCGACGATCCTTCTTTTCCCGAAGAACTACATGGCGCTTCTTATCCGCCGGTCGATTACATAGAAGACTTGTGCTACTTGCTTCGCAAGCACGAATGGTTCATCTCAGATCCGACATGTTCGATGTCCAAAGTAGTGAAGCCGCATTTGTCCACCTTGACACCCTTTGGGAGTTGTACCCAACGACACCAAACATTGGGATCTTAAAAATACAGAGTCGAGCTCCCAAATCTCTTCTATGAACCCATAGAAGCTACTCTTCTTCTTGCTGTGTTGTCATAGGCATCAATGCGACACCACTATTTTGGTAAGTGTTTTTGCTATCCCGAGGTCTCGTGTAAAAGGTATATCCATTTATGTCGATCCTTGCCATGTCAAGATTGTACCGATGGCCCTTTGCCACCACCTCAACATGATACTCGTTTCTTTCCCAGTCATATGCTCTTTGAACCAATGATTGAACAAACGGTTATGCTCTTTTGTTACTCAAACCTCTGATCGTCCACGATTTTCCTCTCGTAGCTTATCCTTATGCATGTCCATATACGAGGACACCTCAACTGACTGTTGCAAGACTGTGAAATGAGCTTTTTCGAACAATCCATGATCGTAAGAATTTGTTGATTTCCTTCCAATCGTCCCTTTCCCAACTAGCCTACCCTCATGTTGAGATACAGGCACTCCTACCGGTTCCACCCCCTCCATGTAATCCACGCAAAACTCGATAACCTCCTCAGTTGCATAACCTTCCACAATGCAGCCCTCCGGCCGAGATCGTTTGCATACATACTTCTTCAGGATACCCATGTACCTTTCAAACGGGTACATCTGATGCAGGAATACAGGGCCACATACATTTATCTCGTTCACAAGGTGAACAATGAGATGAACCATTATATCAAAAAATGATGGAGGGAAATACATCTCTAGCAGGCATAGTGTCTTGACCATATCATTTTGCAGTTCAGAAAGTCCGATGGGATCGATGACCTTCTGTGAAATCGTGTTGAAGAAGAAACACAACCTCATGATTGCCTCTCGGACCTTTTCAGGCAAAATACCTCTAATTGCAATAGGAAGCATTTGTGTCATCATCACATGACAATCATGAGACTTCATGCCAGTTAACTTCAAATCTTTCATCGAGACCAGTTTCTTGATGCTTGCGAGTAACCGGACGGAACTTTCACACCATGCAAGCATTTGCAAGGTCTATTCTCTCTTTCTTCAAAGAGTGTAGCAAGTGGGGAAGGTAAAGTCGCCTTTCGGTGTCACGAGGATGTAGCTCACTCGATTTTCATATCTTTCAGTCCCTTCGTGCCTTCAAATCCGTCCTTAGTTTTGCTAGGAATGTTCAAAGAAAAGACCAATCAAGTCATCACATATATTTTCTCTCGTGCATGACGCCTATGCAAAGGTCGAACTTCTAAGTCCTTCCAATAGGCAAGTTCCAAAATATCGATCTCTTCTTCCATGTGGTCTTCTCAAGACGTGACTCGATGTATTATTACTATCTCCTTTCCAAGTACGACATTAATATCCTTAACCATATCATATACCTCTTCCCCACGACGAGGCCTTGGGGCTATACCATCCTCTTTTGTCCTGTCGAATTGTTTTTTCATATTGCGGTAGGGGTGGTTCCTGCGAAGGAACTTACGGTGATGCATGTACACGGTTTTCCTCGAGTTATTGAGCTACACACTAACAGTTTCATCCATGCACTGGGGGCATGCTTTGGCCCCTTTTACAGTACGACCGGATAGGTTACCAAGGGTAGGGAAATCATTGATGGTGCAAAATAACAATGCCCGTAGGATGAAGTACTCTCGCTTGTACTCATCCCATACCTGTACACCTTCGTTCCACAGTATGACAAGATCTTCCACCAATGGTTGTAGGTATACATCAATATCATTGCCAGGTTGTCTCGGCCCTTGGATAAGCAATGACATCATAATGTACTTTCGCTTCATACACAACCAAGGAGGAAGGTTGTAGATACAGAGTCACGGGCCAAGTGCTATGAATACTACTCATGTTACCAAGGATTCATTCCATCCGTACTCAACCCAAACCTTATATTCCTCGGTTCATTTCAAGTCCTTCCTAAAGAGCCTATCGATGGTTCTCCACTGAGCAGAATCAGCAGGGTGTCTCAGCTTTCCATCCTTTTTACGCTCTTCTGAGTGCCATCGCATTAGTTGGGCATGCTTTTTGTTTCCAAATAAACGCTTCAACCGAGGAATTACTGGTAAATACCACACCACTTTAGCGGAGCTCCTTTCTTCACCACAGTGCCCTCATTGTCATGGCTTTTACACTTGTATCGCGATGATTTGCACACGGGCATACATGCATGTCAGATACTCTTTGCGATAGAGTATACAATCGTTTGGACATGCATGTATTCTTTCTACTTCCAATCCCAATGGACATACAACCTTCTTAGCTAAATAAGTGGTTATCGGCAATACATTTCCATCTGGAAGCATGTTCGCTAAGAGATGTAATAACGCCGTGAAACTCTTATCGGATCAACCATTGCTTGCCTTCAATTTTAGAAGTGAAAGCACGGTGTGCAACTTTGTGTATTCCTCCTTGCAACCTGGGAACAAAGGTGTGTCCGAGTCGTCCAACAAACCCTTGAATTAATTAAACTCTCTCTGACTAGTGTAGTTCCCTTCTGCATCGCGCAACATCTGAGTAAGATTATTATCGTCATCAATGTCCAACCTATCCTCATCAGATCCATTACTAATGTCAGCTGCCATAATGCCTTCTCCATCATCCAATACGTTATCACCTTCATGTATGTTTTCCTCTTCACCGTGACTTGTCCAACGTGTATAGCCAAGTACAAAACCTCTTTGAATCAAGTGCAAGTGGATGTGCTCTTTGTCTGAAAATATTTTCTCATTCTTGCAATCAATGCATGGACAATGTATGTACTCCGTTTTCTTGTGCAACTTGTTCTCCTCAGCGGCTCTTAGAAAAGTAGATACCCCGTCGATGTAATCTCGGCTGTAACGGTTCGCATTGTACATCCATCTCCGGTCCATCTAAAATTAATTAACATATAAAATTTGATTAAAAAACTAATCTAAATACTTATCTTGTAAAGAAGCTAGATAATAAATTCATCATCTAAAAATGATGAGCACCCACCTACCAAATTAACTAAAATTTCATGTATATTAATATCCACTAACCTTAAATAAATAAATTTAATATATGCAAGATGTATATTATACGTGCACACTAATGGAACCAAATTAATAGTGATTAAAAAACTAATCTAATTACTTATCATCTAAAGAAGCTAGATAATAAATTCATCATCTACCAAATTAACTTAAAATGCAATTTATATTAAATATATGCTTGATCATAATTCATCATCTATAAAAGGAACACAACATCATCTAATGAATCTAGCTAGGAAATAAATTCATCAACTACAAAATGGTAGGTAAATAAAAATAAACAAAATCTAAACTATTCATCTCATCTACATATAAACCTTAATTGAACTAGGTTTAAAAATTAAATTGCAACAAGATTAACACAAATCAAGAGAGGAGAAAAAATAACTCACCAAGGAACAACTAGAGGAAGTACAACACAAGAATTGAGAAAACGAAATCAAAATTAGAATTTTTGGTTTACTCTCGGGAGGAAGAAGACCAGGTCGCCATCGACCACCTACTTATAGGCAGATTATCGATGGCGCTTGTTAACTAGAACCGCCATCGATAATATTATCCGTGGCGGTTCTATCCTCGAACCGCCACTGATAATGAATTATCAGTGGCAGTTAGAGGATAGAACCGTCACTGATAATACAATTGTATTAGTGGCGGTTGGAGGATAGAACCGCCACGAATAACCTAGTTATCAGTGGCGGTTCTATCCTCCAACCACCACTGATGATGTATTTGTTATCAGTGGCGGTTCTATCCTCGAACCGCCACTGATAATGAATTATCAGTGACGGTTCGAGGATAGAACCGCCACTGATATTCTTCCCGCCATTTTTAATATAAAACCGTCACTGATAATTATATTTTTGGCGGTTCGAAAAAAACCGTCACAAATAGACCGTCACCTAATGCAGGTTTTGGCGTAGTGCCTGCTCTTGCGAGTAATTGTAGGTGCATAGTAGATGTCAAACAGTTACAAGGAGCATGCAGCGGCACCCAATGAAATTAAACACAAAAAAGTTCACACCGACGACAACATAACAAGTTGTGGGTTTAACATGCATGTTGAAAACCATCCGGATTCGAACCCAATCGAAGATGCGCACACGACATCCATCACACCGCATACCAAATCTCATTGCACATCCTAGGGCTGCAAAAAGGACTGAAAAGAAGAAAATATTTAGTTGAATGTACTCTAGCAATTTCCTATGGGACTATAAAGAAAGTGATCCAATTTTGATTCTTGTGTATGTAAGAATGGGAAAGAAGAAATAAGCCAGATGAAAATGACTGCACAACGGGCCAAACCCATTTTAGGATTAATTCATTCCTCAAGCCAAACATAGCTGTAGTAAAAAAAATTTTGCATGGCGTAGTGATCTTTTGTAGTAGCTCGCAGCTAGCCCCGCATTCATCCGAACCCAACCCGGACCCGCATGCTCTACCTTTATGAAAACAAGCATGGAATGCCACACATGGAGGGCCGCATGATCAAGATCCACCGGCGGAGATCAAAGCTAACGAGAAATTGGTCCGATATCCTCCGATAAATTGAAATCACACTACTACAGAATTGTACATCAGAATCAAATTTTTTGTCATTACAGTCGGTTCAAGTGGCGATACGAAGTCTTTAGATAGTGATGAGGTGGAGTTATCACAGTCGGTTTTGGCCCGATTGTGATAAAGCCTCATTAGAATCGGTTCTTAGGTGAAACCGATTCTGATGAAGGGTCATCAGAATCGGTTCTTTGAAGAAAGCGATTGTGATGACCCCCTCATTAGAATCGGTTCTTGTGTGGAACCGATTCTGATAACCCACGTTATCAGAATCGGTTCCACACAAGAACCGATTCTAATGAGGGGGTCATCACAATCGCTTCCTTCAAAAAACCGATTCTAATGATGGATCATCACAATCGCTTTATTCCAAGAACCGATTGTAATGGTATTGTTATCACAATCGCTTCCGTCAAAGAACCGATTCTACTTATGTGGTCATCACAATCGCTTCCTTAAAAGAACCGATTCTACTGATGTGGTCATCACAATCGCTTGCTTAAAAGAACCGATTCTGATGAGAGGTCATCATAATCAGTTCCTCATAAGAACCGATTCTGATTGACCCTCATGGGGGTGTGCCAATTTTGCATATTATCCAAAATAGCACATATTAACAATGGGCATATATCACATTCACAATACAGAACACAGAATGCACATATCACATTCACAGAACACGAACACTTAAATTACCATACATATAGCCCATTCGTTCACAATATACAAACACAAACATGCTTAACAATCAGTACACATGCATATATATCACATTGATATATACAATTAATATTGTTTCCATATGGACTAGTAGGATGCTTCAGGATCTCTAAACCTACCGTCCTCCGATATAACTTCTAACCAAGATTACTCGCATAAGTGGTTTCAGTAAATTGTTTAGTGCTTTGCTGTCTAAGCTCTTCTGGGGGATATTGATCTTCTGCAAAACATAAATGAGTGCACGAATTTAAGTTTCAAAATTTGTATGTGAAAGACTAAGTATGCATGTACAAGTAACCAGCCAATATAATTAGGAAACGAATTGAGTAGACACAATTGTGCACAACATTAAAAATGTCAACCATATAAGTTCTTATGCACTGTACTTCTGAGACAACTTTCATTAATATTTAAAGGTTTAGAAACAGTCCTACATGTATGCAAAGAGTGTAAAAGGCAAACATCCCTAGTTTGCTAAGAACGATTAGTAGCACGTAAATGTTCCACGTAACTCGAATGGATGGTCCGAATTATAGAAAGTCGGTTTATTTGCCTCCGCAATCACAACATCAAAGAGCTCCCTCCAGGAATTCCCATCAAAATGTTGGCCCTGCTCAACCAATAGTGAACAACTCAAGTTGACAATATGTGAGTGGACAAGAATGGCCCTTGAAAAAAATTGCCATATCATGACACTTTCTATTTGGAATTACCGTCTTCATGAAGAAAATTACAAGAATGAAACAAGCAAAAAGTTATACAAATATGCTATTTACACAGCATAGCTGTGTCCTCCATACCGGAAGACCAAAAAAAGCTCTTAATGAAATGGAAACAACAGAAGAATGTGCATGCAAAAGATTTGCTTGTTAGTTTTAAGAATACATGTCAAGGCAGTATAAGAATTTGCACGTGCCATTTACTAGAACAATCTCTTTCCAATGGTGTGATGATGACAAAATATTGGATATGAAATTCTCAACTAAAAGTTGACCCAACAAAATTAACATTCAGAAGTTCATGTCGCACCTGTAAAATGTAAGTACAAGTGATATTAAACAAGTATACAATATGCATGGACCAGGCCCAAATCTGTATTGGATCCACAAAGTAGAAAGGAGAGTTGGTGAGATGAAATAGATTTTTCCCCTTCTCTCTTATCTTTAAGAAACGAAAAACTTGGCACTGTGGGTCACAGATGAGTCAATAGTCTTAGAGTTGAATTGGTAAAAAAAACATTACCAAATAAAAGAATGTCAAGACCAAAACAGATCGGGATAAAGCACTGTACACTAAACTTCAGCCAAAAACAAGGGAAAAGGTGATATGCCAACCGAATCAGAAAAGGAGTACGCCTACATTTTTTATCGAAATTTCTAGGGCTCGAAAGAATTTTCTTGTGAACTAAACCAATTCGTGGACATGTCTTGAATCGATTGATTTACATCCTCATATACATAAGATGTATCAAACTCCAGCTTGGCATCTACAAAGTGTTGAACAATATCAGCAAGGAGGCAATCTTTGATCTATAAGCTAGCAACTAACATCCCAGACGTGATGGGCATGGTGCACTCCATCTGAGGCATTTCTTGAAGTTACAAAAGCTTGTTCTTGAGTTTTCCATATTCTACATTCGGTAATTGTGGTCTGGACTTAGGAGCCAACTTGTAACTATCAACAGCAGATAAAATCACCTCCTTCAATGCAGATACTCATTATCTTTTTCTTGGATACTCGGGTCAAACAATGCATAGATATTTCTAAAAACTATGCTTTTTGTTAGAACTAGAAATCCTAACAAATCATTGTGAACTCACGGGGGGAGCAGGCAGGAGAAGGCCAGTGCAGCAGGAGGAGGTCAAGGTCATCGGAGAGGAGGTTGCTGGGGAGGGGTGGGCGCCGAGGCCGAGGCGGTGGGTCGTCGTATGGGGCAGAGGCGGCGGGCATCGAGGTCAAGGCAGTCGTCTGGGCAGGTCTGAGGGGCGTCGGGTGTCGGGCCGGGCAAGCAGGCATCGGGCCGGGCGGGGCGAGGGCGGGGGCGGTGGGTCGGGCGAGGGCGGCGGGCGGGCGGCGGGCGAGGACGGCGGTCGGGCAAGGGCGCTTGACGGCGGGCAGGGCGTGGCGACGGGGCAGGGAGGGGCGGCCTGCGCTAGGGTTAAGGAGACTACTGCGCGCCCGAATCGGCTGGTCGCGGGAATAAAATGGGGCTTTGAGTCATAAGCATCGTTTTTTTAGGAAAACCGACCCTGATAAGCTCAATATCCGTATCGCTTCTTCAAAGAAAACTGACACAGATGTATATAGTCATCAGTATCGTTTTTTTAGAATAACCGACATCGATAAGCTCAATATCCGTGACGCTTTTCAAACAAAACCGACACGATGTGTATAGTCATCGATGTCGCTTCTTTTAAAAAACCGACATCGATAATATCAAGATCCGTACGCTTTTCAAAGAAAACCGACACAGATGTGTATAGTATTCAGTATCACTTCTTTTAAGAAAACCGACACTGATAAGCTCAATATCCGTATCATTTTTTTAAAGAAAACTGACACTAATATACCCGTATCGCTTTTGTAAATAAAACCGACACTGATACATAATTATCTCTATCGGTTCTCAGAAAAAACCGACACAAATGTAGTTCATTGCACAATTCCCTTTCCAGACAAACTATGAAGTCTAAATTTTTAGAATACTGCAAGTTCTGAATTTTCAACATTTCATCAGAGAGAGTAAATGCCGTAACTTTTTCATACGTTGCTGAAATTATTAGGAATTTTGCAGAAACATATTTCAGGATACTGCAAATCTTTTCATCAAAGAATTTTTGGAAAAAGCGACCTCATTCAAGAAATATGCCAAAATTCATTTTGTAGACATGATTTGTGCGTAAAGCGTAGAAAAGTCAAAACTTTTTCAAATTAATCCAGAATTGCACGATAATTTCCATAAATGATGATTCGACTATTTACAAGCTTTCCCAACAATAATTTCATCAAATAGAATTTTCTTTAACAACATATGGCACAAAGTGCAGGCATAAAGGGACATTGCATTTCCATCAAAGCCTCCAACGGCAATTCACCATGGATTTTTTACTTCGAAAGCATTGCAAAGTATTTTACATACATAATACAACAATGCGATTAACAACAAACATTATAATAATCCATTTATTTACAATACTGCCCTTCATGATGATCTACTTGCATGTAATTGGCTCCATGTGTGTCGTCATCCCCGCTAAGACAGGCCCATCTGCAAATGAAGGTATCTCATCGAATTGGTTGTAATCTTCTTCATCCGGAACAACAATGAGAAGAGTTCAAAGACAAGTGGTATATATGACCTAGCGAGGCACATCGAATCGGTTCTTTTCGAGCGATAGTGATGTGCAAGGTCATCACTATCGCTTCTTTTTATAGAAGCGATAGTGATGAGCACGTGGACATCAGAATCGGTTCTTTTCGAGAAGCGATAGTGATGTGCACGGTCATCACTATCGGTTCTTTTTATAGAAGCGATAGTGATGAGCTCGTACACATCAGAATCGGTTCTCAACTAAAAAGCGATAGTGATGTGCACGGTCATCACTATCGGTTCTTTTTATAGAAGCGATAGTGATGATCACGTTCGCATCACTATCGCTTATTTTCTTAGAACCGATAGTGATGTATATTCACATCACTATCGCTTCTATCAAAAGAACCGATAGTGATGTGGACGTGATCATCACCATCACTTCTTTTATTGGAACCGATAGTGATGATCGTGCGCATCACTATCGCGTTTTAGTTGAGAACCGATTGTGATATGCCCTGTGCTACATCACAATCACTTATAATCTCAGAACTGATAGTGATTATTACTAACACACATCCGAAGTTATTTATCACAATCGTTTTTTCCTAAAAACTTAAGAACCGACACAGATAAAGCGATAGTGATATGCCGTTCTGTAGTAGTGTCATCTCGTTGGCCTCGATCCTGACCCTCGGATAATGGATCCAACGGCACGAATGATGTAATTAATGGCAAAGAAAGGCTAAGGATATCAATCCGCCCAGCCCCGGAAGGCAGCTCTTTTCTAACCTCTTGATAATTTTTTTTAGCAAATCTAGCCCTCTTCCTAATACAATCACAAAAATAACCACCTCTTCCACTGCGGAAGGCGTTGTAGACAACACCTGTCAAGCCCCCCTTCATCATTAGCACTAAGCCCATCAAAATTAGTTAATCACTTAATGAATTGTTTTACTTAATTAAATCACGTAATTACGAGGCTTGCCTAACCTAAGCTTGGAATGCTTGAGAAGTGCTGCTTCTGATCTCCCACTGCTTGGCAGAACTATTGCTGAGCTCCCACTTTGTGGCAACTGGCAAGTGCTGCTGGAGTACAGGAGGATGGCAGGTGATACGTGTTAGTTACTGTGCCTTTTGCGGTCAAAGAGGAGGCTATTTTTGTAAATTCGTTTGAACGGGAAGACAGATTTGCAAAAAAAAAAATGTCAATGCGCTAGAAAAGCGTTCTACACCCTAGCCCGGTAACATACCATTCTGTTGAGCCGTGTAACGTCATGTTGCTGCAGTAGTTCGAGCCGTCCATCCTGGTAACTCGGCATAGTAGAAATGGACGAGACGACCGAACCCGGCAGGACTCGCTAGCCCTCCGGCCGCGTGTGGCGTGGCACACACATATATTGCTAGTCAAAAGCCAAGGCGCGCGTGCAATCTTCTCCCCCTTCCACTCTGCCAGTCCATGCATCCATCTGATCCAACCAGTTGAGCCAAATTTACCCGGCGAAATTAACATCATAGTCGCGCGCGTGTTGTTAATGTATGCTACGGATCAAGGCGTCAGAGCGCGCGCTGTCAGGCGCCTCTGATCCGCGTGTGTCCACACACCTTGCATCCCACCGTATCCGTCTTCTCGTCTGTACTCTCCAGAGTCTCCTCCTCTGTACCAGTAACTACTACGTACGTACCTCTGCGGTGCACTCCATGTACGGCAGCTAGCTTGCTTTGCTATAGGCTACAGCTTCTTATGCGCTCCTGTAGACAATAATTAATAACGAGCTTGTACGATATGTAAGATCCAGTGGATACCAACTGAAGAAGTGAAGAAGCTGGGACAGACACTGATAGAAACAGTACTGCAGTGCATATTAATTTGGGGCCAACGCAAGGCAGCAAAAACATTAATCATCAAAGCTAGCTATAGTTCATTATTTGTCCAGCTCCAGCTGCAGGCTGAGGCTGAGGCTTGAGGCTGAGGGCTGAGGCTGAGGTGACCCCTTGATGGCAATCACAGGCGCCAATCTACAGAGAGACGTCGCTTTTTACCACCCATTAATCCCATGCATGCGGCCCAGTGCCTGCCTACACATGATGACATGAGATGCCATTCAATAAGCCCCCCCCCCCCCCCCCAGCACACACACCTTCCCTCCTCCTCAGGAAACCCTTCTCCACCATCGATCCCATCTCCATCTTCCGTCTCTTCTTATACACACACACCCACCCTCCCTACTCTCTGTCCACCTAATTAGCTAGCTACCAGCTGCTGCGCTGAGAGCCCTGTACTAATGGCGTCGACGGCGGTGGCAGCGGGCGACGACGCGGTCGGGCCGCGCAAGGACACAGGCGGCGGGACGTCGCCTCCCCCTCCTCCGCCGCCGGACCAGGGGCTGAGGTGCCCGCGCTGCGACTCGCCCAACACTAAGTTCTGCTACTACAATAATTACAGCCTCAGCCAGCCGCGCCACTTCTGCAAGACGTGCCGCAGGTACTGGACCAAGGGCGGCGCTCTCCGCAACGTCCCCGTCGGCGGCGGATGCCGCAAGAACAAGCGCTCGCGTTCTGCGGCAGCCGCCGCAGCCGCCTCCTCCCGCCTCTCCCTCAACCTGCCGGTTGAGAGCATCAGCTCGGCCACCGACCAGGCGGCCGCCTCCGCGAGGCTGGGCTTTCTAGGCGGCGGGACAGTGTCTTCGCAGCTAGGCGGCGCCGCGGTCGACTTCCACGGCATGGTCGGCTTGCTGCCGCTGCCCCAGCTCCACTCACCTGCCGTCAGCCAGTACGTACCGTTTGGGGAGTGGCCCTCGGGGGCGGCGCCGGCGGACATTACCGGCGGCGCAATCAACGTGGGGCACGGGCCGGTGAGCAGCACCATCGCGTCGTCCATCGAGTCGCTGAGCTTCATCAACCAGGACTTGCACTGGAAGCTGCAGCAGCACCGGCTCGCTACCATGTTCCTCGGCCCGCCAAGCTCCGCTGCCCACATCGACCGCGGGGGAAGCATAACAGCCGCCGCACACGGCGGAGGAGGCGCCTTCCTGCAGATGGCGGCGGCGTCCGGCATGGAGGCCGTGCCTGCGGCGACGTCATGGTTCATGGACAGCTCCTATCCGCTACCTTCCCCACTCCCACCTGCCGCCGCCGTGGTCACCAACAGCAGCAACATCAACAGCGGCAGGAGTAGCGACGGCGACGACAACGCCACGCCGAACAACAACAACTGCAGCAACGCAATACCGGCGTGGGGGGACATTTCGACGTTCGCGATGCTGCCGTAGGCCGGCGATGGCAAGGTCGATCGATCCGGAGTTCAAACTTTCAAGGGCTGGCTGATTCCGAAGGAATTGACCTTCTCTAGCAGAGCTAATTTATATTACTATTAATTAATTAGTGGTCTATAGACTCTAACTGGGTTCGGATATTAATTAATTAATTACTAAGTGTTATATTTGTCATAACATTCTGATCAACATTATTCGTGTATCATGTCATGGTCTTTCTTTATCTTTTCCTTTTCCTTTCTGTTCTTTTTTTTTCCAACTTGGTTCATTCATCCACGCATGCATGCATGTTGCTATATCTCGTGTGGATTAGTTGTGTTCCACTTAGGTTGTTTACTTTTCACTTACATGTAAGCTAGAGATCGATGAGATGGATTAAAGTGTTTAAAGTATATGCTTGATCTAGCTGAATTATTCTTGCATGCATGAAGTAGTAGTTCGATGGATCGATCCACCATGCAGCTGCAAATGTAGCTGTAGCGAGCACTGTTCCTGTGGGCGTGAGCTGTACGCGTCCACAGAACCTCCAGTGGCGTCAAACGAAGTGCCTGTGATCGATGATGGTCGCCAGTGTATGCGCCAAGAGGGCAGGGGAGTTCAAGTCACGGGAATCCTACGTAGAGCTAGCTAGGCAAGTACATTAATTTACCATGAGAACGAGTGTGGCAGGCTAAGCTAAGCTAAGCTGCAGAATCTGGGTGCTCTCCTGACTGTACATGGAAAAGTGCAGCTCACCCATCATCAATATCTGAATCCCACTTCTCTCTCGTCTCTCTCATAGGTAAGAAGAGAAAGAAAGAGGTGCATGCCTTCCATATCCCATGATGCAGGAAGTAGTCGCACATTCCGGTCTGCCAAGTGGTGCCCCAAACCAGTAATGGTCTGACAGGCCTGTCAGAGCCTTTTAACTCAATCCCCTATGATCAATGAGAGAAGGAGAGAGGGTGGATGGTTCCGAATGAAGGCTCCTTTTCCGTCTTCCCAGTAAGATTCTTCCATTCCTAGGACTATCACCGAAGACTGACAGGTAGCCATCAATTCCTCTGGGCTCTCCAACAGGAGGGACGACTGTGTGAGATCTTGAACGGGAACAGGCTACTTCTCGATCACAACTAGCTAGGAGTACTACTATGCGTTCAATTCGGTTCTACTATTCTTCGGTTTAAATGGCAAGGATCGATTGATTTGTCGCCGTCAATTAGAGGCTGCCATAAGGTAATCCTAGCTCCTGATTCCATTGCTAGTTGTTGAGGATAAAGGTCCTGAATTTGAGGCCTCGATGATGTATTTTAGGGAAAAAATAAAGTGCAGCTCACTTCGAGTATATCAGTCTAGAGATACGAGGTAGTAGATTTTTGAAGTACGAGTGTTGGCGTCAAAAATTTGATGCAGGGTTCCTGACAGCAGCACACTAGACGAACACCGGGTTCAGAGTGTGCCAGTCGATTTGACCTGTAACCGACAAGGTAAAAATATAAAATTCACACAAAGCCGATCGTGGAGATCAATCGGCCTAGACTTAATCAGCTTGAAGCCGATCAAGATCAAGATAACAAGGCAAGTCTAATTAGCCGATTAAGGCTAATAAGAGTATAAAGGTAGATCGATTCTGAAGAAGGCGATGCGCAACAAAATCAGAACAAATCAAACCTGGGGTGTAATTGACGAAGGTCAACAATCAGCAATGCGCAACTTTATTGATCAAAATCGATTACAAAGAGAGATCTAAATTACAGAGGCTACTCCAAAAACGGTAGTGATGTTTATTTTTTTGTGTCGGTTTTTGAAAAAAACCGATAGTAATATTATGTTTTTGTGTGGGTTTTATAGAAAAACCGATAGTAATTGACATTTTTTGTGTCGGTTTTTTAAAAAAACCAATAGTACTATGAACTTTTTTGTGTCGGTTTTTTAAAAAACCGATAGTACTATTAATTTTTGTGTGTCAGTTTTTTAAAAAAACGATAGTAATATTAGTTTTTTGTGTCGGTTTTTTAAAAAACCGATAGTAATAGATTTTTTTTGTGTCGGTTTTTGAAAAAACCGATAGTAATATGAATTTTTTTGTGTCGGTTTTATCGAAAAACCGATAGTGATATATATTTTTTGTCAATTTTGATCAAAAACAGGTATTGATTTTTATTTTTTGTGTCGGTTTTATGAAAAACCGATAGTGATTAGAGAAAACTGGTGATTTTTTATTTTTTGTGTCGGTTTTATTAGAACACCGATAGGGATATTGTTATTTGTGTCGGTTTTATAAAAAAACCGATACAAAATTTTCATTTTTTGTGTCGGTTTTAAGAAAAAAACCGATAGTGATTTAATTTTTTGTGTAATGAGAAAACTGGTGATTTTTTATTTTTTGTGTCAGTTTTATTAGAAAACCGATTGGGTTATTTTCATTTGTGTCGGTTTTATAAAAAACCCGATAGTGAGGTTTCATTTTTTGTGTCGGTTTTAAGAAGAAAACCGATAGTGATTTGATTTTTTGTGTAGTGAGAAAACTGGTGATTTTTTATTTTTTGTGTCGGTTTTATTAGAAAACCGATTGGGAAGTTTTTATTTGTATCGGTTTTGTAAAACACCCGATAGTGATTGTTTCTTTGTGTCGGTTTGATAAAAAAACCGATACAAATGTTATTTTTTTGTTTGTATCGGTTCTGTGGGGAACCGACAGAGATATGAAACACTTCACACACATTAATTCCGGCAAACTCATTAAGCCTCCAATTCAGTACCCCGCCGCCCACTCCACTCCCGACCGGACGCCCCCCGACGCGACCCCGTCGCCCACCCCTCCGCCGCCGACGCCACCCCGCCGCCTCCGCCTCCGACGCCCACCCGCCTCCTCCGCCCCTACTCCACCCCGCGCCCTAACTCCACCCCCGCCTCTCCGGCCTCCATCCTCCGCCGCCCCTCCGACGCCCACTCCGACGCCTCCACCGCCTCCGCCCCACGCCGCCGACGCCGCCATCCACCTCGCCACGCCCTCGCCGCCCCACTCCCGGCTCCGCCAGGTGTGCTGCGCCGATGAGGCCGCTCTGCACCGCCTGCGACGAGGAGGTGCACGCCGCGAACTAGCGCGTGCCGCTCCTCTCCGACGACACCTCCCCCGCGCCCGCCGCTGCTCCGGCCGTGCCCAAGTGCGACATCTGCCAGTGAGGTCGCTTCGCCCACCCCCCTCACTTTCTATCTCTCGGTTGGGGTGGCTGTGTAGGGAGAAGGAAATTTTGGCTGCAGAGGCGTTTGTTTGATTGGCTAAGTCCACCTGTTTGTGAATTCAGTAGCTTATTTGGATGCTGTTACCGGGAGAGTTTGGTTAGTGAAACGAAACACTATACACATTGTCGGCAATTGAGACTCATGGCCCTTGGTATGACAATCATGCAAGCTTCTTTCACCAAGCTCTACATTTTCAAAGTAAAGATCTATGTAGTTGCATGACTCTCGAATGACCGCTGTCTGTCATGACCTTTTCTTCATGACACTAAAGTTGTTATTGTACTCTTGAGATATTCTTAATAATAGTTACACATGTAGTAATTTACATAGAGTACAAAAAAAAACCAGCAGTACATAATTGATATGTGAATGGTTACAGCATCATGAAAAGAACAACGTACTTAGTTCCCAGTCTGCATATAACTTTGCCTATTCGTACATGCTTTCTATATTCAATTTTTCATGATATGCATGTTGCATCCAGTGCTTGCTTTTGATGGGTTGCCCTCACATATCTAAACCCAAATAACAAGAATTATAGATTGATCTATTTATCACATAGAAATCCCATCATCCTGTTTCCATTATATATTCAATTGATGGGTTGCCCTCTACATTCAATTATTCATGATATACATGTTCCCTCATCCTGTTTCCATGAATGTTACGATGCTTTTTCATTACTTTCTCATATGTGCTTTCAGACTCAAAGATATGTTAAGAGTTTAGGTTATGCGTAACCCACGCCTCCCTGCTCGAGAGTGCTTATTTATAAATATGCCGTAATGACATATTTATAAGCAAGCGATCTCGAATTGTCCACGATTTTGATTAGTTCGAGGATATGTGGTTCTTGCAAGTTCTCGAAGTCGTTGTACAACTCACAGAGTAGATTTCGGTAGCGTCTCCCTGGTGTTCTCCGGATGCACACCCCTCTTGACTAGTTGTCGAGACGTGTATCTGGAGAACAGCGGGGAGATGCTGTCGAAATTTTCTCTGGAGTTGTACAACGCCTCAGGAACTTGCCCGAACCACATATCCTCGAATGGGATTAGGACCAAACCTATTTAGAGATTAGGAGTTATCGTTCGTACGTATTTAATTGGTCAATATACAGACTTTTCTTGAAGATCATTCTTTCCTCTGTTAATGTACTGCAATATACTAGAACAATGATTTATTATCAAGTTCACATAATAGCTACGAATTGCTTTCTCTCATGTCAAATATATGTCCATGGTAGATATGAAAACTCAAAATATCGCAATTAGAGAGCATCGGCTCATCGCCAGAAAGAGTAGAAGGTGCTCATGAGGGGCCCAGCCAACTTCCAAGTATCGAGCCGAGCCAGGTTCCAAATGTCGAGGGGCCGAGTAAGGTGAGGAAGGCCCGAGGACCAAGCAAAGGGGCCACGGGGAGAACGCCGCAAATTCTCCACTTCAATGCGACGGGCATTTGTACGGGTCCTCCCAAGTGTAAGGGGCGATACCGCCATTCCTCGCAACCGTGAGGGAGAGAGTTCCCATAACGGTTAAGGATTGGAGAAAGGAGGTCAGCGGAGCGTAAGAACCTATTTGTGGGATGAGGTTAAGGGAAAATAGATTATAGAAGAGGATGATGAAAACAATGCCAAAGCAGACGCTTTGAAGAGGATGGGTGTGGCTCGAGGCACTTCAGGGTCTACATGCATAGTGAGTACGTGCTAAAAAGCCGTACACCATTCGAGAGGTATCCGTTCGTGACTCCCGATGTTTGGGAGGAGTTCACGAGGATCAAGAGTACGCCCTAGGCGGAGGAGCTGAGACAGAGGAACGTTGCTACCCAGAGGCTGAACACACAAGCGCACCACCTCGGTTCAGGCGGCTACGAAGGGAAGAAAGCAGAATGGGCACGACTAGCCGAGGAGTGCGCCAACTCTGGGACAGCGATGCCTTACTCGCACATATGTGAGGAGCGGGCACGGATCGGGTATTAGCGAGGACAAAGAAAACCGCGGACAGCACCGGTAGTACCAAACCCCACTACCGCGCAAGTCGTCTCCACCATCGTAAGATATCAAACTTACTACATTGCAGTAGACCATTTCTGTTGTATTTTAGATCTAATTCGTACTCGCTTCTTGCAGGAGGAGGTAAGACAGAGGAAAGAGCAGGGAACCTTTCTTAGCCAAGGGTCAAATGACATCCTATCCTCTGCGATCGGGAAGCCCGACCATAAGGGCCGAGTGCTTGCCGCAGGGTCGGGGCATACGAAGAAGTCCTACTTCCAAGATGCTGCTGCGAGTACCAGATCAAGAACATGGGAGGCACGTGCGGAGCGCCTGAAGAACACGCTTAGGGAGGAGCTGAGGGAGGAGATCTCGGAGGAGATGAGGGAGGAGATCTCGGAGGAGATGAGGGAGGAGATGAGGGTGCAGATGATGGCACGTGAGGAGCACCTAAGGGCCGATATGAGGGTGATGATCTCCCAGAGTCAGAGCCAGATGCCCCCGCCTACTGTAGAGAAACCTGTGCCCCCACCAAGTAGTTGCGGTTCCAAAAATGATAAGTCCAGTCCCCAGCTGAAGGTAATAATTAATTTTGCCTAACTTAATGGTGCGAGGGTAACTCTTCATATGTTTTCTCTCAAGTTGCGCACTTTTGCAAAGCGCTACCAAGTGCCACCACCCGACGAAAGACGGATTTCCTGTTGAGGCTGCACGCGGGGTTGCATTTCCATGCAAGGAGACCGACACGGTGCATGGTCAGCTTTTGGGGAAGGGCTACATGAGGGTCTAGGTGGACTACTTCCACGAAGCCTTCTTATCTCATGTGCTCGAGTTCCCCCCCAATGAAGACATCACCACTCTCGGGCTAGCGCGGATGTCGTTCATCAAGTGGCCCACGACAGGCGTCGTACTGGTCAAGGTAAACATCCCTCATGTCTTCTGTACCATTCCAGTAGTATTGCAACAAGTTACTTAATTGTGCGCGTGCTTTGTAGGTTCCTACCGTACCTGCGCCTGCTCCCACGACCGTGACGAGCCCTGCACAAAGTACAGAGCTGGTGCATAAAAGGACTAGCACGACAACCACAGAACCACTGGAGGCCTCTGCTAAAAAGGCTAGGCTCACAAAGGCCACAGCGCCGCCTCAGGTACATGAAAAGCCCACTGCCCCGGCCACAGAGAAGCCTTATGAATTTAAGGCCTACGTACATGGAAAGCCCTTTCTGCCTCCCAGCAAATTGAATGCTCTAGGCATATGGACTCGACAGCTCCATGGATGGTACGTTGACAAAGCGAAAGAGAGCGAGCGTATCAACTTCAATGTTAGATACAGAAAGGGACATTTCCAACAGAGGAGGATGGGACATTCCAGTTAGTTATGAGGATCTATTCCATCTGTACCAACTGATAGCCATCGATATTTCTACTGTACGATCCTGGACGCTGTGAGTATCGCACCATGTTGCACGACCTTATGACTTCCATAGGATTTTGCATTACGCTTTTTAACATTCAATGCGAGTTGCAGGGCGATGAGGCAGCGAGTCGTGATGAATCGACATCTAGTTGGGTTCGTCGACCCTGAGCTTGTGTCCGCGACGATGGCTAGGCTTCAACCGGAATGGGTTGCCTCCTACATCAAGAGGGCATTGCAAGCTGAGTCCAAGAAGGACTTCATTCTACTCCCGTACCATGAGGAGTAAGTGCTACTTCACCGTTCAATTACTTCTACGCACTGAAACCGTATGTGAACTTATTTTCTTCGCTACATACCATTTAATAAGCAACCACTGGGTTCTACTCGTGCTCCGTCCGAGTGACAACAAAGTTTACACTTTTAATTCGGTTGATAAGAGACCGATGGCCTACGCGATCAAGCCTCCTTTGGAGCAGTAAGTGCACCACTCTTATCTAACATTTTCTGTATTTAACGACGTTCATTATTTTTTTACTCAACGGCGTCTCTCCAATGTATATAGGGGTTTCAAGGAATACGTCGAAGCAGGAGGGACACACGACGACAAAAAGGGCTCCAAGCTGGAGTATGTCCGCTTCATGGTACAAGTGGCTATCATATATAAGATTTAGATTTTCTAACATATTTTCTTCGTCTCTTAGCGATGATCGCTGTGGTTTGTATGTCATGCAACACATGGTGATCTTGATTGCCGGCTAAGACCGTTTCCCTAAGGTAATACATGCATTATTATACAATTAGTCTTTCACATAGCAATTTGAAAACTTAAATTAGAGCACTCGTTTCTATTTTGCAGCAAACCAATATCCCCCAGAAGATTATAGACAACACTGCACTCAACAAGATACGAGACCACTTATGCCAGTGGTACTGGATAGAATGCTTGTCGGAGGACGAACGGTTTAGAGATCCCGAAAGCTCCTACTAGACCAGATGTGAACAATATTACATATCTGAATGCGATTGCATGTGTACGGTTAAGCATGTTTACGTTCTATTTTGTTAACGAATGTGATATGTGTTTGTTGTAACATAGTGTTCATGTTCTTTGAATGTGATATGTTGTCTGTAATTTCTGTGTGAATATGATATGTGCATATTGTGTGGAATATGTGCTGATTGGAAGGTAAATTAGAAAATAGCACAGCACATCCCTTCATCTCTGTCGGTTCTCACAAGAAAATGATAGAGATGTGATGCTCATCTGTATCGGTTCTTTGTAAGAAGCGATATGGATGATAGACTCATCTCTATCGGTTCTATATAAAAGCGATAGAGATGAGGGTATTCCTCTCTATCGGTTCTTTGTTAGAAGCGATAGAGATGATTCGATCATCTCTATCGGTTCTTTTTAAGAAGCGATAGAGATATGACGGTTATCTCTATCGGTTCTTTGTAAGAAGCGATAGAGATGATTCGATCATCTCTATCGGTTCTTTTTAAGAAGCGATAGAGATGAAGAAGTCATAATAATCTCTATCGCTTCTTACAAAGAACCGATAGAGATGACCGTCATATCTCTATCGGGCGAGAACCGACTGTAATAATGTCGTCTCATCTCTATCTCATGACTTTGTGTTGCCACCAGAACCGACTGTGATGATAAAAAAGAACCGATTGTGATGTATATTTGTGTAGTAGTGATCTAACTTTGCTTCTGTGCAGGACAAGGCTGGAAAGAGAGTGGCTGCGAACCCATCGGGTGACATTCAACCCAAAAAACAGCAACAATCGGCTGCCATTACAGGCTACGCCTCCGGATCTTTGGGAATTCAGAGCCCCTCTTTATCAGACTTGGAAAAACAAAAACAACCCAGTAAGTCTTTTATCGGCTTTCATTTAATTCTCCGATCATTTTTCATCTATGATTGATTTATCCGATAAACTCCTCAGAAAAGAAGCGAAAATACACAAAGGCTGCCGCCAAGAAGACTTCTAAGTCCCAAGAACAGAGCGGTGAGAGTTCGCCACACGCGTCGGCCACTGGAGAGGTAAGAGTTGATCTTTCATAAGTATCTAAGTCTTCCGATGCATTGGCTTACCCTTTATTATTATTTTTATAGCCGACACAATCAACTCAAGCCGCGAAGATCTTAGCCGATCTGCTGAATATTTTTGCTGTGCCAATTCCTAAGCCTCAGCTGACCCTACCTGCTCCAACCGCTGATCTATCAGAGCTATCAGATCCAACAAACCTGCTAGGATTCTCCTTGGCCGATCTTGACAACCCCGAGATCATGGCCACAGATGATTACGACGCAGAGATCAGAAGGATTCTGGAGGTCTCGAAGGAAGCATCGGCTGTTGTGACCTCCACCCCTGGCATGAAGGAGAAACTGAACAGGCTATTTGATCTAGTCACAAGGCCACAATCGGAGATCCTGGCCAATAATCAGCCGATCCGCGATGCCATGGCGGCCGTTGAAGCCGACCTACCCCCGAAAGCGATGGCGGCACTCCTGAATGTGTGCCACTTGGATGAAAGGAGGTCTGAGGTTGAGGAGGCCCAAACACGCATAGCGCAGCGCGAAGCCCAAGAAGCCGATAAGAAATTTCTGGATGAGCTCGTTGTTGACGCCAAGGCGAAAAAACGCAAGTTTGATGCCGATGCGCTGCAGCTAAAGACATCCAAGGAAAACCTTTCCAAGCTTGAGTCGACAAAGAAATTTCTCTTGGAGGAACTAGCCAAGACAGAAAAATTAATCCAAGATGGCCAAAATTCCATTGAGAAAAACATGTCGCCCATGAAAGAACAGAAACTCGGCATTGCCAAAGCCATCGCAGACGTGACCAAGCAGTCGGCCAAGGTGAAGCCAGTACCCGGAAACGCCAAAGATGATGAGCGCATTCTTGACGAAGTCCAGTGCGTGATTGCGAAGGTAGCGGGTGCTCTGTCGGCTCTAGGCGCGACTCTTCCTGGTTCAGGCATCCGATATTAACTTCCTTAGATATAAAACTTTGTTGGCCGTTTTTTCAGAAACACTTGTTTGAACACTTTGTAATTTTGCTATGCTTGTAATCGACTGTTTAACCGATTTAATTTTACTTTCCTGTAATTTTAGTCTGCAATCCCTTTTAGCCAAATAACAGCATCGTGTTAACTTGGCTTTTTGAACGAAATCTTTAGTCGGCTAGGCTCCAATCCAAACGCTAGGATAGTACTTCTTCAAATACTTTCCGTTAATAGCTTTAGGCAATACATATCCTTCCAACGTTTCTAGTACGTACGAATTTCCACCGACTAGCCGATTAACTTTGTATGGTCCTTCCCACGTAGGTGACCATTTTCCAAATCGGTTATCTTCAACCAACAGTAATATCGCTTTCCATACTAAATCGGCTTGATCGAAAGATTTAGGCACGACCTTTTTATTGTACGCTTTCGCTACCTTGATTTTATTCTTCTTAAGCCGATCAAGCGTAGACAATCGTAATTCTGCCAACTCATCCAAATTGTTAATCATCAAATTGTCATAATCCTGAGCCGACAAACCGTTTTGTCTGGCCACTCGTATAGATTCAATATTGATTTCAACGGGTAATACGGCTTCTTGACCATACACCAGCTGATAAGGTGAAAGCTTCGTCGCTCCGTGATAAGCTAGCCGATATGCTCAAAGTGATTCCGATAGAGTTGAGTGCCAATTCCTCGGCTTTTCATCGATCTTTCTTTTGATCAGTTTAATCAGCGTTTTGTTGGACGACTCGGCTTGTCCGTTAGCCTGAGCGTAGTATGGGGATGAATTCAATAGTTTAATTCCCAGACTTGTTGCGTAAGTCTGAAACTCATTGGACATGAAAACCGTGCCTTGATCGGTTGTAATCGCTATGTATTCCAAACCGATGAACAATATGTTCATTAACAAAGCCGATGGCTTCAACACTGGTTACTTTCTTAAGTGGTATAGCTTCAACCCACTTTGAGAAATAATCAGTTGCGGCCAAAATAAACTTGTGGCCTTTACTCGATGCAGGAAATATTTGGCCGATTATATCTATTCCCCAACCTCTAAACGACCATGGCTTGATAATTGGGTGTAAAGCCGATGCTGGTGCTAATTGTACATTGCCAAATTTCTGGCAAGTTTGACAACCTTTGTAGTATTTAAAACAATCTTCTAGCATTGTCGGCCAAAAGTAACATGTCGGTCTAAGCATCCATTTCATCTTATGGGCCGATTGATGAGAACCGCAAATTCCTTCATGTACTTCACCCATTGTCACTCGCGCTTCTTCGGCCCCAAGACATCTTAATAGCAATCCTTCCATCGTCCGATAATATAACGTATCGTCCATAACAATGTACTTCAAAGCTTGTTGCCTAATTTTGCGTTCTGTCGGCTCAGATGGATCGATCAGGTATTTCTTTATCTGTGTCCTCCAATCCGCGACATCCACACACATGACGGCTTTATCTATTAGCTCAGTCACTTGATATCGGTCGAGGTCTTTGTACCCTGATGCCTGTTGAGCCAAGGCATTAGCTCTATCGTTCAACTCTCTAGGGACGTGGCCGATAGAAAATGACGTAAACGAGCCGATGATCTCTATGCATTGCTCCAAGTATTTTAGCAAAGATCTCGCCTCGACATTGGTATTCTCCTTTGATTTGTCAGATAATTAGCATAGAATCCCGTATGCCTCAACCGTACTTGCTCCGATATTTTCCAATAACTGCAAACCTTTGAGCAACACTTCATACTCTGCCTGATTATTTGAGCATTGGCTATTTAGCCGAAATGCGAACTCGAAGTTATGCCCTTTAGGCGATATGAGCACTATACCGATTTCATCGCCTTCTCTGCACATAGACCCGTCAAAAAACAATTGCAAAGGGGCTACGGATACCAAATCAGTAGTAGTATCATGTCCTGTTATAAAATCGGCTAATACCTGCCCTTTGACTGCTTTGGCCGATTCATAAGACAGGTCGAACTCAACCAAGGCATACGCCCATTTGCCAAGTCGACCCAAGAGATTGAGCCGACAACATATATTTTATAACATCGGCTTTACAGATTACTTTACAAGCCGATACTAAAATGTAATGTCTTAGCTTTGTACATGAGAAGTATAAAGACAAGCATAATTTTTCAACGAAAGGGTACCTGACTTCAGCACCAAGAAGGCGTCAGCTTAAATAAAAGATAACCCTTTCCTTTCCATCAACTTCTTGTGCTAAAACAGACCCAATAGTCTCCTTTTCAGCCGATATATATAACTTGAATGGAATCCCCTTTTGTGGCCCGGCCAAAACCGGAGGATTAGCTAAATATTTCTTAACGTCGTCAAAAGCCTTTTGCTGATCGGCTCCCCATACAAATTCTTGGTTATCCTTTAATTTCAACAGTGGGGTAAAGGCGTGGATCCATCCGGAGAGATTCGAGATGAACCTTCGGAGATAGTTGATTTTGCCGATCAATTTCTGTAACTCATTTTTGCACGTTTGGGGCATTGTATTGACTATGGCTTTGACCCTTGTTTGATTGACTTCAATCCCCCTCTCATGCACCATAAAACCTAAAAATTGTCCAGCCGACACGCCGAACACACATTTGAAAGGATTTATCTTCAAGCCATGCGATCTTATGTTCTGGAAAACTCTTTCTAGATCGGCCAAATGCTGCATGTCATCTGCAGACTTTACCACGACATCATCGATGTATATTTCAACGATGTGGCCGATTAAATCGTGAAAAATTAGATTCATGGCTCACGATATGTTGCTCCAAATGTTCTTTAATCCGAAGGTCATAATCGTCCATTCGAATAAACCTATTGCACGTGACATCTGAAAAGTTGTTTTGGTATATCACCGCCATGAATATCGATTGTATCCAAAGATTCCGCCCGTAAAACTTATGATCTTATTCCCGACGCGGCATCGATAAGCATATCAGCTATAGGCATCGGTATTCATCTTTGGTGTCGCTTGTTCAAATCCTAAAGTCGATACATACTCGCAGTTTTCCGTTTTTCTTCATAACTGGAACGATGTTGGAAACCCACTCCGCATATCGACAAGGTCTTATAAATTTAGCCTCCAACAATCGTTCTATTTCTTCTTTTATAATTTTATACAGAGTCGGATTAAAACGCCTAGGGTACTGTTTAAACGGCCGATAACCTTGTTTAATGGGTAGCCGATGTTCAACCAATTGTCGGCATAAACCAGGCATCTCGTAATATTCCCAAGCAAAGCAATCTTTATATTTTCTAAGAATTTCGATTAACTTCTCTTTATATTTTACATCTAAATTTGCGCTAACAAAAGTTGGTCTTTTTCTATCACCACTACCTATATCAACTTCTTCAAGCAGATCGATGGACGTAAAGCCTTGACCCAACTTTTCAACCTCTTGAAAGTCTTCTATAGCCTCATAGCTATCCGTTGTTTGCCGATAGCTTTTCATTTTGTCTTGTAATACCTTCACTGCTTTTCTTGTCTCCATCGGCGTAGCACTTCGTTTGCTCGATCAAATGTGCCTGGCTTGACACTGATCGGCATAAGTTCTGTCTTGCTCACGCAGATGAAATCGCAATCTTCTAATGTTTTCCCGATATACATTCTGCTTCTTCATGTTGCCAATTTGCGTCAGAACTGGCCATGGCAATGTGAGCCGATGTGTCGGCCGTGACAATTTCAACTTCTTCTCTGTTCCATTGGACAAGCGCTTGATGCATAGTTGACGGGATACAGCAGTTGG
Source organism: Otatea glauca (assembly GCA_036346275.1). Classification (NCBI taxonomy): domain Eukaryota; kingdom Viridiplantae; phylum Streptophyta; class Magnoliopsida; order Poales; family Poaceae; genus Otatea; species Otatea glauca. Next base: position 50,152,490 of record CM070715.1, on the reverse strand, counting down.
CATGAATCCAATCTCTTCTAAGCAGAACGCTGTGATTTCCTTTGGCGTCAATAACAAAAAATGTGGTCGGCAAAGTCTTACTGCCGACGGTCAGTTCTGTAACCATGATGCCTTTGGCTTCTGTGGGATCGCCTGTGAAGTCGTTTAAAACCATGTTAGTTTTAATCAAGTCTTCATCGGACTTACCAATTTCTTGCAAGTCGTGTAGGGCATCAAGTTTACTGTGGCTCCGCCGTCTACCAGCATCCTTGATATAGGCTTTCCATTTATATATCCTTTCAGATATAATGGTTTCAAATGCCGTTGATCATCTGTCGGTTTCTCGAAGATTGCGTTCTGGACTCCCGAGCAAGATTGGGTAAAAGTTTCTTTAGCCGATTCAGTTTTGATTTTGAATTCGGCTGGCAACGGGAACACCATGTTGATATCCATTGGGGTGTATCATCCCTAATCATAGGAGAGTCTAGATCGTGTGCCGATTCAAAATCTTCTTCAGCTTGTTCTTTTTTCCTCCATTCTTTTTTGACAATTTTGACCGGACGAAGCTCATTGAAAGTTTAGTCCCTCTATTTCTCTGCGTCGGCTTCCCGGATCTCTTGAGTCCTTAGCCTCTGAAGTCGTCTGCGTTGCGATCGGCTAATGCCAGACGGACACCATCTAGGCTTAGGCTCTACTGGTTTTCTTATCTTGCCGACGAGATTATCTTGGTCCATGTTTGACCTTCGCGTTTCGGCCTGGTTTGGTTCTTGCTTTGGTCCAGATATCCTTTCGTGAATAGGTCTTTTGAAACCTTTGTTGTAACCCCGAATCGGCCCAGACAGCCTATCTTTAGCCGATTGCCTTGGCCAATCGTCGCGGGGGTAATGCTCCATCGGGCACGTATACGGGGACGGCAGTGCTACTCCCCTTTCCCAACAAAACTGCCAAAAAGGACATCTTCTATGGGCCCTTTCTATATTTTCAACGTGATATAAATTATCCGACCGGCGAGCAGGATATCTTGGTCGGCTATTCATCCTTTCATATTTATCCATCAATTGTGAAAAAGTTGGTCCCGGCCTTTTGGCCGATTGCTTTGATGGCAATTTTTCAGCTTTGTACCATTTACCCACCCGAGGATTACCCTTGGGTTTAATGGTCCTCAAATTTTTTCCTTCGTGATCGGCTTCTATTTGTAATGAGCCGATCGTAATTTTTAGCGTTTGACCAACGTCTGAATTCGGCTGAATATTGACCTGCCGATCCTTCTTTGGCTCATCATGCATCGGCTCCTTTCCTTTAGCCGAACATTGAACCATGTTGATTGGAAATGGATCAGCATCAACTTGCATGGTCGGCTCGTCAGCAAATTTTAGCCGACCATCCTCAATAGCCGACTGGATCTGTTGACGGAAAATATTGCAGTCATTAGTATTGTGAGAAAAAGAATGGTGCCACTTGCAATACCTGCGTTTCTTGATCTCGTCAGCCGATGGTATAACATGTCCCTCGGGCAACCGTATTATCTTTTCTTGTAATAACAGATCAAAAATACGATCACATTTGGAAACATCAAAGGCATATTTAACTTTCGACTTATTTCTAGTCGGCTTTAGCCAAGAACAAACTACGGACTTTTTAGAGCCCTTCACCCATTCGGCTATATTTATTTCTGCTTCATCGTCTTCTGAAGAATCACTGGGACAATATTCGACCATATTGACTTTGGCCTTGTCCTTCTCCTTACTATTATTGTTCTTGAATCTCTCTTTAAACGCTTTACTATCAGGGAATCGGCTTTCTTGAGCCGATACTCGATGAAGCAAGTGACTTAAGTCAGCGAACTCTTGCCCTCCAAACTTTTCCCTAAGCGGAGGAATCAATCCTTGAAACGCTAAATCAGCAAGTTGATTTCAGGCAAAGTGACGCTAAAACATCGATTCCTAGTTTCCCTAAACCTTTTAATGTAATCAGTTACTGATTCCCCAAATTTCTGACGGACGGAGCTTAGATCGGAAATCCTGAGCTCCAAACTGCCCGAAAAGAAGTATTCGTGAAATCGGCTTTCCAAATCGTTCCAAAAGTGGACCGAATTCGGAGGTAAACAGGTAAACCAGGTAAAAGCTGCTCCAGATAATGACAATGGGAACAATCTTATTTTTAGTCCATCGGACTGAGCCGCTTCGCCGCATTAAGCGATAAAGCGTTCGATGTGTTCCAACATTGTAGTTGAATCATCACCAGAGAATTTCGCAAAGTCTTGTACTCTGAAATTATGAGGGTATGGCATACGATCTATGTAATTGGGATACGGCTTTCTATAGCCGATAACCTTTCCCTTAGGCTGTATGCCGAATTGGTCCCGTAAAACAGCGGAGATCTAATCTGCCCAATTTACATTATCGGCCATTGGCATAGCAGGCCCTTGATAATGTTGGTCATAGTTGGCAGCCTGCCCCGCGAGTGCAAGCTCGGGTTGCCAATTATACTGTATCGTCGGCACACGACCATACTGATCATGCCGATTATGCCTGCCTTGAGGTTTAGGCACTGGGACAAACGGTTCTGAGTATGTTACTACCCTATGTGGACCTGGGTTTCTAAGCATGGTAGGATCTTGCGAGAATCTCTCGGAGCCAATCGGCTGTGGAACCGATTGGGGAAAGGCATAGAACGGAGCCGACGGCTGCAGATTTATCGATGCGTCTAACTTAGCGACGTCGGTGTAGGAGTGGAAATGGCACACCCCACTTGACCGAGGATCTCTAGGCAATATTACGGTCGACTGAGTAGGCATCATTGTAGGGGGTGAGGTTATAGCCGATGGTTTAGGATCGGCTGTTGAGCTATGTGTATTTTGTGCTATTGAAAAAACGGGATAATTCGGCAGAGCTTGTAATGGGTCAAGCAGACTTCCTGACGAGGCTAACTCCTGGGCTATAGATTTAACGCTATTTGCTATCATCGGCTTGAGCGTTGTTACGAGAGTCGATGATTGATTTATTAAGGCGTGGTGCACAGACTGATTAATCATAGCCGATAATTCGGCTTGAGCAGGCAGATATCGGCTTACCGGTTCTATGACACCCACATCTCCCAGGGCGTTGACCGTCGGCAGAGCGGATTTTTGAGTGACGCCGCGTCTGATTTTCTGATAACACCTTAGCATCATCTCCTCCAACGCAGTCTTCCGATCCTCTATTTCCTGACGTTGTTCCGCGGCCAAATCGTCTATTGTTGGGACGATTATGGCTTCTGCGTTCAGATCGAATGGTGGAATCGACTTTCCTGATGAAGACATTGGTCCCACCGGGCGTGCCAAGAGTGTGTTGGCGTCAAAAACTTGATGTAGGGTTCCTGACAGCAGCACACCAGACGAACACCGGGTTCAGAGCGTGCCAGTCGATTTGACCTGTAACCGACAAGGTAAAAATATAAAATTCACACAAAGCCAATCGTGGAGATCAATCGGCCTAGACTTAATCAGCTTGAAGCCGATCAAGATTAAGGTAACAAGGCAAGTCTAATTAGCCGATTAAGACTAATCAGAGGATAAAGGTAGATCGATTCTGAAGAAGGCGATGCGCAACAAAATCAGAATAAATCAAACCTGGGGGTGTAATTGACGAAGATCAACAATCGGCGATGCGCAACTTTATTGATCAAAATCGATTAAAAGAGAGATCTAAATTACAGAGGCTACTTCTAGTCGACAGGAAAAAGTAGAAAAAGTAAAAGTTGGTTGATTGTATTGTGTTGTTTTTTTCGCAGCTTGCTCTGGTCCTTCTTTTATACCCTTCGGCCGATCGTGTCCGACTACAACACGTTTCAAGTTTTGATCCGTATCGGCCTTATCTCGGACAGTTATTTCCTTAAAGATCTTGCCGTTACCAAAATATCTCCAAACCTTTCCAACCTGTCCGTTAATTCCCGCATCTTTGACTTTATTGCCGATTTTGACTAGACTTGCCAAATTTTAGTGCAAACAACGAGCATAGTCTTCATTTTTCGTCAGCAACCTAAGCTTTTAGTTTTGGTGAACTACTAGGTGGGACATGAAACTCAGTATTCAATGCAGTCTTCAGTTGCTTGATTCATGATCTGTAACAGGTAGGAAATATATACAAGGACTTGGTTTCTTGTATATTCGTTCGCGAATTGCAGCAGAAAATCCCAGGTCTAAGCTAAGTTAGGGCCTGTGTTTGGATGTGAAGACCCAAACGACCGGCGTCTTTACAACTAAAAGTCGAAAGTCAGCAGCTCATTTATATTAGAAGAAACTGAAAGTTGAAAGCCAGTCTGAGGTGGCTTCTTACGGTTTTGGTGGGTTGGGTTCCAACTTTTCTCAAAAAGTTAGGTAACATTTACCAAGACCTTATGCCAAGTATAAAAGCACATATCCTCCATCTCTTTCCCCTAACTCCTACCCGTGCCTCCGTTAAAAACTAAATTGCTAAATACCAAATCTCTTCAATAGTGAAACTATACAGCCCAACGAAAGCTGCTTATCAAAAAAAGCTACAGCTATACCAACATGACCATAGAGTTTTCACATAACCACGTTATTTTTTCTATGGCACATAATCGCAGTTGTTTTGTGTAAAATATACGTAATTTCGACAACAGAAAGAAAAGAAATGCTACAGTACAGCTTGGGTTCGGGTCCAAAAATAAAGTTGGATGGTTCACGTGCGTGACGCGATGACACTAGGCACCCTTGTGTACGGAATTTGTGTTGATCGTGTTGTTTAGTACAGGCGGTATGTGTGGCCAAGCCGCCTAGCAGCTATCTTTCAGTTCTGTACAGCCATCTAATCACTTAAAAAAGAGAGGAAGAAATTACGTACATAGTGTGGTTCTTCAACCCTGTCAATTTGCAGGTAGCATTGGTGCTTCAACATGTTGGCTGATGGACTCTGAATTACTTGCTTAACAATGCCATCGATTTGTGTGTTAATTGTTGTAAACGGAGGAGCCGCCGTCCTGCGACGTTAGCAAGATCCAACCCACAGCAGCAGTGATGATATCCAAAGTATTAAGAGTACCAATCACAATGAACAACAGAATACTTGTCACCAATTTTCTCAACAAGAAAAAAGGAATACTAATCACCAAGCAACATGACAGAATTTAGAGTAGTAGATGCAACTCTTTTGTAAGATTGATTTCTTTCAAGTAGCGGCGGAGCTACGAACCCACAGTTTGAGGAAAATGACCCTTATAACAATTTCATATGAATCCCTGCAAATTTGTAGAAATTACCCCACTTAAATAGGGAGTAGTGATAAGTGACCCCACAAGATAAAATTTCTGGATCCATCTCTCAAGCGTCTACAATTCTTCCACTACTACAGAACAGGCAATTCTTGCTGGCATATCACTGCCGGTTGGGATAGAGCTGGCAGTGATAACGTATCACTGCCGGTTCGAAAGTTAAGCTGGGGGGGGGAGAACTTATCACTGCCGGTTCGTCAAACCAACCGGCAGTGATAACCAAATATCACTGCTGGTTTATATCCAAAACCGGTAGTGATATATCACTGCCAGATCGTCTATCAACCGGCAGTGATATTGGAATTTTCACTACCGGTTTTAAACTAGAATCGGCAGTGATATTTATTTTCCAGCGTGATATTATTTTTCCGCGCAATCCGAGCTTATCACTGCCGGTTCTGCACAGAACCGGTAGTGATAAGTCCTTTATATATCTGGACGTCCCTTCCCCGACTGATCGAGCATAACAGAGAGGCATCTCTGCTCCATTGATTATGATGAATTGCTGCTGAAAAATTGTATTAAAATTCATATCTATTTCTCTTCAAGGTTAGTAATTTGATCTACATTATACTTGAAGTTGGATTTTACTTTATAGATTGCTTTCGATTTTGATAATTACAATTCTTATTCATTTAACTGATTTAGTGGATTTTTAAATTGTGAAAATTGCTAGATGAATTTTGAATAGTGAAAATTGCTAGATGAATATTGAAATAATGAAAAATGGTAGATGGATTTTTCAATAATGAAAATTGCAAGATAGATTTGTAAATCTAATTATTTAAAAATATATCGTGTATTTTCAATTATATGCTTATTTTAAATTATTAAAGTAATTAAAAAATTTCAACATTGATATTATCAATTATGAAAGTAATTAAAAATTATTACTTGGATATTTTTAATATAGTAAAATATATCCTAATTATTTACAATTATTTTCAATTTTGTAAATAATAAAAATTGTCGATGGATATTTACATAATGAAAAAGGTTGATGTATTTTCAAATTTTGAAATAATAATAAAATTGTTAGATGGATATTTACATAATGAAAAAATGTTGATGTATTTTAATAGTCAAAATATATCCTAACTATTTACAATTAGTTATTATTTTTTAAATAATAAAAAATTGTAAGATGGATATTTACATAATGAAAATAGATTGATGTATTTTAATATAGTCAAAATGTATCCTAACTATTTACAATTATGTTCATTTTTTAAAATAATAAAAAATGGTAGATGGATATTTACATAATGAAAAAAGGTTGATGTATTTTAATATACTCAAAATTGCTACATGGATTTTTAAATCTAATCATTTACAATTATATTGTTATTTGCAATTATATGCTTATGTGATGTTTGATTTAATTAATTGTATATGGACCGAAGGTGGATGTATGACACGGATCGTTGCGACGCAGAGTTCTTTAATGGTGTGACTTGTTTTGCAAACGCGGCTACGGCGCATAAGTCGAAGAATCTGGCGTACTATATGTGTTGTCATGCATTGATTGCAAAAATGAGAAGCTGTTTTCTACCATAGAATCGATACGTGCAAACTTGCTTCGAAGGGGTTTCAAGCCTGGCTATACCTGTTGGACCGAGCACGGTGAAGATGAGATTGTACATGAAGGGCAACACATTGCTGAAGATGATGGAGACAACGATATGATGACGGTCGAAGATACGTTTGTCGATAGCCACGACGAAGATCTGGATCAAATGATGCGTGATTGGGAGGGGGACTTCACGAGTGAAAGAGAGTTTCTTTGGGGGATTTGCTTCCAGAGGGTAACGTGTTGCCTACAAGTACGTACCAGGCCAAGCAGGTTGTCTGCCCGTTGGGACTGGAAGTACAAAGGATACACGCATGTCCAAACGATTGCATGTTGTATCGCAATGAGTTTGCGGACTTGGATGACTGTGATGTTTGCAAAGCAAAGCGGTATAAGGGCAACGATGATGACATCGATAATGACGATGTCGGGGTGAAGCGTAAGAAGATGAGATCCCCCCGTAAGGTGGTGTGGTATTTTCCTATAATTCCCCATCTGAATCGATTGTTTGCGAACAAAAGGCATGCCCAATTGCTACGATGGCACGCCGAAGAGCGTAAGAAGGATGGAATGCTCAGACACCCTGCTAACTCTGTGCAATGAAGGAACAAAGGAGACTGCTTTAGCTCCGAAGAATCACACTGGGAGAGAGATATTTGCGGCTGTAAAGGATCTTAACATTATTCACAGAAAGGGAGCAGACAGTACATCTATCCCGAGTTCCCGTGATAAGGCTCCTTTGTGAAAAAAGAGATCAGTATTTTGGGTCCTACCTTACTGGCAGCACTTGGAAGTTCGCCACGCAATCGACGTCATGCACATAGAGAAGAACATGTGTGACAGCTTGCTTGGTATCTTCTTGGATATACAGGAAAACAAAGATACTCTCAAGCACGGATGGACCTTGAAGATATGAAACTCAGGAAGGAGCTGCATCACAAAGATATGGATACAGGGAAAAAGTACCTTCCCGCAGCCTGCTACACTCTGAGCAAGAAAGAAAAAATTAGCTTGTGCGAATGCTTGCACGGAGTGAAAGTTCCGTCGGATACTCGCCAACATAAAGAGACTAGTCTCAATGAAAGACTTAAAATTAATTGGCATGAAGTCTCACGATTGCCATGTGATGATGACGCAGATGCTTCCAATTGCAATTAGGGTGTTACGCGGAGAAAGTCCGAGACCCAATTATAAAGTTGTGTTCATTCTTCAACGCGATTTCACGAAGACCATCGATCCATTGAAACTAGATAAGCTGCGGGAAGGCGTGGTCCACACTCTCGCAAGCTCGAGATGTGTTTCCTCCATCTTTTCTTGATATTATGGTCCATCTCATTGTTCACATTGTGAAAGAGATACTGATTCTCGGTCCGTGTTTGTACATCGATGTATCCTTTGAGAGGTTCATGGGGTTATAAAGAAATATGTTAAGTAATCGACATCGGCCGGAAGGTTGCATTGCAGATGGTTGGGGAACCGAGAAGGTCATTGAGTTCTGCGTCGATTACATGGATCTCAAACCGATTGGTGTGCCTACATCACGGCATGAGGGCAGGCTACAGGGAAAGGGATACTGAGCGAAAAATCACTCTATACAAACAATCTAGCTTCATTCACACAAGCATATTTCGCAGTTTTGGGACAATCAGTTGTGGTGGCCCCGTATGTCAACATGCACAAGATCATGCTATCCAGAACAAACCCAGCGAAGTCAGAGGGTTGGATCGCGAGAGAGCATAGACATAACTTCAGCGATTGGTTGCGTAGGCAGATGATGCATGCAGAGACAAAGTGCGCTCAGTTCAAAGTGTTGGCTCAGGGACCGTCAACAACAATTCGGACATTCCAAGGATACGATATAAATGGTTTTACATTTTATACAAGAGCACAAGATAAAAAGGGCACCAACCAAAACAGCGGTATTCGTATAGATGCCTACAACAGCAACGGAAATAGGAAAACCTACTACAGATTCATAGAAGAGATTTGGGAGCTTGATTATGGACCTTTGAAGGTCCCTCTCTTTCGGTGCCAATGGGTAAAACTTCCAAGGGGCATGAACATCGACAAGTACGGTATCACTACCGTGGACCTCAAACTGGTCGGATACAGAGAAGAACCATTCGTACTTGCTAATTTTGTTACACAAATATTTTTTGTAACCGATCCAGCTAACAAGGAGCGCCACATGGTTATTCAAGGAAAAAGAAAGATTGTCGGAGTTGAGAATGTTGTCGACGAGGAAGAGTACAACCAATTCGATGAGCTTCCTCCTTTCGGAGAGGACGTTGACCTAGGTCTCATGGAAGAGAGTGAGGACAAAGCTACATACATACGCCGCGATCATAACGAAGGTCGAATCGTAGCTTAGTTGTCCTAATTAAATACATGTTTATTTTCTCATATGTAACAATTAATATATTCTTTTCTCATATGTAACAATTTGTGTGAATTAAACTTCATCTGTGTGAATTTTTGTATTTGTGTGAATTTTTGAAGCAATGGTTGGTCTACCGCATTTGTGCGAATTTTGTAAGCATTATTTGATATTGAAAATATTAAAACTATTAAAACAGTGAGCAATCTGTATTTTTAGAATTTTAGACAAAGGTCAAAATCAAGGGGAAATATTTAAAAGAAATATTACATGTCCTGAAAGTTTGAGTTCATTGACTGAACTTACATATTACTGCGGTTATATCATTAACCGGCGGTGATAATGGTTTATCACTGCGGTTAATGAAATAATCGCGGTGACATTAATATCATTTGCGGTTCTATATATTACGGCGGTGATATTAAATATTATTGGTTAATTATATAACCGCGGTGATATATAATATCCTTGCGGTTCTACATATTACCCGGCGGTGATAAGTTAACTTCACCGCGGTTATAAATGTGACTGGCGGTGATATTTAATCACCGCCGGTTTTGTGGAGACCGGCGGTGATAGTCGATCCTATATATATTGAAACGCCACGCCCTTCACTCGGTTCCGCTTCGACTTAACGCCGCCACCTCCTCGTAGCTCCCGCCATCTCCCGCCGTCGCCCGAGTGCGCCGCCATCGCCTCGGAGTGCGCCCGTCGCCTCGACCTCCCGCCCGGGCCGTCGCCTCACACTGCGCCGCATGCCCGCCATCTCGCCGCCGTCGCCACGGAGTGCGCCGCCGTCACCTCACCGTCGCGTCGGAGTGCGCCGCCGTCACCTCGACCTCCCCGCGCCGCATCGCCTCGGAGTGCGCCGCCGTTGTTTGCTTCGGTACTAATTCACCACTAACGTTGTGAGTGTTAACCAAATACAAATATACAGATGCCTGTGTGTGTGTGGTGTGAGTGCATGTGTGTGTGTGGTGTGCGTCTGCCCTTGTCTCTAAAAAACTGAAAATACGAAATAGAAATGCTGCTTTGAAGTTTTGTAATGCTGTATTTAATGCGCGAGATTGGACAATGTGAAATAGCAACATGTTCTGATATTAGTGGAACAGTAGGATTCTCCTTGGTAGTGTGGAAATATGTGACATTGCATGGTTTGTCCACTGTTTTCTTTGATGCAATTAATCGAATTAGGTGGAATTGCAACATTTTTTATGTTAGTGGATATCAAACCATGCATTGTTAGTGCATTTTGCTATGAAATATTGATTCTGCTCATATGTAAGAATTACAAATAAAATTCGTAGAAAGGGGAGTTCATAACTTCATATTGAGCATCGCTTTTTACAAATTTGTATGGGAGTTTGAATTGAGCATCGTTTTTTACAAATTTGTATGTCCTAGCTGCAATACTGATCATAGTGGGTATTAATAGGTTTGGATGATTCGGTGATTATTAGAATTTAGCATACTGAGTTGGATGGAACTTGGGTTATGTTGTATGATTTTGCTTAGGTGATGGTGCCTTAGCAAAGTTCAAATATTGATGATTAGTTATCTGCTCTACCTTCTTGAAAGTTTTAGTTCTTTAAGGCTTTTGACCTTGCGACTTTACGAAACTTTAAACAATGAATACAAATTTCTATGATATTTGTGTGCTAATGCCGAAATTGTGTGAATTTAGAATTTAATGTAGTGATGTTCAAATGACAAATTCGATGTAATGTAAGTAACCCTTGGATCATGTCCATTCCATTCAAGATTCAGATTTGTCTCATTTTCCTTAATCCTGATTGATAAGGTGTTATTTTGTTGCTACCCATGTAGATTAAATGTTAACAGCTCATTTATAGATAACTAAAGCAAGGGGGTAGGATTGGCACGTTGTAAGTGTTAACCAAATACAAATATACAGATGTAAATAGGAAATGAGATCGCTAATGTAGCTTTCAAACTTTTGTTTTTCTTTTTCTTCAAGGTGATATTAAAGATGAATCATGGACAAACTGATAGTTTTTCTATTCTTTTACAACTGATTGAGTTTGTGTATAGCAGATGAAAGAGAAATCACTCATGGAGATACACCAAAAAAATACTTTTTTGTTAGTTGTATGCAAACTCAAATACGCATTTTATATTTGTAAGGAAATGTAAGCTCAATGGTTTCATATGTAACTGGTTGTCTAAGAAATAGATGATCTCATATCATTGATACAAAAGTCATGAGCTCCTGATAAGAAGTCTTTATTCTCTTACAAGTAGTACTCAATAATTAACTTGCCATTCCTGTTATGGATTTGTAGTTTTTTTTGGCTAGACTGATACTAAAATGCAAAATGAGTTAGCGAAATTATGTGACATTAAATCATTAGCTAAATTATGTGACTTTAAATCATTAACACTTGTATAATTCTTCTCTCTTGTACAGATAGCAAAGTTGTGCATGATACCTGCATCATGTCTTCTGGAGGTTGTCTTTGATCATGTACATTATTCAAGGGTCACAAAGCTGAGCAAAGCTCTGCACTGAAATGTTTCTAGAAAATGATAAAAAAAAGTTTAAGGACATTAATTGATTTAAACATTCTCGGCCTCCAAAAGTTAGATATACGAAACAAGATCTAGAATCCTTTATGCCTGCTGGTACGTTATATTTTCGGTGTCATGGAAAAATAATTGCTTGAATAGAAGCCCTTCTATCCATTCTAGAAAATTATGTATGTGCAGATTGAAGTCTTCTGCGTATTTCCAACATTGCTGATATGTGGTTTGTAAGGTGCTTAAGTGTCATTTATTGCCTCTTCGATGTTTTAATTAGTTCTTCATGAACCATTATCGCAATTGGTGGATTAGATGTTAGCAACTTAGAACTGTTGTAAAGATGTGTATGTGTATGTATCCTCGAAAGATGTATATGTGTATATATCCTCGAAAGATGTATATGTGTATGTATCCTGGAAAGATGTCTGTGGTATAAGTATTTGAAGTTCTGTACATTCATGTTTAAGGCATACAAAATGTGTTAAGATGATTTGGATATATGACTATTCAGTTCACATGTCGACGTTTAGGTTGCCTTTTTTATACTTGCCACTTCTTCATGATTTGCCTTTGTCCATCCTGTTGCACTTGCTGTCATACTTGTCACACAGTCGTAGTTGTGCACCTGCCTTTTGGGAAAAAACTTAGTAAACAAGCATGTTACAGTGTCCAATATGTAAACATCTTATCACGGGATTAACTTTAATGTCAATCTTCATTTGTATGTGTCTTTAAAAAATGACCTTGTTAATTTGAAATTTCTAGTAAACTTGCTAGGAATGGCCTCCGACGAAGGACAAGTGCCGGAGGGAGTTGGGCCCTCAAATATGGACGAAGGAGGAAGGGGTAGCTCGAACCATAGCCCAACGTCCTATCTCGAACTTGCGGATCACGCCATGGACCAACATGGCGTTACTAACGAGGCGAGGTAAAGTTTTAGTACACCGTGGTTCCCAAAACATTGTAGGCCCGAAGACTAATAATTAAGAAGATCAAATTGCGAGGCTCGGACGTCGATCAATGAAGGCGTGCAAGTCGTGGTCCGAACAAGATGCCTAAGGAATTTTTAACATAGTGGAGCTCTCGGCAATCGGGAACTCGCTATACGAGTCATCATTGGGGCCGTGACAGACAGTACTGCGGGGTTCTTGCTAGGGATGATGTGCCCATCGGCTATAGATCTGGATTGGCCACGGAGGTGACCCATGGATGGTACCCAATGACTGAAGAACTCGTTATGGGACAAGTGAAACAAGTTTTCCAGTTCCCCAAGGGACCGAAATGGTTGCAAAGAAACGAGCACTCTGCATCATGTGCACAGCGTGGAAGAATTGGAAGACAGCACTAAACAAGAATTATGTGAAGAAGAATGAAACGCCGAATTTTGACACGTACCCAAAGTTAAGGGAGTTTGGGATGAATTTGTGGTGTACAAGAGGTCTGAAGAAGCTCACATAGTAAGTCAAAGGAACAAAGCAAACGCGAATAAGAATATTCACCCTCACAAACTAAGAACAGGAGGGTACGTGAAGAAAATACCAGCATAGGATTGGTCCGAAGAAGAACTAACCCGCAAGGGTATAATTCCTGTGACGGCCGCCTTAAGCGAACGATCGAAGCACTGATTGCTTGGGAGGGGTGCTACTATCTCGGATGATGGCAGCTTAAGCTTTAGAAGCTATAGAGAGCAGGAAGTGCTGAGCAGAATCACAGATGCTCACATGCAGTCTTCCCAAGGATATTTCGCGCCATGAAGGGAGAATGACGAGCTAACCGTAGCCCTGGGTAACAAGGAGCATCCAGGTCGCACCAGAGGAGTTGGTTTGGTCACGTGGAAAGAGGCCTTCCCTGCAGACGCATCGTTGTACAAGCGTTCAAAGAGATTAAGAGAAGATCAACTGGAACGTCAGATAAAAGATGCTGTGGCGAGAGCGTTAGAGGAACAAAGAGCGAAACTAGATAAGGTTGTGGAGCAAGCCGTACAAAAAGCTCTCAGCTCACGACCGCCACCCAGTGAAAGCCCTGAGCTCATCAGTCCCGGTGCTCGTAAGAGCACCCAAGGCGTCCACGAGGATTCCGAAGAGCATGGACTGCATTTTCCTGTCGATGACATCAATGAACCGACACCGTGCAAGCTACATTTAGCCACACATGGCATTACCATAAAGGTGGCTGAGGGCAGGGCTTGGCCATGCCAAGAGTTGCAGGTTTTGCACTGTCACCCGATACCGCAGGGATTCGCCAGGGTCGAAGTGGACAGTGTAGTCCGCCAATACCGAAAAATGGAGGTAGAGATCCCTGGCGAGGATGGAAACAAAAAACTAGGAGAAAACGTGCATGGCTTCCTCGCGTGGCGCAAGAGCTTGATTAAGTTTGGCTCGGACGATGAGGGCGACGAAGATGATGATCAGCCGCACTCTCCGCACAGAGACCTCCCGCCCTTCTCGTCGCCAACCAGAAAAAGTCCAACTCCTCCGCCGGCACCAACCACAAAAAGCCCGACTTCTCCGCCAAAATCTGAAAAGAATTGAACACCAGGAACATCTCGGCAGTCGGCACCGTCCTCGAAGAAATCTCAACCATCTGCGAACCCAGGACAATCCCAGAAGAAATTATCAGCTGACATGACTGAAGAAGAACGGAAAAAGCATGTAAGCGCCTGCGTAACATCTCACTTTAAAAAGGTGCCATCATGTAAGAAGACTAAAGTTGAAGCTGATGCGCAAAAGTTTTTCTTGAGTATGGCAAAACTGCAAAAGACGGGCGAGCTTCGAACCTTGCAAAATGTCGGACTACGGCGCATATCGTAAAGCAATACTTGCAGGCGGCTAGTGCCGACAAGTTAAAGCGGGATGCTCAAGCAGATGCTGCTCAACTAGATGCTCTGGCGCACGGTCTAAGGTGGAAGTTCGTTATGGGAAAACCGCTGGTTGAACCAGCTCATTTCGACAAACTTACAACTCAACTGCGGAGCGTCCATCAGTGGTACATGCAGCAGTCCAACGATGGTATGGGCGTTCCCGATCGGATACGAGCAAGATTTTCACAATGGAGATAACATCTGCTGGGTTCTTTTCACTGAGTCAGTATATGTTGTACCAAAGAAGATGCCACAGGCGTGAACATACTTAGACTATGGACTTTGTAAGTCTGTCCGTATATCGTTGAGCATTTCTGTACTGTTTAATTGCATCTCTAACTTCTTTCTTATGTAGAATGGAGGTACAGACATGTAGAAGAAATAACAATGACAATCTAGCATTCCTAGATCCGGGGCTCGTCAACGAGAAACTTGTGAACAACAATCCACAGTTCGTTGAAGACTATTTATTTAATACTTTTTTGAAGCTGCAATACAAAGCCTCCGTACTTTTACCCTATAACTTCAAGTACGTATCTCCTGACTTCTAATATCGTTTTACTATTTTTGCGTAACACGTACGATGTGGGAGTAATTGACTACGTTGACATATATGTGCGAGTTTCATTGGGTCCTTCTCGTCATCCGAGCTTAGATGCTAGCGAGATTTTTGTCTTGGACTCGGGAGAAAACAAACTAATCGTACCAAGACCTTTGGGACATCTTTGAGAATGTAAACTCGATCGTTGCGATATTACTCTAGCAAAATTCCATTCTATTGCATTTAAGTTTAATTACTATTCAAAATCATTCACAGGGCTTTCGCACGGTACTACAAGAAAAGTGTTCGGTATCGTCCATACAGGAAACATTTTGAAATAATAAATAACTTTCCATGCATGAGGCAGGACCCCGGAAACAATTTATGTGCATACTATGTATGTACAAATATGCATTCAATTGTCACGGAGAGTGTCGGCTATAACGAAGCCATGGTACGTAATTACACATTGATGCCTTTTTTTCATTTAACAAATATCAGCATTAATTAACTTCCTTTTTTCTTCAAAAAAGCAGCTTCAAAGCGAGAACCAATAAGTTATTCTTGTGAAATTATAGCAATTCAAGAAGCAGTTGCGGTTTAATTCATGATGAGATCATCAATCCAAACGGCGAGTTCCACGAGTAGCCTCATCGCGCTCATTCCTTCGACCTAGACGCGTGACATGTCTACTTCGACTCTTCGTACTGTAGTCCTTGCAGAATCAAAGCGAATGAGATGAGATGTAGTCGAGCTACATTAATTGTAAACAAATCATTGTAAAAACAAAATATTGTGATGCTTAATTTAATATATTTGAATTATGATTTTAATGATGCTTCATATATACATGGATATATTTGAATTATGATTTGAACGATGCTTTATATACTACATATGGACACTGTATAAACAATTGTATAAAAATATATATATTGCACAAAAAATATGCAAGCTTGTCACTGCCGGTTCTTGGAGAAATTCGGCAGTGATATGTACATATCACTATCGAATTATGGTACAATCCGATAGTGATAGTTCGATATCACTGCCGGTTTTATGTATAACCGGCAATGATAATGATCATCACTGCCGGATTTTGGTTTGATCCGGCAGTGATAGTTCAATATCACTACCGGTTGTAGGTAGAACCGGCAGTGATAATCCTTATCACTGCCGGATTTTGGTTTGATCCGGCTGTGATAGTCCAATATCACTGCCGGTTGTAGGTAGAATCGGCAGTGATAATCCTTATCACTGTCAGTTCCTGAGCCGGCAGTGATAATCCCCGAGTATCACTGCCGACCAATCACTACCGGCGCCAATGACCGGCAGTGATGGGGTTTTGGAACCGGCAGTGATGTGCTGTTCTGTAGTAGTGGATGGATTGGTTAACCAATTATAAAGGTCAAATAGATTGTGCCAGTAGAGCCATCACCCTTACCAATTCAGAAGGCATTCGAGTGGAGTATATGCCTGATGAGTCTGCAAGTAAGAAGAGCACTTTGAACAGTTTGAAGGAATCAACTTTGGAAAGTATGCATGTGGTGCAAGAATATCCGGATGTATTTCACGAAGATTTGCGGGTATGCCGCTTTGATCGAGATGTAGAGTTCGTCATAGAGCTAGTCCACGATGCGGCTCCAATTTCTAAGAGACCCTACCGCATGCCACCAATGAACTCGCCGAGATGAAGAAGCAGTTGAGGAGTTGCAAGAAAAGGATACGTTCGTCCAAGTTCGTCACCTTGGGGAGCGCCAGTTCTTTTTGTAAAGAAGAAGGATAATAGTTTGCGCTTGTGCGTGGATTATAGAGCCCTGAATGAAGTCACAATCAAGAACAAGTATCCGTTGCCCAGGATTGATGACCTGTTTGATCAGTTAAAAGGAGCACGTATTTTCTCCAAGATCGATCTTCAATCCGGATACCATCAGTTGAAAATAAGGTCACAAGATATTCCGAAGACAGCTTTTGCTACCCGATATGGATTATATGAGTTCACAGTTATGTCATTTGGTCTGACCAATGCACCAGCCTATTTTATGAACCTGATGAATAAAGTGTTTATGGAATACTTGGACAAGTTTGTGGTAGTATTCATAGATGATATTCTTATATATTCTAAAGATGAAGCGGAACATGAAGGTCATTTGAGGATGGTGTTGGAAAAGCTCAGAAATCATCAGTTGTATGCCAAGTTCAGTAAGTGTGAGTTTTGGTTAAAGGAAGTTGCTTTCTTAGGACATATAATTTTTGCTGGAGGTGTCTTAGTAGACCCTGAAAAAGTGAAAGGTGTACTTGATTGGAGGCAACCCAAGTCAGTGCCTGATATCAGAAGTTTTCTTGGTTTAGCGGGATACTACCGAAGATTCATAGAAGGATTTTCAAAGATTGCAAGACCGCTTACCTAGTTGCCGAAGAAGGAAAAGAAGTTTGAATGGTCTGAAGCTTGTGAGCAAAGTTTTCAGGAATTAAAGAAAAGATTGACCTCAGCCCCAGTGCTCATTTTACCAGATATTCGGAAGAATTTTGAGATTTTTTGTGATGCCTCAAGACAGGGACTCGGATGTGTCTTGATGCAAGAAGGCAAAGTAGTTGCATACGCCTCTCAGCAATTGCAACCACATAAGGAAAATTATCCAACCCATGACTTAGAAATGGCTGCAGTTGTGCATGCATTAAAGTTGTGGAGGCATTATCTCATCGGGAATCGATGTGAGATCTTCACAGATCATAAGAGTTTGAAGTATATCTTCACTCAAGCAGACCTCAACCTAAGACAAAGAAGATGGTTAGAGTTAATAAAGGATTATGATGTGGGAATACATTACCATCCTGGCAAGGCTAATATAGTTGCCGATGCCTTAAGCCGGAAGAGCTATTGCAATAATTTGATGATTCAAGAAGGTCAACCTGCTCTTCATGAGGAGTTTCAGCGTTTGAATTTGGAACTAGTAGAGGAAGGTTCCGTTGCTGCTTTGGAGATTCAACCAACTTTGGAGGATCAGATTAAAAAGATGCAAAAGTTAGATAAAGAAGCTGCAAAGATCAAGGATAGAATAAAGGAAGGTAAAGCCCCAGGATTTTCAAAGGATGAAGAAGGAATCGTTTCGCTTGGAAAAAGTATATATGTGCCGAATCAAAAAGAGATTAAGCAATTGATATTAAAGAAGGGCATGAGTCAGCATACTCAATTCATCCAGGTAATACTAAGATGTATCAAGATCTTCGTGGTATATATTGGTGGCCAAGGATGAGAAAGGAAATCGCAGAGTACATAGCTATGTGTGATGTATACCAGCGAGTTAAAGCTGAACATCAAAGACCCACAGGATTGCTACAGCCGTTAAAAGTACCAGAGTGGAAGTGGGAAGAAATTGGAATGGATTTCATTACAGGACTTCCGAGAACCAGATCAGGTTATGATTCAATATGGGTTGTAGTGGATTGTTTGACAAAAGTTGCACATTTCATTCCTGTGAGAACAACTTACCAAGGAGATCAACTTGCAGAGTTGTATATGTCAAGAATTGTGTGTTTGCATGGCATGCCAAAGAGAATTGTATCAAATCGAGGCACTCAATTCACTTCAAGGTTCTGGTAAAAGTTGCAAGAAGCATTGGGTACCAATCTGAATTTCAGCACAGCTTATCATCCTCAGACTGATGGACAAACTGAGCGAGTAAATCAAATCCTTGAAGATATGTTAAGGTCTTGCACCTTGTCCAATGCGGCAAGTTGGGATCAAAGTTTACCTTATGCAGAATTCTCATATAACAACAGTTATCAAGCAAGTTTGCAGATGTCGCCATTTGAAGCCTTGTATGGAAGAAAGTGCAGAACACCTCTCTGTTGGAATGAAACAGGAGATCGCCAAGTCTTTGGTCTTGATATTTTGCAAAAGCTTGAAGAACAAGTAAAAATGATTCAAGAAAGATTGAGAACAGCACAGTCTAGGCAAAAGAGCTACGCTGATAATCGTCGGAGAGAGTTAACCTTTGCTCCTGGTGACTATGTGTACTTGAAAGTCTCCCCGCTTAGAGGAATGCGTCGATTTCAAGTTCGTGAAAAGTTAGCACCAAGATTTATTGGACCATTCCCAATCCTAGCCAGAAGTGGACAAGTGGCTTATCAGTTGGAGCTACCACCGCAGTTGTCAAATGTGCATAATGTGTTCCATGTGTCACAGTTGAAGAAGTGTCTCAGGGTACCAGAAGAGCAAATGCAGATTGGGAATGTTGAGCTACAGGAAGATCTTACCTACCCAGAGTATCCGATCAGAATTTTGGATGAGGCAGAACGCAGAACAAGAAATTGGACGATTAAGTTTTGCAAGGTTCAGTGGAGTAACCATTCAGAGAAGGAAGCAACTTAGGAGTGAGAAAAAGATCTTAGAGAAGAGTACCCCAACCATTTTCCCTAGTCTGTCCAAATCTCGGGTCGAGATTTCTTTTAAGGAGGGGAGGTTTGTAACATTCCAAAATTTTGGACTTTAGAATGTTTAAATTTGAAAATTCACCATTTGCATTTTTCTTGAATTAATTTTAGCTTAATATGAATTTTATATTTATAAAAGGATTTAATTTGGCTAATCTATCCATCAAACAAAAGATTTTCAGTTTTAGTTGGCTTCATTATGCTGCAAGGAATTTTTCTGTATTTTTGGAGATTTTTATGAACTTATTTGCTATTTATTTGAATTTATTTCCTTTTATTCGAGATTCTGGAAATTTCTTAAATTGGAAAATATTTCATTTTCCAAATCCATCCTCGGGCTGAATCCTTCCGCGGCCCATTTCTTTTCCCTTCGCTCGGCCCGCTTTGCTAGTTCGCCCGACCCGCTCCGCTTTTCCTCTCGGCCCAGCTAGCCCACGCGCCGCAGCCGTTCGATGCGCGCCACGCGTGTGGTTGCGATGCGATCGTCGCCCAGCGCGCGCTTCGCTAACGCGCGTGGCCCGCTGTCGGCGGCCGTCTTTGTCGTCTCGAACGGACTCGCCGCCCGTTTCGGTCGCAACCATTGCCACGTTTTCCGCGCCCGCCGCGCCGTATCCGTGCCGGATTCCTTCGGCGTTCGCGCCTATTTAAAGCGCCGCACCCGCTCCTCTCCCATTTCCCGAGTTTCGTCGCCCGTGCGCCACCAAATTCCAAACCCTAGCCGCCATTATTCTCCGCCGTGCCCGAGCGTTTCTTCGCCGCCGCTCGCCTTCGCCGGTGAGCCTCCGCCGTTGTCTTTGGTCGCATAGAGTTCGCCGCGCCGCACTCTTTCTTTTGCCCCTAGCCCGGTGCCGCCTCGTCGCATTTTCCCCCTCGGCCGCTGCGTCTTCTTCTTCGGCTCCGGCGTGTTCACGCCGCCGCCGTTCTTGCCGACGCCCTCCACCGCGTCGGCCTGCGGCGATCCGCCCGACCGCGGATGCCGCCGCGTGGGCGGGCCCGATCGGGCCGCATCGCCTCTCCTCCTGCCCGGTCAGCGCCGCCTTGGCTCCCGTGCCAGCTCCGCGTCAGCCGCCGCGTGGCTGCCACGTCAGCCCTAGCTGCCGCATGGTCGCCACGTCAGCGTGGTCTGCCACGTCGGCATCTCCTCTCCTCGGTGCTCCCGGTTCACCGTGGACCGAGCCACTGACACATGGGCCCCACGTGTCAGTCGGTTTTCCTTTTGCTTTTTCCAATTTTCCAGAAAATCCGAAATTCCAGCCAATCACGTGTTGCCACTTGTCAGCCTCTCTGATTTTCCGATCTAGGAATCTTCCAGGAGCCCGTTCTCCTTCGTTCGAGCTCCGATTCCAGTGATTCAAATTTATAAATTCATATAAATTCAAGATCTATCTTCCAGTACCATTCTTTTCAATTTTTGAATTTTTATTGAATTTTTTTTATCAAGAGAATCAACAATCAGAGGTATAACCAGCAAGAGGCAGCGAAGGAAAGTCTTCCTTGAACATGTTGATCCCAAATTTTATGAAAATGTTATGTTGTGTTTAAATTATGCATGCTTACTTTTGTGCAAAGTACTTTAAATGTAGTCTTAAGGTTTAGTTAAATTCCAGTTTGTTATACCCTCATTGGTATTGATCATGTTGAACCTTTGACACCCTAGATGATATATACTGGCTATTTTATATAGTGATATCCAGTAGACTAGCATGGAACGGAAGAATTGCTTAGTCCAGCTTAAACGTTTCGGTATTGTGCCATTATGGGAATCATTTCAAATGTGTTTAAACTTATTTGTGAAATTGCGGCAATTGGTGTTGCTGCTGTGATTTAAGTAAAATAAAGTGGAAATGGTTTAGACCGGGGCGGATGGATGTTTGGCGGGTGCAGAAAGCACGAGACCTTGGTATGTGAATGTTCCACCCTAGTCAATTAAGGACCGAAGCGTGTGTTACCATGGACCGAGCACTACCGTACAACCACAAGTCTATATGGGTACGACTGGCTAAAAATTTGTGCGTCTCATTATTAGCTTCGCGGTTGGTGAGTACAGGATGTTGGCAGTGCAAGAGGGGCTTCAGATCTTTGGCGGCTAGAACCCTTACAATGTGAAACCTTAGCGGGCGATGTTAATAGTGGGGTTGTACATTGTAAAGGCCTTGTCATGATCTCTCTGCCGACACACCAAAGGAAGTGTGTTAATTGCATGACAACAAGAGTCGATCATGTCTTGTGGGTAAAGTGTACACACTCTGCAGAGTTAAAACTACTTAAGTAGCCGTGCCCACGGTCAAGGGCAGGCGAGATGCGCTTGCACATTGTAGATTTCATGGTTTTGTTTTAAATAAAAATGATGGTTTGGGAATCCGTGAGCAGATGGAACTCTCGGGTTAGGGTTTGGCGGATGGAGCCAGTCAGGTAGATGGAACCTGCTTTAATCGTCATATCAAATTCAATTACTATTCAATTACCTTTTGATCAAATGATGCTTTATGAAATTACTATTGGTATTTACAGTTAAACTTTGCTTTATGCTAAAAGAGCCATATTATGCCTTCAATTGTTTAGCCTTGCATATAGTTATCATGCATTATGTTTCCAAGACTTGCGGAGTACATTTTGTGCTCACCCTTGCAACATCCCCAACCTTCCACAGAAGAGTTTGCAGAAGCTGATGCTGACTACGATTTCTACGCTTGTGGTTACGACGAAGGTGATCCGGAATGCTAGGACGCGAACCCCAGTCGATTGCCTATGGGGCAAATGGATGGGCTTATTCTGCTTTTGTTATTTCGTTTTCGCTTTTTCTTATTGAACTTAAGCTATGATGCTGCTTATTTGTAATAATTGGCCATAAGGCTAATACTCTTTTGCTTAATTAATATTATATGCTTCGTGATATGGATGTGTGGTCATCACTGTTTCTACTGTGTGTGCTAGCTTTTCCTAGACTAGCACAGGTTATACACAGAGGGTTCGGATTCGGAAATCCGGTCCCGACAGGTTGCAGGAAGATAATCTAAATCGAATGCTACGCGATGTAGAAGGGAACCGTGATGATAGAGAATATGGTAAATTCCGGGGCTTAATGGAGGACCCGGAGAAACCTTTGTTCCCAGGCTGCAAGTCAAAATATACAAGGTTATCATCCGTGCTTGAACTGCTGAAATTGAAAGCAAGCAACAGTTGGTCAGGCAAGAGTTTCACAGCGCTATTACGTCTATTGGCGGACATGCTTCCCGAGGGAAACGAGTTGCCGACAACCACCTACAAAGCTAAGAAGGTTCTTTGTCCCTTGGGAATGGAAGTAGAAAGAATACATACATGTCGGAACGACTGTATCCTGTACCGCCAAGAGTACGCAAACTTGCACATATGTCCTGTGTGCAACGTATCCCGGTACAAGCGTAAGAGTCATTCGATGATGACAGCAAGGGCATCCAGGTGATGAAAGGACCTCCTGCTAAGGTGGCATGGTATCTGCCTGTAATTCCTCGTTTGAAGCGTTTGTTTGCGAACCCAAATGAGGCAAAACTGTTGCGTTGGCACTCAGAGGAGCGTAAGAACGATGGAATGCTAAGGCACCATGCTGATTCCATCTAATGGAGAAACATCGATAGGAGGTTTCAAGAATTCGGTGCGGATCCGAGGAATATAAGGTTTGTATTGAGTACAGATGGAATGAATCCTTTCGGTAACATGAGCAGCTGGCATAGCACTTGGCCAGTGAATCTCTATATCTACAACCTTCCTCCTTGGTTTTCTATGAAGCGGAAGTACATTTTATTGTCAATACTTATCCAAGGATCGAAACAACCTGGGAACAATATTGATGTGTACCTAGCACCATTGGTGGAAGATCTGAAAACACTATGGGTTCCCAGGGTACATGTCTAGGATGCGTACAAACGAGAGAACTTCACTTTGCACTGCCTTTTGTTCTGCACCATAAATGATTACCCTGCCCTTGGTAACCTATCAGGCCAGAGTACAAAAGGAACCAAAGCTTGCACTCACTGCTTAGACAATACCGAGAGTGTGTGGATGAATCACTCGCGCAAAACCGTTTACATGCATCACCGTAGGTTCCTTTGGAGGAATCACCCATACCGCAAGATAAAAACAATTCGATGGAACGAACGAAGACGGTTCAGCTCCAAAGCCTTTAAGTGGGATAGATGTTCATGATATGGTTAAGAACTTGGATGTTGTGTTTGGAAAGGGGCGTAAATCGAGGTCCCGTGAGAAGAGCACGTGGAAGAATAGATCAATATTTTGGGACCTACCTTATTGGGAGCACCTAGAAGTTTGGCATTGCATTGACATGATGCACATAGAGAAAAATATCTGTGATAGCTTGATTGGTCTCTTATTGAATATTAAAGACAAAACAAAGGACAGTATCAATGCATGGCTTGACTTGGTCGATATGGGCATAAGACCTGAGTTAGCACCGAAAGAGACCAATACAGTCCGAACATACTGTGAACCTGCTTGTTACACTTTGTCTAAGGTCGAGAGAACTGAATTGCGCCAATGCTTGCATGGTGTGAAAGTTCCGTTCGGTTACTCCTCTAACATGAAGAGACTTGTTTCGATGCAAAATTTAAAATTAATTAATTGGCATGAAGTCTCATGATTGTCATGTGCTGATGACACAAATGCTCCCTATGGCAATTAGAAGTATTTTGCCAGTCAAGGTCCGGGAGACAATCATGAGGTTGTGTTATTTCTTTAACACTATTGCTCAGAAGGTCTTGGATCACGAGACAACATAACCTTCAGTTTAACAGATGGCTGAAGGAGCGATCCATCACTCGGACCTCGTCAGGTGATACGCCCACATGGTTGGCAAAAGGGCCAACATTTACAGTTGTAACATGAAAAGGATACAACTTAAATGGGTACACATTTTACACAAGATATCAGGATATGAAGACCACAAACCAGAAGAGCGGTGTCCGCATAGATGCATTCAACACCGTTGGGTCAACGAGGAGCTCTTACTACGGGTTCATAGAGGAGACTTGACAGCTCGACTATGTACTATTCAAGATCCCCTTATTTCGGTATCGTTGGGTCCACCTCCAGCACGTGAAGGTTGACAAGTACGGTGTCACTACTATCGACCTCACACGCATCGGATACCAAGATGAACCATTCATACTCGCTAACCAAGCTGTTCAAGTATTCTATGTAATCGATCTAAAAGACCATGTGGAGGTCTATCCTTGTGTGTGATGTGTAATTGACGACTTTTGAGCTTGGTTTGATTTGAATTGAATTGGATTTGAATCAATTTGAGTGTTGGTTGCTCTTCTTAGTGCTACCGGCCTAGAGGTAGTAGCACCGGACCATTGAGAGCAATTATGATCGATTAATGATTTTGGGATAATCATTGAATATCTTTGTGGGCATTGCTATGTGAAAGGTTTTTCCTTGTCTTTGATGGTTGCATGGCGACGGTGCTAGGTCATGGTGAGGCGGAGGATGACCGGGACTAGGCGAGGCGTCGGAGGTCCAGACGGTTGAGAGATCAGGAAGATGATCGGAGGCGTAGTCGGGCAAGTCAAGAAGACAAGGAAAGGAGATGATGCTAGCTAGATGCCGCGTGGATCAATGAGGGCCGTCGGATTGAGGTCTAGTTGATAAGTTAGCGGGTCTAGGTAGTATGCATTGAAAACCGTGCAGTAAAACCCGGTATGTGTGTGGGTTTTGGGTTAGCCCTTGCATGGTTGTGTGTGTAGGTTAATCCTAGCCCTTAGATGAGTGCTCTAGGGTTGAGGGACTCATCCAAGGGTGGTAGGTGGCCCAAGAGTAGTATAAATAGGGGTGGAGGGGTAGCCTCCTCCCCTTGAAGGTTTTTGAGGTTTTTGAGTGCTCTTTGAGCTTTGCCCACATGAAAGTGAGGCTTTGTAACCTCTCCTTCCAGAAATGAAAGTTTTATCCATCCAACTCTGAATTTATTTTGCGCATTTACATTATGTCTTTACTTTACGCAATTTAAATTCAGCATTTACTTTCCCGCAATTACATTCTCGCAATTTACTTTCACGCAATTTGGATTTGCCTCCCCTCCTTCTAAATGTGTTGATCTTGGACGTTTTGAGTGTGTTCATATGGTTTTACATCTCTTTTGCACTCTTGGATTGAGTAGAGAACATCTTTTCTTTCAAGTTCCAACTTTGTTCAGAACTTGTTCTTTGCGCAGCATTTAGTATTTATTGTTTATAAAAATCTATAAAAATCATTTTTAAGTGATTTTTGTTGGACGAGGTGCGGGACTCTGATATCAACCTGCAGAAAAATTTTGGTGTTCACTTGTTGCACCGTTTGGGCGCCATGAGGTGAAAACCGAGCCCCAAACTTTCTGCTCGAAGTTCTTGACTGACTGTGTTCTTCGATTTTTCTAGTTTTTTCTGTAAGGATTTTTAGGAGGAATTTGGTGGAGTTCTTCACAACTCTTCTTCTCATAGGGAGAAAAATTCTCAAAATTTTGTGAGTTGTAGAAACCCACCAACCTCCTGTTCAAATTGAGGACAATTTCTGGAAATTCTGCTTTTGCTTTTCTGAAAGTGACTTTTGTTATTTGAATTGATGTCCTTTCTAAAAGCAAGAGTTGGATTGATTCCTCTTTATCTTGGATACTAGACAATTAGGATTGTGACTCAAAAATCCGCACATATTTTATGATACTTATCCATGCAAGCTAGGGGTACACATAGTTGTCTAGTTTTTTTGGGTTTTTCACTATTTCCTTTGAGCGATCTTGTCGAGGTTTTTGTTGGAGTATTTTGGGGGGAAATTTATTTGCGACCATTCACCCCCCCTCTGTTCGTCATCTCGATCCTTCAATTGGTATCAGAGCCGGTTCTACTCTTTCTACATCTTGACCGGTCTCAAGAGCCATGGCGACGGACAAATATTCCACCAAGCCTCCCATCTTTAATGGAGTTGATTTTCCTTTTTGGAAGTCCCGGATGGAGTCATACATCACCGCCTGTGGTACTGATATGGCGAAGGTGAAACTCCGTATGAGGTTCTGGCGATGAAAATGTCACGGCCATCAATATGGTGACATTGAGGCGAATGCTAAGGCAAGGAACATTCTCATCTGAGGTCTTAGCCATGTGAGTATGATAGGATTTCTTACCTTCGCTCCGCTCATGAGATTTGGGTAACCCTCGATGCATACCATGAGGGCTCTACCCAAATCAAGACTGTGAGGCAGGACCAATTCAAGCGCGAGTACAAAAAGTTTGATCACTTTAACACTATTG
Source organism: Otatea glauca (assembly GCA_036346275.1). Taxonomy (NCBI): domain Eukaryota; kingdom Viridiplantae; phylum Streptophyta; class Magnoliopsida; order Poales; family Poaceae; genus Otatea; species Otatea glauca. The sequence goes on along the minus strand of CM070715.1, from coordinate 50,125,637 downwards.
CTCAGAAGGTCTTGGATCACGAGACAACATAACTTTCAGTTTAACAGATGGCTGAAGGAGCGATCCATCACTCGGACCTCGTCAGGTGATACGCCCACCTGGTTGGCAAAAGGGCCAACATTTACAGTTGTAACATGAAAAGGATACAACTTAAATGGGTACACATTTTACACAAGATATCAGGATATGAAGACCACAAACCAGAAGAGCGGTGTCCGCATAGATGCATTCAACACCGTTGGGTCAACGAGGAGCTCTTACTACGGGTTCATAGAGGAGATTTGACAGCTCGACTATATACTATTCAAGATCCCCTTATTTCGGTATCGTTGGGTCCACCTCCAGCACGTGAAGGTTGACAAGTACAGTGTCACTACTATCGACCTCACACGCATCGGATACCAATATGAACCATTCATACTCGCTAACCAAGCTGTTCAAGTATTCTATGTAATCGATCTAAAAGACCATGTGGAGGTCTATCCTTGTGTGTGATGAGTAATTGACGACTTTTGAGCTTGGTTTGATTTGAATTGAATTGGATTTGAAGCAATTTGAGTGTTGGTTGCTCTTCTTAGTGCTACCGGCCTAGAGGTAGTAGCACCGGACCATTGAGAGCAATTATGATCGATTAATGATTTTGGGATAATCATTGAATATCTTTGTGGGCATTGCTATGTGAAAGGTTTTTCCTTGTCTTTGATGGTTGCATGGCGACGGTGCTAGGTCATGGTGAGGCGGAGGATGACCAGGACTAGGCGAGGAGCGTCGGAGGTCCAGACGGTTGAGAGATCACCGGAAGATGATCGGAGACGTAGTCCGGGCAAGTCAAGAAGACAAGGAAAGGAGATGATGCTAGCTAGATGCCGCGTGGATCAATGAGGGCCGTCGGATTGAGGTCTAGTTGATAAGTTAGCGGGTCTAGGTAGTATGCTTTGAAAACCGTGCAGGAAAACCCAGTATGTGTGTGGGTTTTGGGTTAGCCCTTGCATGGTTGTGCGTGTGGGTAAATCCTAGCCCTTAGATGAGTGCTCTAGGGTTGAGGGACTCATCCAAGGGTGGTAGGTGGCCCAAGAGTAGTATAAATAGGGGTGGAGGGGTAGCCTCCTCCCCTTGAAGGTTTTTGAGGTTTTTGAGTGCTCTTTGAGCTTTGCCCACATGAAAGTGAGGCTTTGTAACCTCTCCTTCCAGAAATGAAAGTTTTATCCATCCAACTCTGAATTTATTTTGCGCATTTACATTATGTCTTTACTTTACGCAATTTAAATTCAGCATTTACTTTCCCGCAATTACATTCTCGCAATTTACTTTCACGCAATTTGGATTTGCCTCCCCTCCTTCTAAATGTGTTGATCTTGGACGTTTTGAGTGTGTTCATATGGTTTTACATCTCTTTTGCACTCTTGGATTGAGTAGAGAACATCTTTTCTTTCAAGTTCCAACTTTGTTCAGAACTTGTTCTTTGCGCAGCATTTAGTATTTATCGTTTATAAAAATCTATAAAAATCATTTTTAAGTGATTTTTGTTGGACGAGGTGCGGGACTCTGATATCAACCTGCAGAAAAATTTTGGAGTTCACTTGTTGCACCGTTTGGGCGCCATGAGGTGAAAACCGAGCCCCAAACTTTCTGCTCGAAGTTCTTGATTGACTGTGTTCTTCGATTTTTCCTGTTTTTTTTGTAAGGATTTTTGAGGAGGAATTTGGTGGAGTTCTTCACTACTCTTCTTCTCATAGGGAGAAAAATTCTCAAATTTTTTTGATTTGTAGAAACCCACCAACCTCCTGTTCAAATTGAGGACAATTTCTGGAAATTCTGCTTTTGCTTTTCTGAAAGTGACTTTTGTTATTTGAATTGATGTCCTTTCTAAAAGCAAGAGTTGGATTGATTCCTCTTTATCTTGGATACTAGACAACTAGGATTGTGACTAAAAAATCCCCACATATTTTATGGTACTTATCCAGGCAAGCTAGGGGTACACATAGTTGTCTAGTTTTTTCGGGTTTTTCACTATTTCCTTTGAGCGATCTTGTCGAGGTTTTTGTTGGAGTATTTTGGGGGGAAATTTATTTGCGACCATTCACCCCCCCTCTGTTCGCTATCTCGATCCTTCAATTGGTATCAGAGCCGGTTCTACTCTTTCTACATCTTGACCGGTCTCAAGAGCCATGGCGACGGACAAATATTCCACCAAGCCTCCCATCTTTAATGGAGTTGATTTTCCTTTTTGGAAGTCCCGGATGGAGTCGTACATCACTGCCCAGGGGTACCTGATATGGCAGAAGGTGAAACTCCCGTATGAGGTTCCTGCTGATGAAAATGTCACGGCCATCAATATGGCTGACATTGAGGCGAATGCTAAGGCAAGGAACATTCTCATACAGGGTCTTAGCCGCGGTGAGTATGATAGGATTTCTTACCTTCGCTCCGCTCATGAGATTTGGGTAACCCTCGATGCATACCATGAGGGCTCTACCCAAATCAAGACTGTGAGGCAGGACCAATTCAAGCGCGAGTACAAAAAGTTTGATCAACGCGCTGGTGAGAGTCTCGATGAGTGTTTTGGTCGATTTACAAAGATCTTGAGCGACCTCCGAGCAGTTGGTTGCATATACCCTGACTCGGTCAATGCTCGGCATTTCTTGACCGCACTCGACCTTCGGGTTTGGGAGATGAAGGTGACCACTATCAAGGACACCACCAACTTATTGACTCTGACTCTTGACGGGCTTTATTCCCGCCTCAAGACTCATGAGATCGATGCCGTCTCTCGGAAGACGAAATCTCAGTCGATGGCTTTGGTCACCGATCCCAATGAATCTTCTTCTGATCCTTCTGTCGGTCTCTCCCTCTCCACCCTTTGCGAGCTAAGCGATAACCAACTGGAAAAATTTTCAGAAAATGAGCTTGCTCTTCTTGCTCGCAAATTCTCTCATGCATACAAGAGGGTGAGAGAGAGGAAGAGAGGAGGCATGATCACCTGCTTTGAGTGTGGTGGCCCCAACCACATTCGGGTGAACTGTCCCAAGCTGGAGAAGGGCAAGAACGACGTTGGCGGTTCGGGCAAGAACAACTACACCGACAAGAACCGCAACAAGAAGCCTCTAGTTCGTGAACTGGCGCACGAGAAGAAGTACCGCAACTTCTCCCAGAACAAGAAGCTCTTCCACCGCGTCCTCGTCGCGCTTGACGACATCAACATCTCCGACACGGAGACATGGAGCGATGAGGGCGAGGATGATCCGCAAGAGAAGAAAGGCGACGACGACTTCTCCGACATGTGCTTCATGGCCGACGTCAACGGCATCAGCGACTCCGCGCTGTACAGCGACACGGACGAGGTACCCTCCTATGACCAGCTCAATGAAGCTTTCTGCAAATTAGGAACATTTCATGCTAGAGCTAGAGCTAGGTGTATGAAGCTTGAGAAGGAAGTAGGTACCTTGACTCGGGAGTTAGCTTCTCTTAGATCTTCTCCCTCCCGAGTCACTGATGACTGTACTTTGTGTGATGCTTTGCTTACGGAGTTAGAGAACATAAGGACTATGCATGATAGTGTGTTGTCTGAACTAGATAGTCTTAGGTTGAAGAATGCTAGCAATGAATCTGTTGATACTCCTTCTGTAGATGCTAGTTTTCTTCATGCTCACTCTACTCCCTCTTGTGCTAATTGCCCTAAATTGCTTGCCGAAATTGATGCCATGAGCGATCACCTTAGGAAGCTTTCTTCTAGAAACGATGAACTTGAAATGCATGCTTCTAAGGACCCAGTCAGCTCATGTGAGGGCCGTAGGCAACTAGATAAGTGATAAGTCACAAGAAAGTTGCTAATTTTGCTAAGGACTTACTAGATAAGTCACAAGAAAGTTGCTTGCGATGTTCTATGATTGAGGGGGACTTGGATAAAATCCATGTCGAGCTTAGGAAGAAATTAGAAGACCAAGCCCATAGAATTAGAAATGCGATTTGCGTTTCTTGTGAGGCCCTCAAGATTGAGGCAGCCGTGCTAAGGGAGAAAAATGCACGTGCTGAGAGAGCTCATCTTTCTGGTTCTTCTTCTTCTTCCCCTGTTCTTCTTGTGCCTCTTTCTTTCGAGATTGCCAGTATCTTATGAGCACTCTCGAGAAGTTTGTAGGAGGCAAGAAGAAGCTCAATCTTATTCTAGACCAATCCAAGATTAGTAGATTCAATCAAGGTTTAGGATTTGATCCCTTGGAGCACGCTAGGGTGCATCCTCCCACCATTGTGCACGGCTCCAAGAGTGGTGAGATTGTGGTAGCTCCCAGAGTGAGCACCACCGTGTTTAGGTCTGTTGGGGTTGTCCATAGGACTTGACGACCGAAGGGTGTTACTCTGCTGCTTCGTCTCTAGCAAGGCGAAGTACACATGCACCTTCCGTAAGAAAGATGGTCACCTAGTAGATTTACGCTTCAGCGCGCCAAGATCACTCGGCGTGAGCGTGTTCTTGCTCTTAGGGGTATTGTGGTCATCCCGGACTTTGAGTGCTCTTAAGGTGCACACCGCTTCTAGACACGAGTTAGAGAGTCGCCTGCATTTTGGGCAGCGTGCTCGGACTCGGTTTTCATCTTTGGTTCTTGAGTTTTAGTCTTGGAGCTGTTCGTAGTCAGTCTTTTCGTCGTCCTTTTGATATTCCTCGTTTTTCCTATCGAGGTAGATATCAGCGGCGTGAGGTGTTTTCTGGTAGGGGATTTAGGAAGCCTCACTGGGATGGTCTAGCTTTTGCACCACGGCGGGCTAACCCAGTTCCAGCTCCTAGATCATCTACTAGAGTTGCTACTGTTCATGTTAAGGTTAAACGGCAGAGAGACACTCGAGTACAGTCTTATTCTGTGGCTGGTACTCTGAGGCGTCATGTGGTTCAGTATTGGGTTCCCAAGTCTTCACTCTATCCCAGTACTGAGCCATTTTTCTCTCTTGTGTCTTGATCAGGTTCGTCGGATGGGGAAGGGAGATGTTTGGATTGTCGACTCCGGTTGTTCTCATCATATGACAGGAGATTCTCGCTGGTTCTCTTCCCTAGTCCGAGCCCCCGGTGATGAGTTAATCACTTTTGGGGATGCATCTTCAGGTAGAGTCTTTGCTAAAGGTACCATCTGCATTAACCAAAATTTCATTCTTAAAGATGTTGCCTTAGTAAGTAAGCTACAATACAATCTGCTCTCTGTTTCTCAGCTTATCGATGACTCTTTCGAGGTAAGCTTCAAGAGTAATGCCTGTAGAATCCTTGATTCATCAGGAGGGTTAGTTTGCGGGATTTCTAGATTTAGGAGAGTCTTTCGTGCTGAATTTTCTGTTTCTTCTGGAGACTCTCTTCGATGTTTGATTGCTTCTGAGTCCCGTGATCTCTCCTTCTGGTATAGGAGACTTGGTCACATTGGTTTTGATCATTTGACCCGAGTTAGCAGCCACGATCTCATTCGGGGTTTGCCCAAACTCAAGATGGTCAAAGACTTAGTTTGCGCTCCTTGTCGACATAGCAAGATCGTTACTGCTTCTCATCCTCCAGTCATCGTAGTGATGACTGATGCACCAGGACAGCTTTTACATATGGACACCGTTGGTCGGCTAAAGTGCATCGGCGGGAGGGAAGTGGTATGTTCTTGTCATCGTTGATGATTTTTCTAGATACTCTTGGGTATTCTTCATGGCCTCGAAGGATGAGACTTTTTCTCACTTCAGGGTTTGGTCGATGGGTTGTCTATTGAGCTCCCAGTGCATTACGAGCTATCTGCAGTGATAATGGCACTGAGTTCAAGAATTCCTACTTTGAGAGTTTTTGTGTGGAGTGCGGTTTAGAGCATCGGTTCTCTTCTCCCTCGCCCCTCGTGAGAATGGCGTAGTGGAAAGGAAGAACAGGACCCTGGTTGAGATAGCCAGGATGATGCTAGATGAGTACAGTACTCCTAAGAAGTTTTGGGCTGAGGCTATAGCTACTGCTTGCCATGTTTCTAATCGCGTGTTTTTGAGAGCACATTTGCATCTCACTTCTTATGAGTTGAGGTATGGGCGAAAGCCCAGTGTATCTCATTTTCGCGTTTTCGGTTACAAGTGTTTCATCTTGAAGTCTGGTAACCTAGATAAGTTTGAGTCTCGCTCTTCTGATGGTATCTTTCTAGGTTACTCGACTTCTTCTCGTAGCTATAGGGTTTGGAGTGTTGATGCGCATAGGATCATAGAGACCTGTGATGTGACCTTTGATGAGGCTAGCCCAGGAGCTAGACCTGATGTTTCAGGATCTTCTTATCCCTCCGAGACCATCTTTGTAGAGGATGAGGATGATGGTGTTCCACCGGATCCAGTCCCCTCTACACCTGAGGTGCCTCCTGTTTCCATTTCTGCACCTCAGGGAGACCAGCCCTTGCCTTCCGACTCTCCTTCAGCGAGTGGCTCTGTTCCTACCTCTTCTGTTCAAGAGGTAGAGGCCACTTCTGCTTCTGGTCCTCCCCGACATATCCAGAAAGCTTATCCACCTGATCAAATCATTGGTGATCTGTTTGAGCGGGTTACTCGCTCAAAATCAGGTTTGTCCAGCTTCTGCCTCCACTCTGCCTTCGTTGCCTCCTTTGAGCCGAAGGATGTTTCTCATACATTATCCGATGAGTCGTGGATTAATGCTATGCATGAGGAACTTGAGAACTTTGAGAGGAACAAGGTATGGCAGCTTGTCGAGCCCCTATCTGGTCATAATGTCATTGAGACCAAGTGGTTGTTCAAAAACAAGCAGAGTGAGGATGGGGTTGTAGTTAGAAACAAGGCTAGACTAGTTGCACAAGGCTTTTCTCAGGTTGAGGGTCTTGACTTTGAGGAGACCTTTGCCCCTGTAGCTAGGCTAGAGGCTATCCGAATCCTGCTTGCATTTTCTGTATCCAAAGGCTTCAAGCTTTATCAAATGGATGTCAAGAGTGCATTCCTCAATGGCTATATTGAGGAAGAGGTTTATGTCAAGCAACCTCCAGGATTCGAGATCCCCAAGTTTCTGAGTCATGTATACAAGCTTTCCAAAGCTCTGTATGGACTCAAGTAGGCCCCCAGAGCATGGTATGAGAGGCTCAAGTCTTATCTTCTCAGCCATGACTTTAAAATGGGCATAGTAGACAAAACTCTGTTCATGAGACACCATGAGTCTCATTTTCTTCTTGTCCAGATTTATGTGGACGATATCATTTTTGGTGTCTCCTCTCATTCTCTTGTTTCTCAGTTTTCTGATGTGATGAGTACAGAGTTTGAGATGAGTATGATGCGCGAGTTGAGCACTTCCTTAGCTTCCAGATCAAGCAGACTCGAGAGGGCACTTTCTTGCATCAAGGCAAGTACACCCGGGACCTCCTGAGGCGTTTCGACATGTCTGACGGGAAGTCGGTGTTAACTCCTATGGCCACCATTACAGTCCTCGAGCCTGATGAGGATGGTGAGCCTGCTGATCAAAAGGAGTTCGTAGCATGATTGGCTCCCTCTTGTATCTCACTGCGTCGAGGCCGGACATACACTTTGCCGTGTGTATGTGCGCCCGATTTCAGGCTTCTCCTCGTGCCTCTCACTGTCAGGCAGTGAAGTGCATTTTTCAGTACCTTCGCGCTACCATTGATTATGGTATTTGGTACTCTTCCTCCTCTTGTCTATCTCTTAGAGCCTTTTTCGATGCTATCTTTGCTGGCTGTAGGATAGATAGGAAGAGCACTTCTGGCACTTGCCAATTCATTGGCACTTCTCTTGTTTCTTAGTCATCTAGGAAGCAGTCTGGGGTTGCATAGTCCACCGCTGAGGCCGAGTATGTTGCTCTGACCGATTCTTTGTAGCTAGGTTCTCTGGATGAGATCGACCTTGCGGGACTTTGGGTTAGATATACAGAGTGTGCCACTTTTCTGTGATAACACTTCTGCTATTTGCATTGCTAAAACCTCAATGCAGCATTCCCGGACCAAACACATTGATATCACTTCCTTAGAGACCATGTAGAGAAGGGGGATATCGTGCTTCAGTTTGTAGAGAGTGACCTTCAGTTAGCCGATATCTTCACCAAGCCTTTGGATAGCTCCAGGTTTGTTGCCCTGAGGAGTTAGTTTGGGGTCGTGTGCCCTTACGGCCTTCTGTGAGGGGGAGCTGGCTTGTATATTATGTATTATATTATTTTTCTTCTTCCGGTTCTTCTTTCTTTTGTTTTGTTCGGGTGCTATGGTTTTTCTCTTTAGAGTTACGAGTTCACTTCACCTAGACTTACGGCATGCTTCGGCATGGACCTCTCATCTTATGCTTCAGGATGCTATTCTTTTCTTCTTCTTGGTTGAGCTCACTCACAGACTTATAGGTCTAGCAGGTGTTGGGCCTCCTGGGTAGACAGGGTCTGTGTTTGCTCCTGTGTTGGAGTTCAGGAGTTAGCTGTCCTTTGTCAGTCATTGGGGAAGATGAGAGCGAGTTTGAGCCTAGTGTTCTCTGCTATCTTTTCTAAACTCTATAGCCATTTAGTTTGCAGTTTTTCAATCTTTCTCTCCTCTTTTTTGAGTTTTTGGCTTCAATTGAGTTTATTTGGTTTTTTCTATGCCTCACTCTACTAATAACTCAATTTGTGCTTAAAATTGACTCACATGTTGAGGGGGAGCTTGAAAATCTGTTCATGCATTGCATATAGGCTGCATTTTCTTTTGTTTTATGAGCTTTGTCTATTATGCAATTAATTCAATCTTCATGTAATGCACCTTGCTACATCTTTGAAGAAAATCACTAGCTTAGGTCTATCCAAGTTCATCTATCGTACTAAGCTTGTTAAAATCTGAAAATTGAAAATCTTAAATGAAAAACATGTTGCTTTTTCTTGTTAAGTTTCTTCTCTAGAGGTTTTCACCATGAATTGTGAATTTATGGAGTTCTCTAGAGTCCCTATAGCAACTTGGGTTAAACTTGCTTGATCCATATTTTAGTCCTTCAAAATTGCTCATATGTGCTAACTTAAGAAAAATTTGACTCTCATTTATGCAAAATTGAACTCAACACTATATATTCTCGAGACTGCCTCCCATTGCACTTGGGATGAACTTGGAATATATCGTGTATGACCAAGATCATTCTGTTAAGAGTTACTCTTGGGGTGATCGAACATGGCTTGAGTCAATCATTAAGAAATGCAAATAACAAAAACATAAGTGGGTAAAGAATGCAAATAATGTCAAACATTTGCACCCCACTATGTCTTTCAAAATATCAAAGAAGAAGAATTTGCATGAATTGAAAAATGAGCTCGAAGGACTCTATATGCACTTCAAGATTCCCCAAAGTGTTGAGTAGGTTGAACTCTAGGTTTTCCATTTGATCCTATGAGTGGTGTTTGCTTCTAGCTTTGAAACTTTTGCTAAGTTTTGCACTTGTTCAAATCTTGCTAAAATAAAATCTTGTAAACAAATCTTGTGAGCAAAATGAATTTGTTCTTGGAGACATCCTAGTTCAGTCATTTTCTAAATTGACTAGCTTGGTGTCATATCTTGCATTTATGATCACTTGGATAATTCTCAAAGTTCACTTAGGATGCATTTCACGCATACATATATAAAGGGGGAGAAATTTTTTTTTGATGCCTATATTGTCAAAAGGGGGAGAAAATGTAGAAAATGCATCTTCAAAGGAAAAATGTTAATCCACTTTGGTTCTTATGATCTTTGTGACAATTGCAAATTTTTATGATCATAAGCATATTCGAGTGTTCCTTGTGAGTTTTATTGGATCTTTTAGAGCTTTTGTTGAAAACTTGCTCTCTCTAAAGTTTAGCTCTAAAATCCCTTTTCTGCCAACTTGGTCATGATCTAATTTCCTTATTCTGGACAAAGTTTGGCTTTGCATTCAAATTGCTTTCTTCTCTCTTATTCAAACTCAAAACTTATGCCTTTTCATATGTTTGTCAATATACTCATCAAGGGGGAGATTGAAAGACCATGTGGAGGTCTATCCTTGTGTGTGATGAGTAATTGACGAGTTTTGAGCTTGGTTTGATTTGAATTGAATTGGATTTGAAGCAATTTGAGTGTTGGTTGCTCTTCTTAGTGCTACCGGCCTAGGGGTAGTAGCACCGGACCATTGAGAGCAATTATGTTCGATTAATGATTTTGGGATAATCATTGAATATCTTTGTGGGCATTGCTATATGAAAGGTTTTTCCTTGTCTTTGATGGTTGCAGGACGATGGTGCTAGGTCATGGTGAGGCGGAGGATGACCGGGACGAGGCGAGGAGCGTCGGAGGTCCAAACGGTTGGGAGATCGCCGGAAGATGATCGGAGACGGAGTCCGGGCAAGTCAAGAAGACAAGGAAAGGAGATGATGCTAGCTAGATGCCGCGTGGATCAATGAGGGCCGTCGGAATGAGGTCTAGTTGATAGGTTAGCGGGTCTAGGTAGTATGCTTTGATAACCGTGCAGGATAACCCAGTATGTGTGTGGGTTTTGGGTTAGCCCTTGCATGGCTATGTGTGTGGGTTAATCCTAGCCCTTAGATGAGTGCTCTAGGGTTGAGGGACTCATCCAAGGGTGGTAGGTGGCCCAAGAGTAGTATAAATAGGGGTGGAGGGGTAGCCTCCTCCCCTTGAAGTTTTTGAGGTTTTTGAATGCTCTTTGAGCTTTGCCCACATGAAAGTGAGGCTTTGTAACCTCTCCTTCCTGAAATAAAAGTTTTATCCATCCAACTCTGAATTTATTTTGCGCATTTACATTATGTCTTTACTTTACGCAATTTAAATTCAGCATTTACTTTCCCGCAATTACATTCTCGCAATTTACTTTCACACAATTTGGATTTGCCTCCCCTCCTTCTAAATGTGTTGATCTTGGATGTTTTGAGTGTGTTCATATGGTTTTACATCTCTTTTGCACTCTTGGATTGAGTAGAGAACATCTTTTCTTTCAAGTTCCAACTTTGTTCAAAACTTGTTCTTTGCGCAGCATTTAGTATTTGATGTTTATAAAAATCTATAAAAATCATTTTAAGTGATTTTTGTTGGAGGAGGTGCGGGACTCTGATATCAACCTGCAGAAAAATTTTGGAGTTCACTTGTTGCACCGTTTGGGCGCCATGAGGTGAAAACCGAGCCCCAAACTTTCTGCTCGATGTTCTTGACTGACTGTGTTCTTCAATTTTTCCTGTTTTTTCTGTAAGTATTTTTGAGGAGAAATTTGGTGGCGTTCTTCACGACTCTTTTGCTCATAGGGACAAAAGTCTCAAAATTTTGTGAGCTGCAGAAACCCACCAACCTCCTATTCAAATTGAGGACAATTTCTGGAAATTCTGCTTTTGGTTTTCTGAAAGTGACTTTTGTGATTTGAATTGATGTCCTTTCTAAAAGCAAGAGTTGGATTGATTCCTCTTTATCTTGGGCACTAGACAACCAGGATTGTGACTCAAAAATCCCCACATATTTTATGGTACTTATCCATGCAAGCTAGGGGTACACATAGTTGTCTAGTTTTTTCGAGTTTTTCACGATTTCCTTTGAGCGATCTTGTCAAGGTTTTTGTTAGAGTATTTTGGGGAAAATTTATTTGCGACCATTCACCTCCCCTCTGTTCGCCATCTCGATCCTTCATGACCCGTCCAACAAGAAGAGACATGTAGTTCTTCAAGGAAAAAAGAGGATTGTTGGAGTAGAGAATGTAGTAGATGAGGAAGAATACAATCAATTTCATGAGTCGTCTCCTATCGGAAAGAGCATCACGGTCCAGGAAGAACAACCCGAGGAAGCTAGCTACACACACGTCGATCATCGTGAAGGGCTAATTTTTATACAAAAGAATAAGCAAGTGGAGTTATAATTTTAAGTGTACTCGCTATTATAATAAGTTGTTTTTAATGAGACACTCGAAATTCAAAACAACTTTGTGTATGCATCTAATTTATTTAATAAAATTTCCTTTCTTTTACTAATGTTGGTTCATCCACAATTCCATATACATTATGCAATTCCTTCACAGATGTTGGTCCATCCACAATTCTATTTAGGGTGTTTTTGGTTAGTGGGATGAGGTTGAATGGGATGGGATGATCCTGTACCATTTGGTTCCATTGTTTTGGGTGAATGGCATGGTTCAGCATCTATAGGGAATATTCTCAAATTTGTATCGCACCATCCAGGACTGGATGGTTCCATTCAAGCAACCAAACACATGGATGACTTTTTTCTTGAATCATTTCATATATGTACCACTTGGTACAAGCAATCAAATACACAACATTATGCAATTCCTTCTGGTCTCATTTATATCACAAACGGTTCTAGTTTATAACCATCTCTGATAAGGAACATCACAGATGGTTCTAAACTAGAATCGTTTGTGATAATAAACTATCACAGGAGGTTCTATTTTAGAACCGTCTGTAATGTGACTTATCACAGACGGATCTTAACTAGAACTGTCTATGATAGGGGCTCTATAAAATGGTCCCTCACGCAGATCATTCATTTACCACTCTCCAGCGTTCAAACCCTAGCCGACGCTTCGTCTTCCACTGTAGCAACTCCACCCCTGACCTTGCCAATGCCCAGGCCTCGCCACCTCCCCAGCCGGTGTCTCCCCCCATGGAGCCTCCTCCGGTTGGTCCCTATCGCTGCCTCCTTGCTGCGACCCTGCTCCTCCCACTCGCCCGCTGGCTCTAGCTCCCCCACCGCCTACGACAAGCTACACCCTCATCGACTGCCTGGACGACTGCGGCTACACCCTCACCGGCCATCTCGACGACCGCAGCTACACCCTCACCGATCGCCTCAACGACCACGACTACACCCTCACCGACTTTCAATAGAGAAGGTAAAGCGAAAAGCTCCAATCTTATTGATCTGCTGGCAAGACATTTGCACCGTTTGTTAGGGCAAAACCACCCAGTCTTCGAATGGCAAGAACCTCTGATGTAGAAGGCAAAAGAACAAGCACAACGAGAATGGCTAGTCGATGGCAGTGAATCCCCATTCTCATCTCTCTCTCTTTCTCACCCTCCCTCCCCTAACTTGCGGTCTAGTGGTAGAAGAAAGTAGTAGTTTGCGTCTATGTGATGTTGTGCCTATCTGAACTTGAGACAAAAATATGCGGAGTGGAAGCTAAGGAACATCGTGGTACTATGCGTTGTTTGTTTCTGATATATAGGGCCTCTTAGATTGCATCTATCACAGTGACGGAACATCGTGGTACTAGTATATATAATGCTTTATGCTCCATCAGCAAGGTGTCATATTTGTGTTTTTACTTCGGAAGTAAAAAATTCTTATTGATCTAAATCCTGAAAATTCAAAAGAAGGCAACCAAAAATGGATCATATATTACAGCAAGGGTAAAACAAAAACATCTAGTTTCAAAAATAAACTATTTGATCATAAAGACTACTTTTTATAAATCAATAGGTTTATATCTGACTTGTTAGAAAAAGTTTTGTTAGCCATTGGAGATTTTGATAGTAAAAAATAAACAACTGTGTACAGACCATTAATTAATTGCCCGATGTAGAACCATCACTACTACAGAAAGTCATATATTAGACGCCTCATCACAGACGGTTTATTATATATTCATATATGTTCAAATTTATCTTCTACATACTTCCCTAGTAAGTAAAAATATATTCATATAATAAATATACTTAAGGGTCTAATATATATACTACCTTTGTACCCATTAAATAAAAGTAGCCATCAATTGGTAGCCTTCCTTGTTTGATTACTTTTCTTTCCTGTTGAGCCATGACAACCAGCCTAGATTGCAAGATGGTGTCCCCCCATTTGTCTTCTCAAGGATGTGATGAGTCATCGAAAAGAAAACCTCCTCGAGGTCCAAGAGGAGCAAATAAAAGGCCCACGGAACAATATACCATCACGGTGGTTGATCGAAACGATGGGCCCCCACCAAACCAAGAAAAGCGGTGAATGCATTTAGGAAATTGTGTGGGATAGTCGCACGGGAATGGGTCCCCATCACCTGTCCATCCTAGAAGTCGCTGACTGATGAGAGCCGCAACGACTTGGTGACAGAAATTATGTCTTTGTTTGAGATCCCAGAAGACTTTGTGAGCTCAGTGCGACGGTATGCACTGCTAGTGGTGGAAAAGGCGTGGAAGAACTTCAAGAGCACGCTTATCAAGAATATGTCAATAAGGACAGGACTCCCTTCTCTAAGTACGGGTTCATTGCAGAGGACGTATGGCAAAGTTTTGTTGTGGCGAAGACGACAGACGAATTCGTGCGTCAGAGTGAAGCCCACAAGGCCCTCCAGGCAAGGAGCACCCACTCCCACAGACTTGGCACCGCTGGGTATGCGGGGAAGAGGGACCAATGGGAGAGGGAAGACGAGGAGGCCAGTGTGCCATTTGCATCTATCGTTGACCAGCGCGCCAGAGACTGGCTGAGAGCAAGGTCAAGTGCCACGTCTTCTGGCACCGTCTCCTTTACAAACCCCGCGGACGAGGAAGTCTGCCAACACCTGGTAAGATATCCGACTTCCAATTTTGTATGTAATTAGTCTGTAATTTTGTAAGTGAAATAACTTGTCGGGATCTTGTAGGTACGTTGAGTACACAATCTTCCGAGGCACTTTTTTGCCAGACAGAGAGAAAGATGTACTCTCCACGGCCTTAGGAAAAAAGGAACACCCTGGTTGCACGCGAGGAATGGGGGTTTTTGTTCCCTGGAAGTCGGGATTCCCAGACGACTCAGACAAATACCGGAGTAGGAAGAGAACCAAAGCAGAGCGAGAGGAATGACTGGTATAAAAGATTGAGGAAAGACTAAGAGAAGAATTCAACAATAAGATAAGAAGCCTCGAGGAAAGGCTCAATAATCAGGACTACCGACAGCCTGCGCAAGTCCGAGATGTATGTGCGCAAATTAGCCCCACTACCAAAAAGAGCAGCTGTGCGTCCGCCACTCCCACAGATGAACATGGCAAATTTCTTGTCTGTGACATCAAGGTACTTATATATATGTCTTGAATGCTCCATACAAATAGTTGTTGGACACAGTAGCTAATTGTGTACTGTTATGTAGGTGGCCATGCGGTGCACTCTCCAAGTGAGACTTGTCCATGGTGCCATTCTTATTCTGGCTGCTACGGGGGTCGCGTATCTGTTTATTGAAGGGGCGCTGGTTGTCGGGACCGAAATTTCGAATCCGAACCCTCTGTGTATAACCTGTGCTAGTCCAGAAAAAGATAGCACACACAGTGGAAACAGTGATGACAACACATCCATATCACGAAGCACATAATATTAATTAAGCAAAAGAGTATTAGCCTTATGTTCAATTATTACAAATAAGCAGCATCATGGCTTGAGTTCAATAAGAAACAGCGGAAACGAAATAACAAAAGCAGGATAAGCCCATCCATTTGCCCAACAGGCAATCGACTGGGGTTCGCGTCCTAGCATTCCGGATCGCCTTCGTCGTAACCACAAGCATAGAAATCGTAGTCACCTTCAGCTTCTGCAAACTCCTCTGGAAAGTTGGGGATGTTGCAAGGGTGAGCACAAAATGTACTCCGCAAGTCTTGGAAACATAATGCATGATAACTATATGCAAGGCTAAACAATTGAAGGCATAATATGGCTCTTTTAGCATAAAGCAAAGTTTAACTGTAAATACCAATAGTAATTTCATAAAGCATCATTTGATCAAAATGTAATTGAATAGTAATTGAATCTGATATGACAAATAAAGCAGGTTCCATCTACCATCTACCTGACTGGCTCCATCCGCCAAACCATAACCTGAGAGTTCCATCTGCTCACAGATTCTGAAACCATCATTTTCCTTTAAAACAAAACCATGAAATCTACAATGTGCAAGCGTACCTCACCTTCCCTTGATCGTGGGCACGGCTACTTAAGTAGTTTTAACTCTGCAGAGTGTGTACACTTTACCCACAAGACATGATCGACTCTTGTTGCCAAGCTATCAACACACTTCCTTTGGTGTGTCGGCAGAGAGATCATGACAAGGCCTTTACAATGCACAACCCTACTATTAACCTTGCCCGCTAAGGTTTCACGCTGTTAGGGTTCTAGCTACCCAGTACAGAAGCCCCCTCTTGCGTCTGCCAACATCTAACACTCACCAACTGGCGAAGCTAATAATGAGACACACAAATTATTTAGCCAGGTCGTACCCATATAGACTTGCGGTTGTACGGTAGTGCTTGGTCCATGATAACACATGCTTTGGTCCTTAAGTGACTAGGGCGGAACATTCACATACCAAGGTCTCGTGCTTTCTGCACCTGCCAAACAACTATCCGCCCTGGTCTAAACCATATTTTCCACTTTATTTCATTTAAATAACAGCAGCAACACCAATTGCCGCGACTTCACAAATAAGATTCAACAATGTTTGGAATGATTCCCATAATGGCATAATACCGAAACGTTTAGGCTGGACTAAGCAATTCTACCGTTCCATGCTAATCTACTGGTTATCACTAAATAAAATAACTAGTATTACCTAGGGTGACAAAGGTTTGACATGATCAATACCAATGAGGGTATAACAAATTCTGGTATTTAACTATACTCTAAAACTGTATTTAAAGTACATTGCATAAAAGTAAGCATGCATAATTTAAAACAATATAGGCATTTTGTAAAATTTGGGATCAATATGTTCAAGGAATACTTGCCTTCGATGCCTCTTGCCAGTTCTACCTCCGACTGTTGATTCGACTGATCTTCGACTGCATCGTCTACACGCGAAACGAGAGAAAATAAATAAAATAAATTCAAATAAAATTAATAAAATTAAAAATAATGGTACAAAAAGATAGATCATGAATTTACATGAATTTAGAAATTTGAATCACTGGAATTGGAGCTCGCACGAAGGAGAACGGGCTCCTGGAACATTCCTAGATCAGAAATTCTGAAAAATCAGAAAAGGCTGACACGTGGCAGACTGAGATTGGCCGGAATTTCTGGAAAATTAGAAAAGGAAAAAGAAATGCCACTAACATGTGGGGCCCACATGCCAGCTCCTGGGTTCATAGTGAACTGGGTGCACCGAGGCGGCTCAAGGATGACGTGTCGAGGTCTGCCGACGGGGATGCCACGTGGCGGCTAGGGCAGATGTGGCACTGAGGTGGCGTTGGCGCGGCGCACACGCGGGCTTTGACGTAGGCGCTGATGTGGATAGCCACACGTCGCACATCCAACGGCGGCGCGAGATCGGACGGCCGAAAGGCGAGACCGAGACGGTGGTGACGTGGCGCGATCTGGTGCGCATGCGGAAGATCGGACGGCCACAGCTCACGGCGAGGGGCGGCGGTGGCGCAGGCAACGCCGGAGGCAGAGAAGAAGACATGGTCGGCGGGGAAAAATGCAACGAGACGGCACCGGGTTAGGGGCAAAAGAGAGAGGGAGTCGCGGGGATCTTGATGTGACCAAAAGAAGCGGCGGAGGCTCACCGGAGAAGAAGAAAGATGGCGGCGAAGAGCTCGGGACGGTGGAGAACTTCGGCGAGCTCGCACGCGATGACGATGGCGTCTCAGGCAACAAGAGATGGGGCAAAATGAGCGACGCAACGAGGCGAACCTCGGGTTGGGTGCGGCGGTGGCTTAAATAGCCTGGGGAGGCGTGCCAAATCCGGAAACCGAGCGACGGCGGCGGGATTGATGCGGAGGTGGCTAGGGTTTCGGCGGCGGCGGCGCGAGGCGACTGGCTGCATCGCAGCCGCACGCGTGGCGAGGATCGGACGGCTCACACGCGCGTGGCCACGCGGGCGAGTCTCGACCGTCAGATCAAGATCCAACGCCCACGGCGTTAGGGTTTGCAATGGCAAGCTGGGCCAATGCGTGAAGCGGGCCGAGCGAAGGGAAAACGGGCCAAGTCGTGAGCGGGCGAAGCGAGCTGGACGCGGAATAGAGATGGGCCAGTGGAAGGATTCGGCCCGAAAAGGGTTTTAGGGATTAAAACATTTTTCGCATTAATAAAATCCCAGAAATTCAAATATAAGCAAATAAATTCAAATAAATAGCAAATAAATTCAGAAAAATCTCCAAAAAATACAGAAAAATTCCTTGAGGCCTAATGTATAGATTAGCCAAATTAAATCCTTTCATAATTAGAAAATTCAAATTAACCTAAAATTAATTCAAGAAAAATGCAAATGGTTCATTTTCAAATTTAAACATTCTAAAACTCAAATTTTTGGAATGTTACACTAGTGCACGGTACCCTGGTGGCACCGGGATTCACGAAGGTTAAGATGGATGGTGTAAAAGATAATTTCAAGACCGTCCCGCTACCGATGCCCCCAAACAACGAGATCGTGACACTAGGGGACGCCATTCGCACTTTCATCCAGTGGCCCAGCAACGACATCTCCCTGGACGTCCGTCCTCCATCACCAGAGCTTCCCCAACTGCCTGAGTCATCTGCTGCACCTCAGCAGGCCACTAAATCGGCTCCCATGCCCCTGCATCAAAGGACTTTCAGTGGGATAGTGCCCACTAATCTCCTGTGAAGACTCCCTATAGCAGAAAGCAAGTCAAGAGCAAAGCGAAGCAGATCACAAAGAAATTGGACTACCCGATTGCCCCGCTAGCCCGAGTATACTAGCTAGGAGAGCCTTTTGTAACAGGAGAGCGCATGAAGAACCTTTCTATAGCTTGCGTTAGATTGCAGAATTGGTGCATAGAACAAGCTAAAAAGCCAGTGCAAGACCGCATAACGAGTATCTCGGTCAGCTTCAAGCCTGAGCATCTATTTAATGAGTCGTCGGGGGGATTCTTCACAGTCGACTTCAATGACCTGTTTGACGTCTTCAACCTCGACGCCACACTCTTGATATGCTGGACATTGTAAGTGTGTGCAATCACAGTCTACATTCGTGTAATATCGATAAATGTCATATATATATATATATATATATATATATATATATATATATATATATATATATATGAATCAATGCTTTTGTATATTTAGATACATGATCCGTGAAGTGAGATAGAAAAAACAACCGGTGGGTTTCCTGGACCCACACATAGTCTCCAAGCAAACAATGGATAAAGATTTAATATTTGTCAATAAATACATCGGAGAGGCCTTGGCGGCTCAAAAAGATAAAGAGTTCATACTTTTACCCCACAACCTAGGGTAAGTGCTACATTGATTTGCACTATGCTCGCAACTCTGTTCTGTTAATTGACCATGCTGACATACCTGTGTAGGTTTCATTGGGTTCTCATTGTAATTCATTCATCGACGAATCGGGTTATTTACCTTGATTCCTTACAAAGTAGTAGCCACGACTTAAAACCTATCGCAAAATTACTCACCAGGTAATTAATCATGTTTCCTCCAAAGATAACATGGTCATGTAGGTTGTTCAACGTGTATGTTTCTCCTGGAATAGCTGAGGCTAACCTTTTGCAATCACGTAGGGCGTTCAAAGTGTACAAAGCTTATGGAGGGCCTTCTGGCAAGGACAGGGTGAAGCTGAATCACAATTTTAAGTTTCCGGTATTCGCTATACACAATAATCCTATATAAACTATGTAATAACGTTTCTGGAACTAACCAAATCTATATTTGCAGTGCCACCAGTAGAGAAAAGGAAATAAGCATTATGGATTTTACGTTTGCCACAACATGGAACTCCCTGTCACTAAGAAAATGCCCAATCAGGTAACAACTGCGTTGGAAGAGGCTGATCTGGAGCGAATTCGAGGACAGCTTTGTGCCTTCTTGCTCAGTCAAGTCTTAAATGAAAAGGCGAGTTCCACACTGCCTTATTACTTCAGGAGTTGTATTTTTTTCTGAATTACCATTTGGGTTAATTGTCAAACTTGTGCTGTGGATTTGTGAATTGTAGTTGTGCA
This sequence comes from Otatea glauca, assembly GCA_036346275.1. NCBI lineage: Eukaryota > Viridiplantae > Streptophyta > Magnoliopsida > Poales > Poaceae > Otatea > Otatea glauca. Next base: position 50,105,792 of record CM070715.1, on the reverse strand, counting down.
TTCAATTAATTGGTTAATGGTATTGAGTTCCATTTGTTTAATATATCTGAGTTCATTTCTGAAAGAGATGTGCCGTTCAATATTAATCTATACGTAATATGCTTCACGATGTGATGTAATCTGAGTTGATTGATGAAATGGATGTAATGCCTGTAATCTGAAATGGTTGTAATGTTTGAAATGTGAGTTTAGTAATTCTGTAATCTACGTTTTCCAGAGGGCATGGCTAGCATTTCCTGAGGCTAGCCAATAAATAGAAAAATGGTTGTCTGCTGGAAGTCTTATCACAGACGATTTTTAATAAAAAACGGTCTGTGATGTAATGATGTAACAGACAGTTTCAAAGTAAAACCGTTTGTGATATCGTAACATCACAGATGGTTTTTAATTGTGATATCTTCTATCACAGAAGGTTTCTAAACCGTCTGTGATATACCGTAACATCACTGACACATGGTTACAGACGGTTCGAAAAACCGTCTATGATGACGGTTCGGGAAACCGTCTATGATGACGGTTCCGAACCGTCTGTGATAAGCCTTTTTGTAGTAGTGAGAGCATCTCCAAATAATGGAGAGTGAAGCCTGCAACGCCATTTACGTATTCTTTTTCTTGAAACGGACATACGTAATCTTAAGAGCTCTTTTCCAGTGGATTAAAATCAATATAAGCCGTCCATTCCTTTGAATCTAATGGTTGAAATCAATTTAGATCTAGTTATACTACTATCTGTAGTATTGGTAGTAAAATTCAGAGAGGGGTAAAAGGTTAAAAACTTCCGTTATACTATTTGTCCTCTATGGTAAAACACGTCCTGTGATCCTGATGAATGTCGGATGAATGGATAAGAAGCCTCTGAAGATCACCAGGTATTCAGTGAATCCAAAACTATGAACGAATTAGGAAAAGTCTAAAATTTTCCTAATGATGAATGGGTAAGAAAAATCTAAAATACCCTTGAGAAATAGATGGTTAGATTTGATTTTTACTATTACTATTCACTACCTATATTATCCACGGTAAAATTTCTCAATCTTAAGCCGAGCTAGCTAGTTAGCCCCTTCCTTCAACAAACATGCTCTAAAATGGGACTTTTAAAAAAAGATTCCGAAGACCGAACTAGTTAGCCCCTTCCTTCAACAAAAAAATGCTCAAAAATGGGACTTTTTTCCGTAGTCAACGGAGGGCGGAGCCCAACCGTTTCTCCACGCAATTATTAAACCAAGCAAAAAATGAGGACGACTCCCATACAATTCTCACGAGAGCTAGAGAAGCGTCCACTGGCTAGTCCAGTACAATTACAGGTGGATGGAGAGGAAGAGGAGAGAGAGAGGCTAGTCCAGTAACACCCTGAAAAATTTTACAGGGGAGGGAAGGAGGAGAGGGGGAAGCCAGGACCGATTGCCACTGGCTAATACAGGAAGCGCGTGGACCACGGTGGTAGCCAGGGGCGGAGCCAGCCCAGGCCCACGCCTCGGGCCGGCCTGGGCTGGCCCAAAATTTATTGTATCATTTGTATAAAATTCAACAGAATTGGCATGTGTTTTTTGGGCCAGGCCTCGGGCCCAGGCCCGGGTGGCCCGAGGCCTGGCTCCGCCCTTGGTGGTAGCGACGGTGCCACAGAACAAGGTCATGCACGGCCGCCCTTAGGGTGGCGCGCGCGTCGATGGCCCTGTCATCGAAGACCAAAGAGTTTCGCTGCTTCCATATATGCCAGAGCGGCGCGATCACAGTGCTGGCCATGCTTCTGAGGAAACAACGGGATGGGATGGGGGATCACGAAGGTGTTGGAGCGGGCGCGGCGGTAAGGTCGATGCCGACGAGGTGCCAAAAGGCCTGCGAGCGAGGACAACCCGCAGAAGAGGTGGTATTCTACTTCGTTCTGGCAACGTTTCAAATTTTGTTTTCGGATGCATCTCAGGGTATTCAAAATCAAAAGTTTCGGCGACATTTCAAAATTTCAGTTGAAATTCAGCTGAAATTCAAAAATCAAATTTGAAATCCAAAATTTTTAGAACCCTAAACCGAAATTTTGACCGAAATCAACGAAATTTCGGCAAAATTGACCCAAATTTCGATGATTTTCAAACCCCTCTGAAATGGTCTCCTGAGGTTAGAAAAATTTAGAAAAAATATAAAAAAAAACCATGCAAGCATTTATCTATATTTTCTATCTGCTTGCATGCAAAATACTAAGTATTTGCATGTAAAATTCCTAAGTTAAGGTTTAGGAAAAAATTCAATTTAAGGCCGAAATCCAAGTTAGGGTTTAGAGTTTATGCCGAAATACATCATTTAACGCCAAATCCAAGTTAGAGTTTAGGGTTTAGGCCGAAATACATTTTAAGACCAAAATCCAAGTTAGGGTTTATGATGAAATCTAAGTTAGGGTTACATAATTTATATATGCATTTTTTTGAAACTTTTCATATGTATTCCTCATAAAAGGCATTTTAATTCTTCACACAAAAAATTGGTGCGAAATTTGGTAAAAAAAAATGAAAACCAGTACAAAAATAATGAAAACCGGTCAAAAAGCCGAAATCTAGCCGAGATTTACTGATAATTTTCAAAAAAAAATATCCCGTTGAGATTTGGAATTTTGGCCAAAACTCCCGAAATCTCGGTAAGATTTGAAACACTGTAATCAAGACTTGCTAAAATTATTGACTTGTTGTATCGTGCAAGGCAAGTAAAGATCATGATGCAATCAGCTATCGAATCAAATCAATTAGTTTGTTTCTTTAGTTAGGCTTTCCAAGTATAGTTGTTGTCTTGGTTAGCAAGTTGATTTTGTGGTCCATCCATTATAAAAGGGCATGTATCTTATGAATTTGAGAGTAACACAAAAATAAAACAACACAAAAAGAGAGAAGAAAGAAAAGACAGTTGTGGTGATATTGAAAAAAAATCTCTGTGTGTGCTATTGTGTTCTTCCTTATGTTCATGTGTATTCATGATCCAAGGTCTAAATTGTAACATCCCGAAAAATTCAAAAATAGGAAAAATAAAAAATTTAAAATTAAATTTAATGAAAAATTTAATTGGATTCAAGATTTTAATTTAAAATATCAACTTTTTCCTCATTTTTTTGAATTTTAACCTTAAGTAAATAAGCAATAATAAAACTCTTCTTCTAAAAATGAAAAAGCTGTAAAAATAAATTTGAAATATGATCTTAATTTGAATTTCTATTTTCTGAATTTTGTAGCATTATTGGTTTTTCTTGAGTTTTTGCTTTAAAAGAAAAGTCATATATATTGAAATAGTAAAAAGGTAAAAACAAAACATCAATAAAAATCTGAAAAAATTATATTAAAATATTAGAAACCTCCAGAACCCTAATCATGCTGTTGAAGATAAACTGAATACATTAAATAAAGATAAGAGATAAGAATTAATCATGAGATTAAATATCAAATCAGATCTATGTCAGATTTTTGTAAACATCTTCAGACCTTATCTTGAGCTTATATTTTTACCATGTCTTCCTGAGTGAAATATTATCCTCTGGTAAAAATATAAAAAATTAAAAACCAAATTTATATCCTTTTAAAATTCAAATACAGAAAGCAATAAAATCTGAAATTCTCAATGTCAGAATGTTTAGAAATTAAATATGAACGATAAAAATATGTAATTTTACAGAAGGTAAATTATATCGTGCTAAACCTTGAAATTTTTTTATAGAAAATATTTACCTCATCTCAAAACTTAATTAAATGAAAAGCAGAATGAGTAAAATTGAACAGCATGCCTTGTCAGAATTATGTAAAATGTTCTACAGCGAATTTTGACATGAAATGTTTACAGGATATCAAACCTTATCTTACCTACATGTATAAAAAGTTTCATAAAATATTTACGTGATATGATAGCCCTAATGAATGCTAAATTTCGTTCTGTCCAGAAGTCTGCAGAAAGATTTCCATTTGCTGTGACTTGAATGTGGGCCCGGTGCTTCTGGACCCGCCGACCAGCCAAACCGCCTCCTCCCTCTCCTGAGCTGGCTGCCATTTGGCCCCCACACGCCAGATCCTTCTTCTCCCCTCTTCTCTCTTTCTCCCACGCCAGAACGGAGGCAAACTGAGCGCACCACCTCATTTCACTTTCGTTTTGCAGCCGCAATTCGCGTCGCCCGAGGCCACTGCCACCCCTCCTGACACGCTGCTGCCACAGCAGGCTTATCCCACCGAAACCGCTACCATGGCCGAGAAGCATCGGGAGCTATCTTTACCGGCCGCCATTTTCAATCCAAGTTCATACCCTGTGCCGCACCGCCATAAGCGCCTATATAAGCCAACCGTGAGCAACTCATCACCACGGCAACTCCCTGAGCTAGCTCACTAAGCAATCCCCTCAACGCTGCCTTAACCGTGCTCAACTGCATTTTTCTCCACCATTGCCGCCACAGACCGTGAGCTTCAGGGCTGAAGCCAATCCGGTGAAACCAGTAAGGCCACCTCAAATCCGAGCTAGCCACAGAACTTAGAGCATCCAACCAACACTTTTCCTCGGCCAACTTTCGCTTTCTGTACCATACCAAAAAATTGAAAAATAGAAAAAATTTAAATTTAAATATTGAAAATAGAATTAAATAAAAAATTCAATTGAAAACAAGATTTTAAATTAAAATGTCATCTTTTTCCTAATATCTTGAAGTTTAGCCTAAAGAAAAGTAAAATTTCAAAATTCATAACTTTTTCTTCCAAAATGAACAAACTGTGCAAATGAGTTTGAAATATAATTTTATTTTGAATTTCCATCTTTTCTTGGCTTTTTCTGATTTAGCTCTAAAAGAGAAATCCTTTTAATATAAACTTAATTAATAGATAAAGAAAAGAGTAAAAAGCTTATAATAATAAAATAAATAAAATTTACTTAAACTTAGAAAATGTTTAGAGATCTAATTCTGAATTTTAAAATCATGTCACTATAACTAAATGTGAAATGAAAGGGAATTAATGATTCTTGACTAACAACAGTGATAATGTCATAATTAAATAAAACTAATCTGGCCTTATATCAACATGAAAATTTTATATTATTCTATGAATGGATATACCTATCAACATTAAAAAAATATCATAAATTAATAATATCATTTAATGCCTTTTAAAATTCAAAAATAGAAATCTTGAAAATCTGGAATTTGCCATGTCACAATTTTTAGAAAATAAATATGCATGATTTTGATTTTAAATTTTTATGCACGCATTATTATCCTATATTGAACTTTTAAAAAATGTTTAACATTATTTTTATCCTCAAATAAAATAAATTCAGAAAAAGGATTTTTGACCAGTCAATGTTGTCAGAATGTTTATAAATTTTCGGTAAAATATTTTAACCCATTATTTTTACTAGATGATAAGCCTTATATGAAGATCCCGGTCAAATTTTTTTGAAAAATCTCTCAGTGATTTGATAGCTGATAACTGCGATTCTTGAGCTGTCCAGAGTTAGTCATTTACCCTTATCTCATTCCGCTGCCTATGCCATGTGGGCCCGCTTCCTGTGTTGGCTTCATTCGCTAGAAGGAAAAGGGACGGCTTTGTCTCAGCCACTGCCCGGTGGGACCCGACCCCACTGTCAGTCACCGTTCTTTTCCCCTCACTCCTTCCTCTCCCAGCCAAGACGCTCTCTCACACACTCCCGATTCATCCTCTCTGCTCTGTCTCACTCCCGATCTTTTCCGCCGTCTCTCGGACCAACTCATCGAATCAGCTGCGCCGCCATTGCTCAATGTTGCCACGCCATACCTTGGCTTCCCACGCCATACTTCACCGGCTGAAATCCCGCACCACCTCGCCACCTGAGAACAGAATTAGCCGCAAAACCTCCCTCCTGTTCAAACCCTGTATTGCTATCCATTGCCGGCTATAAGTACTAGATGAGCACCGCATTGAGTACCCCCTCACTCCTTAGTCATTCCCAAATGCGAGCGCAGAAGCCTGAAGCTCCCTTCCCCCGCCATTACTCCAGAACACCCGAAAGTGGAGAAGAAACAATCCAAGCAAATCGGTGAGTAATTTCCAAAATTAGTTAAACAAAAAGCACCCTTCTACCTCCTAGGTTGCTCATCAACCCTTATATCCTACCTTTTGCGCCTGCAGCACCTCCGCACCATCGCCTTTCTTCTTCGCGGTCGGCAACTGTTGGCAGCTGTCTCTGGTTCATTTCTGACCTCATTTTCAGGTGAAACGGGTTGCAAACCACTCACTGATCCTCATCGTGTCATTGCCCGGTGAAAATGCACTGTTTTTCTAAGCTTTCTTCCCATCAGCCATGGCGCCGCCACACCTTCTTGGTGGCAACCTATCTCCCGGCCACGACCGGACGCATTAGTACCCCCATTAGATGCTCAATGATATCATGACGCTCATGGTGCTACCCATTCCATGTCTCCGATGATGCTTCGTCGCCGGCAAGCCAAAAATCGAGGATCTCTATTTTGTCGCTGACCGCTAGGACCCAGTAGTTAGTCGGTGTGGCTCGGTCTGGTATGCACTTGTGTGTCACTGACTGACGATCCCCACCCGTCAGACACACACATGAATGCATGGCTGACAGGCGGGCCGCCTTAGTTAGCCGCTGGCCTAGCACCCGCGCAGCCTCTAGCCGGTTCAGATTTTAGTTCATTTCCAAAAGCCCAAAGGCATTTTCCAAATAATAAAGACGTATTTTCAGATTTTAGTTCATTTCCAGAAACCGAGACAATTCAATTAGCTATAACATTTGAACCATAGCTCCAAATTGAATGAGATAAATTTTTAAATTCATCCAAAATCATTTAGTTTTATAATATTGGAAAATATTTAATTTATCACTTCAATTTAAATTCTTTGAATTTAAGTTTGTATAAAACCTTAATATGGCCTCTATTGCAAATCTGAAAAATAAGACTCATAAAAATATAAAATAAATTTATGGAAATTTATTTGACCCTAAGAAACTCACTTATACAAAGGATATTTAATTTTCAATCAAATTTGAAATAGATGAAATTAAAACTTAAAATAAGCTTTAATATAGCTACTATAATAAAAATATAAACCATAACTCCTAAAATGTTGAGATTAATTTTAAAATAATCTTGAGAAGATATGTACTCCATTTCTGCAAAAAATATTTAGATTTGAATCTAGTTTATATCAAATTTAGAAATAGTTAGTTTTCAATGCATAAAAATGAAAATATTTAAAACTTGGATCATATAAACTCAAATAATGGCGAAACCAATTCCTATGCTTCATCAGGACCCTAATACCCCTGTATATGTAAAAACAATCCATGTTTAATTAGGTTTGAATTAAGTCATAGGTGCTAGGCTCATATGATAATGTATGACCAAATAACTGAAATGAATATTTATATACAGAAAACCCATTTAAAACATTATAACTCTAGAACAACTAAAATAAATAATTCTTAGCCCAATCTGAACTGAGTTCTTTTAATAGCTTGACTTGCTATGTATAAAAGGTTAATACATGTATATCTCAAATAAGTGACTGGTGATTAGTATGTAGATAAAGTCTATAAATAAGTGAGAATGAAAAAGAAAGGCTCTTTAGGACCAGATTGCATGATGCAATGGAAATAATTATAATAAGTTATAATTTGTACTAGACTCTTAACCAAAACATGCTTCCATGCAATATATATATACTTAGAGAATCAAAATATGATTAATCAGGTGTAAATAAAATGACATAATTAAATATAAAGATTATGTAAGGCTAATCTCAACATATTCTTAAAGTCGAGACCATGTTAGTCGGCAAAAAAAAACTAATTTGAAATAAGATCATAAAAGACTTTATTCTTCATGTACACATAAACTATCACAGCTAAAAGCAAAATATTGCAAAATCAATTTTAAAACGCTCCTAGGATCATCCCCTGCTAATGCCAGAAAAATAATTGAATAATCATGTAAAGTGCAGTCGCAAAACTAAAACGAAATCTGACTCCTTATAACATAAACCTTAATACTATATAAGCTATTTCAGTAATGAATAAAACATCTCGTCTTAATACTAAAATTTATTAAATCATCTTAGAAATGCTCTCCAAAGTAAAGACAACCCTACTCTAAGAAATAATTTCTTTTCCTCGTGCTTTGCATATAAATTTTGTTAGCAAAGTAACCCTAAGTATTATGATCTCTGAAATCCATAATATGAATAAACAAACTTAATAATAAATAAGAAATAAATAATTAAGATATTTGTATCACTAGAACCTCCTTAAAAACATGGAATATTTAACGAGTAACCTAAACTTAACAAATCTAACATCTACGAAACTACTTATGCAAAATCATTTAAAGATAAGTACTATTCACACATGACATACTACATAATGATCTAATCTTAATTCTATTAATCCAAATAACTTTAGCCTCTTGAATTCGTAAGACAAGAATAGATAATCTATAAAAAAACCGTGCATCGCTCGACCTAAAAGCTGTTAACAATATGTATGCATGCATGCATGCATGTATGTATGTATGTATAATCGACTAAAATGCGAGAATGTGAAATCATTCAACACAAATTCTAAACCATGCCTGCTTTTTGTAGTAAGTTTTTACTTGGTATACTGTTTGTCTTCTTTTTGCCCTTATTGAAGTTTATTATTTGCTATGTTACCGTCCAACAACGTGTAGAACTCGACGCCACTAATACCGTTGTCATCAACGCCAGCTACGACCACGACTTCGTCATAAACAACAATTAAGGAAGGCAAGCACCTCCTTTGATCATATTGATCCCAATGTTTTATTTTTCATTTTGTTTTGTCAAATCAATTTATGCATGCTCGTAATTTCTGTAAATTTGCTATATTGTGATACTCGTAGATATACCTATTATCTCATAAAACTTCCATGATAAGTATGGACATGTGAACCTTGATAAACCTAGAATTAAGGTTTGACAATATATAATGTCAATTTGGGTATATGTGATGATTAATAATCATGCTTAACCATGCTTTAGTAGTAAAAATTTGGGATATTCAGATTAAACTGATTCTTGAGAATTAAAAAATGTTGGATATGACATTGATGGTGGTTGGTATTTTGATTAAAAACCCAAAATAAAACTATGGTTTTGACGCTGGCGATTATTGGCAATAGCAGGCTGTGCAGAGGGAATTGCACGTAGTGTAGGGAGAAGTATCGCCCAGGTCAGATTAAGGACCGAACTATGAGACGCTATCGATCCAAGAAACTCGTACAATCACAAGTGCTGGTATGGGATAGCCTTAACCTATTAAGTTATTTAGGTGTGGATTTGCACTTTGGAAGGCTGGAGTTAGCACAGGCATTCCGGTTAGGTCTGCTTGTAGGGATTTCTACATACCAATGCAATGGTGTACGCCTTGCTAAGAGCAGAAACGGTGTGGGTAGGTCTGACTACCTTGGGTACGATGTAAATGGATGCATGTCTTGGGTGTGTGTTTCTGCCTCTATAGTAAGGGTTTTTCGTCACCGGCTGGTGCAAGGTCATGTCTAGGTAATGTAACGGTTATGTTATAATCTCATTGCCGACACACCAAAGGAAGTGTGTTATTGGCCTGGCAAAAGAGGTTGATCATTTCTTGTGGGTAAAGTTGTACACCTCTATAGAGTGTAAATCTAATCGATTAGCCGCGCTCGTGGTCAAGGGTACTTGGTGAAGTCATCACATAACTAAATGTTTTATTATTTTCAAAATGCTTGACTTGCCACGTGTTGGCAAAAACCATGTTGTGTCATGTTATGGTAGGAATTGGATAATTCGTTGCTCGCGAAGGACTGTGAGTATTACTTATGCTTTACTTATTTCTTATAAGTCGAACTTGCTCTTACAAATTCCGTTTGAGAAACTACAACTTGATTTGCAAATTCAATTTCGCTTTATGCAAAATTAACCGTAGAAGCCTCCTTTGATATAACCTGCATTTTGCAAATACCACCTTAAGTCTTGCTGAGTATGAAAGTACTTAACCTTGCTTATTATGTTGTTTTAGGTGGAAAGATAGCGAAGCTCCGAAGATTTCTTTTGGTCACAAGATACGGGAACTTAAATGAAGCGATATTTCTAGGGATTAGGCCTTGTCATTTGCCTAAGGGTTAGATGGGCACACTACAAGACTTATGCTTCTTCTGTTGCTATATACTCTGAAATGTAAAATACAATGTATAAATAACTTTCGCTTTAATAATATGATGTATGGTTGTGATTCCAATTGTTGTAAATGTGCGCACTAGCCACTGATAATGGGACTAGTACTGTATGCACATAAGATTCCCATTTTTCGCATTTTATGAAAAAATTGGCGTCATTACACTTTCATTGCTTGAAGATCCTCTGCCGCGCCTTTCGTCCCCAGTTCCGGCCACCTGATGGCAAAACAGCTCAGACCTTCCCTGACGCTGCCAAAAGGTAAAATGAGATCCCCTCACCTCCTTATTGCTCACTCAACCCTCCTTTGTTGATAAAGTGCTAGCGGATTGAGCTATTGCTCGTCAGCCATGGTTGCCTCCGCCTCCCTCCGATGGAGCGCCGATTTCGGCCGCCCCTAACCGCCGCGAGCACATCCCTAAATGCAAAATCACATGCTGAAGCTAGCCATGGAACCCATTCATCGTTTCTAGTGGTTGTTCACCACCTGTGAGCTCGAGTACCGCCTCCTCTGCTTACGGCCACTTCCATGTGGGGTCAACCTGACAGAAACACAGAAGCACCGCTCTCACAAGCATAACTCACTAACCGGTGGGCCCCTTTGGTAGCCTCACGTGTGCGTATGTGCTACTATCAGTTGGGCCTGGCCTATCAGCGCACTAGCCCAGGCACAAGCCAAAAATAGAAAGCATCTTTTTGGTTCAAAAGCGTATTTTCCAAAAACAACAAATTTAAGTTTCTGAGCATTTTCAAAACCCTAGATTATTCATCTTTGCATAACTTTTGCATTTAAACTCCAAATAAATTTAAATAAATTTTACATTCGTATAAAATCATGTAGATTCTTAATATGCAAAAAAATTAAAAGTGAACTCTGTTTAAATTTTAAATTTAAAGAAAAGGGTTAAGATATGCTATACATAGAATATTTACAAATAAGCTCCTATTTGAATGAAACCAATTTTCTTAGAAACCTTAAGTCCTCAGGAACCCAAATATGCAAAAATATTTAAAGTTTAACTTGATTTAAACCATTTTCTAAAGTAAGTTGTTTCCAAATGTATTGATTATTCAGATATGAATATCTTTTGCAAAATGGATTCAAATCATGCCAAACCAATTCTTGTGCTTCATTAGGACCATAATACCACTTCTTATGCAAAAATATTTAATATTTGTTTAAGTCTGAATAAAGTTTGTAGTTCATCTTGTATTGAATAAATACATATAATTAATAGGAAAATAAAATCCATAAATAAGTGCAAATGTAAAAGAAACTAACCCATAAATGTGCTATTGATCTAGATTAACTAAACTTACAAAAGATATTTATATTTAGCTTAGATTATACCAAGTTCCTAAATAGTGTTGCTATCTAAAAGCGAAAGATTAACACATATTCATAACTATCAACAATAAGTACTAATACAAGTAAAACCAGTTCATATATGCTCTATAACTCAAAACTACCTAAATATGTTGAAATCATTATAATGTGCATTTAACCTTTAATTGAAACATACTTTCATGTAATATAATATATGTACTTAAGGATTCAAGTATAAGCACATAAAATGATGTGATTAAATATTAGATCATGTAGAACTAATCTTAAAATACTCCTAAGGTCAAGATCGTATTAATCGGCAAAAATATCTAATTTAAATTAAGTTCATAAAAGACTTCATTCTTCATGTGCATATAAACTACCACGGTTAAAAACAAAATGTCACAAAACTAGTTTTAAAACACTTATGAGGTCATAACCTGCTAATGCTAGAAAAATAGTCGTATAATCATGTAAAGTGCAGTCGCAAACCTAAAACGAAGTCTGATCCCTTATAACGTAAACTTTAAAACTGTACATGCTATTTCAGCAATGAATAAAACATCTCGACTAAACACTAATATTAATAAAACCAGCCTAGAAATGCTCTCTATAGGCAAGACTATCATATTCTAAAGAAATAATCTCATTACAACATGCTTTGCATATAAATCCTGTTAAAAATATAACCCTAAGTGTTATAAACACTAAAGTTCGTAATATGAATAAACAAACTTAATAAATAAGAAATCAATAATTAAGATGCTTGTATTACCAAACCTTCATAAAATCATAAAACCCTAACCCTAAACCACACCTGTTTTCTATAGTTGATTCTATTTGATTTTTCATCTGATTTTTTTTGCCCTTATTAAAGTTTGTTATTTGCTATGTTACTATTGAACGACGTGTAGAACCCGACGAATCTGAAACAGTTGTTGACAATCTTGAGTACAAATTCAACGACAATCAGCAAGGCAAGCAGCCCCTTTGATCACATTGATCCTAGTGTTTAAATTTTCATTTTATTTTACCAAATCAATTTATGCATGCGTATATTTCTGTAAATTTGCTATATTATGGTACTGGTAGATATACCCATTGTCTCATTAAGCTTCCTTGATAAGTATGGACATGTGAACCTTGATAACCCTAGAATATGGTTAGACAATACATAATGTCAACATGGGTATATGCGCTTACATATTAATCCTGCTTAGCCATGCTTTAGACTTGGGATGAACAAATTGGATAAACTGATCAGATAAAACTTGGAGATATTAAGACATGATGATGGTTGCTGGTATTTTTGTAAAAAAACTCAAAATAAAAACTATAGTTTAGATGCGGACGATTATTGGCAATAGCCGGAGGTGCAGGTGTTGCATGTAGTGTAGGGGGAGATTTATCGCCCGTGTCGGATTAAGGATCGAACTATGGGTTGTTTTCAGGCTAAGAAACACACTACTACAGAACATCACATCACTGCCGGTTCCAAAACCCCATCACTGCCGGTCATTGGCGCCGGCAGTGATTGGTTGGCAGTGATACTCGAGGATTATCACCGCGGCTCAGAACCGGCGGTGATAAGATTATCACTGCCGGTTCTACCTACAACCGGCGGTGATATCGACTATCACTGCCGGATCAAACCAAAATCCGGCGGTGATAAGGATTATCACCGCCGGTTCTATCTACAACCGCAAGTGATGATAATTATCACCGCCGGTTATATATAAAACCGGCGGTGATATTGTACTAGCACCGCCGGGTTGTACCATAATCCGGCGATGATAGATACATATCACCGCCGGTTTCTCCAAGAACCGCAGTGACAAGCTTGCATATTTTTGTGCAATATATATATATTTTTATATAATTGTTTATGATGTCCATATGTAGTATATAAAGCATCGTTCAAATCATAATTCAAATATATGCATGTATCGACTAAGCATCGTTAAAATCATAATTCAAATATATTAAATTACGCATCACATAATTTGTTTTACAATGATTTATTTACAAATGTAGCTCGACTACATGTCATCCCGCTTGCTTTGATTTTACAAAGAGTCGAAGTAGACATGTCACGCGTCTAGGCCGTAGGAATGAGGCGATGAGGCTACTCGTGGAACTCGCCGCTTGGATTGATGATCTCATCATGAATGAATCCGCGATCTGTTCTTGAATTGCTATAATTTCACAAGAATAACTTATTGGTTCTCGCTTTGAGCGCTGTTTATGAACAAAAAGGAAGTTACTTAATGATGATATTTGTTAAATAAAAAGGGCATCAAAGTGTAATTACGCACCATGGCTTCGTTATAGCCGACACTCTCCGTGACAATTGAATGCATATTTGTACATACATAGAATGCACATAAATTGTTTCCGGGTTCTGCTTCATGCATGGAAAGTCATTTATTATTTCAAAATTTTTCTGTATGGACGATATCAACACTTTTCTTGCGATCGCCGTGCGAAAGCCCCGTGAATGATTTTGAATAGTAATTAAACTTAAATGCAATAGAATGGAATTTTGCTAGAGTAATAACATAACGATCGAGTTTACTGCTCAAAGATGTCCCAAAGGTCTTGGTACAGACTAGTTTGTTTTCTCCCGAGTCCAAGACAAAAATCACGCTAGCATCTAAGCTGGATGACGAGGAGGACCAGTGAAACTGCGCATATATGTCAACGTAGTCAATTACTCCCACATTGTATGCGTGTTACGCAAAAATAGTAAAACGATATTAGAAGTCAGGAGATACGTACTTGAAGTTATAGGGTAAAAGTACGGAGGTTTTGTATTGCAGCTTCAAAAAAGTATTAAATAAATAGTCTTCAACGAACTGTGGATTGTCGTTCACAAGTTTCTGATTGTGAGCCGGATCTAGGAATGCTAGATTGTCATTGTTATTTCTTCTACATGTCGTACCTCCATTCTACATAAGAAAGAAGTTAGAGATGCAATTAAACAAGATGTAAATGCTCAACGATATACTGACAGACTTACAAAGTCCATAGTCTAAGTATGTTCACGTCCAGGGCATCTTGCTGGTACAACATATACAGCTCCGTGAAAAGAACCCAGCAGATGTTATCCCCATTGTGAAAATCTTGCTCTGTGTATCCGATCGGGAACGCTCCATACCATCGTTGGATCGCTGCATGTACCATCGATGGGCGCCGCAGATTGAGTTGTAAGGTTGTCGAAATGAGCTGGTTCAACCGGTTTTCCCATAACGAACTTCCACCGAGACCTTGCGCGAGCATCTAGTTGAACATCATCCGCTTGAGCATCCCGCTTTAGCGTGTCGGCACTAGCCGCCGCAAGTATTGCTTCGGATATGCGCTCGAGTCCGATATTTTGCAAGGTTCAAAAGCATGCCCGTCTTTTGCACTTTTGCCATACTCAAGAAAAACTTTTGCGTCAAGATCAATTTTAGTCTTCTTACTTGATGGCACCTTTTAAAGTGAGATGCTACGCAGCGCTTACATGCTTTTTCCGCTCTTCCTCGGTCATGTCAGCTGATAGTTTCTTTTGTGGTTGTCCTGGGTTCACAGATGGTTGAGATTTCTTCGAGGACGGTGCCGACTGCGAGATGTTCCCGTTGTTCGATTCTTTACGCTTTTGGCGGAGGAGTCGGGCTTTTTCGGTTGGTGCCGGCGGAGGAGTTGGACTTTTCTGGTTGGCGGCGAGAAGGGCGGAGGTCTCGTGTGGAGAGTGCGGTGATCATCATCGTCGTCGCCTCATCGTCCGAGCCAAACTTAATCAAGCTCTTGCGCCACGCGAGAAGCCATTCACGTTTTCTCCTAGCTTTTGTTCCCATCCTCGCCAGGGATCTCTACCTCCATTTTTCGGTATTGGCGGATGACACTGTCCACTTCGACCCTGGCGAATCCCTGCGGTATCGGGCGACAGTGCAAAGTCCGTGACTCCTGGCATGGCCAAGCCCTACCCTCAGCCACCTTTATGGTAATGACATGTGCGGCCAAATGTAGCTTGCACGGTGTCGGTTCTTTGATGTCATCTACAAGAAAACGCAGTCCATGCTCTTCGGGAATCCCTGTGGACGCGTAGCTGCTCTTACGAGCACCGGGACTGATGAGCTCAGGGCTTTCACCGGGTGGCGGTCATGAGCTGAGAGCTTTCTGTACGGCTTGCTCCACAGCCTTATCTAGTTCCGATCTTTGTTCCTCTAGCGCTCGCGACAAAGATCTTTATCCGACGTTCGGTCGATCTTTTGTTAATCTCTTTGAACGTTTGTACATCCATGCGTCTGCGGGGAAGGCTTCTTTCCACGTGACCAAACCAACTCCTCTGGTGCGACCTGGATGCTCCTTGTTACCCAGGGCTATGGTTAGCTCGTCATTCTCCCTTCGTGGCGCGAAAGATCCTTGGGAAGATCTGCGTGTGAGCATCGTGATTCTGCAAGACTTCCCGCTCTCTATCGCTTCTGAAGCTTAAGCTGCCATCATCGGAGGTAGAAGCACCCCTCCCAAGCAACCAGTGCTTCGATCGTTCGCTTAAGGCGGCCGTTGCAGGAATTATACTCTTGCGGGTTATTTCTTCTTCGGACCGATCCCATGCTGGTATTTTCTTCATGTACCCTCCTGTTCCTAGTTTGTGAGGGTGAATATTCTTATCCGCGTTTGCTTTGTTCCTTTGACTTACTATGTGAGCTTCTTCAGACCTCTTGTACGCCACAAATTCATCCCAGAACTCCCTTAACTTTGGGTACGTGTCAAAATTCGGTGTTTCATTCTTTTTCACATAATTCTTGTTTAGTGTTGTCTTCCAATTCTTCCACGCAGTGCACATGATGCAGAGTGCTCGTTTCTTTGCAAC
Source organism: Otatea glauca (assembly GCA_036346275.1). Lineage (NCBI taxonomy): Eukaryota > Viridiplantae > Streptophyta > Magnoliopsida > Poales > Poaceae > Otatea > Otatea glauca. The sequence continues at coordinate 50,089,435 of CM070715.1, read as the reverse complement.
CAGCTCGGTCCCTTGGGGGAACTGGAAAACTTGTTTCAGCTTGTCCCATAATGAGTTCTTCAGGTCATTGGGTACCACCCATGGGTCACCTCCGCGACCAATCTATGATCTATAGCTGATGGGCACATCATCCCTAGCAATAACCCCGCAGGCTGTCCTGTACGGCCCCAATGATGACTCTGGTATAGTAGGTTCCCCGACTGCCGAGAGCTCCACTATGTTAAAAATTCCCTTAGGCATCTTGTTCGGACCACGACTTGCGCGCTGCCTTCGTTGATCAGACGCCTGAGGCTACAAATTGATCTTCTAAATTATTAGTCGTCTGGGAATCACAGTGTACTAAAACTTTACCTCGCTTATGTGAGTATCGTCAGGTTGGTCCATGGCTGGATCCTGCAGGTTCAGATAGGACGTTGGGCTATTATTCGGGCTACCCCTTCCTCCTTCGTCCATATTTGAGGGCCCAATTCCCTCCGGCACTTGTCCTTCGTCGGAGGCCATTCCTAGCAAGTTTGTTGAAAATTTCCAATTAACAAGGTCATTTTTGAAAGACACATACAAACGAGGATTGACATTAAAGTTAATCCGTGAAAGGATGTTTACATATCCTGGATACATACACATATACATCTTTACATTAATATTGTAGAGAACTACTTGAAATTGAGAATGGTCAGTTGAAGTGTTGCTCTCTTTCATTTTTCTTTATAATTACGTTATTTGAGACTCTTTATAATTGTATCTGCCCCAAATTCCAAACTAAATCAAGCAATTCTACTGAATAGAAAGCTACATGGCATGTTTATTGAAAGGAGTACTCAATAATACACATCTTTAAAGAACATGTACACACATATTTTTTTTATCTATATACACAAACATCCTTGAAGGACACATACACATATACATCTTTTTTTGAATCTGCATTCTCCAGAATATTTTGACCATGAACACAAATATAAGCATACACGTACACAAGATATATACACATCTGCAGGAGATGTACACATACATATATACTTTGTCGATGTGTGTTAGCACATATTTTCTGAATAAGCGCATATGCACATTATGTCTCACGGCACAAATCAAACATACAACAATAAACATATGCACGTTACATACAGTCCAGGTAACCATACACATATACATCCAGGTAACCAAGCCCTCGGACAATAATCCGCGAGAATTAGCCATTCCCTCTGTTTTGCCTTCCCTTGCAAAGTAAAACATTGGTACTGTTCCCTTGCAAATAAACATATGCACGTTACATGTGAAACCGAGGCATGTTCATGCTGATACTGACAGTACTACGTGTGGTTGTATAGACAAATCAAAGAGCAACTTACCATGACAAATCAGGTGTACGGCCGTCATGCTAGTGTTGCAGTGGGATTTAGTCATATAGAGCTATCACAAACTAAACATTGGTTTCAACATTCACTTGGAATTGACGAAACTTTCTATGGTACATGCCAGACAAAAACATGAACCAACGCATCAGCAGATTCGACATCACAGCTACTAGTAGTTATCTTACAGAACCACATGAATGTACACTCACAACTACAATACCATCAGCAAGCATACAGGAAGACGAATCTACTATATCCTCTGATGGAGACACAACTCATCCCAAACTACCACATTTTTTCCATGTATGTTCCCCACCTGTAGAATCCGAGAAGTCAGCGCGGCGGTGAGGTCGAGGCGATGCGAGGCGTCGGCGCGGCGGTGAGGTCGAGGCGACGGCCGGGGTGACGCGGACGGCCGGGAAAAGCGAAGCGTCGGCTGGGTGATGCGAGGCGACGAAGTGGCGGCGTGAGGTTGAAGTGGAAATGAAATTTGAGTGGCGCGGCGTTCAATTTATAGGGTTAGAGTATCACCGCTGGGTCACAACAAAACCGGAAGTGATAAACTATCACTGCCGGATAATAAATAGAACCGGCAGTGATAGTTGAATTATCACTGCCGGTTCAAGCTCAACCTGGCAGTAATATCTATTTTCACTGCCGGTCCAATCTAAAACTGGCAGTAATAATTACCTTATCACTGCCGGTTGTGTCTACACCCGGCAGTGAAGTATTTATCACTGCCGGTTCAAAATAAAAACCGGCAGTAATACTTGATTATCACTGCCGGGTTAATACTACAAACCGGCAGTGATAAATCACTTCACTGCCGGCTTAATGATACAACCGGCAGTGATAAGCTCCGGTCAGTTATGTCAAAGTTTTCAAAGGATGATTGCTTTGGGATTTTTTAAATCCTATCAATTTTTATCCAAATTTTCAGCAAATTTTTGGAGGAATACTTCAGGACATGTAATATTTGATTTAAATATTTCCCCTAAGTTTTCACAAAGTTGTAAAATTATAAAAATCCAGATTGCTCATTGTTTTCATAGTTTTAATATTTCAAAATAAAAAAATTCAAATTGCTCACTGTTTTGAAATCTTATCAATTTTTATCCAAATTTTCTGGAAATTTTTGGAAGAATACTTCATGACATGTAATATTTGATTTAAATTCAAACAAATGCAGTAGACCAACCATCGCTTCAAAACTTCACACAAATACAAAAAAAACACAGATGAAGTTGAATTCACACAAATTGATACATATGACAAAAGAATACATTAATTGTTACATATGAGAAAATAAAATGTATTTAATTAGGACAACTAAGCTACGATTCGACCTTCGTCATGATCGCGGCGTATGTATGTAACTTCGTCCTCACTCTCTTCCATGAGACCGAGGTCAACGTCCTCTTCGAAAGGAGGAAGCTCATCGAATTGGTTGTACTCTTCCTCGTCGACAACATTCTCAACCCGACAATCCTTCTTTTCCTTGAATAACCACGTGGCGCTCCTTGTTATTGGATCGGTTACAAAAAGATTTGTGTAACACAATTAGCAAGTACGAATGGTTCTTCTCAGTATTCGACCAGTTTTAGGTCCACGGTAGTGATACCGTATTTGTCGATGTTCATGCCCTTGGAAGTCTTACCCATTGGCACGAAAGAGAGGGACCTTCAAAGGTCCGTAATCAAGCTCCCAAATCTCTTCTATGAATCCGTAGTAGGTTTTCCTATCTCCATTCTTCGTCGTGAGGCATCTGTACGGATACCGCTGTTTTGGTTGGTGCTCTTTTTATCTTGTGCTCTTGTATAAAAAGTAAAACCACTTATATCGTATCCTTGGAATGTCCGAATTGTAGTGGACGGTCCCCGAGCCAACACTTTCAATCGGCGCACTCTGTCTCCGTATGCATCATGTGCCTACGCAACCAATCGCCGGTTATGTCTATGCTCTCTCGCAATCCAACCCTCGACTTCGTTGGGTTTGTTCTAGATAGCATGCTCTTGTGCATGTTGACATACGGGGCCACCACAACTGACTATCCCTGAGCTGCGAAATGTGCTTGTGTGAATGAAGCTAGATTGTTTGTACGGAGTGATTTCACGCCAGTGTCCCTTTCCTCGTAGCCTACCCTCATGTCGTGATGTAGGCACACCAATCGGTTTGAGATCCATGTAATCAACGCAGAACTCAATGACCTCCTCGGTTCCCCAACCATACGCAATGCAACCTTCCTACCGATGCGATTCTGAACATATTTCTTTATGACCCCATGAACCTCTCAAAAGGATACATCCGATGTAGAAATACGGACCGAGAATCAGATCTCTTTCACGATGTGAACAATGAGATGGACCATAATATCAAAAAGATGGAGGAAACACATCTCGAGCCTACAGAGAGTGTGGACCACGCCTTCTGTAGCTTATCTAGTTTCAATGGATCGATGGCCTTTTGTGAAATCGCGTTGAAGAATGAACACAACTTCACAATTGGGTCTCGGACTTTCTCCGCGTAACACCCTAATTGCAATTGGAAGCATCTGCGTCATCATCACGTGGCAATCGTGAGACTTCATGCCAATTAATTTTAAGTCTTTCATTGAGACTAGTCTCTTTATGTTAGCAGAGTATCCGACGGAACTTTCACTCCGTGCAAGCATTCGCGACAAAGCTAATTTTTTCTTTCTTGCTCAGAGTGTAGCAGGCTGCGGGAAGGTACTTTTCCCTGTATCCATATCTCTGTGATGCAGCTCCTTCCTGAGTTTCATATCTTCAAGGTCCATCCGTGCTTGGAGAGTATCTTTTGTTTTGTCGGTATATCGAAGAAGATACCAAGCAAGTGTCACACACGCTTCTCTATGTGCATGACGTCGATTGCGTGTCGAACTTCCAAGTCTTTGCCAAGAAGGTAGGACCCAAAATATCGATCTCTTTTTCCACAAAGGAGCCTTATCACGGAACTCGGGATAGATGTACCGCTGCTCCCTTTCCGTGGATAATTTTAAGATCCTTTACAACCGCAAATATCTCTCCCAAGTATGATTCTTTGAGCTAAAGCGGTCTCCTTTGTCCCATCAAAAGCTTTCTTATTATTGCGGTATGGGTGATCCTGCGGAGGAACCTACGATGCCGCATGTAAGATATTTTTCGATAGTTCTTCAGCCACCGACTAGCTGTACCATCTAAGCACTGGACGCATCCATTGAAGCCTTTTGTCGTCTGGCCCGACAGGTTACCAAGGGCAGGGTAATCATTGATGGTTACGAACAACAATGCGCGAGGATAAAGTTCTCTTTATACTCATCCCATACCCGTACTCCATCGCTCCACAAGATTAGAAGATCTTCAACCAATGGTTTCAGGTACACATCGATATCGTTGCCAGGTTGCGGGCCCTTGGATCGAAGATGGCATCATAATGTACTTCCGCTTCATACAAAGCCAAGGAGGAAGGTTGTAGATACATAGAGTTACCGCCAAGTGCTATGACGATCGCTCATGTTACCGAAAGGATTCATCCCATCCGTACTCAACCCGAACCTTATATTCCTTACATCATATGCAAAGTGCTTCTTATATTTTTCATCGATGTTCCTCCATTGCACGAGTCAACAGGTGTCCGAGCATTCCATCGTTTTACGCTCTTGGCGTGCCATCGTAGCAATTGGGCATGCCTTTTGTTCGCAAACAATCGATTCAGACGGGGAATTATAGGAAAATACCACACCACCTTACGGGGAGATCTCATCTTCTTACGCTTCACCCCGACATCTTCATTATCGATGTCATCATCGTTGTTCTTATACCGCATTGCTTTGCAAACAAAGACTGACCATCCAAATCCGCAAACTCATTGCGATACAACATGCAATCGCTTGGACATGCGTGTATCCTTTGTACTTCCAATCCCAACGGCGGACAACCCGCTTGGCCCGGTACGTACTTGTAGGCAACACGTTACCCTCTGGAAGCAAATCCCCCAAGAGACATAAGAGCTCAGTGAAGCTCTTATCGGACCAACCATTGCTTGCCTTCAACTGCAGTAGTGTAAGCACGGTCTGCAATTTTTTGTGCTCCTCCTTGCAGCCTGGGTACAATGGTGTCGTGGAGTCCTGCACCATATGTTGGAACTTTTGAAACTCTCTTTCACTCGTGAAGTCTCCTCCCATCACGCAACATTTGATCCAGATCGTCGCCGTGGTCGCCGACAAACGTATCTTCAATCTGCCGTCATACCGTTGTCTCCGTCATCTTCAATAATGTGTTACCCTTCATGTACAATCTCATCTTCGCCGTGCTTGGTCCAACAGTATAGCCACCTTGAAACCTCTTCAAGCAAGTGTGCACGACGACTCTATGGTAGAAAAATACTTCGATTTTTGCAATAACGCATGGACAGCACATGTAGTCCGCCAGATTCTTTGACTTAGCGCCGCAGCCATGTTTAGAAAATAACTCACACCATTAAAAACTCGCCCCACAACGGTCCGTGTCATACATCCACCTTTGGTCCATCTACAATTAATTAAATCAAACATTACATACGCATATAATTGCAAATAACAAATAATTGTAAACGATTAGATTTAAAAACATATGTAGCAATTTTGACTATATTAAAATACATCAACCTTTTCCGTTATGTAAATATCCATGTAGCAATTTTTAGTATTGTAAAAATGAAAATAATTGTAAATAGTTAGGATATATTTAGACTATATCAAAATATATCAAACTTTTTCATTGCGTCAATATCCATCTTGCAATTCCTTATTATTTACAAATTTGGAAAAATTGTAAGTACTTAGGATATACTTTGAGTACATTAAAATATATCAACATTTTTTATTAGGTAAATATCCATCTAACAAGTTTTTATTATTTCAACATTTGAAAATACACCTTTTTCATTATGTAAAAATCCACGTGGCAATTTTTTATTATTTACAAAAATAGAGATCAAATTACTAACCTCGAAAAGAAGTACAATACAAATTTTAACAAATTTTTCGCAAGCAGATCGTTGCAATCTACAAATCGAGCAAAGACAGAGCGCTCTCTGTCTTTGCTCGATCGGTCGAGGCGGGGTCACGATTATATAAAGACTTATCATCTGCGGTTCTCGCGCAGAACCGCAGTGATTAGCTCAATGCGCTGAAAAACATATTGCGCGGAAGATAATATCACTACGGTTCTCGCGCCCACCCGCAGTGAAAATGCAAGTATCACTGCCGGTTTAAGAACGACCCGGCAGTGATATATCTCTGCTGGTTGTTGTCTCAAACCGGCAGTGATATCTTGCTTTTTACTGTCGGTTGGTTGCATGAACCGGCAGTGATAAGTTCTCCCCTCCCCAACTTAACTTTCGAACCGGCAGAGATACGTTATCACTGCCAACTCGGTCCTAACCGGCAGTGATATGCCGGCAAGGATTGGCTGTTCTGTAGTAGTGACACGTACAACTAAAAGTGCTCATATGGGACATCCTTAAACCAATTAAGTTATCTAGTTTAACTTTTCTCATTGGAAGACTGTAGTAGTACGGGCTGTTCCATTATGGATTGCTCGAAGGGACGTCCACACTGAGGTGATTATGGAACCAACGTTTACTGATACAACGGTGTATGCCTTGCTATAATGGGGGAGTGAGGACTCCACAAGATCGACTGTTGAGAGTACAACATTGTACGAATATCTTCTGCCGGAAGTGAGTACTCATCAGGTTTAGCCTGTTGAGAGTACAATGGATGTACAAATATCTTCTGCCATCATAGAAAGGGTTTATCATCACCGACTAGTGCAAAGTTAATCTAGTTAATGTAAAGGTTTTCATCATGAACATTCTGACCACTACGCCAAAGGTGCGTGAAACATGTGGCAAAAAGAAAAGGTCATGACTTGTGGGTAAAGTTGTACACCTCTGTAGAGTGTAAAACTATTTGATAGCCGCACTCGCGGTTATGGGCACTTGGTAAAATCATCACATAGTTAGATATTTTTATTTTCATAAAATCTGGTTTCTACCATGTGTTGGTGGAAAGTGGCTCGTGGATATGGTCTTATCACCCATGTTCGTGAATTTACTTATTTGTACTTACATACTGTTATTTTATGTACTAAATTGCTTTTACTTAAAGTTTGTTTGCAATCTACTATTCTATATTTAAATTTCAAACTGGCTTTATGCAAATTAACCATATAAGCCTTTGTTTGAAATGGCTTGCTTATATTATAGGTTTTGCAAAAGTCTTGCTGAATACGAAAGTACTCACTCTTGCTTATTTGATGTTTTTAGGTGAAGTTAGCGAACCTCCAGACAACATATTTCTTGACGTAGGTTGCGGGAACATTATTAGCGAGTTTTTCTAGGGATTATGCCTTATATGTTGTTTGAGGGTTGGATGGGCACACTACAAGACTTTTGCTTCTCTCCGTTGCATTTTTCTCTGTTTTGTAAGACCTTATTGTTAAATTACCATTATTAAATGTAACAAAGAGTATGGATGTGATATCAATTATTGTAAATGTGTGTGCTAGCCACTGATCATGGGACTAGTACTGTATGCACATAGATTCTTATTTTAGCATTTTATGCCAAAAATAAGGGTCGCTTCATAAACCCAACAATTGGTATCAGAACCTGAATTCTTGATCCGTGTATGCCCAATATCATGCCGTGATCTCTGGGAAGTGGTGTCACCAGTAATGTGGCAACGTCGGGTGCGATGGTGAAGGAGAGTTCTACCGTCTCGCTGCATTATCCGATGCTCACGAAGAGCAATTATGCAGCATGGGCAATCGAGATGAAGGTGTATATGAGGGCTCAAGGATTGTGGGACACGATCAAGGACGGCATCATTGATGTGTGCAAGGATCGGATGACCTTGGCAGCTACCTATGGAGGCATCATGGAGGAAACTCTCTTCCTACTGGCCAAAAAAAAGATGTCTAAAGTTGCGTGGGAGACGTGAAGACGATGCATCTTGGCACAGATCATGTGAAGGAGGGGATGTTGCATGCATATTTTGTTGAGGCAGATGCTAAAGACGCAACAACATTACTCTGATCCTGAGTTGAGTTTGTCGTAGATGTGTTCGCCATCCTAACTCGAGTCTATGGGAGATGAGTCCAGGACGTTGAGGAGATGTGTTCGCTATCCTATGTTGAGTATGAGTTGGACAAGTCATAGTTGAGACCGATTGCCTCAACGAGTTAAGAGTCAATAAGTCTTTATTAGAGGGGAGATTGTTGGAAACTAATCAAGACTTGCTAAAATTGTTAACTTGATGTATCGTGTAAGACAAGTAAAGATCACGATGCAATTGGCAATCGGATCAAATCAGTTGGTTTATTTCCTTAGTTAGGCGTTCCAAATTTAGTTGTTGTCTTGGTTAATTAGCAAGTTGATTGGATGGTATGTCCATTATAAATGGGCATGTATCTCATGAATTTGAGAATAACACAAACATAAAACGACACAAAACGAGAAAAGAAAAAAAGACGTCAAGTTGTGGCGATGTCGAAATGAATCTCTCTGTGTGCTATTATATTTTTCCACGTGTTCGTGTGCGTGTGTTCATGATTCAGGGCCTAAACCCAACAAAAGACAGCCTTGCAGGAGGGGCTCTCGATGATGTTTTTTCTGTAGAGGTTCGCCTTTGTGTTGAGTCGCTTTGAGTAGAGAGCGAAAACCTTGAGCTTGAGTGGCTGCCGCGTGCCCCAGATTTCCTGAGCGTCCCAGTCAAGGCCACCCTGGTCCATCTGCATTCTGTAGGCACGACGCCTCGCCCTGAAGTCATCTGCACCCCACGCGATGATCCTGTGTTGGGAAATCAGTTAGATTGTTTCATTATTTAGGCTTTCTATATTTAGTTATTGCCTTGGTTAGCAAGTTGATTAGATGATCTGTTCATTATAAAAGGACATATATCCCGTGATTTTAAAAATAGCACAAAACAAAAACAACACAAAAAGAGGAAACACATCAAGTTGTGGTGACATCTAAAAAATCGCATGTGTTCATGATCCGGGGTTAAAACAAACACGTTTACAGAGTCTCACAACCAAGTCACTTACTTGATGATCTATAATATGGTATTTATTAAAGGAACATGAAAACGTAAACATCTATCAATCATCTATATGATTGACCTAAATCCTAATTTTTGCCTCTTTGAGAATCTTTTTTAGTAGTTTAGCCCTCTAAAAAAATTCATCATTTTATTTGCTAATTAAGGCTTAGCATGAGACTTTCTAAATTCAAAATGATTTAATATGATTGTCAAAATTATTTCGTTTCAGTTCTTTATGCTTGGAGGTATTTTTTAGATTTTTTTGAGTGCATTTGCTATTTTATTCAAGCTTTTTTGTATTTTACAAAAATAAAAACTAAATTAAATATTGGAAACACCCTTCGGGCCAAAATCCCGCCTAGCCAACCCAGTCTTCCCTCCAGATCGATCCATTTTCCCCGCGAGTCAGCCCGCATGTGCCAGCCCACTGCCTCTACCCATATCTATGCTGTGGCCTAACCCGTCGCACATTCGCACCATGTCACTGATAGGTGGGACCCACCTATCAACGCACTGTTCTTCGTCTCCATGATGGAATCTAAGTATGCGTAGTGCATGCCGCTATGTTCGTGTTGGATTCCGTGACACATGCACGTCAAGACCGCTATATATAGCGCACTAGTATTGCCAGGTCTTATTCATCCAAAGCCAAATTTTGCCACTATCGGTGAGTCCTTGTCCTCTTGGTCTTCACCCTTAGGTTTGTTATCTTGTGTTCTACCCGGTGCACACCCTCTCGTCAATGGAGCACCGTCGGAGGTCGCTATCACAATAGAGGTTATCACCGCCGTCGCTCTTGACACACCACACTTGTCATCGGTCACCAACTGTCGTGACATACGTGTCACCAAGATCGCCTCGTCGAGCTCGTGTTGATGGTACCACCCGGTGGTCCAAAGGTGGTGTCATCGAAGCTTGCTAGAGTTTTCCACCGCTTTCGCGTCGCCGTATCGTCGCTTGCGATGACCATTGGTCCCCTTGCTGGTGCGCATCGAGTCCCCGACATCGTCTACTCTAGATTGATAGCTTCCGTAGTCCCAGCCGTGCCGCCATGCACCGTCATCGTTGTTCACCATAGTTGCGCCACCGCTTGCCATTGACCCTAGGTCCCAATGTCTCTGCCGCCAACGTGTCACTTATGTGGCAACCACATAGATGCCAAGTCAGCTGCCATGCAAGTAAAAGTCCAGATCAGATCTAAATAGATCTAGTCCTTCATGATTCATGTCTAAGATATATAGGGCCCACATATCAGAGAGTCAATTCATGCATCTAGTTCATCGTAGACAAGGTACTATGTTCATGGACCGAGTCCATAGACTGAGGGCCCACATGTTAGCCTCTAGTTATTTTCCTAAATTCCAAAAATTTTAAAAGAAATTTGAAATATTCCCCAAGCCCACTTGTCAGTCGCTCAGAGAGGAATATTCTTGGAATATTCTCCTTTCTCTCTCAATTTCTAGGATTCATTTGTCCAATAAATCTTTCGAGAGTCTGTTCTCCTTCATGAAAACCCTGATTGAGTTTGTTCAAGTTCCTAAATTTATGCAAAAATTGAACCCTATACTATATTATATTTTATTTGATTTTTGGATTTTTTTTTGCCTCTGGTTCGTATTTATTTACTTTTTGTCGGTCATTTCGCTTAGATGTTTAAGTGTCGGGAGTATTCAAAGGAGAAGAATTTACTCAAGATCAAGTTTAAGAATTATTCTAAGGCAAGTTGTGCTTTGATCGTGTTGAACTCAATTTTATAAAAGTTATTTTGTTTCAAATTATTTCATGCTAGTTTTAATTATAAACTGTTTAATTATATTGGGAATTAGTTATGCAATTATTTGGATTATACTAACCTTCTCATTTTAATGTCATGATCATTTGTAATCGTAGGATGGATAAATAATAGTTGGTCACTAATATATCACTAACGTGGATTGGTTAGAATATGATTAGTGTACTTAGCCATGCAATGGGTTGTCAATATCATTTTGAAGTGCAAATTTGAAAATAACTAATTGTCTATGGAACATATTTATGAAAAGGATGTGTATTGTCACACGATGATGATATTGATGGCATGTGCTACATGGGATAATTAACTGAGGTGGTAAATGATTTAGATTGAGGCAAGTGGCAAGAAGCTATGAGCCTGGGTAGGTATGTGTGACATTGGGTTGGTATGATTTTGTGTGATCAAGTGATATGGTTGATGTGAACAAGTAGATCGGGAGTCTTTCCTCGGTCAATTAAGGATTTAACCTTGTAAGCCATTGAACTAGGCTAATCATACAACCACTTGTCTGTTATGGGCCAGACCTAACTCATTAAGTTACTAAGTTTTGGCATGTGATACCTTAGGGGTAAACTAAGCTGTGTGCGAGATCGAGGAATATGTGTGTTGCAGTGGCTCCACATCTTGAACATTTATCATTCCTAGTTCAACGATGAGTTCCTTCTATTCTTCTGCTCTGTATGGGGGGTGGAATGATGGAATGATGAATTGTTATCCTCAGCAGTGCAAAAACAAAACCATACTTTATAGCGTTGTTATGTATCAACAAGTCCAGTAATAGTATCTAAGTGTTCTTCTAGTGTATGGGTATCCAGCAATCATAATCATTGTAAACTAACCATTCATGTATTAAGGATAATGTCAGGTGACAATACATTAACAAGCTATGATACCATAAATATCAACAAGCATACATTGAGAATCAACATTATTTGATATATCAACACAAGAAGACCTTAGAGCTTTTCCATATCTACTATTATATGTGCCATAGCTTCCACAACATAAGCTTTTTGATTCTCCCTGAAGTTCCATAACTCCGGCACAGTGTCTATTTGTTTGACACCAATAATCGATTGACGTCCAGTTATATCTCTTAATCCCTACAAAAGCGATCATGTTGTTGTGAAAAGGGTGTCTCGTATTTTATCAGTAACCATGTCGAATTAAATACTAGAAATATTTATATTACCTCTATAAGTTCAGTTTTAGCTTCTTCTAGCTCTACATTCGCCCTACGGTCCTTAATGATGAGTGTCGTGTCAAGAGATTGAATATCTTATAATTTGTCATTTATATTTTTCAGTTTTTCTTTTATCTCATAAATCTTTTCGGTTAACTCAGACTTTCCCTTCAGTTGTTCTATCTCTACCTCAAGTTTTTGTTTTGCATCCAACAGTTTTTCCATTTTGTCTATTTTACCAAATCAGATTTCAATTAATTTAGATCAAAAACATATAGGAATTAAGAGAGCACCCAACTGCAACAAACATATACTATGAGAGGGGATTACTTCACACAACATGTACTTAAGTAATGATATGTAATACAAAAGAGTTGGACCTCTTAAGTGGCATACCCATGGGTTGTACAGAAAAAGGATAAGCCAGCAGTACATATGACAAATAAAACCATATCGCAACTACTCACCAAACCCCAAGTTACACTATCCTTCTCGACAACCAACTAACCCCTTGCTGTCCTATAGTTGGAATACCATAATTTTTAGCTCAAAAGCCCAAACATAGGAACTCATATACTTTATAAAACTAAACAAGAATACCTACAATTTTTTAGTTATCCATCTTTTTTAATTACTACATCTAATCCATCGAATTAAGCCCAGAAAGCTGATATGTCGTCACCCAGGATAGTAGACTTAACAATTTCGTAACTATTTTTATACAACTACAAATTAAGCAAACCATGATATTTTGGAAATCTAAAGGAAATTTTCTAGCTTTATCTAGTTATTGAAATAATTTAATTTGGCCTCTAAGCAGCCCTAATATGCAATTTACCGCAGCTGCATCCAACAGAAACATATTCTGGACAGCAGGATTTCAAATGGCCATAACCTTTAACGCTTAACCAAATTTCATGTTCTTGATCTCTAATGAAACTTAAGACAATAATCTACAATTTTCACAACGTCCAACCCCTCTAAAAATGACCAAAAGTGCCACAAAATGCTGCCCTAAAAACGCAGTTAGCACTGCTCGAGTCCAGAGACTACCTACAATCAGATTTTACTCTAACCAATCTAAATCATAGCACCATCTCAGGTAACAACAGCATCATAGCCATGACACAAGAAATAATTTGATCGCAGTCCTAACACAGGAACCCAAACACCCAAAACAACATATAGTTATACCTTAACTCGACAAATCGCTGGGAGGCCAAGGGGTGGCTGGGGCAGAGGTCGTTGTGGGGAAGGATGCCGAGGCGGAGGACGCTAATGGGGAGGTCACCGCAGGGGAGGATGACGAGGGGTGCGGCCAAACAAGCGAGGAAGAAGGCGAACAGCCGACGAGGAGGATGCTGTGGAGGAGGACACCGACGGGGAGGTTGCCGCAGGGGAGGACGCCGAGGGGTGCGGCCGAACGGGTGAGAAAGGAGGCGAACATTTTTCAATTTCATTTGGTTGAGGAGTGCGGTGAGCAAAAAACCTAGAACGATATATAAATACTTTGTAGTGTTATCACAGATGATTCTATTAAAAAACCGTTTGTGATAATCTAAAATTATAGATAGTTCTATTTAAAAACCGTTTGTGATGACTCCTATTCACATCACTAACGATTTTTTGCAAAAACCGTTTGTGATATTCGATTATCAAAGACAGTTTTACAAAAACCATCTATGATTATATATAATACAGACGGGTCAAAACCGTTTGTGATGAGGCGTCTAATATAAAGCCTTTTTGTAGTAGTGTATGCACATAGAACCCTTTTTGGTATTCCAAGCCAAAAAGGAGGGTCCTCACAATTAGTGTTTGACATTGGTATTATCAGGAGTTCCTGGTATTCATGGATCCCAAAAAGTATAATTAAGGGCAAAGCATGAAGATTAAGGATGTTGTTTCTAGAAATGATTAAGGGGTCAAGTTTTGATCATTTTAGTGATAGGTTTTGTCTTTGTTTTGGAGGTACTATTAATAAGGGGGTGCAAGGCTAGTAGCTTGAGATTTGTGAGGATCAGTTGCTAGTTGCAATGCACACTAGTCTCTCTAGCTCATATCTACTCAGAGGAAGCCAATAAACCAAATGAGGATGCTAAAATTGGACTCGATGTGAAATTTCAAAGTTTTGTTAGAAAATGTCAATCAGAGTCAGATGATCCAAGTGGGTCAAACCATCAGTAGGACAAATTCAATAGAGGATAATTTCTGCGAATTTCAATGGGAGTTAGATGATTCGGGTGGGTCAGACCAACAGTCGGATTAATTCAACAGAGGACATGTTCTGAAATTTTCAACAGGACTCAGATGATCCGAGTGAATCGGATCATCGGTCAGATCAATTCAACAGAAGACATGTTCTGTAGATTTTTGTGTGACTTAGATGATCTGAGTGGATCATCATTGGTTAGATCAATTTGACAAAAAAAGGTGCTCTTGAAAATTTGCATAGGGTCAGATGATTCGGGTGGGCCAGACATTTCGGTTATGCATAACTGCTATACTTCTGAACAATGGAAGCATTTAAGCCGAATAATCTGAGTGTCTTAAACAATCTAACTCAAAAGTAGATTTTGAAAATATGTGTCTACTGACTAGTTTATAATAAGTGGAGCTATATATAGACACTACGAGGATTCTTGTGGAGATGTGGATGACTCCATATTAGTGTTCACCCTAACGAGGACCTTGAAGAGCATATTGAAACTTGGATTAAAGATCCTTTCAATGCTTGAGAGAGTAGATAGGACTAGTTTGTTCATCACTCCTAATTGTTTGACCTTGTGAGGTTCAAGTGAGCGTTTTGGGTTTATTACTCTTGGAGGTTGGTGACTCCTAGATGGCTTAGAGGTGATTGGGTCGTGACCTTGATGTAGAAGGCCCCGGTAGTCCTGTGAAGGTTAGGAGTCTACCTATCCAAAGTGGAGAAGGACTAACACGAGTTGATGGCATGATTCCTTGCACGATTTCAAGTAAGAGCTAAACTCTTGCGAGAGTGCTCCAACAAGGAGTAAGGGAGATTGTCAAATCTCGAAGACCTCAGTAAAAAATCGGTTATGCCTCTTGTTTCTTTTACATTTCCACATTTACTTGGTTGTATTTATATTCCTATATGTGTGTAGGGTTAGAATTAGGTTGCAAAACTCACATAGAAACACTAGGCATCAAATATCACCTAGATGTGTGTAGGGTTGGAATTAGGTTGAGCTAGTAAAGTTACAATTTTAATTAATCCTTTGTTGCCAAAAGAATCCCAATTCACCCCCCTCTTGGGCATCCAATCCACTTCAATAAGCCAACTATACTTCATATAAAAATCCAACAAAAGACACCCACAGCCATAGCTTGAGCACAATCGACACCTAAAAGGCATAGTCATCTGCTCCAATCTAGTGGGTTGTTGATGCGGATATGCTATCAGCTTGGCCCACATCCTTTGTGCGGCTTAGTCCAAAGAGAGAAGTGATCGTGGTCATTGGCGTTTGATCGAGCGGTCAGAAGATTAGGGTTTGAGTTAAACCCTAGAGCTCCTTTTAGCTGTCGGATTGGGTCGGTGTGGATGTCTCGGATCATTCCACGTCTCGTGTTGTGGTGTCCGTTGGATTACCTATATGGATGGATTGGATGGTTCCGTGTCATGCGCTGTGAGGACCCCCTAAATGTTTCACATGTGTACGGTGAGGACTTCATCTCCCTCGCAGAGCTATCGCCGTATTGGAATTGGATTGCGCCGCCGTGTACGAGTTAAAATCCAAGCTAGCATAGACATCGAGGCTATTTAAGGGGACCTCGTCCGAGCTTCATCATGATCTTGTGCAGCTTTTGGTCGGAGCGGTTTCACTCAAGTTGTTGTCATCTACGCATGGCAGCTAGTCGGAGTTGGAATTGAAGTCGCCACGGTTTTTCGTCAAGCTCATCACCGTCAAGCCATCTCTACCACAGGCAAGGGTAGATCTGGAGTCGTAGTGTTGCGCCGGTGCAAGTTCGTGAGGTTTCCGCGAGCTTCCGCCGTAGTTCACCGAGTTTGTTGCCATCATCCACAACGTCGGTAACCTTCGCCATCTCGATCATGGCCGGAGCCACTATAAAACCCTACGGTTGGGTGATGATGTGTGTGCCAGGTGGTGCCAAGCTAGTGCCTTGTCAGTAGCTTTCACTTGTGTGTCGCCCGCGTGGCATCTAAGTCAAGTGCCGCGTCAGTCGTCGGTCAAACTCCCATGGACCGAGTCCACCATGGGCTCGCATTGGTCCGTGGAGTGGGTCCATAGACCCGTGGTCCCACCTGTCAGCGAAATAGAATTTTTTTTCCGGATTTATTTTATTCGGTAAAATAGCATTGCTGACGTCATAATTAGATTTTCCCATACAAAAATAATTCGGCAAAAAACCCAAATAGCCTGTGATGTCAGCATAACATCATAAATCCCAATTTCTAGTAGAAAAGTAATTCGGTTAATTAGGTTTTATTCTTTTTCTTTTATTTCAAACTTTAGATAGCTTGTTCTTCCTTATACGAGCTCCGATTGAGGCAGTTCAAATTTTTAAAAATTGTAAAATTAAGATCTATTTAATGGTGGATTTTATTTTATTTTTAGAGTTTATTTACTCTCTATTTTGGTATTTATTGGTATTTTCTCTTGTTATGCGTAGACATTGAAATGCTTGGAGTGTCCGATGGAGAATCGTTGACTCAAGACCAAGGTCGAGAGTAAGACCAAGACCTTTTCCAAGGCAAGTTGTACTTTGATCATGTTGAACCTAGTTTTACAAAACTGCTATATTGATTTAAATTAATGCATGTTATTTCATGTGTACAATTGATTTCAAATTAGTTTGGGATATAATTATTCAACCCAATTGGAATATACCTACCCTGTCATTTGTATGTCATGATTATTGTCACCCTAAGATGGTTCATTATTAGTTGGTTGCTAATAGATGTCAATATGGGTTGGTTAGACTGTGCTTAGTATGCTTAGCCATACCACATATAACTCATGTCTTTTGGAATATCAAAAGTGAATCTTGATTAATGGAATATAGAACATGTTCATGGAATTTGTGTCAGGTGTTGTCACACAATGATGTTGAGTTGTAGTGACAGGGTTATCACGCAACGATGTTGACTTGTTCATGGCACATGATGCATGGTAATCAACTAGAGTGGTAAATGATTTATATTGAGGCAAGTGGCAAGGGGCATATTGCCAAGGTGGGACAGAATGGTAGAGAGATTGTAGAAGTCTTGCCTCGGTCAACCTAAGGACTTAACCTTGCAAGTCTTTTAACTGAGTCAAACATGCAACCACATGTCTGGAATGGGACGGACCTAGCTGATTAATTTGCAATGTTTTAGCTTTGGTACTACCAGTGGTGGTGTGAGTCCCGAGTTAAACGGTTCAACTCACATGGCTCAAGACGCCCCTGTTGTGGTGGTTATAACCCTTTAGTGTTGAAACCTTAGCTGGTAGTACTGGGTTAAGACATAGCTTTGTAAAGGCTTTGTCATGATCTCTCTGCAGCACACCAAAGGAAGTGTGCTAATAACGTTGCACAAAGAGATGATCATGTTGTGTGGGTAAATGGCATAACCTCTGCAGAGTGTAAAACCTATTCGGATAGCCGTGCTCACGATATTGAGCAATGCTCAGGAATTACAATCAAGGGTTAGATTTTGTAAAATAAAACTTGGAATGGGAGGCATGATGCCATTGGAAAGTTTGGAATATAATTTAGGGATGTGAGCCAGTTTCCTTGGATAATTATCTAAAAGTTACATATTACTGCTATTTGTTTTACAATTATTTCAATCTATTTATTATATTCTTTATAAATGTTACTTTATTGCAAAATAGCCATATTAGTGATTCTTTTGGAATAAGCCTTGCATATAGATAAAATAGAATTGCATTCCGTGCACAACTTGTTGAGTCTTTAAGTACTCACCCTTGCCAACAACAAATCACCAGTTGAGGAGGAGTCTACACCAGCTTTGGAGGAGTATCCAGAAGAGACGAATGTTTAGGGTGCGAGCCTTGTCAGTTGCCTGTGGTATACTGAAGGGTTTATCTACGTTTTCGTTCTGCTACAATTTAATTTGTTATCATAATTTAGCCTTGTGTGGCAAAGTCATGTATGGTCGACCATAAGGTCAGTCAATAGGTTAATAATTAATATATGAAGTCCTTTATTATGTTTCCACTGTGTATGATTGTGATATTTATCTATGTTAAGCCTGTGTACACTAATGTGATCCTGGACTAGTGCAATATACACAAAGGGTCCGTATTTGCATATTCGGGTCTCAACAAAGGTGGTATCAGAGCCATACTGACTATAGGTCTTCACCCTACTTAGACTGGTCGTCTCTTTATAATCTTCAAAATTATTTTCTAAAGTAAAAAACTTAACTTGAAAGAAAAATAAGTTCTTGACGTATCTCATTCTTCTATTCTTTTCCCTTACTGAAATTTCTTTATATTTTCCTTGCTGGATCGGGTTAAAATCTTACCTGATTTGTTTTGTATAGATGACGATATACCACACCTAAAGAGAAAGCATTGAGTACCATGCTGCTACCCTGAAGATAGTAAAGAAAGGAATCGTCGAGCTTGAGGATGAGTGGATTAATGAAGTGTCCCTAAAGCTAGAAGACCCAGTGCTTAGAGTAGCCGGTTGAGACTCATGTGTGGGAGTCACGTCTGCTAAAGATAGGAATGTTGTCCATGTAGGCGGTAGCTTTGTATACTTAGGTTGAATTGGTTCTCTCATGATTGCTGAGTGTGCAATATGTGTTGCATAGCTCTTAAGATTATGTAAGCAATCATGCCAAGTTATTAATATTGATTGCTTAAGTAATTGGGTTAAACCTATTCTCCCCTACATTAGGTTCCCTACTTCTTACCTATGCTATTTCTCTCTCCCCTAACCCTGTGAAGCAATCAACAGATGGTTCAAACTAATGGAAACAACGGAGTTAGTGGAAGTGGTAATCAGCCCAGTGAGAATCTCAATAATGGATCTGTTTCCCAACCGTCACCTCAAGTGGACATGCAGAACTTTGGAGCGTTCTTGGCTGCTCAGACTCAGTTAATGCAGGCAATGGTTAATAATTAATATATGAAGTCATTTATAATGTTTCCGTTGTGTATGATGTGATATTCATCTATATTGAGCCTGTGTGCACTAGCATGATTCTGGATTAGTGCGATATACACAGAGGGTCCATATTTGCATATTGAGTCCCGACATTGCTGCACTTCAACATAAGTATTTTAGTATCATATTTGATTTTGTGGATTATGCTATTGAGGAAAGAAAACTAAAGGAGTATCGTATCTCTATATTTAATCTTAGAGCACCAATTCATGAGTCATGGATTGTAGTAATCCTCAAAGGATTCATTTCCTCAAGCTTCAACGTAGTCTGAACCAAAATTATGCAATTTCACAAGAGTACCTAATGTACTCAACAGGCTATATGGTAAATGAAGTATAGATGCAGGGAAATCAAAGGAGTTGTTATATGGTTTACCTTAAGCCTTCTCAGGACCTGTTTGTTTTAGCTTTTGATTATGGATTCTGGCTCCAAAAGCAGAATAAAAACAAACAGTCCGATTCTAGAATCCGATTATCACAATTCAGCCCACCCATGTACACTAAAATCTACAATTCACTTCATATGTGTTTTTAGATTTCAGTTTTTGGAGAATCAGCTTCTCTACAACCACAAGCCAGAATCAGGCCCTGAGTAGTTGTGACAACAATACCATATAATAATTTATAAAACAAGCATTTCAAGATTTGGTTCACTATCTAGCAAATTATACTGAAAACATTAATTCAAAGATTACTTATGCCAATATACTGGAATCACCCATAGACACAGATTTATATACCGAAAGCATGGTGTATTATTTGAATATTATATACCGAAAGCACGGTGTATTCGAATATTGTACAACTCTGCAGTGTGTACCCAACTTTACCTACACGATACCCCAGGTAGCTAAAATGAGGATACCAAGGTGTACTAGAACTACAAATATCAATTCCTTTCGCCCATTAATTTATAAAGGTCAAATCGATTGAGCCGGGGTGCACCCGGCTGTCTCGACTCGATAACCAATTAACCATCTACTGTTGTGTGAATTGGATGGGCGATCCACATGGATACCTGAGAGGCCATCTAGGCATCCAATCCCACCCCTATGAAGCACAGGGTGAGGTTAATACATAGAACAACTGAACAAGCATGTCGACTAGGCCTCAGAGGCTAATACACAGAAAAAGCATGTCGACTAGGCTTAATGGCACGTAGTATATTCAGACGCCATTTGCTTCAGGTGAGGCAACATATGACAAACCATAGTACTCCCATACTTAACCACCACCTCACCTCCGCCAAAATAGTTTTAATGGTAGCATAAACCATTGCTTATTTGATATCTTTCCATTTCAATAACCAAGTAAGCGTGTGCATAGTTTTCTACCCTACCTAGGATTTGTTAAGCTCTATATAACCTATCCTAGGTCGATCAAGGAGTATCAATAATATCAAGTCAGGCATTAGCAACGGTAAATAACAACACATAACTATTCATCATCTCATTGCAAATCACAATAATTGAAAATATAGCATACACATCTAATAACTAAAAAATACTAACTACTAGGTTTAACATGATCAAGGAAATAACTTTCCTTTTGGCTCAGCTTAGCCATAACACCCTTCATCTTCTACAGCTTGTCCTCCTCCAGCGGTGATGGGTTCTAACGCAAAGAAGGAACACCAAATAAACAACAACGCCAAATATAAACACCAAAAGAACACAAAATGCATTTCTACAAGGATAGGCTTTTGTCGGGGATCACCGGAAACTTTAACAGTGTGTCGATGGGTTAGGGTCTGAACTAGGGTAGTACTAAACCAAGCTAAACGGGGAGGACAACTTATATGGCGGTGATCAGAGAGTCGTATATATAGTGTCTGGAACCGGTTTGACTCGGTGGAAAAACGTGCGGGAAAGGCACAAGTCGGCCATACACGTGTATGGAATCGATCTAACTCGGCTAAATCAGTGTCAATTTGGTCGTCCGACAGCGGTGACGGCGAGGGTGGACGTTTTCTGGCGAACGGCTGGCACGATTTGTTTGGTTGGACATAAGAGATGAGTGGTGTGGGCTGGCATAGGTTTACAGGCACTATTGCGGATCGGGCATGCACAAGCGGTTCGAAACCGCTTTCAGAAGCGGTTTTAGAACCGCTTATAAGCAACCGGGAGTGATACCTCGTCGGGTATCACAAGCGGTTGTGGTTCGACATTTCCACAAGCGGTTGGTGTTACCAACCGCTTGTGGAGAGGCTCTCTCCAAAAGCGGTTGGTATTACGAACCGCAAGCGGTTGGAGTTACCAAGCGCTTGTGAAGAGTCTGACAGCGTAGCGTTTTGATTATATTCAATATAGAATATGTTTTCAGAGGGGTTTTTGATATAGATTTTGACAATTAAAATAAATAGAACTTCATGAGTTTTTTTGACACACTTAAATATATATATATATATATATATTAGTCATTAGTATTCATTCAGATAATTACAGATCACTAAAAATGAACAAGTTGATCGATGAACACATGAAATAATAAGCTAGCCACGTCTTTTACAACTTTCAAAGAATAAAAGGGCGAATGTTGAGCTCATTTCTTGCGTGCGTCGCTCTTTGTGCCCTTGGTCGACGTTGATGTCAGTTTACTGTCCTTATTTCAGACAATCTCTCCAACCATTTGCGTGGAACTCGCCTTTGGTGGATACAATCTCATCGACAATAAAGCCGATGAGTTGTTCTTGGATTGCTGCAACCCGGTGCGGCGGGATCACGTCTTGCACATCGATGTTGGGCTGACAAAGCGGGAGGTAAATAAATCTCTGGACATGTAATTATTAAAGTGTAAGTACTAAGAAATTGACATGTGCACACTACCTCAGCGTTGGTTGTCGGCACATCACCGTGGGTAATACTTTGCATATAGTGGCACACATAATAGCCACATAGGTTGTTTCCACCCGTCTGTTGTAGAACCTGTGATGAAATTTGAAAGGACCACGATTATTGGGATGAAAAACTGTTACGGCATATTAATATTCTTTAATCGTACTCGAGTGCTTAATTGTACATCAAATTCGTTCTCGAAATCTCCTTGTTGCTTCTTTCAAACCGTGCGAATGTCTGTGTGATGCGTTAGTATGAATGGTAATTATCGAGTTGGAATAATTAGCAAGGTATTTCAATATATATAATAAGGAAAACCATCGTATATATATGTGCTATATACTGTTTAGGGTGTCAATGATAAATTGAAATTTTTCACGGAGTCCTTTTTGAGTCTTGAACAATGATTTGGCTGCTATCAAGCTTGATGACAAGCAGGATCCAGTGAAACCTATTCATGTATTGCAACATATATGTAACTAGTTAGCTAGTAGTATTATAAATGCCTTGGAAAATATAAGAACGAGAGGTTGTATATATACGTACTCGAAGTTGAAGGGCAGAAGTATGTACGGTTTGTAGTGCTGTCCCAAGAATGCATCGAGAATGTAATCTTCAAGTTCCTTTCGATTGTATCCAAAGACGAACTCGTTAACAATCTCTGGGTCGATGAAGCCCACGTTGAAGATATTCTCTTTTCTACATCGTTGTATCTCCATTCTACATAGAAAGGTATAAGTTTAATAGTTGCAATTTTATTGTACGAGGAAGCACACGGTAAAGGTATGAGCTTGACACTTACAGGCACCAGCAGCTCATGAGAGACACGTTGATGGAGTCGGCATGGTAAATATTGTATAAGTCGTCAAATTCGAGCCATATGGTGTTGTCCCCGCGATAAAAATCATCTTCTTTGATACGGAGGGGGAACATCGTTCTTCCTTGAGCGGACTCTGTCATGTACCATTCGTGAAATTGCCGCATCTTGGTTGGCAGATCCTTTATCTCATTTGGGTCAATCAGCTCCCGGCCCAACTGAAATTGCCATCTGACCTTTGTTGCCATTGGGATATCATCTATTAATCCAAGAGCTGCAGCTGTGGAACTGAGTCCTGCCTCCTTCATAAACCTCTCGAGGTTCTCCTGATCTTGGTCTCTCTTCTTCTTCTTTGCCGCTACCGACCACGTTTATTCTTACGTAGCCTTAATTATTGTCCGTTCATAGTTGGACGGCACAGGCAGTGGCTTTGCACGGCATGTCGCGAAGTGTTCTGCCGCTTTTGGATCGGTTGGTACCTTTGGCTCTACCTTCTTTTTTGCGAAGTGTGCAGCCACTTCTGCTTTAGTGACCGCGTCACTCTCCTCCTTATTCATATCATATGCCCTCTTTGGAGGTTCCTTTACCTTGGTCGATCGGTGGACTCCGCCTTCTTGGGAGCAAAGGGAGCCTTCATTCTATTATCGAGCTTCTTCCTCGGAGGAGATGGTGGGCGTGGTTTTCCTAGGGGGTTCTTTTTGTTTGAGATCTTTGGTGGTGGAGTAGGGCTTGCGTGGAGCGGGTGGAGACACGAGAGGCGCTGGTGGTGGAGTAGGGCTTCGCTCTGCTTTTCTTGGCGAGGCATTGCGTGGCGGTGACGTTGGAGGCGTGGGTTGCCGTGGTGGAGATGCGCGTCCATAGCAGCTAGAAATATGATGTACCGTTTGCGCCAAAGGATGATATTGTGGAGGGCCTGTCCAAGCTTGGTCACGTCGTCGCCTCCAAAGAATATCGAGGTGAAGTTCTTCAAATCCGCTCGGCACCTCCTCCACCGCGACCTTTGAGTAACCCGGGGTATCTCGTTGCGATGGAACATCCGCCCACTCCACCGGATATGCCATGCCATAAGCCACCTTGATGGAGAGGTTACGCGCATCAACATGCAGCTCACATCGGCGGCGAACCCTTATGTCATCCACGGGATAACGGATAGCAAGGTGTCCGCCTGGGGCCCGGTGGGCGCAGCAGCTACTTCGCCGCCGCGGAGGGGCGATCACTGTCGTCCGGTGATTGCTCGGACCTAGTCCTTGAAGCTTGCCGAGGGCAATTTGTACTTGTTGCGCAACTATGTCGCCGATGCTAGCCGGGTTGCTCGAGCTCTTGTTCCAATTGGTACACTTTACGTGATTCTCTTGATTTGCTTCTATGCTGGCTCCTCAGACGTATGTGTGTCCTTCGCGAAACCATACTTCCACGGCGTCGGCTTGCCCATACCTCGTGTCCGTCACCGGTGCTCGGGGTTTTCAAGGGCATGTGTTAGCTCATCATTCTCCTATCCGCACCAATGTACCGCCGAGGCGCTCAACAGCTTGTACAATCCTTTGGCGACCTCTTGTACTCTGGTGCCATCACCAAACTGCCGTCATCCGAAAGGCTCCCCATGACCCATGAACCAATTGCGCAGCGCTGTCCCCTGAGCGGTAGCCGGTGTGACGTCCTTCGCCATTAATTCTTCTTTCCGCTTCTCCCATTTTGGTACAGCCTTGATGTAACCACCGGTGCCAAGATGGTGGTGGTATTTCTTCATCTGTGAATTGGCCTTGTTCTTCTGACTCGCGGCCTGGCCTTCAGCTGACAGCTTGAACTCCTCGAATGCTTCCCAGTGATCCGCCAACTTAGGAAATTGGTTGAAGTCGGGTCTTTCTCCCTTCTGCACGTACTTGCGGCTGAGAGACGTCTTCCAAGCCTGAAACATTGTTGCCATCTTCTTCAAAGTAAATTTCTTGGCCTTGTCTTCGGACCCTTGAGGAAATGTGAAATTTTCCTTAATATCTTGCCGAGCGAGGTCCTTGGTAGCTTGAGGAACTTCGCCCATTTTACGATGCTAATTGGGACGTGATCCCTCACGTGGTAACCGCAAGTGTTGTTATGCGCCCAAGCGCTAAAAGAGGGGCAACCGTATCCTTCGTTGTTAACGTCGGTAAACACGTGCTTCGTGGGGCGGCTTCTTGTTAGGTCCCGATGCTTGGATTGGTTGCTCGATGCACGGGCTTGAAATACATAAACATATGTACAAACGTGTCAGAGTGTATTATATTAATGAGTTGCGATTAATTAACATGTCTACGGGGATTATATTCTTCTGGCTGTACCTCATCCTGGTCGGAACCAGTGTTATCGGACTCAGCGGCAGCAGCGTTACCATCACCTTCGATGGTACCCAGCGCGATGGAGTACAACAAGAACTGTTCTCCCTCATCGAACGTAGGGTCACCACGTCCTGGTTGCGCCATCTATACTAATTCCGAAAAAATGTTAACATAAATATCATATTACTTTGAAACAACCATATTACATATTACAACACAAGCATATTATTACATAAATCTCTACACCAAGCATTAAGTACTCCGGCGTGTTGGAACTAGCCCAAGGATCAAACACGAACTCGTGATGATATTTATTAGTTAGTCATTTTGATCGTGATGATTTGATCGTTTTGTATATGAATTCTACCTAAAATTGATATGCAAAACTAAATAGATGAAACTAAAATATGTACATAGCTAAAATTTGAAATAAAAATTAGATGAAATTAGTAGTTAAATTTATATACAAATCCTAAACTAGAACTGAAATTCAAAATTAAATAAAAAACAACAAAATAATAAAAAGAAAAAAGAAAACATGCATTGTTATGTAATTCCATACTAAGTGAAAAATATACGTGTTGGTTTAATTTAGAATTAAAATTTCAAGCAAGCGAGCACTTGTGGGCATTTCACCGAACATGATGGTGGGGGCAAGAACTAGAGAGGAGGACGAGCGGCACAAGCAGCTACCTCGGTCCTCTGGTGGGACGGCGGTGTGGCGGCGCTTTGGTGGCGGAGAAGGCGTCGGCGGGGTGGCAGAGAAGGCTTCGGCGGCCGGGGTGGAGTGACGGCGGCGACGAGGGTGGCAGAGAAGGCTTCGGCGCACGCGGGGTGGACTGGGACTTAGAAGATTTGGGTGTGAGAAAAGGGCGGGCGTTTCAAATTTATCAGGAGCACTTCTACAAGCGGTTCTAATAACCAACCGCTTGTAGAAAATCTCTACAAGCGGTTTTAGAACCAACCGCATGCAGGAGGACTTCTACAAGCGGTTCAGAGAACGAACCGCTTTAGAATATCTCTACAAGCGGAGTTAGATCAACCTCTTGTAGAGGATGACTTCTACAAGCGGTTGGTGTTACTAACCGTTTCGAATAGTCCACTCTAGAAGCGGTTCTTTTCTAAAACCGCTTCAATATTGCGTTCTAGAAGCGGTTCTTATTACTAACCGTTTACGAATGTTGCACTCTAGAAGCGGTTCGTTTTCAAACCGCTTAGTTTAATTTCATGATTTTTAAAAATTCTTTTCAGACATATTTCATTTCATAATTTTTTAAAAGGCTTTTAGCAATTGATTTCATTTCAAATTTTAAAAATACTTTTAGCACTCGATTTCATTTCATAATTTTCTAAAAATGCTTTTAGCACTTGATTTCATTTGATTTTTTAAAAATGCTTTTAGCAATTTAGTTTCATTTGAGATTTTTAAAAATACTTTTAGCACTTTTTCATTTCATAATTTTTTAAAAATGGTTTTAGCACTTGATTTAATTTCATAATTTTAAAAAGTGCTTTTAGCAATTTAGTTTCATTTCAGATTTTTAAAAATTCTTTTACACTCTGATTTCATTTCATAATTTTTAAAAATGCTTTTAGAATGACAGTTTCATTTCATAATTTTTAAAAATGCTTTTAGCACTTGATTTCATTTGAATTTTAAGAAGCTTTAGAACTTTACTTTCATTCCATAATTTTTACAAAATGCTTTGAGCACTTTAGTTTCATTCGAATTTTGGCACTTTACATTCATTCCAAATAAACACTTCCTCTTGAAAAGACTTACATATACATAGTTCATACAAGAGGGGTACATCTTAAGTAGTAACGTACTTTGTCTTTACAAGTGTTCCTTCATTATGATCGCGACGTATGAAAGGAGTATCCACGTCTGTGTCATTGAGGAGGCTTATGTCGACATCCACAATGAAAGGAGGATCTCGTCGAATCGACTATACTCTTCCTCGCCTGCGTGACGTCCTCAACTCCAACAATCCTTCGTTTGCCTTGTAGAACCACGTGTCGCCCGGCTTAGTACTACAATCTTTTCGCTTGTCCTTATGCTTCTTAGGTTTGCTTGACATGTCCATTACGTAGAAGACACATCTCACATCGTTCGCGAGGACAAGCGGTTCGCGCCTATAGCCGACTTGGGTGAGGTCCACGATTGTCATACCGTATTTGTCTACCTTCACGCCACTTGAAGTCGGTTTGACCCATTGGCACTTAAATAGAGGGACCTTCAAAGGTCCATAGTCAAGCTCCCATATCTCTTCTATGAAACCATAATATGTATCCACCTTGCCTTTGTTGTCTTGGCGTCTATACTGACACCGCTATTTTGGTTGGTGCTCTTGTTATCCTGCGATCCGGTGTAAAATGTGTAACCATTTATCTCGTACCTTAAATGTCACGATTTCACTAGATGGTCCCGAGCCAAGCGTTACAACTGTTCATTGTCGACCCTTTCAAAAGGATGTACTTTTGTAACCAAGCTACCGAAAGAATCCATGTGCTTGATGTTATCAATCCTCGAGACCTCCCGGAAATCGCGCGTAGAATACTCTTGTGCTCAAGGACATACGGGCCACTACAGCTTGATTGTTTCAAAACCGTGAAATGTGCTTGCTTAAATGTAAGAAGATCATTGCATGCAATTGCTTTCCTTCCTAGTGTCCCTTTTCCTCGTAGCCTCCCCTCATGGCGTGATATAGGACGCCGATCGGGTTTAGATCATTAATGTAATCCACACAAAACTCAATCACCTCCTCGTCCCATAACCCTCGGCAATGCATCCTTAGGACGAGAACGGTTCTGAACATACTTCTTTAGCACACTCATGTACCTCTCGAAGGGAACATGTTGTGTAGATACAGGTCCAAGGATACATATCTCTTTGACAAGGTGAGCAGTGAGATGAACCATAATATCAAAAATGCAAGAGGAAAGATCATCTCAAGGCTAACCAAACTTTGTACCACGTCATCCTGCAGCTTACTTAGTTTATCTGGGTCGATGACCTTCTGTGAAATCGCGTTTGAAAAAAGAACACAGCTTTGTGATTGTCCCTCGTACCCACTCGGGCAAGATGCCTCTCACGACCAGGAGCAAGCGTGTCATTAACACAAGGCAGTCATGAGATTTCATGTGTACGATTTTATTCTCTTTCGTGTTTACGAGTCTCTTTACATTCGAGGAGTATCCGGAAGGGACCTTCACACTGTTCAGGAACTCTATCATGCTTTTTTTCTCTTCTTTGCTTAGAGTGTAGCTCGCAGGATGTAGGTAATGTTATCCTTTCTCTCTCTTTTGGGATGTAGGTCGTTCCTCAATTCCAAGAATTTAAGGTCCTTCCGAGCTTGCGGTGTATCTTTCGATTTTCGTACATATCTATGTAGCCTAGCAGTTCAAGCGGACATTCTTCGTGATGTGCATGAAGTCAAGTGAGTGGCGAACCTCCATAACTTCCCAATAAGGCAAGTCCCAAAATATTGACTTCTTCTTCCACATGGGTGCATGACCATCCTCATTACGCACATGTTTGCTTCGTGACCCTTTCCAAATACTACATTCAAATCCTTTACCATAGCAAACACACGTGGCCCACTACGATCTTTGAGGCCTTGCACGAAGGTCAGTTGCCGTTAAATTTCTGCCTTCCTTCCGCAACGGGTGACTCGAAGAAGAAACCTACGGTGACCCATGTACACAACCTTCCGAGAGTTTTTCAGTGCGTGTCGTCCGTTTCATCTAAGCTTCGGATGCGGGCTCTATATCCTTTGTTAGTTAGGCGGACAGAGTTCTGAGAGCGGGCAATCGTTGATTGTTACAAATAACAATGCACGAGGGTGAAATACTCCCTTTTGTACTCATCCCATACCATTGCACCATCATCCCACAACGTCACAAGATCTTCAACCAATGGTTTCAGGTAGACATCGATGTCATTTCCGGGTTGCTTGGGGCCTTGGATCAACAACGGCATCATGATGTACTTTCGCTTCATGCACAACCATGGAGGAATGTTATAGATACATAGTGTAACGGGCCAGGTGCTATGGCTGCTGCTCAATTCTTCGAAAGGATTCATCCCATCGGTACTCAACCCAAACCTTATGTTTCTCACCTCATCTGCGAAGTCCGGGTACGTCCGATCGACTTTCCTCCACTGTGAGCCATCTGCAGGGTGTCTAAGCATCCCGTCGTCCTTACGCTCTTCTTTGTGCCAACGCATCATCTGGGCATGCGCTTTGTTAGCAAACATACGTTTCAATCGGGGGATCACAGGGAAATACCACAACACTTTAGCTAGAGGTCTCTTCTTCTTACGCCCCATCTATTTCACTGGATCGTCACGCTTCACCTTATACCTTGATTCTCTCGCACATGGACAAACATCCAAATCGGCATACTCATTACGATACAGGATACAATCATTAGGACACGCGTGTATCTTAGATTTCCAATCCCAAAGGACAAACGACTTGCTTGGCTTCATATGTAGATTCGGGCGAGTGTTATCTTCGGAAGCACCTTCTTTACGAGTGATAACACCTCATCGAATCCCTTATCCGACACACCATTTCTAGCCTTCCATTGCAAGAGTTCCGGTGTACGCAGCTTTTTGTGGCCCCGCTTACAGTTTGGGTACAAAGGAGTTCGTGGTCCTCTAACATGCTGCTGGAACTTCTCGAAGCTGTCTTTCATCTGTAGTCTCCCTCTCCGCCACGCAAAGATCCGGTCTAGCTCATCATCACCAAAGTCACCAAGTGTTTCTTCCACGGAACAAGATTGCGTGTCGTCCAGGTTCTTCGTTGAATCCATCTTCCTCTTCCTTGTCTTCTTCATCGTCTTCTGGCTAATCACCTCAACTTCGCCATGGTTGGTCCAACAGTATAATTTGGCAAAAACCTCTCATGATCAAGTGGTTCATAACTTGCCATCGCTGGGAATGCTCCTTCTCGTTCTTGCAATCTACACACGGACAACATATGAAGCTGCCTGGAGGCAATAATGCAACGGCCGCATCGAGAAAAGCCTGCACACCATCAATGAACTCTCTCGAGCGACGGTCCGCATTGTACATCCATTGCCGATTCATCTATACCAAGTTATAATTTCATTAAAAATTATAACAAATTCCGTTAGAAAAATTATAACCTAACTTAAATTTCGTAACATTTAAACCCAACCAAAAAAAACTCCACCTACACCGTCATCCAATTAAAGACCTACCTTTCTAATTATTTTGTATCCCTTCCTACCTTTGTAATTATTTTTTATCCTTCTACATGTTTTTCTATTTTATTTCATACACCAATAATTACTTCCTTGCAATGTTATACCTAGATCTCTTCCAATATTGTGATATTTAAGATTCTAAAGCTAACAACCACCTAGATCTAAAGCTTCCAATCACCTTTACCTTGTAATGTCATATTTTGAACTAGATCTCCACCCTACATCTTCATACAACAACAAAAACAAGGCACGAAAAACAAATTTTCGATAATGCTTAAAAGTTCAAGATTTCTCCATATCCATTGAAAAAATAGCAATATCTAGGTGAGAAGGATGTTCACATGATGTTACTAACTTTGAAACACTTAATTTAGAGCTAATCACCTCCAATTAAAAATTTGGACAGCACCTCCCAAGAACGGTAGCAGTCGACCTTCTCTGCTCGATCGATTCGTACCTCTGTGGCGCATGGAGGAAGAAGGGTTTAAATGCGCTGCTGCGGGAGGGCTTCGAAGCGGTTGGAGACACGAACCGCCGAAGGTTGCGTTCTAGGCGCTGTTCTTTTCTCAAACCGCTTCGAAAATCGAAGCGGTTTGAGAAAAGAACGCGCCTAGAACGCAACCTTCAAGCGGTTCGTGTCTTAAACCGCTTCTGGAAGCCCTCTCCAGACCGTTGCCAACGAACCGCTTCTGGTGCGAAGATCACAACGGGTTCGCACCAGACCGCTTCTAATAGGCCGGTTGTGATGCCCAGTTCTGTAGTAGTGAGGGACTCGGCATGGTGGTCGCCATGGCGGCGGTTGTCCGACAGCTTCTCCGGCATGGGCGATGGACCAGGGAGCTCCAGGGATATTCGGCGGTGCTACCAATGGGGTCGGATTGAGTTGGGATAGCTCGAGGCAGCTGGGAGCTGCGTGTGGTGGCAGCATAGAGGTGGCGGCGGCGGTCTTCTTCGGCGCTGGGGTAACTCCGGCGAGGATTGGGCCGCCTGGGATGTGCGGGCCTAGGGCTGCTGGAGGCCGGGTTCAAAAAGCCAACAAAAATCGGTTGATTTTCGCGAAAATAGACCGTGCCGGGTCGGTTCGGCAATTAAAACCGCTCGGTAAACCGTTTAGTTTAAATATAAATTTAAAGAAATTTAGAAAAAACTGTTAAAAAATTTTGACAATTTTTGTGTGAGGTTCTTAGGCAATCCTAATAATTCTATAAAA
Source organism: Otatea glauca (assembly GCA_036346275.1). Classification (NCBI taxonomy): domain Eukaryota; kingdom Viridiplantae; phylum Streptophyta; class Magnoliopsida; order Poales; family Poaceae; genus Otatea; species Otatea glauca. The sequence continues at coordinate 50,057,454 of CM070715.1, read as the reverse complement.
TTTTCATATTATTATCAGATCCGTATATTTTTAGAAAATTCTGACAGTGATACTGTCACAATATATGTTTTTCAGATTTTTATTTTCTAGGGGCAAAAAATGAAGTCTAATATTTTTTAAACTTTTTTTGTGATTTTATAACGTAATTACAATGATTATGTAAAATTTTCAGATGATTATCATATATGTATATTTTTTAAAAATCCTGAAAGTGATATTATCATTGTATATGCTCTTCCATTTTTGATTTTATATGGGCAGTAAATGAAGTCTAATATTTCTGAAAATTTTAGTACATGATCCTCTGGCACTATTAATAGTTACATTAAAATTTAAGAATATAATAAATCTTTTAAATATTTATAAAAATATGACAGTGTATTTGTTCCTTTTCATTAATTGCTATTTTAGATTTTTTTAGAAGCAATAAATGATTTCAAAAATTGTTTAAATTTCTCTGAGCTGTTTTATAGCATAATTGGGATTTTTTTAATTTTTTCAATTTTTTGCAATTGATTCAATTTTTTCTTTTATTTTCACCATTTTTCCTTCGGTCATCGGTTTTCGGCCTTTTCGACCGGTTTTCGTTTTTTTAATCGGTTTGACTAGCCAGTTTGACTTTCGCAAACCATTCGATTTTTACCGAAATTCGGTCAAAATTCACGAAAAACCGGTGCCGAGCTGATATCGAATTTCGATTTGAAAACGAAAATGTTAACCCTGGCTGGAGGTGCTAATTCTAGGAAATGTTACTGCATGGGCAGAGAGGCAGCAAGGAGCTCGAATTTTGGGGATTTTTGGTGTCGGCTGTTAGGAAGAGCACTTATATTAATCATGAGACTAATAAACCAAAATATATACATGTACATAAGAGTATAAAAGAAATACCTATAAAATACAATATCTATACAAGACAATACAGGTGACTAGCAATCTCTATACAAGGTATTATAGGATATTGTCTAACATCCCCCTCAAACTTATGGTGGATCAACAACACTGAATTTAGAGAGATAAAAATTGTGCTTAGCTCGTATCTGTGCGTTCATGAAGAAGTCTACCAACTTAACCTTCGAAGGCACATATTGAAAAGCCACAACCTGATCCTGCACCTGAGACCTCATGTAGGAAGCATCAACAATGATATGCTTGATTAGCTTATATTTCACCGCGTCTCGAGCAATACTAATAGCCCTTGTACTATCAGATAAAAGAGAAGTTGGTGTAAAAATAGAAAAACCAAAATACTCAAGTAATCACCATAGCCAAGTAACCACTGCTATCAAAAGAGTCATAGCTCGCAACTCAGCCTTAGCAGTCGAACGAGAAACTGTTATTTGCTTCTTATTCTTGCCACAAAGACGCTTCACTTGAACTCACTCCGAAGAGCAGAAGAAAACTGAATATTAATCAAGTAAGTGGTAGTGGAAACAGCCTTAGCCCAAGTGAGGTGGAACAATGAAAGCAAGCAAAAGAGCACGAGTTATCTTAAGAAGATGATGATGCTTGCGCTTAGTCACACTATGATGAGTATGAGCACCAGGATAGAAAAACTAAGAAAGAAGAGCTTTGCTCGGCAAAAAAAAGCATGAATGGCTCCTGACAGATACTTCCCTGCCAAATCAGCACAAAGAAAACGAATAGTAGAATCAAATTGAGTACGAATCATGGTGGCAAAAGACTTATCGATAATAAAACCTCACTACAAAAAGACATAAAATATATCTAGGTGTGACGAGAGAAATCATCTATAAAAATAAGATAATATCTATTACCTCTTTTGAAACAAAAGGAGCCGGATCCCAAACATCAAAATAAACAAGATCAAAAGGTCATTGTGACATAGACTCACTAGAAGGATAGGGACATTGTAGCTACTTGCCAAACTTACATCCCGTACAATCTAAAGAGACATCACCAGATACAGACCCTAAAAGATCACGATGAACTAAAGAAGACAGGCGTGTACCACAAAGATGTCCCAAAAGTGATGCAACCAAGCAAGCGACACGGTGGAGGATGTAATGGATACAAAAGCGGTGGAGGAGACAAGGAGACTAGCAGGGGCAGTGGAAGTACAATGAAGCCAATCAAGCTCCCAAAGACACTATGGTAAGGGCTAGTACCAACCTGTCGACGATTGGAACCGTCGACCGCAAAGGGGGGATATAAGTAGATCGTGTGAACACGAGGCCCGAAGTTGTGCTCGTCCGGGAATGGCGCGCGTCACGGGAATGTATGTCGGAGAGGAGGCGATGTACACGAGGTTTATACTGGTTCGGGCCCCCGAGGTCGGGTAACATCCCTACTCTAGTCTTGCCCTAAGGCGAAAGATGTATATGAAGCTTGGTGGGAAACAACAAGCGGGGCCCGAGCTCGGGGTCGCTCAAGAGCGAAGCCGCGGGTACGAGAAGGCCAGGTCGACCACGCTTCGCCTTGAGCGGGTCCGCTTCTGTGTGTGTCTGTTTTCCTTTTCTTCCTTCTCTTTTTTTCGTCTCTTCTTCTTTCCTCCCCTTGGTCGAGGTGATCCATCGTCTTTTTATAGTCCTTTAGGAGCTTCGCTACCTGGTTCCGAGGCTGATGTCAGGTGCCCATGGCGAGTCGATAGGGGTTGTTGAGAAGCGACGACGGTCGTTGTGAGCTGACGGGAGTCGTTGGGAGTTGATGGGAGTTACTAGGCCCTAATTCCCGCGCAGGGGCAAGTTCGGCATTGATTCCCACGCAGGAGAGAGTTTTTACATGAGATAAATAAATTATTACAAATGCCTTTTACCCCGGGAGATGCAGAGGTCGTGGCGTCGAGGTCGAGCAGAGTTTTTGTCCTTGCATCCAAGCCCGAGCTCAGTGGACCCGAGCCTGGGCTTGAGGAGTGCACTTTCCTAGGTCGAAGACGAGCCCCCGAACTCGTGGAAAGCCACCACGAGGCCCGGGGGATGCTTACATGTGGCGAGGGTACCGATCCCCGACACAACCAGAAACCCTATGCGACGATCCTAAATACAACAAGAGTCAGAATCGAGGATAATATGATAGCCGTGATCAATGAGATAGCCAGTGGGCATAAGTTACATGGTCAGTTTTGAAACATAAAAAATAACAGGAATATGAAAAGAACAAGACAGAAGAGTGCCTCATCCTATAACAGAAAGGGAGGAACCATCTGCGGTCTGAACAGTGATAACAATGAGAGGACTAATGGATTTAAGACCGGTGGAATCAGAAGTCATATAAAAAGAAACACCGAAGTCAAGAATCTATAGTGAGATACCTGAAGTAGATGTGGAAGGTAGTCTCTCGCTAGAAGATTGAGTAGTAGAACCAGCAGAACCTGTCGTTACAAAAGCAGCCATGTGACGTAGCAGCGTGAGAATATCCTGAGTGGAGTCAGAACTAACAGAGGTCCTCTGAAAAGAGGAGCCCGAGCTTCCAGTACCCTTGGGGGGCATCCGCGTCGACGAGCAATATCCTTCTTATTCTGGTAACAGAACTTCTCGACATGTCCATTCTTATCATAGTAGATGCAGTGAAGTCCTCCATCCTCAGAGGTTGCCACTAAAGTAAGCACCACTGGTGAAGGGGCAGTACGAGGCACAACAGATTTGGAAAATGGTGCACACACCACCAAGACTAAAGGAGACACTACCAGACCCGTACCACGAAGGCGAGTCTCCTCATTACAAATAGTTGCAAGGGCCTCCAACAAGGTCACACGAGGGTGGTGAGCAAGTAAATGGGTACAAATCTACTCAAACTTAGACCAAAGATGTGTCAAAAAGTCGTAGATATGACGAAGCTCCAAATGAGAGTGCTAACGCTGACAGCACTAGCAAGCGTGGCAAACCTCTAGTCTAAGAGAATTATGCTGATGCTACACCAAGGACAGCTGCGCGTAGAACTCATCCATAGTAGAATCACCCTGCTACAGTGACTTCTCATGTCGCACAACAGTTAGGTACAAAGAATCACCAGTAAGTTCGTAACAGTCGCGAAGATGTGTCCACATCAACTGCACCGAAGACAAAGCAACCATGTCTCCAATGACATGGACCTCTATGCTAGCAACCAAAATAGCGGAGGCACGAGTATCCACATCAATCCATGTCTTGTAAGCAGCAAACTAAGTCTAAAAAGACTCCGCATCATCAGCATGATCATACGCCTTCTATTGAGTAGCATCATCGGCCACTTTGGGAATAACAGGTGTGTCAGGAGAAGTAGGACGAGGCAGAAAATGTTGTTCACTGGTGAGAAACTCCTAAAGATGTTGACCATGCATGTGAAGGTGCATATGTAGAACTCGGTCTCAATAATTGAGACCATCGAAGATAATCGGACAACAAGGAATGAAAACGGTGCCCGGAGAAGAACTAGAAGATGACGAAATTTCTTTACTTTTTTATTTATTTATTTTACAATCCGACCGAATTCTCTCTTCTTCTGTTTTGGAGAATAGAGTTAAGCTCAGCCAGAGGGTGATCGAGCCCTTGAGGTGGGGACTTTGACCAAGACCAGCAGAGGGGGGCAAAGAGGAGTCGCCAGGGACACGATGCCCTTCCGCATGGCAGTGACCCCAGCAACGGTGCCCCCGAGTCGAAGCGCAGAGACCGAGTGCATCACCGTGGAGCAACGCAACTGCAGCCGAGGGGAGGACTGGAGCAGTGGACCTCAGGGATGCGACGGAGGACGAGCGGGTGGTGTCGGGCGGTAGACATCATGGATCCGACAGACAGATCGACGTCGTCAAGAGGTGACGACAGTGGAAGCGTCATCGGGTGGTGGAGATGGGCGGCGTTGGGTGCTGCTACTGCCAGGCACAACGGTGGCCTGGTCACATGGGCAATGAGACGGCATTGGGCATCGTCGAGAGGCGGACGGACCGACGTTGTTGAGAGGTGACGATAGTGGAAGCGTAGTCAAGCAGCGTAGACATGCAACATTGGGTGCTACTGCTGCTACTCGGCACAATGGTGGCCTAGCCACACGGGCGAAGAGGGTGGCGACAAAAGCCTACGACTCCACCGGCGATGTGAGGTGAGGAAAAATGACACCTCAGCGAGAAGAACCGCAAGAAGAGCGGCGGTGGCCGGTCAACAAGGAGAAAGTGGTAGATCACGTAAGTGCAATGATGAGGCTAATAGGCTAGAATATATACATGTACATAAGAGTATAAAAGAAAATCCAATAAAAGGCAATATCTATACAAGACAATACATGATATTAGCAATCTCTATACAAGACAGTCTAGAATACTAGCAATCTCTATACAAGACAATATAGAATACTATCTAACATCGGCAACCTAGGGCACTAATGTCTTACCTTGGCTGGGAACATCCATGAAGGGGGCGGCCGGCCAAATTGGCCAAGGGGGAAGCGAAGAGGAGCTAACGGCGTACGCAACATAAAAACATATTTAAATATCATTTGCGATCAAATTGATACATAAATCGATGGGTAACAAAGTTAAAATAGCAAATAATTAAACATAATATTTTAATAATGGATGGTACATTCTAAAAGCTCAAAAATATGTGTAAGCAGTAACTTAAGAATAAAATTAACTAGATTAATATTACATATAATGCTAGAGGCAGTAGAAGAGTATCAAGGTGCAACAAGAACCGATTCTCCAGACCGCTCGCGCACCAACGGTCGATCCGGCACTGAGAGGAGCTAACAGCGACAACTGTATTGATCTTGTTCCTTTTATAAGAGGCAAGGGTTGTTGGGAACGTGGAGTGGACGCTGCGGTGCGCTGCAGCTTTGCGCGACGCGTGCGCGGACGGCGTGGCAAACGCGAGCGCGGCTTGGGGCAGCTGGTTGCGGGCGTAGTTTGCGCGCGACGCAGACGGAGTGGCGTTTGGCTGGCGAGGTGTCGAGGCGAGGCGAGCGACGCGGCCTGCGAGCGAAGCCAGGCTGTGCGCGACACAGGCGCAGGGTGGATGCGGCCGTGTGTGTGCCCGAGTTGAGCAGGCCGAGATGGCTAGGCCAGACGAGGCCAAGAGGGGTGTGGGTTATCTCGGGAGTTTTCTAGTTTCCGGTCTTTTAGAAATGCATTTCTAGGAGAAAAACAAATCAAATAAACTCAAAAGATTTCTGAAAAAGGGTAGAACTCGGCAACAGCTTGAAAGGTTTTTGAAATTTTTAGGTAGGTATTTTGCAAGCTTTTGGTTTTAAAAAGCTACAAATTGTAGGTTGTTACAAAACTTGAAGTTTAATGATTGAAATTATTTTAAATATTGTATGACTAATTGGGTGAAAACTTAGGCAAAGAATAGCTAGTCTATAGAATAAGGTCCTGTTTGGTACAGCTCCAGCTCCACCAGATCCGGTATTCCTAGCTTCACCAGATCCGTGGAGCTGAAGCTGTGGGTACATTAAAAGTGTTTAGATTGATCATCTTGTTTACATTTTAGACAAAAAATATAAACTTAATTCATTTTATTTTAACCTACAAGTTTCAGATCTCAGGTGATGCTGAGATCTGGAGCTCTACCAAATAGGGCCTAAGTATGTCGACTCTCGGACCCCTGCATAGGATCATTGTCAAGAGAATAAGAACCAACCAGAAGTTGTGATAACCTACAAAATATTAGGGTCATACCGTTTTCGTGCTACTATATTTATAAAAGTCTGGCTCATTGCATATCTATCTATCTATCTATCTATCTACTAATTGAAGATCCTCCTACAAGCTCCCATATTAATCCTAGAAATTCTCACGTTAATATGAGAAAAAGAAAAATTGCTAGAAAATCCCATATTATTTAAAAAAAAGAGAAAATCTTGCTCATTCAATCTCTTTAATCATTTCATCCACACCTTAGATCTATTTATCTATTCATAAGAGATATATGGTAAATCAGACGAGTACGATATGGAAGGGAAGTTTTGTTTTACTTATCTACTCGCCATCTTCAAGCGCCTAATAAATAGAAAGGAAAACGTGATCAAGGTGGATTCCTATTTGGGCGTGTCCAACTAGGAGATAATTCGGAGTGTTTTCTCCCCGCTATTTTATTTGTCTCTGGGATTTGGTGTGGGGTCCATCTAGCAGCCATGTACATGAAGATGGTGCACCAACTAATTGAGTCTCAACTCGAGTTGTAATTGGTTCTAATTGGAGGCCCTCCAGAAGGTCCCGTGTTAATCCTAAGAGGGGAAAAGGTTAGAAATTCCCACGTTAATCTGAGAAAAATAAAAAATACTAGCAAATCCCATACTATTCTAAAAAAAGTGAAAATCTTGGTCGTCCAATCTCCTTAATCATTTTTTATCCACAGATTAGATCTATTTATTGAAATTGCTAGACGTGTAGGCGCACGGGTTGATGACTAGTAATAAATAACCCCCAATTGAAATGAGTGCATATTAAAAGAATAAATCATTTCCCACATAACATAACCACCGTAGTATATATCTATAGGCCTCCACTAGAAGTTGGGGTTATATGTTGGATATAAAATTCCAGCGATTCGGTGCCCATAATAGAGGATGTTTGTGGCATGCTATTAAAGAAACACCTAATCTCGCATTAAGAGGAGAGAAAGCCCAAAATTGTAGAATGTCTTTGATATTTTCTGAATGAAAAGTACCTTTTGTATCAAGATTCACGCACTAGCCAAACCACAAACTAAATTATATGTTTAGTTTATGCTCATGTGAGCTACAAGCGGAAGCTACCAGATAATTATTCTATAAATTATAAAGAAGTAACCAAATTGAGTTTGCAGGAAGGAAACTCACTAACAGTGATCTAAAATCTGCGGGGACGCTGCGGTTTCTATGATATATGGTATAAAGACTAATAAAATAATGGTTTAACAATCCTGGAGAATCCTTGCGAGAATTTGCCTTGAAGATGACCACACGAAGGGGCTGAGCTTGAAGTTTAGAAGAAATAGACTCATCGTGATGATGAAAACCCATCATCATAAGCACGTGCAAACCATTGTTGACACTCATTTTAGGTGTGTTTTTATGTCCCAAATTTCCAATAAATTAGTAAGAAAATACCAAAAAAATTATGGATTATTACTGCTAACTCTATGAAAGATCATGTAAAGGTCTACCCATATTTGTGATGAGTATTTGTCTAAATTTGAGTTTGGTATGCTCTCATTTGAGTTTGATTTGAACTAGATTTTCAAATTTAAGCAATTTGAATTGTGTCTGCCAGGGGCAGCACTACCGGCCATGTGAGAGTGGTAGTGCCGGTCGAGCGGCAGTACCGGCCCAGAGGAGCGGTAGTTATTTTCCAGAGAGTGGGTTTTCTCTTAGTTGTGCCGAGCGGCACTACCGGCTCTAGGAGCGGTAGTGCCGGACAGGCGGAATTACTGGCCTGGTATAGGCGGTAGTGCCGACTTAATGAGCGAATTGAATATTAAAATATGATTTTGGATGATTATTGTATATCTTTGTTGGACATTGCTATGTGATGGGGTTTTCTTGTTTTTTTATGGTTGCAGGACGACGATGTTAGGTCATGGTGAGACGAAGGATGATCGGGATTAGGCGATGTGCGTCGGAGGTCCAAACAGTCGTGGATCGCCGGAAGATGATCGGAGACGGAGTCGCTGCAAACTGAGAACACAATGAATGGATGAGATGCTAGCTAGGAGCTGCTCGAATCAAGGAGGGTCGTTGGATCACGGTCTAGGTAATAGTGTAGCGAGTCTAGTTAGTATGCTTTGAGAAGCGGGCAAAACACGTTATGTTAAAGGGTTTCGGGTTAGCTCATGTATGAGTGAGTGAGTCAATTCTAGCCTTTGATAGTGATCCTTAGGGTAGAAGGAACTCATCCAAGGGTGGAGTATGACTCTAGAGTAGTATAAATATAGGGGTAAGGGTAGCCCACTTTGTTATGAGGTTTTGTAAACCTCCCTTCCAGAAATGAAAACTTCATTTGCTCATCTCTGAATTTATTTTACGCATTTACATTACGCTTTAAATTCCGCACATTTGGATTTGTCTCCCCTCTTTCTAAATGTTTGTGGATCTTGTGCTGAGGATGTATGATTGATGGATGAGTCTTCTTCAAACCATATCCCAATCATCTAGGCAAATATTGTTTTTCTCCTTCCAAGAAATCGATCTTTTGCTCTCTACAGGATTATTCTTTAAAGGTCGGGTTTTTACTGTTCTTGACTTGTGTTCTGACTTGCTATGACATGTGGGAAGCCATCTAGGATCATCTTAATCATCAAGAACCCACAAGCTAGTTGAGGGACAAGTTTTTTTTGTACCTATTTTTGTGCACTCTTCTTCAAATTAGAAAATGGTGGGAACTTTGATATCAATCCTTGTGATTGAAGGTTGGAATAGGTTCCTGACATCCATAGGAAGGTATCCACAAAGTTTCACGGTGTTTGGATCACTCGATCAAAAGATTCATCAATTTTCCTTTTGAGTTGGGCTGATTTTCACTATTCCTATTCTGATTTTACTGTACCTACAGTAACCCCAGCAGTACCGCTATAGTATCCCGGTAGCGCTAGGCTACTGCTCATCCAGCAGTACCGAGGGTATTTTGCAGTAGTGCCGCCCGTAGTTGAGAATTTCTGAAATTTCGCTATCTCCACTTTTCTTATGTGATATGAGGACCTTGGTTGGATTATTTTGAGTAAGGGAAAATTTTATTTTGGGATCATTCACCCCCCTCTAATCGCCATCTCAATCTTTCAATTGGTATCAGAACCGATTTTGCTCTTCCATAGATTTTGACCAATCTCAAGAGCCATGGTGATGGACAAATATTCCACCAAGCCTTCTATCTTTTCTGGAGTTGATTTTCTCTTCTTTAAGTCAAGAATGAAGTCATACATCACTGCCTATGGCTTCCTAATTTGGCAGAAGGTGAAGCTCCCGTATGAAGTTCCTACCGATGAAAACGTCACGGCCGACAATATGGCTGACGTTGAGGCGAATGCTAAAGCAAAGAACATCCTCATATAAGGCTTTAGCCACAGTAAGTACGACAGGATCTCTCATCTTCGATCTGCTCACAAGATTTGGGTGACGATGCTTACCATGAGGGCACTACCCAAATCAAGACGGTAAGACAGGATCAATACAAGCGTGACTACAACAAATTTGAACAGCACGCCGGTGAGACTCTTGATGAGTGCTTTGGTCACTATACAAGGATTCTAAGTGATATTTGTGCAGTCGGTTGCATATACCCTGACTCGGGGAACGCTCGACACTTCTTGACCGCACTTGATCTTCGGGTTTGGTAGATGAAGGTGACCACCATCAAGGACACCACAGACTTATCGACCTTGACTCTTGACGGGCTTTGCTCCCGGCTCAAGACTCATGAGATCAATGTTGTCTCTCGTAAGACAAAGTCGCAGTCTATAGCCTTGGTCACCGATCTCATTGGATCCTCTTCTGAGACTTCAGTTGGTTTCTCTCTTTCCTCCCTTTGCGAGCTAAGCGATGAATAGCTGAAAAATTTTCCATAAAGTGAGCTTGCTCTTCTAGCTCGCAAATTTTCTCAAGCCTACAAGAGGGTGAGAGAGAGGAATAGAGGTGGCATGATCACCTGCTTCGAGTGTGGTGGCCCCAACCACATTCGAGCAAACTGCCCCAAGATGGGGAAAGGCAAGAACAACTCCAACGGTTCGGGAAAGATCGACTACACCGACAAAAACCGCAACAACAACAAAACCCCCAACTCACGACCCGGCGTATGAGAATAAGTACCGCAACTTCTCGAAGAACAAGAAGCTCTTCCACCGCGTCCTTGTTACACTCGACGACATTAGCCTCTCCAACACAGAGACCTGAAGCGACAAGGGCGAGGATGATCCGCAAGAGAAGAACAAAGGCGGTGACGACTTCACCGGGATGAGTTTCATTGCGGACGCCAATGGCGTCAGCGACTCCGAGCTCTACAGCGACTCGAATGAGGTACTCTCCTATGACCAACTCAATGAAGCTTTCTGCAAATTAGGAAAATTTCATGCTAGAGCTAGAGCTAGGTGTATGGAACTAGAGAAGGAAGTAGGTATCTTGACTCGGGAGTTAGCTTCTCTTAGATCATGTCCCTTCCGAGAGTCTGCTGATTGTATTCTTTGCGATGCTTTGCTTGTGGAGCTTGAGAACCTAAGGACTATGCATGATAGTGTGGTTTCTGAGCTTGAGAGTCTTAGATTGAAGAATACTAGCACTTGTTCTATTGATGCTAGTTTTTTTCATGCTCACACTAGTGCATCGTGTGAAAATTGCCCTAAATTGCTTGTTGAAATTGATGCATGAGTACTCACCTTAGGAAGCTATCTACTAGAAACAATGAACTTGAATTGCTTGCTTCTAAGGCTCAGTCAGCTCATGTGAGGGCTGTAGGCAACTAAAACTTGACAATGAATCCTTAAATGTCAAGTGTACTGAACTTGCTAAGGACTTACTAGTTAAGTCACAAGAAAGTTGCTTGCGATGTGCTGAGATTGAGGGGAATTTGGATAAAATCCAAGTCGAACTTAGGAAGAAGCTAGAGGCCTAGACCCTTAGGATTAGAAATGCCCCTTGTGTTTCTTGTGAGGCCCTCAAGGTTGAGGCAGCCGTGCTGAGGGAGAAAAATGAACGTGCTGGTGGTTCTTCCTTATCTGGTTCTTCTTCTTCATCTTCCCCTTATTCTTCCTATGCCTCTATATTCTAGAAGTGTGAGTATCTCATGAGCACTCTTGAGAAGTTTGTATGAATCAAGAAGAAGCTCAATCTCATCCTAGACCAGTCTAAGATTAGTCGATTTAATTTAGGTCTAGGATTTGACTACTTGGAACACGCTATGACTCATCCTCCTACCATTGTGTGTGGCTCCAAGAGTGGAGAGATTGTGGTTGCTCCCAGGGTGAGCACCACTGTGTTTAGGTATGCTGGGTTGTCTATGGAATCTCTGATCAGAAGGTTGCTTCTCCTGCTGCTTCTGCCTCTAGCAAGGCGAAGTACTCATGCAACTTCTGTCAGAAGGATGGTCACCTAATATACTTCTGCTTTAGGCGTGCCAAGATCACGAGGCACAACCGTGTTCATTCCCTTAGGGGTATTCAGGGTTATCCCCAGACTCTGAGCGCTCCTAAGGCACACACTACTGCTAGACAGGATAGGATGTCGCCTATTTTTGGGGAGCGTTCAGGACTCGGTTTTTATGCTGTTCAGTCGAGTTTTTGTCCTAGAGCTGCTCGTGGTCAGTCTTTCCATCGTCCTTTTGATATTCCTCGCGTTTCTCATCAAGGTAGATATCAGTAGCATGAGCTATTTCCTGGTAGGAGATTTGGGTAGCCTCACTATGATGGTCCAGCCTTTACACGATGGCGAGCCAACCCAGTTTCAACTCCCAGATTTTCTACTAAGGATGCTTCTGATCTTGTGAGAGTAGAGTATCAGAGAGACACTAGAGTCCAGTTTTTTGCTCCTATGGCTGGTACTTCGAGACGTCGTGTGATTCAGTATTGGGTGCCTAGATCTTCTCTTTGTCGCAGTATTAAGTCATCTCTCTCTCTTGTGTGTTGACCAGGTCTGTAGGATGGGGAAGGGAGATGTTTGGATCGTTGACTCCGGTTGTTCTCGTCATATGACCAGAGACTCAAGATAGTTCTCTTCCCTAGTTCGAGCTCTCGGTGATGAGTTGATCACCTTTGGGGACGCGTTATCAGGTAGAGTCATTGCAAAAGGTACCATCTGCATTAATGACTTTCATTTTTAAGGATGTTGCCTTAGTGAGTAAGCTGTAATACAATTTGCTTTCTGTCTCTCGGCTTATCGATGACTCTTTCGAGGTAAGATTTAAGAGTAGTGCCTGTAGAATCCTTGATTCATTAAGGGAGTTAGTTTGCGGGATTTGTAGATTTAGGAGAGTCTTCTGTGCTGATTGTTCTGTTTCTACTGGAGACTCTCTTCGATGTTTGATTGCTTCTGAGTCCCGTGATCTCTCCTTCTGGCATAGGAGATTAGGTCACATTGGCTTTGACAACTTGACCAGAGTTAGCAATCACGATCTCATTCGTTGTTTGCCTAAACTCAAGATGGTCAAAGACTTAGTTTGCTCTTCTTGCCGACATGGCAAGATGGTTGCTGTTTCTCATCCTCCAGTCAATGTTGTGATGACTGATGCACCAGGACAGCTTTTACATATGGACATTGTTGGTCCAGCTAGAATGCAGTCAGCGGGAGGGAAGTGGTACGTTCTTATCATTGTTGATGATTTTTCGAGGTATTCTCGGGTATTTTTCATGACCTCGAAGGATGAGTCTTTTACCCATTTCAGTGGTTTGGTCAGTAGGTTGTCTGTTGAGCTCCCTGGTGCCTTACTAGCTATACGTAGTGACAATGGCACGGAGTTCAAGAACTCCTACTTTGAGAGCTTCTATGAGGAGTTAGGCTTAGAGCATCAGTTTTCCTCTCCATACGTCACTCAGCAAAATGGCGTAGTGGAAAGGAAAAATAGGACCTTGGTCGGAATGGCCAGGACGATGCTATATGAGTACAGTACTCCTAGAAAGTTTTGGGTTGAGGCTATATTTACTGCTTGCCATGTGTCTAATAAAGTATTCTTGAGAGCACATTTGCACCGCACTTCTTACAAGTTGAAGTATGGGCAAAATCCCAGTGTTTCTCATTTTCGTGTGTTTGGTTGCAAATATTTCGTTTTGAAGTCTAGAAACCTAGATAAGTTTGAGTTTCATTCTTCTGATGATATTTTTCTAGGTTACTCGAATTCTTCTCGTAGCTATAGGGTCTAGAGTTGTTATGCGAATAGGATCATAGAGACATGACATTTCAGGCTCTTCTTCCCTCTCCGAGACCATCTTTGTAGAGATGAAGATGATGGTGATCAATCTGATACAGTCCCCTCTACACCTGAGGTGTCTCCTATTTCAATTTCTGCACCTCAGGGTGACCAGCCCTTACCTTCACTCTCCTTCAGCGAGTGACTCTGTTCCTGCCTCTTCTGTGCATGAGGTAGAGGCCACTTCTATTTCTGGACCTCCTCGCCATATTCAGAGACATCATCCACCTAATCAGATCATTGGTGATCAGTTTGAGCGTGTCACTCACTCAAAATCAAATTTGTCCAGTTTCTGCCTCCACTCAGCCTTTATTGCCTCCTTTGAGTCGAAGGATGTTTCTCATGTATTATCCGATGAGTCGTGGATCAATGCAATGCATGAAGAACTTGAGAACTTCGAGAGGAACAAAGTATGGCAGCTTGTCGAGCCACCATCTGGTCATAATATCACTCGGACCAAGTGGGTGTTCAAAAACAAGCAGAGTGAGAATGGGGTTGTCATTAGAAATAAGGTTAGGCTAGTTGTACATAGCTTTTCTTAGGTTGAGGGTCTTGACTTTGAGGAGACCTTTGCACCTATAGCTAGACTAGAGGTTATTAGGATCCTGCTTGCATTTTCGGCATCTAAGGGCTTCAAGCTTTATCAAATGGATGTCAAGAGTGCATTCCTCAATAGGTATATTGAAGAAGAGGTGTATGTCAGGCAACCTCCAGGATTCGAGAACCCCAAGTACCCAAACCATGTCTTCAAGTTTTCCAAAGCTTTATATGGACTTAAGCAGGCCCCTAGAGCTTTGTATGAGAGGCTTAAGTTCTATCTTCTTAGTCATGATTTTAAGATGTGTATAGTATACAAGACTGTTCATCAGACAATAGGATTCTCATTTTCTCCTCGTCTAGATTTATGTGAACGATATTATCTTTGGTGGCTCTTTGCACTCTCTTGTGTCTCAGTTTTCAGAGGTAATGAGCACAGAGTTCGAGATGGGCATGATGGGTGAGTTGAGCTACATCCTCGGCTTCCAAATCAAGCAGACTCGAGAGGGCACTTTCTTGCATCAAGGTAAGTACACTAGAGACCTCCTGAGGCACTTCGACATGTCTGACGGGAAGCCGGTGATGACTCCTATAGCCACCACTGTTGTCCTTAAGCCTGATGCGGATGGTGAACCAGTTGATCAGAAGAAGTTCTGGAGCATGATCGGCTCCCTCCTGTACCTTACTGCTTCGAGACCAGACATACATTTTGTTGTGTCTATGCGCTCAATTTCAGGCTTCTCCTCACACTTCTCATTGCCAAACGGTGAAGCGCATCTTCAGGTACCTTCGAGCTACTATTGATTATGGTATTTGGTACTCTTCTTCTTCTTGTTTGTCCCTTAGAGTCTTTTTCGATGCAGACTTTGCTGGCTATAGGATAGATAGGAAAAGCACTTCTAGCACTTGCCAATTCATTAGCACTTCTCTTGTTTCTTAGTCATCTAGGAAGTAGTTCGGAGTTGCACAGTCCACCGCTGAGGCCGAGTACGTTGCTATAGTAAGGTGTTTTGGATGAGATCGACCTTGCGGGACTTTGGGTTAGAGATAGAGAGTGTTCTACTTTTTTGTGACAATATTTCTACTATTTACATTGCTAAAAACCTAGTGCAACACTCCAGGACCAAGCATATAGATTGAGATATCACTTCCTTAGAGACCATGTGGAGAAGGATGATATAGTGCTTTAGTTTGTGGAGAGTGACCACCAGATTGCCGATATCTTTACCAAGCCATTGGATAGCTCTAGGTTTGTGACCTTAAAAGGAGAGCTTGGAGTTGTGTGCCCTTACGACATCTCTTGAGGGGGAGCTGGTTTGTATACTATCTTTTATATATATATATTCTTCCAGTATTTCCTTTATTTTGCATCTTTTGGGTGATATTGGGCTTATCTCTATAGTTTTGAGTTCACTTCACTTAAATTTCTGGCATACTTTATATGGACCTCTCATCTTATACTATAGGTTG
This sequence comes from Otatea glauca, assembly GCA_036346275.1. Lineage (NCBI taxonomy): Eukaryota > Viridiplantae > Streptophyta > Magnoliopsida > Poales > Poaceae > Otatea > Otatea glauca. The sequence continues at coordinate 50,041,655 of CM070715.1, read as the reverse complement.
CTATCATGCACAATTAGCTATTCTCTCTTCTCTCTAGGTTGAGTTCCCTCACAGTCTTATAAGTCTAGCAGGTGTTGGACCCCTTGGGTAGACAGGGCCTGTTTGCACTCCTTAGCTTGAGATCTAGAGTCAGCTTCCCTATGTTAGTCATTGGGGAAGATGAGAGCGAGTCTGAGCCATAATGTTCTCAACTATCTTTTCTATGCTCTATAGCCACCCAATTTACAGTTTCTCGACTTCTTCTCCTCATTCTGTGTTTCTGGTTTTAATTGAATTCATTTGGACCTTCTTTGAGCATAATTCTGCTAATAACTCAAGTTGAACCAGATTTATGTTTAAAATTGAGTCACTTGTTGAGGGGGAGTTTTAAGAATCTGCTTCATGCATTGCATATAGATTTTATTTTTTGTTTTATGAGCTTTGTCTATTATGCAAATAAACTATCTTTCATGCTATGCACCGTGCTACTTTTTTTAAGAACATAGCTAGCTTAGTATGTCCAAGTTCATTTTGATTCATCTTGCTAAGCTTGTTAAAATTTAAAAATTAAAGCTTTTAAATGAAAACTTGATGAAACATGTTGCTTTTACTTGCTATATTTCCTCTCTAGGTTCATATGCCATTATTTATGAAATTTTGGATTTCTCTAGAGTCCCTATATCAACTTGGGTGAAGCTAGATAGATCCATACTCGAGTCCTTCATATGCTCATAAATCTATGTGCTAAAATGAAAACAAAAAATTAACTCTTTTTGTGCAAATTGATCTCAACACCTTGCATTCACAAGACTGCCTCCCATTGCACTTGGGATGAACTTGGAATGTATCGTGTATGACCAAGACCATCCTCTTAAGAGCTGTTCTTGAGATGGTCGACTATGGCTAGAGTCAATCACTTGAAAAAAGCAAATAAAATTAAAAAAACATAAGTGGGTAAAGAATGGAAATAATGTCTAACATTTGCACCCCACTATGTCATTTGAAATCTTAAAGAAAAAATTGCATTAAAGATATTTGAGCTCGAAGGACCTTGTATGCACATCTAGCTTTCCCAAAGTGTTGAGTAGGTTGAATTCTAGGTTTTCCATTTGATCCATTATATGGCTTTGCTTCTAGTTTAGAAACTATGCTGAGTGTTGCAATTGTTAAATCATGCAAAAATGACAGTCTTATTTGTACTTGCTAGCAAACTTGATATTTGCACTTGGACATGTCTTAGTTTAGCATAATCTAAACTTGAGTAGCTTGGTGTCATACTTTATTCATATGGTCACTTGGATAATCTTCAAAGCTCTTTTAGGATGCATTTCGTGCATACATGTGTAAAAGCAAAGAAAATGTCATCTTGATGCCTATATTGCCAAAAGAGGGAGAAATTGTAGAAAAGGCATCATTAAAAGATAGAAATATGAATGCATCTTGGCTCTTATGGTCTTAGTGAAAATTGCTAATTTTAAGGATCATAAGCATATACTTGAGCTCTTTGGGAATTTTTATTGGTTTTTTAGAGATTTTGTGGAAAACTTGATCTTTCTTTGTTTTGCTCTAAAATCTTTCTTGTCAACTTGGTTATATCCTTATTTTCCTTCTCTCTGGACCAAGTTTGGCTTTGCATTCAAATTGCTTTCTTCCTCTCTCTTTCAAACTCAAATTTATGCTTTTTGTGTTGTTTGTTAATATACTCATGAAGGGGGAGATTGAAAGACCATGTGGAGGTCTACCCATGTTTGTGATGAGTATTTGGCTAAATTTAAGCTTGATATGCTCTGATTTGAGTTTAATTTGAACTGGATTTTCAAATTGAAGCAATTTAAATTATGTTTGCCAGGGGCAGCACTACCGACCATGTGAGAGCGGTAGTGCTGACCGAGCAGCAGTACCGGCCCAAGGGAGTGGTAGTTATTTTCTAGAGAGTGGGTTTTCTCTGAGTTGTGCTGAGCAGCACTACCGGCTGTAGGGAGCGGTAGTGCCGACTTTATGAGCAAATTGAATATTAAAATATGATTTTGGATGATTATTGCATATCTTTGTTGGACATTGCTATGTGATGGGGTTTCCTTGTTTTTTTATGGTTGCAGGACGACGGTGCTAGGTCATGGTGAGGCGGAGGATGACCGAAACTAGGCGAGGTGCGCTAGAGGTCCAGACGGTCATGGATCGTCGGAAGATGATCGGAGACGGAGTCGCTGCGAACCGAGAAGACAAGGAATGAATGAGATGCTAGCTAGGAGCTGCTCGGATCAAGGAGGGCCGTTGGATCGCGGTCTAAGTGATAGAGTAGCGGGTCTAGTTAGTATGCTTTGAGAAGCATGCAAAACCCGTTATGTTAGAGGGTTTTGGGTTGGCCCATGTATGATTGAATAAGTCAATCCTAGCCCTTGATGGTGATCTATAGGGTAGAAGGAAATCATCCAAGGGTAGAGGATGACTCAAGAGTAGTATAAATAGAGGGGTAGGGGTAGCCTTCCTCCTCTTAAAGGTTTTGATACTTTGTTGTGAGGCTTTGTAAACCTCCCTTCCAGAAATGAAAACTTCATTTACTCATCTCTGAATTTATTTTACTCATTACATTACGCTTTAAATTTAGTCTTTAAGTTCCGCAATTTACATTCTTGCAATTTAAATTCCGCACATTTGGATTTGCCTCCCCTCCTTCTAAATTCTTGTGGATCTTGTGATGAGGATGTATGATTGATGGATGAGTCTTCTTCAGACCATATCCCAATCATCTAGGCAAATCTTGTGTTCCTCCTTGCAAGAAACCGATCTTTTGATCTCTAGAGGATTATTCTTGACAGGTTGGGTTTTCAGTGTTCTAGCTTGCTATGACATGTGGGAAGCCATCTAGGATCATCTTGATCATGAAGAACCTACGAGCTAGCTGAGTGCCAAGTTTTTGTTTTTGTACCTGTTCTTTGCACTCTTCCTCAAATTGGAAAAAGGTCAGAACTTTGACATCAATCCTTGCGATTGAAGGTTGGAATAGGTTCATGACATCTATAGGAAGGTATCCACAAAGTTTCACGGTGTTTGGATAACTCGATCAAAAGATTTATCAATTTTTCTTTTGAATTGGACTGATTTTCACTATTCCTGTCTGATTTTACTGTACCTACAGTAAACCCGGTAGTACCGCTACAATACCGGTATTGCCTGGCTACTGTTCATCCGGTAGTACTAGGGTATTTTGTGGTAGTGCTGCCCGTAGCTGAGAATTTCTGAAATTTCGCTATCTCCACCTTACTTGTGTGATATGAGGATCTTGGTTGGATTATTTTGAGTAAAGGAAAATTTTATTTTAGGATCATTCACCCCCCTATCGCCATCTCGATCTTTCACCCAAACTCAGAATAAAATTTTGTATTTTTGGAACATTCTTTGAACAAATCATTGAAAATACTCGGAAAATGCGCAAAGAATAATAATTGGCTGAGTTGGGCCAAAGGCCGAAACTAATTGGCCACTGACCATGCAAGAACCGCAGCCCAAGAGCTGGCACATGCACCTCCCCTCTTGGCACCAACCACATCCAGAGAACCCTTTACAAGCCTCTCTGGTCCATTTTTATCCAGAAAACACCAACTTGAGTGACAAGGCGACAGACTCTACCTATCTTTGGAAAGCAATTAAAACTTTGATAGAAAATCGCAAAGATTCGGATAAGGCACACATGCCAACCGTACATAGAAACCTCCAGAGGGGCCAACCAACTCTAGAAGGCAGAGAGCCGACCGGCAATTGAGGTGCTGGTGTAAGTTCAAGCACCATTAAATTGGTTTTGGTGGCTAATGAAAAATCTAAGTGTGAGACTAACTTCTTTGTTGAGTATGATATTGTTCATTCTTATTTGAATGGGAAAAAATGGAAATTCGAAGGTATGCATTCGTTGTCATATTCATTCATGTTATTGTATTCCTCGGATCCAAAATATAAGTTGAAACTCTGCCACGAGGCTAACCTTGATATGTGCATATTAGTTCCAACCCATATATATGCATGCACACATTTAGGGGGAGTTTACTCCATGTTAGATGGTTTCATTAGTATTGATCGCTTTCTTTTTTTCACATATATCGATGATCTTTACTTTGAAACAAAATCCTTTAAGTATATGAAGCTTTTGTAGTTGTAATATACTCATGTTGATTTAAATTCAATTATTTACAATTAGGTTGTCATCAATCACGAAAGAGGGAGATTAAAGGATCTAGGCCCTCTATTATATGTTAATAGTGTGCTTTGGTGATTAGTGACAAGTGGATGTGTTAGACTAATATTTTTCATGAGTTGGTAAAATATGTTAAGTCCAATGATAATGAAGATTTTGGATGACATCATGTATTGATGGTCATCAAGTCAAGGTTCGAGATGAAGAATGTCATCATGTGTTGATCGACATCAAGATAAGATCTCGAAGTGAAGGTAGTTCATCATGTATTGATGAACAAGACAAGGATTCGAACTTGGAGAGAAGATGATCACAATCAAGTGAAAACTCCAAATGGATGTGTCGGCGTTTCGAGCGCCGGCAAGTAAATTTGTAAGTCTAAGGGGTCGTGCGTTCCACTCCCTGAATGGTTAGACTCAGAAGTCCAAGATGTATACTGGTTCGGGCAGAAGATCCCTACTCCAGTTCGTGTGGTGGCGTTGTATTTTCTTTAGCACAGATGACTGCACAAGGTTTACAAGCGAGATGGGTTTTATGGCGCTCTCTTTCTCTCCTTTTCCTTCTCTCCTTTCTAACGGGAGTTCTGCCTCCTTTTATACGGAAGGAAGGCGGGTTACATCGAGAATTGGGAGATGACGAGATGACCTACACTAGGAGCTTGGTCCTTCGTTACTGTGGTGATCATCGCTCAGTCTTGCCCATCTTGGTCGGTAGCTTAGTTGGTCGGCGGTTAGGTATTTCTCGGGAAATGGAGTACACGCCCTCTGCGAACCTTACGGTGTTGACGCGTTCGCTGCGCTGGCGTGGGTCTTTGCCTCGGGAGGGCGTGTCTTCATCTTGTATCGGCCGGTGATGGGATCGGGAGCATGACTTGATCGATCATTTAAACCCTCCGGGAAGGAGCCACCGCCCTTGTATAGTCACTTTGATTGACCCGTTAAGTAGAGTGCGTGGCGGTTGTGCGGTGGAGGCCGACACGCGGCCCTTGGCGAGGTGGTCTTGGCACGATCGGGCAGGGGATTCCGACCGCGCGGTCGGGAGCCACGCTTGGTCGGAGCCGGGGCCGTCTCGGCGAGGAGGTCGGGAGCTCGCTCGGTCGGAGACATTCCCTTGGTCGGTCGGGAAGGAAGTCGGGTGGCTTTGCGGCGCCGGTCGGTAGTGGGTCGAAGCGGCTGTTGGGCTTGAGTGTGCTTGAGGTCATTGGCTGGTCACCTTGGGCCGTTGGGGTACCCTGTTATTAGTATTCGTCGGTAGCCCCGAACCCTCGGCGATTTGGCAGATTCGGTTGAGGTTGAGAATAGTGATGGGCCCATGCGGTCGATCCGACCGATTAGGTCAAGCGATTGTCGGTGTACCCCAACGCATCGGCGGCTGCCTTGGAATTTTGCAGGTCATTGAACGGCGGGGCTTTGAATCACCACGTCGTGCGCCGCGCCGACTTACGCGCGCCTCGCCGCTCGTCTTACGGGCGCCGGATTACGGTGAAGGGCGCCGCTTTTTCGGCGCTTGCATTTATTGCGAGACATTCAACCTCCCTTCGTCCGGGTATATAAGGACGCCACGGCTTGCTTGAGTGATGAACCCTTAGACAAGAATCCTTTTTATTTTCTTGACTATGGCTTCGGGGCACCCTTTAGTCTTCGCTTTTGGCGATGGTGACGGGGCAGAAGAAGAGGACCCTTTGGCTGAGCTTTGGGCTGAGTTCGACCAGGCGATGGCCGAACTTCGGGAGGAAGAAGCTGCAGCCCGTGATGCTGCTGCCGTCGATGCGCTGCTCGAGGTCGTCCCGAGACTCGAGGTAGCAAGGGGGGCCCTCCTAGAGGCGATGGCGCGAGGACGCCGACTGTAGTTGGTGCGGCTGCGTCGATGAAGCTGAACGGTAGGAGGCGCATCGGCGCACCGTTTCCACATCTGCGGCGGCCGTCCCGCCAACCAGGCAAGGGCCTACCAACATGTCGTCGGTGCCGCCGGTGCCGTACGGATGTTAAAAGGCTTTGGAGCGGAGGAGGTCCTGCCGTAGTGTAGCGTAACTATTTTTGTATCTGTCGAGTACTATATCGCAAAGTTGTGTAAAGTTTGAGCCTGTTGGCCTATAATGAAATCTCTTTTTCCTTTTATGGGTGTCTTCGTTTTGAGTTGTCCGAGTTGCTACATCGTAGCTAGACCATGCCTTGGTCGGCAGGGACGACCGCGATGCCTCGGCGCGAGGTTCGGGTGTCCGAGTGCTCGTTTAGCGTCGTAGCTAGACCGTGCCTTGGTCGGCAGGGACGACCGCGATGCCTCCGCGCGAGGTTTGGGTGTCCAAGTGCTCGTTTAACGTCGTAGCTAGACCGTGCCTTGGTCGGCAGGGACGACCGCAATGCCTCGGCGCGAGGTTCGGGTGTCCGAGTGCTCGTTTACCGTCGTAGCTAGACCGTGCCTTGGTCGGCAGGGACGACCGCGATGCCTCTGCGCGAGGTTCGGGTGTCCGAGTGCTCGTTTAACGTCGTAGCTAGACCGTGCCTTGGTCGGCAGGGACGACCGCGATGCCTCGGTGTGAGGTTCGGGTGTCCGAGTGCTCGTTTAACGTCGTAGCTAGACCGTGCCTTGGTGGCGGGGGCGACCGCGATGCCTCCGCGAGGTTCGGTGTCCGAGTGCTCGTTTACCGTCGTAGCTAGACCGTGCCTTGGTGGCGGCAGGACGACCGCGATGCCTCGCGCGAGGTTCGGTGTCCGAATGCTCATTTAACGTCGTAGCTAGACCGTGCCTTGGTCGGCAGGGACGACCGCGATGCCTCCGCGCGAGGTTCGGGTGTCCGAGTGCTCGTTTAACGTCGTAGCTAGACCGTGCCTTGGTCGGCAGGGACGACCGGTTCGGGTGTCCGAGTGCTCGTTCAACGTCGTAGCTAGACCGTGCCTTGGTCGGCAGGGACGACCGCGATGCCTCGACGCGAGGTTCGGGTGTCCGAGTGCTCGTTTACCGTCGTAGCTAGACCGTGCTTTGGTCGGCAGGGACGACCGCGATGCCTCTGCGCGAGGTTCGGGTGTCCTAGTGCTCGTTTACCGTCGTAGCTAGACCGTGCCTTGGTCGGCAGGGACGACCGCGATGCCTCCGCGCGAGGTTCGGGTGTCCGAGTGATCGTTTAGCGTCGTAGCTAGACCGTGCCTTGGTCGGCAGGGACGATCGCGATGCCTCCGCGCGAGGTTCGGGTGTCCGAGTGCTCGTTTACCGTCGTAGCTAGACCGTGCCTTGGTCGGCAGGGACGACCGCGATGCCTCCGCGCGAGGTTCGGGTGTCCGAGTGCTCGTTTAACGTCGTAGCTAGACCGTGCCTTGGTCGGTAGGGACGACCGCGATGCCTCCGCGTGAGGTTCGGGTGTCCGAGTGCTCGTTTAACGTTGTAGCTAGACCGTGCCTTGGTCGGCAGGGACGACCGCGATGCCTCTGCACGAGGTTCGGGTGTCCGAGTGCTCGTTTAACGTCGTAGCTAGACGTGGGCTCGTTTTACGTCGTAGCTGGACGTAGGCTCGTTTTACGTCGTAGCTGGACGTAGGCTTGTTTTACGTCGTAGCTGGACGTAGGCTCGTTTTACGTCGTAGCTGGACGTAGGCTCATTTTACGTCGTAGCTGGGCGTAAGCTCGCTTTTCGTCGTAGGCGGGCGTGGGGCATCCATCCCGAGTCCTCGTGCGGCGAGGAGCTGCGAGAGGAGTGGCCACCATCTATCCCACACGTATACCCCATCCGCGGTGTGGGACACGGAGGGTGGCGGCGACGCGTTTACCGCGTTGGTTTGAGCGCCGTGCTCGTGGAGCTTATAATAGGTAGTCGAGTGGGTCTGGGAGGTCCCGCCCAAGGGGACCCTTCGGCGGACGGTCCCAGTAGGGTGTCACAGCCTGTGTAGGGCGACCCATAAAAACCTTTTCTACTCAATCCCGTATGGGCCCTGGGTCGTTCGCCGACCCGGGGCACAGCTGGCTGTCGCTCATCGATGAGCTCCCGGGAGAGTGTGAAGTATGGTATCGGACGCGAGTAGAGGTGATTGGGTCGTCAGCCGACCTAACCGAGGGCCCACAGTGGGGCTCACCTCATACTTGCCCTCGCTCAAGTTTATTTGGGCGGCCTTACGCCCATCTGGTGGGGTAGGCCTTTTGAACCCACAGCTTTTAGCTGGGCCCCCGGCGCAAGCCACGGGGCTTTGCCGCTGAGCCGCAGCGCGGCCGGTGGGCCTCTCGCGCGTGCCCCGGAGCAACCGTCCTGGCCTCAAGGCGGAGACCGAGAGGTTAGGACGCACTGCCCGGCGGCGGCGGCTTTTATGGCTCTGCCGTTTTGTCGATTAAATGCGGGTGGAATTGGAAACAGGAGTTACCAGTGGCGTGAGTGGGCACGACGCCGCTCGGCGCTGTTCGGTCGGCGCTGCTCGTCTTCTATATATACGTTCCGGGCGCTTTGAGTAGTTACGCTTGTTGGCTTTCCTCGTCTCCTGTCCCTAAGACAAAAAAGATCGACAAAGAGCCAAGGAAAAGAAAACTCAACCTTCTCTTCTCCTCGCCTTTCCGTCGCATCTTTCGCAAGGATGTCGTGGCCGGAGTGCTCCGCCCAGAGCAGTCGTGCGCTTGGCTTGGTGAAGAAGGGCTTCCTCCCTGCGCAAGATCTCTCCGGTTGGAGGTGCCGGCGGAGCGGCTGCCCCTCGCCGAGGGGCGATGAGGTCGTGGTGCTCGCCTCTTTTTCGGCGCGGCCGGCTTGCCGTTGCATCCGTTCGTCCGGGCTGCTCTTCCATTACAAAGCGGGCGCACCATCTTAACCCCAACGGGTCCTCCATATCGCCATATTCATCACCCTTTGCGAGGCTTTCCTCGAATCGAGCCGCATTAGGCGTTGTGGAGGCATTTCTTCCAAGCGAGGCTCGGAAGGACAAGCCGAGCCGGGCCGTGGCGCCATTGGTGGCACAGCCCTCCGGCGGTCCGGCGAGCACGGAGTACCTCGAGGTCAAGCTGCCGTCGTCCAACAAGGGTGGCGCTACGAGTGGTTCTACGCTCGAGCGTCGGAGACAGCGCCCGCCCTTCACGGCAATCTTCCGTGGCGGGAGGAGTGGGCTGGGCGCCGAGAAGAACAAGGTGGCCACGATCGTGGAGCAGATCGGGGCCCTAAGGAGGCAAGGGCTCACCGGGGCGTGGTCGTGCGTGCCTTTATGGGGATCGCGTACAACCTCTCGCGCCTGCAGACCGCCCCTCTGTTCGATGCGGAGGCGTCCGACCGGATGAGGATGGCGGAGCCCGAGTGGCCGCGACGGAGGTCGGCCCGGTGGCGCCGTCATGGGAGGAAGCGCCACGGAGGCGGCAGCGGCCACCAGAGCCATTCTCGCGCCCACCCTCCAAATCGGTAGGTCGGCGGTCTTCTTCCGCCTGTTTTCTTTGCGTTTAACACAGTCCGACCGGTGCTTTTTATCTTCTAGGGACTCTTGGGCATGTCCTCCGGGCACCGCTCCGGGAGACAAGGAGGTGAGGGCGGCTCGCCGGGTGAAGGCGCGGCGTTCGACTCCTCCCGCAAGAAAGCGGAAGGAGGAGAGGAAGAAGAAGAAGAAAAGGAGGCGGCGAGGGCAGCGGCGAGGACGTGTCGGAGGCCAGCTGCTGTGGGTGCAACCTCCACCGACAAGCGGTGGAAGCACCCCGACCACGCGTCTTGTGGGTTTCTTTCCGACCGCCGGCCGGTGGTGATCCGGTCGTGGACCTGCCGGGGGGGAACACCACAGGCATCGCGCTTGAGGGGCCTCAGGCGGAGGGTGCGGTCGCTGCCGTCGTCGCGCCTTGATGGAAGCGGCTTTAGGAAGCGGCCGGCGATCGCCCCTCGGAGGGGGACGGTGAAGAGCGCGCCGCGCGCACCGCTTCGGCTCGATAAGTACTTCTTTTCTTTTGTTCAAACACCTTTGCAGAGAAGCCGTTCGAACCGCTTTTTTAGAGTTTTGCCACGTGCAGCGCCTATACTGGTGTGACCGTGGGGCGTCTCGTGGCGGTTCCGCAAGGGACAACACCGCAGGAAGTTCCAGAGGCGCCGATCGGGTCGGCGCCGATCGTGGTCTTGGCGGCCGAGGGCACGCCGACTCACGAGGTCGGTGGCGAGCTTCCAACGCCTCGGTTGGGGACACCGTCGTCCGATGTGGTGGCCCCTGCGGAGGAAGAGATGGCGGTGACGCCGGCGACTGCGCTAGCCGAGACGGCGCTGGTGCCTGAAGTGCCCGACCCCTCGCCCCTGGGGGAGGCGCCAACCGAGGTCCCGCAGGCGGAGGTCACCGAGGGGACCCCTGGGGGACCGATCCTACCATCGTTGCCGATGGTGCTCTGGACAGGTAGCGCCCGCCCGAGCGACGACCGAGGGCCTTGCCGAGAGGCCCCGAGTCGGGGTCGGTGGCGAGCAGAAGAAGCGAGTGGGTCGCTCTTGACAAAGCGTTACGGGCGCGGCGGAGATGGAGCTGGTCGAAAGGGCGACTCTTTGTCCGGAATCCTCGGTAGGCGTTGGGACGCGATGGTCGGGAGTCAAGCCGTCGACACAGTAAGTTGGCGAAGAACCCAACTTATAAAATTACGACGTCTGCGCGTGAGACTAATGGTTAGTCATCACTTTGCGACATCTGCGGGCTTGCTTAGACGGCCGGTAGGCGGTTGTCAGGAAAAACGCGACCGGTGTGCCTTGAGTTGCGCTGGCTCAAGAAAGGCGCCGAGCGCGAGGCGATCGGGCGGCGAAGGTCCGCCGGGAGCTTGAGGGCCGCTCGGACTCTTTCGATGGCGCTGAGGCCCAGTCCACGAGGATGAAGGTGGCGGGCTCGAGTCCTCCTTAGCGAGAGCCACCGTCGCTAGGGATGCCGCCACCACCGCCCAGGGGGCCGTGCAAGCGCAGGCGAACCGTCTGCGAACCGAGCGAGACCAGGCTCGGAAGGACGCCGACCGAGTTCGCTCCGAGCGGGAGGCCGCTCGGAAGGATCTGTCCTCCTTGAAGACCTCCTACGAGGCGGTCAGGCAAGAGGTCGGCAACCTGGCGAACTCCGCGGCCGGTAAGGGTCTCAGCTTTTTATTTAATTCTGCGGGGACTTTTCGTGAGTCGTGATCATCTGGGGCCGTTGCCATCTGCAGAGACGCAGAAGAACTAGGGCCTTGCGGTCGAGGAGCGGAAGGATGCTCAGCAGGCCCGTGACGAAGCGGTCACGGCACGGGACGTGGCTCTGGCGGCGCTTGAGGTTGTCGAAAACGATCGGGCTGAGCTGGCTGCAGAGCTGGAGCCTCTTCGCAGGGCCGGCCAGGACGTCTGCGCCTTGGTCTTGGAGCCGCAGCAGGCCCGAGTTCTCTAGCGCCCTTGCTAGCCCGAGTCCCGGAGCGCATTGAGAAGGCGGTGATCGCCGGCCCGGCGCTCGGAGCTTCCTCCGCCCTGGTCAACACCATCTCGCACTACGATGGTATTGACCTTGCGGTGGTGAGCAGTGGCGTCGCCGGGAACCAGACCGACGGAGAGATCGACAGGTTCGAGCTCCTGGTGGAGCCGCATGCTCGGGAGGTCGCCAGCCACATCTCGCCGCAGGTCGCCCTCGAGGAAGGATGAAATAGTTAGATTTAATCTTTTTAATTTGTAAAGACTATCATTGTCGCAAGCAATTTTTAATTTGAACAAGTTCCAGTACGCCCTTACCCCTTCTGTGTTTTTGGCGAGCGTTTGACCGCCATAGCCTAAGTACAGACAAAGGTCACTTATCGTAGGTCGGGTTGCCGAGAGGGCTAAGAGGATAGGAATCTTGGTTACTCGGCAATTATGCGCACTTGTGAGGATCGGAGTGTTCTGGCCGACAAAGATCGCTCCACTTGGGCATTTCCTTCTTCCGCAAAGTGCTCGAGAACCATAGCCGCCGGGCGAGGCCATAGTACTTGGGTCGAGAGGATTACCGCTGGGGAGGACCTCGTGACGGTCGGTCACCGACCGCATGAGCGCGTGAGCTAGCCGAGTTTTGCTGGGAGGAGGCGTTCGTCGACTAAAGGTCATTCCACTCGGGCACTTCCTTCTTCCGCAAAGCGCTACTTAGCAACCATAGCCGTTGGGCGTGGCGTAACGCTTGGGTCGAGAGGGTTCTGCTCGGGATTGACCTTATGGTTAGCAGTCACCGACCGCATGGCGTGAGCTAGCCGAGTTCTTGCGGGAGGAGTGTTCGGACCGACTAAAGGTCATTCCACTCGGGCACTTCCTTCTTCCGCAGCGCTACTTAGCAACCATAGCGGCTGGGGCGTGGTCATAACGCGCAGGTCGAGAGGGTTACCGCTCGAGATCGACCTTGTGGTTAGTCGGTCACCGACCCGCATAAGCGTCGACTAGGCGGCTGAGCAGGGCGCCAAAGGCAGCCCCCGAGCGTTGCAGGGCGACCAGGTGCTCGGAAAGATAAAGGTAAAGAATACGCTAGGGAAATAAGATTTTAGGGATAGAATCGCCTTAACTTTTCTATGTTCCAAGCGTTGGAAGGATCGACCGTCGGCGTCCTTGAGTCGAAGGTGCGGTCGAATACCTCTGACGGTGAAGGGCCTTCGAGCGGTGATAGCTTGTGCTTGTCTTTGCTGGTTTGGACCCGTCGAAGGACAAGGTCGCCAGCGTTAAAGGATCGCCCTCGAACCTGGCGGCTATGGTAGCGTCGCAGAGCTTGTTGATATTTGGCTGATCGTAGGATGGACACGTCATGCGCCTCGTCGAGCTGATCGATGGCGTCTTGTTGTGAGGCGAGCCCCCGAGCCTCATCGAAGGCTTGTAGTCTTGGGGCGCCATACTCCAGGTCCGTTGGCAAAACGGCTTCAGCGCCGAAAACCATGAAGAACGGTGTAAACCCAGTTGCTCGGGTGGGCGTGGTCCGTAGGCTCCAGAGGACGGAGGGCAACTTCGGCCACCTTGCCGCGAAGTGCTTGAGCCGACTGAAGATCCGTGGCTTGAGTCCTTGAAGGATCATTCCGTTTGCACGTTCGACCTGGCCGTTAGTCCGCGGATGGGCCACGGCTGCCCAATCGACACGGATGTTGAAGTCGTCGCAGAATTCGAGGAACTCCTTTCCTGTGAACTGAGTTCCGTTGTCGGTGATGATAGAGTTGGGGACTCCAAACCGAAAAATGATGTCGCGGAAGAAGATGGCTGCTTGTACCGAAGTGACGTTCACGACCGGCTTGGCCTCTATCCACTTGGTGGATTTATCTACCGCGACTAGGAGATGAGTAAAGCCCCCGGGCACTTTCTTGAAGGGCCCGACCAGATCAAGTCCCCAAATTGCAAACGGCCAAGTGATGGGGATCGTCTGCAAGGCTTGAGCTGGCAGATGTGTCTGTCGGGCAAAGAATTGGCACCCTTCGCAGGTGCGCACGATCTGCTCGGCGTCGGACACAGCGGTCGGCCAATAAAAACCTTGTCGAAAGGCTTTTCCAACGAGGATCGGGTGCGGCATGGTGGCGCAAACCCGCCATGGATATCGGCAAGCATTTGCTTCCTTGGTCGGCCGAGCGCACCTCGGAGGACCCCAGGGACTCCTTTTGTAAAGGTGCGGGCGACCGGGATGAAAGATTTTGCCCGCCGAGCGAGGCGCCGGGCCTCGGTCGGGTCAGGGGGGAGCGACCCATCCGTCAAACGATTGATGAAGAGCTTCCTCCAGTCGGATTCAGCTGCCAGCACGCTGCGGTTTGATCCAACCAAGTCTGCGCCCGACCGCGCGGCGGTCGGGATGGCCGTGCTAGGTGGATCGGGAGACCGCTCGGCAACCAAGTCCAACGGGATGGAAGGTTGCAGGAGGTCGCAGACGAAGATCCCGGGTGGGACTGAACCTTTGCTGGAGGCAAGATTGGCTAGGCAATCGGCCTCACTGTTGTGGCGTCTGTAGCTGTGGTGGAGCTCGAAACCCTTGAACCGCTCCTCGAGCTTGCGCACTTCCCGACAGTATGCAGCCATACGGGCGTCTCGCGGCTCCGAAGCCTTCATGACCTGGTCGACGACGAGCTTGGAGTCCCCGCGGACGCAGAGTCGGCGAGCGCCGAGGTCGGCAGCGATCCGGAGACCGTTGACGAGAGCCTCGTACTCGGCTATGTTGTTGGTCGCGTCGAAGAGCAACCTGATGGCGTATTGAAGTTTGTTCCCGAGTGGGGAAATGATGACGACTCCTGCGCCCGCGCCATTCTTGGTGTAGGATCCATCAAAGTACATTGTCCAGTACTCGGGGTCCTCGATCACCGGTGGCGCCTGGGCTTCGGTCCATTCGGCGATGAAGTCTGCAAGGACCTGCGACTTGATCGCTGTCCGAGGGACGTACGTTATGCCGTAACCGCTGAGCTCGAGCGCCCACTTGGCTATCCTCCCGGAGGCGTCGCGGTTGTGGACGATCTCGCCGGCGGGATGCGGTCACCACAGTGACGGCGTCTTTGGTCGAAGTAATGTCTGAGCTTTCTCTTGGCGGTGAGCACCGCGTGAAGCGGCTCGCACTGTGGGTACCGAGCCTTGGACTCGGAGAGAACCTCTTGATGAAGTAAATTGGCGTTGTACCTTGAGTTCGCGGCCTTCCTCCCTTCGTTCCACCACAAGGGCGCGACGACTTGAGAAGTGGCGGCGATGTAGAGGAGCAGCGGTTCGCCTGGTGCAAGGGCGACCAGGATTGGAGGGAGGATAGGAAGGCCTTCAGGCGGGTGAGGGCTTCCTGAGCCTCCTGGGTCCAGCTGAAGCGGTCGGATTTCTTGAGCAGCCTGTAGAGCGGCATTCCGCGCTCGCCGAGGCGAGACACGAAACGGCTCAAGGCGGCAAGGCACCCTGCTAGCCTCTGGACCCCTTTGAGATTAGGAATCGGGCCCATTCTTGCGATCGCCGAGATCTTCTCCTGATTGGCCTCGATTCCTCGCTCAGAGACGATGAAGCCGAGCAGCTTCCCCTTGGGGACCCCGAAGACGCATTTCTCGGGGTTGAGCTTTATACGGAACCGTCGGAAATTCGCAAAAGTTTCTTCCAGGTCGGCAATAAGGTCGTGCGCATTCCTGGTCTTCACGACGATGTCGTCAACATAGGCCTCAACGTTGCGGCCGATCTGGTTGTTGAAGCACGTTTGCATACATCGCTGGTATGTAGCGCCCGCGTTCTTTAGGCCGAACGGCATTGTAACGTAGCAGAACGAGCCGAATGGCGTGATGAAGGAAGTCGCGAGTTGGTCGGACTCCTTCAGTGCTATTTGGTGGTAGCCTGAATAGGCATCCAAAAAGGAAAGAGACTCGCACCCCGCGGTGGAGTCGACGACTTGGTCGATGCGGGGCAAGGGGAACGGGTCCTTGGGACACGCTTTGTTGAGACTTGTGTAGTCAACACACATTCTCCATTGCCCATTTTTCTTTTTTACAAGTACGGGGTTGGCCAGCCACTCGGGGTGGCGAACCTCTTTTATAAACCCTGCAGCCAAAAGCTTGGCGATCTCCTCCCCTATGATCCTGCGCCTTTCCTCGTCGAAGCGACGCAGGCGTTGGGCGACCGGCTTTGAGCCTGGTCGGATGCTCAAGGAGTGCTCGGCGACTTCCCCAGGATTCTGGCATGTCGGAGGTCCTCCATGCGAAGAGCGTCATTGTTGGCGCGGAGGAAGTCGACGAGCGCTTTCCTATTTGGCGGGGCGTGGCTCGACCGAGCGGTCTTGGTCGGATCACGAGGATCGACCGCGACCTCCTCGTGTCCTCGGCGGACTTGAAGGATCCGCCTCGACTTCTTTGGACTCGGGGCGGACTCGGAGGCTTCCCTCCTGAGGTTATCGAGCTCGGCAGACGCGATGACTGCCGAGGCGAGCTCACAACTGCTGCGCTCGCAGTTGTAGGAAAGCTGAAAAGATGATGCCACAGTGATGACTCCTCGTGGCCCGGGCATCTTCAGTTTGAGGTAGGCGTAGCTGGGGACTGCCATGAACTTGGCGTAGCATGGCCGCCCCAAGATGGCGTGATAGGAGCCGGGGAAATCCGCAACCTCGAAAGTGAGGGTCTCGGTGCGGAAATTCCCTGGTTCCCCAAAGGTGACGTGCAGGTCGATCTGCCCGAGCGGACGGGCCTGTTGGCCAGGGATGACGCCGTGGAAAGGAGCCTTGCTCGGTCGGAGACTCGAACGGGGAATCCCCATGGCGTCGAGCGTCTCAACGTAGAGGATGTTGAGGCCGCTTCCGCCATCCATGAGCGCCTTGGTGGCGCTTCTTCCCACGATAGGGTCGACCACCGGCGGGTATCTTCGGTGGGGGCGTGGTCGGGTGATCGGCCCGATCAAAGGTGACCGGAATTCGACCACCGGAGGTATTGAGGGCGGCGGTGAAGCGGTGTGGACCTCACGGTGGCGAGTTTGAGCCGGCGCTTGTCGGCGTAGCGCCGGTCCACCAAAGATCATGAGGCGGCCGTCGGGTTGGAGAACTCGTCGTCGCCTTCTTCTCCACGGACGCGGGGCCATGGTCGCTTCTTTCCTTTGCCCGCGGCGTCGTGGGGCGAGAAAGGAAGTGCCTCGAGACTTCGCGATCCGGTACTTATGTTTGACGGGAACCCGTGGTTCGAACGGGCTGTCCATCAATTTCGAAGTGGTCGGCGCGACGGTCGGTCGCGCGCGGCGCTGATAGAGGCGGTCGGCGATGGCGACCACCGAGCTCGCGGACTGTTTTCCATGCCGCTTCGCTTGCCGGGCGGTCGGAAGGATCCGGTCGGACGCCGGGCTCTTCTTGGGCCTTTCCTCCCGAAGATAGCCCCATAGCCTCCTCGCCGGGCGTGGTTGAATGGCGATGTCGAGGAGTTCCTTAGTGGTCTGGGCTTGAGGCGGCCCGGTTTGTGCACCGAGGCTTTGTAGGAGGTACCGTAGATGAATGCTCCCACGACATCGGCGTCGGAGATGTCGGGAGCTCGTTACACTGGCGGAAAACCGCGGATATAATCTGGAGGTTTCACTGGCTGCCGCTTGCAGCCCTTCAGTCCCAGGAGTTGCGGGCGCTTGTAAGTGCCACGAAGTTGCCGACGAAGAGGGTCTTCAAGTCGGCCCGATTCTGATAGTTACGGCGGGCAAGTACTCGAGCCAAGCTCGGGCCGAGTCCGCAAGGTAGATGGGAAGTCTTGGATGATGAAGAGATCATCGTCGCTCCCCGCCGCATATCGAGCCGGTAGTCTTCAAGCAGACACACAGGTTCGTGGCCCGATGTACTTGGCGATGTTAGTGGCGCCGAAATCGGCGGAAATCGCTGTCGGATCCCTGGCGAAAGCCCGTGGTCCAGACCATCGGGGCTTGAGGCTGGCGGTGGCGCCCGCCGTCCACTATCTGTGAGTGGATGGCCTCCTCCGCCGCCTTTCTTGAGCCTCGGTGGCGAGCGTCGTAGGCGTCCCCGAGGCGGCGTGCTGCGGGTGCACGAGGCAGGGCGGCTTCGTGGTGTGCACCGCCGCCGGACCACCGGCCGGCGGCGGTGCGGGCCCGGTGGCGAGGTGGCGCCGGGCGATAGGAGCAGGAGGCTGCATGTGTTGCGACGCGCGCTCTACCGGCCGGAGGTTACGGTATGTGGCCTTGGCCTCGGGTCGACCGGTTCGGAAGGCCTCGGCGACATCGCGGCCGCGCCGCGTTACGCTTGCATGGGGAAGAAGCGAGGGCGTCGGATTCTTCCGCTGGCCTGTGGTGTGCCTGATGCGCGCGTCCGCGCGCGTCGTCGGGCACATGCTGAGTCGCGGGCTCATCCTGCTCGAGTTGGCACAGAGTTGGTCGAGCTCGACCCTTTGCCTATCCGGCTCTTGGCGTTGTCGGCTGGAGTTGGTGGCGGGTTTGGCGCGTTCGGCATGATCGCGCGGGTGTTCCCCCTCCTGCGCCTCGGTCGCGGATGGGGCCCGTAACGCGGGGTTACGATCATCGGCCGTGCCGCCATGTTGCACTCGCGAGAGTGCCGTCCATGGCGGTACTCCGTGTCGGAGCTGGAGTCGTGGTGGAAGAGTCTTCCAACGGCTCGTGGATAGAGGCGGCATGTAACCGCCATAGCCACAAGTCGCGAGCTGCGGGGTGACACGGTCACTGTCCGAGCCAGCGGGAGCTTCGCCCGACGTGGCGGGCGCTCCTCGAGCCCGGCTCTGCAGGACTGCGGCGCGCTAAGCCGGAGGTGGCGAAGTCGTCGGAGATGGCGCCCGAGCTTTCGGTGGCGCCGGAACTCCGTGGCGGCGGGGATGGCGTAAGCCCTCCCGCCGAGGTGGCGGCAAAGTTGAGGAGCGAGCGGATCGGCTTCCGGCGCACCATGCCGTCGCAGTGGAAGATGCCATCGGGAGGCAAGCGGAATCCGGAGATGGTGATGAAGGCGCATGAAGACCCCTACAGGCGCTCCAAGCGCCGGCGTTTTGGCGGCAAGTAAATTTGTAAGTCTAAGGGTCGCGCGTTCCACTCCTGAATGGTTAGACTCGAAGTCCAAGATGTATCTTGGTTGGGCGGAAGATCCCTACTCGATTCGTGTGGTGGCGTTGTATTTTCTTTTAGCACAGATGTGCACAAGGTTTACAAGCGAGATGGGTTTTATGGCGTTCTCTTTCTCTCCTTTTCCTTCTCTCCTTTCTACGGAGTTCTGCCTCCTTTTATACGGAAGGAAGGGCAGGTTACATCGAATTGGGAGATGACGAGATGACCTACACTAGGAGCTTCGGTCCTTCGTTCTGCTGACTGATCATCGCTCAATCTTGCCCATGCTGGGTCGGTAGCTTAGTTGGTTAGGGCGGTTAGGTATTTCTCCGGGAAATGGCGTACACGCCTCTGCGAACTCTCTGGTGTTGGCGTTCTGCGCTGGCGTGGGTCTTTGCCTCGGGAGAGGGCGTGTCTTCGTACTGTATGCGACCGGCTGATGGGACTGGGAGCATGACTTCGGTCAGTCATTTAAACCCTCTGGGGAAGGAGCTACCTGCCCTTGTATAGTCACTTTGATTGACCCCGTTCGTGGGGTACGTGGCGGTTGTCTGGTGGAGGCTTCGACACGCGACCCTTGGCAGGGGTGGTCTTGGCACGATCGAAGCCGGGGGGTGTCTCGCTGAGGAGGTCGGGAGCCTGCTCGGTCGGAGACATTCCCCTTGGTCGGGAAGGGAAGGGAAGTCCCGGGTGGCTTTGCAGGCGCTTTGGTCGGTAGTGGGCTGGAAGCGGCCTATTGGGCTTGAGCTGTGCTTGAGGCCGCTGGCTAGTCACCTTGGGCCGTTGGGGTACCCCTGTTATTAGTATTCGTCAGGATGCGTAAAGCAAAGGTATAGCTAGCATAGGTTGATGATGTATTCTTAGTCTTTTACTAGTCTCAGTGTTTAGTTGAGAGACCAGATTACTAGTGTAGGTTACCATACTATTAAGAAGGGTCTTATCTAGTAGTTTAAGTCTCATCATTTGTTGATATTTTAATTCCACTTGCTCTAGCTCTCCGTTGCATAGTGCTATTATTTGTGAATGTGTTTTGCAAATAGTTGAAGCTCATGCACTTACTCTTTGTAGCATGTGACTAAAGTTTACAAATTGTTGAAGTTCATGCATTGATCATTGCTAGACTCCATTAGAGATTCTTAGTAAGCATGTGGTGAGCCATGTTTAATTTAGTCCCATGCATATCTTTTTATGCGCTTGTCCTCCCTGTCGTTGTTGAATTCTTTTATGGACAGGGGGCTTGTTGGACATGTCCGTAAGAATGTCTAGCAGAATGGTTGGTTGGTTTCTCTAGTAGAGAAAGCAGTGGACATGTCCAACTGCAGTATGTGCTTAGCGTGGACATGTCCAGCCGAGCTTGAGCTAGTCCCCAACAGTCATATTCTCGCATTAAATGCACTAGCCGTTTGAAAGGTAGATAGACATGTCTAGCCAAAACACTTGCCCGTGTATAGATATGTCCAAATAGTGCTCTGTGAGCAGTTTGGAATGAATAGTGGCTAGTTTTAGTGGGTGAGAAATATAAGAATGGATTGTGATCGCATTTGGCAAACTCTTGGCATTATATTTCACTCTCTTAAGCTAATGTGAGCTTCTCATCCCAATTGTGCATGTGTTGAACCTTGTGAGCAAGGAGAAAGGTCTCTAGTTGCATGTGTTACTTCTAGAGATGGATTGAGTATCCACTTGTGCATGTGTTGCACTTAGTAAGGGTAAAGCAAGAGCTTTGGCTTGTTACTCTTGGTGTTTGCCGACATCTTAACGGCGTGAAGGTATCATGGTCCGGTGATATTCTTAAGAAGCTTGTGAGAAGGCTCGATGTGTTGTAAAGGTTGGATCTCACCTACCTAGAGGGGAAAAGAGCTACGCTAGTGAATTCGAGATATTTGGCTTAATTCGTGGAGCTGATCCAATTTATTTGGGCTTACCTCAATGTGCATTAGGAGAGACCCACAAATCTCCGAACACCATGGTAAAAAATCGTGTGACATCTTCTAGTCTACTTCCTTTGGCTCATTTACATTCTTGTAATTTACATTCCTAAAATTAAATTACTTGCTTGTCACCCTAGGATTGCAAACGCTGATCTAGACTTAGGTTGTTGGTGCACTTAGCGAGACTAGTTGATTTAAGTCTTAATTGGGAAAAACCATTTTGATTTATGCTTCCACATATAAAACCGGTTTTATCTAAAGAGAATTTTAAAACTGCCAATTCACTCCCGCTAGTCGGCCTCCTTGACCTTATAGCTGGCCCTCTTATAAAAGGCCACCCCCTCCTCTCAGTTTTTTCATCCTTCTCCTGACACCCTAGTGCAATTTTCAGCTAATTTTGACCCTCAAAATCCGTTCTTCTAGATGATAGGCTAGTTTAGAGAAGTTCTTTAGCGCCAAAGTCCTGCCACATGTTCCAGATCTTTTGCTTCAACTTTTGTAAGAGGCAAGATGTAATTTCAAATAATTGTTATAATCTTTCATGTTCAAGTTGCCTCAATCTATTTTAGCTGGTTGTATTGCTTCTATTTTATGGTTGTGTGTTTATGCAATGTTTGCTTCCGATCTATATGATATGTAGATCATTTTAGCTAGTGATTGTAATCATGGTGATTAGATCGATCTAGTGGATCTTTGCATATTTGTTTACTAGTGTGTTTGTAGTTAGCACATAAGTTGGAAAGTTCCATTCACTGTGGTTGAAATCGTGGCTAGTGGTGACAGCACTAGTGCACAGATATCCACAAACTGCTGGCAGCTAACTCATGGTTGGCATCTCATTGCTTGTTTATGAGGTAAGATATGGAAGTTGGGTGGATTTTGTACGATAGTTGGTTGCGGCCATTGATTAGGATGCACATAACTAGCGAAAGACACTACAGACTCTGGTGAGAGATCTATTGCATTGACTAGTGAATAGTAGTGCATAGATTAAATTATTTTCTTTATAGATGATCAACTATCATGTGAACCTTAGAACATTCATTGTCAACTTTTATGCTAGTGGGTAGAGGTTTTGAAGAGTTAGATGTGTTATTAGAAAATCTTAATATAGGTTAGTTAAAGGTTCCCTGTAGATTCAGTACCCTAGAATACACTAGATGAAAAGCTACGACCGGCCTATGCGTTTATGGTTACATCTGATGGTTCATACATCATGTCAACAACAATAATGCTGGAAATGCGGAACAACCAATAATCTTTCGTTTTGGCAAATGACGAAGATTTGGTTAACAATGAAATAACCTCTAAATATGAGGATATGGGAGAAAAGAATAGTTATCAGTAAGATTGCCTCCATAATTGCTAATAACCTATATTAAGAAGCAGATCCTGAAATAAAAGCCCATGGTAGAGTGCAAAAAGAGCTCATATTGGGTAAAATGAAGAAAACAATTGAGGCGGACTATAATAGCTAAATGCATTTGTTGAAACAAGTTCAGACTATTGGATCATTAAGAAAATAATCAGGTGGTGAAATACGATGGTTCTTAGGTTCTTGTAGAAGACCGGTAATCTCCTACATGAATGAAAGTATATTCCGCTACATAGTATTTCTGCCGAATGACATGAATAGAAGAATATTTGGTTAATGCATTCTAAAAATACGTATGAAAAGATCCTTGAAGGACTCGACATTTCTAAATGAGAAGGAATGAAAATTGCAACATCTACATAAATCTCATACTAAAATAATAAAGTCTCAAACGTGAAATCACTTTTCCTTGAAGGAATAAGTCCATAAGTGACTTCCCAGTCAATATAAGATATCACACCAGTGACTATATGATCCCTAGATATGGACTAATATTTATATAGACCCGAAAGAAGGAAATGAGCAACCATAAGACCAAAAGTGTGCCATATAAGCACATATAAAGTGCATCTCCACTAGGAAGTTTGTGGAGTGGCGGTATCCCCTAGTATCAGGAAGGTATATTTGTGATGATAGCAATTTTATTAACCACCTAGATGCCAAAATTTAGACTGTTATATATTACTCTGTAGTGGTATAAACTAATTTTATAGTCCTGCAAAATAGACTAATTGGTTGTAATTTGAAAATCCACTCAAAGAAAGTTGCAAAGTATTTAGCCCTAGATGAAGATACTTGATAAGTGATATCTAGAAGGTACCTAGCATTGCAACAAATTTAACCCGATAGTCCTATGAAAGGACAGATATTTGCTTCTGTTGCAGAATGAAATAGTGACTATTTCAAAGTGTTTGCAATGAAATGTCTTTGTTTTTATATGATAAATACAGAGATCGATATTCTACCATTCGGGCCTGCTCCGGTCGAGTTCTTCAGGCCGCCGGACAAGGAAAAAAAATGGACATTCTTTCATGGTCACTCCTTTTTAGTTAGCTCAACCAGATAACTAGAAAAATCCCAAATCAGATTTGTCAGAGAATAAACATCGGCCATTTGCATGACAAAGCTCTCTTCTCCGTTGTAGCTGGTGCCTGTATGAACTATGAAGATAATTCAGAGTCCACTCATGATCTACAATGTTAACCTAAAATAACAGAACTTCTCTGGCGTGCATGCCAAAGAGGAACTGAGCAAAGGGCTACTGCTTAGACAAAAGTGAATCAATCTACAGGAGAACAGACCAACAAAACTGATCGCCATTTGTTTTGTTGGCAGTAAGCAGTCGTGCTGAAGAATCATTGGGTTTCCAACTGATAGGAGCAGAGTGCTCTGGCGTTAGGAGTGAACCTGTATATGTTGTAACCTATCTTCCCTTTGCTGCAAAATCCCATCTCTTCATAGTTAGCCTTTTTCCAGTATCTCCAAAGTCAGGACCAAGGTGGATGGTCCTCCTCCCTAGTCTGGGGAGGGTGCGGCTTCCAGCCTGGTTTCTCATCCCAGTACATGTCATAATATATGTGCCCTATTTCACGGAACTGCACACAGCACCATATGCCCACATATCTCTTGACACGATTCCGAAACTTTGTCTCCACAGCCTGATTTTAACAACTAAAATTAAGATAGATGCTTTTATTCAGAACTTTGGTTGAAACTGTGAAAAATGGATAGCAGCTTACTGCATCAGCAAATCCTCTGAAGGCGTCAACCATGGATGAGAACTGTATAATTTTCACATTCTTATATGACGAGAAGACATTCAAAAGCTGCAAAAAAGAATGAAAAGAAAAGAAATGGGGGCCCCTTCAGCATATGCCATTCCAGAAGCTCTCAAACCATATAGCAAACCTTGCACTAGATTTTATTGATAGTATCAGTTAAGGTCTACTCTTTTGCTTTCTTCTTAATTGATGGAGGTGTAGCAGTCTTTTAAAAAAAAAACAAATCAAGGTGTATCTGCCTTCTCTGATGACTCGTCGGACAATGGATTTCTTAAAGAAAAGAGGGATCTTTAGTGATAGACTGATAGTGAAATAAAAGACTCACATTAGCTAACTTCAAATGTATAACAGTGATTCCAAGTTTGCATGAAATGCCTTGATCTATTGCTTAACTTTCTCTTCTTTATTTTCTTTTTGTTTTTTGTTTTCCAAATCCTTTCATCTGCCTTCTTTAAATTATATGCATAACAAATTATACAAATCTCCTACAAACAAATAGCATGGTGATTTGAAACTGAGCTTATAGATAACAGCTTGTCAAGGAGTTAGTGCCATGTGAATTTTTTAGAGGAAGATAATTCTTCATGAATAAAATCAAGGAGATTAAAGAAGACAGAAAGGACATATTACAATGTTGGCATAACTGTGACCACGTGAAAAGTTGCTGCATTTTGGACTTAACAGAAACCAGAAACTCCAGGAGGAAAATATCATAATTTACCGTTTGTTCACTGCTATTCCTTTGTAATAGAAGAGGCTTGTGTTTATTGGTTCCATTAGCTGTGAAGCATCTGGTGCTATGCTCATCACAGAGCTGAACCTCAAGAAATGATTCTTTCACCTAATTCAAGATTCCAAATAGAAACAATTAGGAGACAAGACCATCTTTCTTATTGCCGAATATTCAAGGTGACATGACTGCAGATCACATAATATTACCTGTTTAGGCAATGACGGATTCTCAAGAAAGGAGTATTCTCTGAAATCAATACGTGGACCAAACTCTTCCTCAGGCAAGTCCTTCAGCATAACATGTACCTGTACAATGAAATCACTGAAGTAGGTAATTTTGCTTCATGGATGCCTTACAAGAATTAGTTAATACAATATATTTCAACTCACAACCAAGACTGTACAATTCGAATTCAAGAGGAATATTTCAAATTTCCACACATTTCCAGATATATCAACTCTTTAAAATAACTTAGATATCCATCACTGGCTCACTGCACTTGTCTGCCCTGTCTATCATGTACTAGCAGGTCGGGGCAACTTCATTTCACTCTATTCCTGAACAGTTGGTATGAAGCACTATGCTCTATCTACTCTCTCTGTTCACGAATATTTGCATTCTACCTAAATTTGTGTTTGTTCACACATACTTGTCACTGTCACATTTCCTAGACATATTTCCACACAATACTCATGTTAACTGTACCAAAATCCTTAATTTCACTGCCACATTGTTGTTCCAGTGAGGCTGTGATAGTTGCTAGGTGGTACTTTTGTCATGTTTATCCAAAAATATATGTATTTGGTTAAAAGTGACAAGTATCTTTGAATGGGGTATATGATAATGCAAAGTACATGTTACTGCACCTCCTACAGGTCAATTGCAAGAGAACAAAGAGTGGTCCTCAAAAAGACCAGATCATCAATGATTGATGTTCAGAAAAAAAAAAGGTTCTCAGTAAATAGTGTAGCCACAATTAGAAAGCAACTTGATCCAAAGCCACCAAAATTTGGACTATAAAGCAGGGCATGGTGGGCTTCACAAGGATAGACCTTGTAAGATGACTGATTAAGCGACTCAAAAGGTATCTTCCAATTGGGTTCAATAAAAAAATGATATCTAAAATTCAGAAGTCAGAGGAAATTTCACAAACCCAAGGTATCTTGACACATGTAAAACAAAACCCCAGTTTTACGATTTACTCTCAGTTAACTCTGGATGGCTAGATGCTTTTGCAAAACATTTAAAATACCCAAATTCAGTCGATCACAGATGAACCCATTTATGATAAATTTCCGAAAAAATGTAAATCTTACAACTAATTACATAAAGGAAATCACTACCTTCTAGCCAACTCAAACATATAACACAGAAAATAAATAAAGGCCAATTGATGTTCACATGACAGAATATATATGAATGTACATTATAAAAAGAATTTTTTCCCTTATGTAATTACCTCAAATACATGATCCATTGGACAGATAAAAGGCTGTCTGGTCATTGTTCCTTCCATAACTCCAGGATGTCCAAACCACATCCTATCAAGCCTGCACCATAATGGAGGCATTACCTGAAAATACAAACAAAAGTCAGAAAGTGGGCATTCACACAGTTGAACACAACGCAACAAACAAGGTAATATTCAAAAGTGTCCTCTACTACTTCCAAATGTAATCCAAAGATACCAACATATGGGTAATTGGTATTATCATCACTGAAATCAAGTATCTACTAATTACTGTACATTAGTATTCAACTCAGTAGTCACTATAATAGCTCTACCTTATCCATTTAAGGATAGTTACACTCTTCAAGAGTTGTGAAGTTTGCATTAACCAAAGATGGAACACTACATCGGTACAGGTAATATTAACCCTTGAAAATCATAACATAGAACTCCTCATGACAGGCAAGTAAACATTTCTGGAAAAGGATCACATTCAGGAAGTCAACATGCTGGAAGAAATCGAGTTCAATAAGATGCTTACACATTAACAGTGTCAATGTCCATTTACAATCATGTGTATTGAGCATGTTTACCATAAAAATCTAAACAGCGACAATCATGAAGTTTAAATCAAACTAGAATGTCAAAGGAAAATTTCACTGACCAGGGTCCGCTTTAACAAGGAAGCAACGGTGAGTGCAGTTCTTATTTGCTTCAACTGAAAATTTTCAAGCATGTGACGAATTAGATAACAATATATTGCTATTAATAACAGGAGTGCAGCCAGGATTTTGATGCAATATATATATGGCAGAAGATACCTGGTAATTAACCAACGCGAAATGAGATTCAACGGTATGAGCGCCATCTAACAGCAAACTTTTTGGAATGTTAGGTCTAAATGATAGGAAACCTCCTGCAACATTATGGACCAGATAAACTATGGACATTATGGAATAGTAATGATTAAAAATTGTAAGACTATTTACTATCCATGCAGTGGGAAGTGCACCAACCCATGAAGTGCACCGACCCAGATATATGCATGATAATAACTTCCTGTATCCATTTTTTTTTTCTCCATCCTTCCTTTGATTAAATGTAGTTACATGGTTGTCTAATAGGGTTCCAATATCTCTGGTGCCATTACGGTAACTGGTAAGTTTGAGATAATAACATGTACAGAAAAAGCATATGATATTATGAACATCAGGACACACAAGAACTGCAAGCATGAACCACTGTTCCCAAAGGTCAACTACAGTTTATTCGTGGTGGGGACAGACAGTGAACAGACCTGGTGAGACATAATACGATGGCTGATCAAAGAAAAGCATTGCCTCACGTAATCTATGACGCTTTCCTTCAGTACCAGCATACTGGAAAGTAGTATGCACAGCATATGGTTCTAGCCGAAGCTGCTGATACATGCCCTGAAAATCAAGAAAAATATAAGGAACAGTTATATCAATAGCACACTATGAACAATAAGTACAAAATGGTGGAACAAAAGAGTGAGAGCCAAACATCTGAAGAACAAAAAACAACACAACACAAAGGCGAAGTAACAAAAAAATATTTTGACATGCAAGCTTCTTAAATATCAACCTCAAACAAAAAAAAGGCTCCTACCTGCACAAAGTATGTATGGCCACTGCAGAATATACTTGCTGGTAGGACTCCAAGCTTCAGTTTTCCATCATAAGAATATACAAGTTCATCTTCTCCTTCAACTACCAGTCCAAAACTTTTGTGTACAAGATCATTAAAAGCAGTCTGGTCCCACAAATTATCGTCCGACAAGACTAGGTCTTTCCAATGTTTTGCCAGCCTTTTAGCAGGTTCAGTGGGTCGCCAATGGAAAATACCAATATTGTATGCGCCAGTCACTGTGGATAAGAAAACAGAGAAAAGCATTATATTCAGAACTCTCGAGGATCTGGTTTCCTCATGTCAAACGGTCACTAATAGTAATTGGTGCCAAACACAAAAAACAATCTTATTACACGGATAAATGGAAAACTTGCTATTGAAAATCAATGCAGATTTCTGTAAACATTGGAGAAATTCTGTAACAAGAGTAATATTGAATTTCTTGTTCTAGTTCTCTTAGTATTTGTTGATATACGTTGTCAGGTAGGGACATACTCTTAAGCAATGGTATTTCATGAACTAGCCCAATAGAGTATGTAAAAGTTTCCTTTGAGGTTTATATAAGATAGCTAAGCGAGTTCTTTCTTTCTTTCACCAACAAAATCCTAAGATGTCTGGATACACCGATATGCGATATGCTAATACCGCGATACGCCATTTCCCCAAAAACACCAATACGGTAATACGTGTATATATATATAATAAAAATAAAATAATATAGAAACATACATAAGATATGGTATATCATGCACGAAATAGACATAAGAGACAATAACAAAGAAAATGAAGAAGCAAATACGCTAAATCCTCTCGAAGACCCATCAGCCCATAGCAAGCAGCTTAGGGCATTTAGTCTACTGCTGCTGCCTATGATCCACCGATACGTGAATTTGCCTTAAAATTGGTGTCGGACACCGTGTCCGACACCGATACGTCGCCGATACGTGTCAATAATTTATCGGCCAATTAAACTGCAAAAAATATTTTATTTTCTGATATGGATTCGACACTTCTCCGATACGTATTGGACACAGTACCAGCCCAAACCACATAAAACCAAAGCCGTAACCGTGCGGTAGGAGAGCTCTCACCTGTGTTGGGTTCGTGTGGGAGGAGTCCCATGCGCCACCTCCATCGCCACCGTCGCCGTCGCCACTGCCGCCGATTGGAATCGCCCCACCGAATCGACCACCCCACCACAAGATATGCCGTCCCCGTCGCGAGATCATTGATCCCTGCCTCCGAACTGTCAATCCCCGCCACCAAATCTGCGGTTCGGCCTCTGCCGGTGTTGAATGCCTCCTGCCTGTCCCCGCCGTCGATTGAGGCATTGCCGGCGGCGCCCTGCTTGCATCCTCCTTGCTCTCTGCTCTGGTCTGCATCTTCCACCACAAGCCGCAGCGTTTGCTCTGCGCCCTGGTCTGCATCTTCCACCGCAGCATCTGCTCTGCGCCCTGGATTGCATCTTCTCCATCGCCTCTGCTCGCGCTCAAGAGGTTTAAGCTCTGTTGAGTGTTGATTCATATGGCTATTTACCTCTAGCTGAACTGCTAGTTAGTAGTAGTACTCTGCACCTGAGTGGATCACTTAGTAGGTGTGTGCTAGACTGCTAGTTAGTAGTAGTACTCAGTAGTTGTGCTAGTTAGTAGTAGTACTTAGTAGTCACTACTTCACTCTTGATTTTTAGAAAATGACAGCCGTAGAGGAGCAAACAACAAATATTAAGGCACCATTATGGAATCATGTTGATATTTAGAAAAGGGTGGTCCGGCTAGAGGAAATGTTAGATGGAGATGCAAGTACTGCAAATATGTTGCCACTAGTAGTTACTCTAGAGTTAAATCACACTTGCTGAAAATTACTAATGGTGGATGCAAGGTATGTCCTAAGGTGACAGTACTGGAGTATCAATTATCTGTTGGAATGTTGTTGGTTGTTGCTTAATTGTTTTGAGCGTTTGACTGTTCAAGAATCAAGTCTAAATGTTAAATTTGCTGATCATGTTATGTCTTTTCCTAGGTTAATGGAATTCTGAAATATGAATCATTGGTAATCTAGTATTAATATGAACAATTGAACATATGATAAGTTGACTCAATGAAGAATGAAGAGACGTGGATCATCTTTGAGGTACATATTCGTAGTTTACACTTCACTTTTTTACATTATTTCAATTTGACAAACAAGCAGAAAAATAGAAAATAATACATATGTATATATTACTATTATTTAATATATATAGTCGTGTCGGTATGTTTGGGAAAATAGCGAATCCCCGTGTCATGTCGTGTTGACGTATCGGTGTCGGTGCACATAGGCTGCCGCAAACGTCTCCACAATTGTGCGCTTCTATTCCTGCCAACCACAGTCATATGTCTGGCCTCCTAGCCGCCGCTGCTCCCACCAGCTTCTGGCTGCCGCTGGTTGCCTAGGAGTATACCACACTACCATAGTCAACAGGGATGAAGAGTACTAGTGAGAGGACGCACCATGCGTGAGGACCAGTGGTGCTGTCGCGCCGGCAAGGAGAGAGGTGTCGCGCGCCACCGTCTACAGGGGGAGAGGAATGTTGACGTGGGAGCCCGAGGGAAGAGAAGAGTAGTGGCGATGGTGTAGGGAATGAGATGGGAATAAACGATTCCAGGATCTCCTTCTGAGTTGGTAGATATATTATAGTTGAGAGGTATTGGGAAAGTATCAGGTAAGTATCGAGTATTATTTTATTTTTTTAAAAAAAATAAGAAATTCACCGATACTGGTAGGATACGTATCCAACCGTATTGAATACGAATGAGTATCCGATACGCCAGTTTTCTGAAGTATCCGAGTAACATTCAAAATCTTGTTTTACTAACTGCTTGCATTGTAAATACTGAAAGATTAGTTTCTTGTAGTTGAACTAACGTACATTACAGACTTTCAAGACCGAGGAGTAACAAGAAAAATGATATATACAACAACTTTGGCATGGTGCTCACATTTGCACTATGATTATACAAGATTTAACAGTCTAAAAAGGGCAAGGAAACTCCTCTCGGCAATGTTCAGTTCTGATAAATTAAAAGTAAACGATGGTGAGATAAAACCTCTTTGGCGTGATTAGTCAGATGCAGATGGAGAATTATAGACAATGCATGACACCATTTCTCTTCTCAACACTCAGTCTTGAATGAAATGCAACATTGTAAATTTAACGTGTGGGTAAGTTATTACCTTCCCTCCAGTTCTCCAGGCTGTCATCGGTGACCGTGGGTATGACCTGGTCGCTGGAGGTGAGGAGATCCGCGTCGGGGTAGCGGGCGAGGTAGGGCAACGGGTTCTTGAGCCACACCATGTCCGTGTCGCACATGAGCAGCTCGTACCCGAATGGCAGGAGCGCGTTGATGAGCAGCACCTTCTCCCTGCCCATCTTGTGGAAGGTGGGCGACCCCCATCCGGCGTCCTCCGTGGCCATTCTGCTTCCCATGTCGAAGACGGGCACGCCCCTGAGGTAGAGCTCCCGGAGCAGCCTGGTGTCCATGGCCCCGACGAGGAGATTGCCGACACCGAGGTCAGTGAGGTGGCGCGTCCAGGTGAGGATGAAGTCGAGGAATGCGTGGTTGCCGAAGGTGACGACGATGACGCCGCTGCGGGCGCGGGCGCGCACCATGTCTTGGGTGAGGCGGAACGCGCGTGGTGGCGGCATCCGCGACCCCCGCGGCGGGGGCTTCCAGATGGGGCGGTTGTACATCGTCTCCGGCTGGGCCGGGGCGGCTGAGGCGGAGAGGTTGGCGGTGGCGGCGGTGGCGGCGAGGAGGGGAAGCGGGGGCGCGGCGAGGGAGGAGAAAGAGGAGAGGAGGAAGAAGAGGGCGGAGACGGCGAAGCCGCCGAGGACAGCGCCGTAGATCCCGACGAAGACAGGCTTGGTCGACTCGGCAGGGCACCACACCGCCATTTCCCCGGCCAGGGATCGGAGTCGCCGGAGGCGGAGGGGTCAGAGCGCAGTGGGGGCGGGGGCAGCCGCTGCTGCTGTCATGTCGCGTGGGGCAGCCGCGGCAGGCAGGGGAGGTGGGGCAACAAGCGGAGCGGCTTTGGTCAATCGGGCCCACCGGACGGTGGGTGCGGTTGTGGATTGGGTCCGGTTGGTTCGACGGCAACCGTCAGGTGCACGGAGACACCAGTGGTCCCGTTACGGGGAAGGAAGAAACGGGAAAGATGCCGCCTACCTGTGCGGTGTATCGCCACGGAAATTAGGGATGAAACGGTTTCCATTCGATCGGATCTGGATCTGAATCTGGATCATATTTGAAGTAGTAAATATAAATGGGATTCGAATATCCGATTTTTTTCAATTCGGATATCCAACGAGACCCAACACATTTATTACATATTTTTTATGACAGCGTATTCCTTTATGGTTGATATGTAACTTAGGTTGTGTTTGATATAGCTTCAGTTCCATCAGATCTGTGGATCTAGTGTAGCTGGGTATTTCTAGCTCTATTAGATCTTTGGAGCTAGAGCTAAGAGTATATTAAGAGTGTTTAGGTGTGTCATCTTATTTATATTTTAAACTAAAAATATAAATTTAATTCATTTTATTTTAACCTACAAGTTTCAAATCTATAGTAAAATTGAGATCTGAAACTCTACCAAACAGAACCTTCCTATCATAGTTATGTACTCATATGATTTGATAACATATATTACTCTATATATATGCGTACATCATCTCTATATCTTTGTTCATTTTTTATCGGAATTCGTTCCGTGTATCCTGTATGACCTAGATATCCGGTTAGTTCATATTTAATTTGAAATCTGAAAAAATATAAATTAAAATACGAAAAGAGCTGGATACGTTTTCATCCAAGGGAAATGAGCCCGGAAAAGAGGGCCCGCTGGGCAGCGTAAGGAATGCGTTTTGTGTGGATCGCCACGAAAATTCTTTCCCTTGTGTGACTTGTCTAGGTTACGCAAAGTGCTTGCTTAGATGCAATGCAACGCAACAGCAAATGGGTTCTGCATTTCTCGCTGCCGCAGAACTCAAACAATGCACGTTGTGCATTGACTCCCTTTTGGATACTGCCACTGGTCGATAAATTTGACTTTCTGGGTCATTTTTGTGATGGGATGAGCGATAAATGCGACTTCTTGCAAAACAAATTATGCAGTAGTATTTTTATAGTGCATCTCCCATAGTCCACCACCCCTTTACATCATCTTCTATCATTGTTAGAGGCAACTAATCTAATGGTAGGGATATTACTTGATTCTCTAAATCATTAAACACTGGTCCATATACTTCATGTTGTGTCAGTTCTTTTGACAAATGTCGTTTCTTACATTAGACGGCTTGGGTTACCTCTTGAATTATCTTTTCCTTTACCTTACCCAAACTTCATCGTGGCAAAGTCAAGAGACCACTGACGTCACACTATTGGAGACACCCTTATCAAATCTCAATAAAAACTAAGGACCAACTTACCAACAACACATTTAAAGTGCGGGTGGCAGCAAGGACAAACTTACGAAGAATCCTTTTAAGTGTGGGTGGTGGTGTATTGGCCCCTAAATTTTCTACATGAGCATTTTCTTACACTTATCTACACATATACTAAATAGGCACTTTAAGAAGTTCCCATGCTAAACAGAAAGCTCTTGAGATATATCTGGCGTACCAGAGTTATAAAGGCTTATATTAAAATTAAAAGTCCATGTTAAAAGTACAATCCAAATAAACTAAAATTCGAAATAAAAAAATAAATCAAAACTAGGATAACGAAGAAGCTTCTGTATCTCCTAGTACTAATAATCATTGTATTGCTCGAGATAGACCAAGGAGGAACACTCAATTACCTGATAGATATCGTGACACTGATAATATAGCCTGTTATGCTCTTCTTGCTGCACAAGATATTTGTGATACTTTTGAACCTTTTTCTTATTCTGAAGCTATCTCATGTGAAAATTCTTCTAAGTGGTTGACAGCTATGAATAAAGAAATTGTGAGATCATACATGGGATTTGGTTAAGCTTCCACAAGGTAAGAAAACTTTAAAGTGCAAATGGATTTATAAGAAGAAGGATGGTATTTCTGGAGTTGAACCTGCAAGATGAAAAGCCCGTTTAGTGGTAAAAGGTTTTGACCAAAGAGAACGTATTGACTTCAATGAAGTTTTTTCTCCTATTGTGTGCCACTCTTCCATTCGGGTTATGCTTGCTTTTGTTGCTTTATTTGACTTGGAATTAGAGCAACTTGATGTTAAAACTGCCTTCTTACATGGAGATTTAGAAGAAGAGATCTTTATGACACAACCTGAGGGTTTTGCTACTCCTGGAAAAGAGGATTTAGTTTGTCATTTGAAAAAGTCTCTCTATGGTCTTAAACAAACTCCTAGGCAGTGGTATAAAAAGTTTAATTCCTTTATGATTGCACAACAGTATTCTCGCAGCAATTATGATAACTGTGTTTACTTCAAACAGTTTCCAAATAGTTCATTTGTTTATTTGCTGCTCTATGTTGATGATATGCTTATTATTTCTCATGATAAGTCACTCATTAAACAGTTGAAGGCTCAACTTAGTCATGAGTTTGAGATGAAAGATCTTGGTCCAGCTAAGAAAATTCTTGGGATGGAAATTCAACGTGATCGCAAAGCTGGTACATTATTTCTATCTCAGAAAAATTACATTGAGAAGGTACTTGACAGATTTAATCTCAGTAATTGCAAACCTGTTTCAAAACCTTTTACCTCACACTTTAAGTTATCTTCAAGTCAGTGTCCTATTAATGAAGAAGACAAAGACTATATGTTTCGTATTCCTTACTCTAGTTCAGTTGGTAATCTCATGTATGCTATGATTTGCACCAGACTAGATTTAGCTCATTCTGTTAGCGTTGTTAGCAGATTTATGCATAATCCTGGCAAAGAGCATTGGAATACAGTTAAATGGATTCTTCGTTATTTGAAAGGCACTTCTAACTTTGGCTTAATGTTTGATAAGAATAAAGTGAAGACAAATGATGTTCTTGGGTTTGTTGATTCTGATTATGCTGGTGATCTTGATAAAAGAAGGTCAATTTCTGGATATATCTTCTCTTTATGTGGTTTTACAGTCAGTTGGAAGGCATCCTTACAGCCTATTGCCGCTCTTTCTACTACTGAAGTGGAATATGTTTCAGCCACTGAAGGCGTTAAGGAAGGTATTTGGTTGCGAGGTCTGGTTTCTGAACTTGGCTTTAAACAGGATACTCTTACTGTTTATTGTGATAGCCAGAGTGCTATTTATTTGACCAAGAATGATATGTATCATACCAAGACCAAGCATATTGATATCAAGTACCACTTTATTCGTGATGTTGTCGCTGAAGGACAAGTTATTGCAGGAAAGATACATACTGATGATAATCCTGCAGACATGTTGACCAAGACACTTTTAAATACCAATTTCAAGCATTGCCTTGACTTGGTTGGCATTCATGGTGCTTAATTGCCCTTCGGGTTTTTTTTGAGACAATTCATTATGGATTTTGAGTAAGGGGAGGTTTGTTAGAGATAATCACGGATTGCCTCAACATCCAATATCTCAACTTACCAATAGAACATCTTTCCAATTCTCGGATTTTATTTTTGGCTATATATGCCAACCCCATTGTACATGTAATATTTGAACCAAATAGTGCTTTTGTCTCCCGTGGTTTTTTCCCGCAAGGGTTTCCACGTAAATCTTGTGTCTCCCTTTTTGTGGGTGTGTGTTTTGCATCTACAAACCCTAACACTCATATTGTTCATGGTTGAGAGCGGGAGTTGAACTCTAGGAGACGATAATCCTCTGTAGCTAATTACCGATTGGGAAAAAAAGTATAATATCAAGAAGACACACAAAGAATGGGGATTGTAGATGCAAAATATGATTAACATCGTAGCAAAGCAAAAGAAAAAAAAAGCCTACCATTAACAATAGTAACATCATCCAATCCACCCTGTCGTTGCCACCTCACCACACACACACATGCACTCTCACCTAGAAGTGGGCACTCGAGCCGGGTCTTTTTAGGCTGGCCCGAGGCACGGCCCAAATCCCGGCCCAAACCTCGGCTCGGTACGGAGTGGGTTGTGTCGAATCGGCACGGGACTGTAGCATGGGCTGTGTTGAGCCCGCGAACCGGGCACGATGGGCGGCACGGCCGTTTGGGCCGGGTCCGTGCCGGCTCGGCCAGCGAGACAAGACGCGCAAGACGAAGGCACGACGCACACCGGGCCAAGAGAGAACCGCCAAGACGGCGGCGGGCATGGGCGCACTGCAGCGGGCTCACGGCAGGGCACGCCAACCTCGCCTGCAACGCAGTAACGCCTCCCGCGCTAGGCCTCGGCTTGCCCCGCCTCCCACGGCCATGCCTCGCCTCCCACAGGACCAGCAGGTCCAGCAACACGTCGCCTCGTCCACCGCGCCGTGTCAGCTCGGTTCGCCACGGTCGCCTTGGCTCGCCCGCGCCATGCCTTGCCTCCTGCACGCTACCTCGACCGCCTTGGTTGGCTTGGCCGCCTTAGCTCGCCTGGCCTCGGTTCGCCTCCCGCGCCACGCCTCACCTCCTGCAGGACCAGCAGGTCCAGCACCGCATCGCCTTGGTTCGCCTCGGCCACCTTGGCTGGCCTGGCCTCGGTCACGCGTAGCGCCGCTCGTCGCGCCGAATAAGCCGATGGCAAGACGGCGAGGAGGGCACAGCCAAGCAGCCGAAGCGGGAGGACGTGCACGCGATGGCCGATGTGATGGGCAGCAATAGCACCAGCATGCGATTGTCATCCGCCGATGCCGCCACATCCGCGATCAGCTGCGTCGCGAGCGCCGCGTCCAACGACACCAGCGCGGAGAAGAAGGCTCCCGCAATAATGGTGAGGCGTTGGTGAGGGCGTGAGGCTCCCGCAAACACGGCGAGGCCCTTCTTGGAACTTAGAAAGTTGGAATGCTGGGTGACACTAGCAAGTACTCCCTCCGTTCGTTTTTATAAGGTTTATTTTTTGAATGGTTTTGTTCACAAATATAAGGCTTGCATGTAGATTTAATGAGGTCTTTCCTTCTATACCCCTATTTATTCTCTCTCAACCATATGCATTTATTCATTACCACTCACACAAAGTATATCTTTCATCTTCCAAGACAATTAATTGGGGGTATCTAAGTCATTTTCTCTTATATCTTTATCAATTTCAACGTAATCTTAATCTTTATGCCAAATTAAAATACGCCTTATAAAAATGAACGGAGGGAGTAGCAATTAGCAACTAGCAACTATTGCCGGTCACAGGTGTAAGGTGTTGATGGAACTTGGAATGCTGGGTGATGGAATCGTGCGATTAATTGCGGACGAGGACAGGTCGGGCTGGGGTGCAGTGCACGTATGGCGCGGGAGCCAAGGGGAAATGGATCGTTTGCCACGGGTCTAGAAAAGGTAGCCAGGCGTTGGAGATGAGGAAAAGAGAGATGGGAAAGAGATTCCAACCGTCCAGTGCAACGTAAAAAAGTTCGTCTGAATAAGTTTAAATTGTGAACGACCGATATGACGTGTGTTTGAAATAAAGATGAGTGAAAGAGAGAGATAGCAAAGATCTGAATTTATCGCCTCTCTCGGTCTCTCCACTCTCAGATAGTGACGTGATTGAGCGATCCATCCCACGCGCTGTTTATTCGGTTCAATTTTTATCGCGCGTCTCGTTTCAATTTTGAACAGATGCGCTCACACAACAACGGACATAAAGTTGATTGATTAAAGGCTAGCTATCACATAAAGCTAGTAGTAATGCTCTCACACGCAGCCTATGCAGAACCGGGGCAGATAGATTCGTGCAACGGGTAGCAAACTCTCTCCATAACGTTCAGCGAACAAACAGCGACGTGATACGATAAAGGACGTAAAGCAACGCGACATGATTGAAAATTTGAACTAAAACTGAGCGCAATGGGCATAATGAGCCAACGACTCTCTTCTGATGGCTATAAAATTCTGTCGGACAGTCATTTGTTCAGCACTTCAGCACCCGAAACTCATTCTTTCTTTCTTGAGCTAACCGCACACGTTCTCTCATTTGTTTAGCCCCCGAAACCGACTCATTCTCCCATTTGTTTGCTCTCTATTTTCTTTTGTTTTTTTGCTCTCCCGCCACGAAAAAAGTATTTTGCAAGAGCAAGACTAGGAGAGCACGCTCGCGCTCTCTAAGTCCCCCTCATCAAGATCAAAAGATTGATCCACACCAACTTTCCCCCAGTATGGGAGACTACGGCATGGATGATCGTCATCTAGATAGCACGTAAGTCATCGAGGATGCCTCATACACTTCGGATGCACCGAGCTCAGATGCCGCTACCTCGGTGTATCCGGGACGAGCGTCGATATCCACACCGAACACGCAGCCCGACATATCGATGCAGCCAACACGGGCGTCCATATCCGACAGTCGACGCGCGTGGTGCTGGCAACATATGGACAGAACCGTCGAAATTGTGGACGGACGTGAAGTAGTTATGCTGTTTGCAAATACTGTCAAGCTAAACTATCTGCACGTGTATGTGGTTGAACAAATCATATGAAGAGACACGTAGAGAATTGCTTGAGGAAGATATCGGCCGGACGGAGGCTGGGCGAGGGCGTGCAGATACAGTTCAACTTCAATACCGACGGTTCGGTAAGTACATAGGTATACAACGCCGATGTAGTTAGAGACGAAATTGCACGCTACATTGTTACGGAGGATCTTTCACTTAGAATGGGTGAGAGCTCTAGTTTTGAGAGAATGGTGCAACGTGATTTTTACCCATAATACCAACATGTTAATAGAAGAACAACTACACGTGACATTTACAGTATGTTTACAAATAAACTAGAAATGTTAAAACAAACATTCATGACATTTAGTTTTCATTTGCATTAACATCAAATATATGGACTTCCTCCCATCAAAGAGCATCCTATATTAGTGTTGTTGCGCATTACCTAGACGACGAGTACGTACTAAACAAAAGAGTCATAGGGTTTGGACTAATCTCCCAGTCACACACCGTAAATAATATCGCTACCCGTATACTTGAGGTTATTAATGATTTTAAAATAGAAAGTAGAATTATTTCTATCACTCTTGACAATGCATCAGCTAACACGACAGCTATGGAGCATCTCTTACCGCACCTGAATAGTTATGTTGAAGGTTTTGTACTCTACCAAAGGTGCGTATGCCATATTATTAATCTCATCGTGCAGGCGGATTTGATTGTAATGAAACATAGTTTGGAGGGCATACACAGTGCTATCGATTTTATTACAAATTCGCACGTAGTGTTTGCCCAGTTCTCAGAGTACTACAGGGCCAACAATAAGGAACCAAGAAGATTCAAACTTGATATGAATGTTAGATGGAACTTAACTTATACTATGCTGCATCGGTGCAAATGCTGCAAGTATATTATTACTGTCTTCGTCAACTGCAATAATAGTGAGGTATTGGTTACTGAAGAGGATTGGCAAATTGCTAGTAATTTTCGTAATTTTTTTTAAAAATTTTACAATGTAACTAAACAATTATCCGGTGTGTACTACCCAACTTCTTCCTTAGCCATCGAGTGGCTTTGGCTTACTGCTAATTCTTTTAAAGAAAATAGATATAGTTATATTTTACATCGTATTATAGAACCAATGGAGCAAAAAAATTTAAAATATTTTTAAACTATTCCACATCTGTACCGTTTTGCTACTATTTTGGATCATCGGAGAAAATTTTCTAACTTGCAGGGCGCTTTCGAGGGAATAGGTGAGGCATTCGATCTTGATTTCTCTGAGGTCTATACTCATGTTTATAATGAGTTTTTTCAGAGTTTTCAACAAATATTACGAGAAGCTTGGCACCAGAAGTGAACCATGAAGATCTACCTCAACAACGCAACAAACACCAGGCAGTTCGACTGCTTCAAGCATGTGGAAGAAGTTGAAAGGCAAGTCGTCTAGTTCGTCTTCCGAGACATCGAGCAGGTCGCAATGGAATCCACAGGTACAGATCAACTACTACCTCGACACGCCTTTCGTGGAGACCGAGCTTGATATGGACAAGGAAAATCAACTCAGCTTGCTCTTGTGGTGGAAGAATAACTAACGTATTTACCCCGTACTATCCCATGTCGCACGGGACGTAACGATTCTGGTGTTCACCGTCTCGTCGAAATCCACTTTCAGTTTGGTGGAGAGGATACTTGAGCCGAAGAGGTCGTCTCTTAGACCTGAGATGGTTGAGGCAATAATATGCCTCAAAGATTGGGAGCATGTAGATGACAGGACACAACATCAGCCCGAGGATCAGGAGATCACGAACGCGGTAGCCGACTTTGACAATCTCAACCTCGGGTAGTCTATGTATATAAATATAGTTACTGTACTCTTTACCTTACCGGGGTACCCCACACGGCCACACTGGAGTGTAAGGTTTTTAACGAGACAATAATTCTGTACATATTCAAGATTTAATAAAATTTACTTCTTTTTTCCCAATATTTGTGTCCATTGCTAGAAATATTGATATCCACACATGATGTTTCTTTCGCATGCTTTCTTTTGGTCCTTGCTTTGTGTGCATATTTCTTCTCGTCATTTATTTACTTATTTTGCTAATTTTTCCATAGATACACAAGGGAATGAATACGTGTTCACTAATAATAATTTAATTAATTGACATAATGCATGGCCCTACTTTATTTTGGATGATCCAAGCGAATGCGTGTTGCTCAATTGTAGATTTTACATATTTATTTGATCAAGATGGCTATACATTCCCTGCGTACCGTAGCATCATGTACGCATGCTAATGCAAGTAATTTCGGGTTATTTTCTCTCGTCGCAATAGTGTAAATGGGCCGGCACGGCACGAAGCAGGCACAAAACGCAAATAGACTGTGTCTGAACTCGCCGAAGGCGAACTAGGCCGGCCTAGCCCGACACGACGGGCCATCGCAGTCCGGCACGATTTAAACCCGAAGCACGATAAACCTGTCACGACGCCCACCTCTAGTCTCACCCATCCATGCTTATATACGCATCTCTTACACACGCTCGAGCACAAGAAGCTGATATTTTAGGAGATTTAACCATACCTGCAACAAGAATGCAATTAAGCTAGGTAGAGTAGATCGATCGATAGATAGATATACCGGTAGTATACCATCAGAGGGCAGTAGAGGACAGTTATGGCGACGCTCTCTTCCTGCAACCGCCCACCTGAGCAGCAGCGGCGCCACCGCCTTCCACCACCACAGTCGCAACCACCGCCGGCAGGCAAGTGCCACGGTCATCATCTGCCGGAGCTTCTCGGCCAAAGTCCGCACCACCGCGGCCGCGTCCGCGTCTGCCACGGCGACGACGGCCTCCGTGCAGAAGACCAAGGAGTAACGAGCCGGATTCCCATTTTCTGGTACACGCTATGTATGCCATATGCCTGGCTTCGTAGCTGATAAAACCGTTAATCGTTTCAGGTGCTCGCTTCCGACGTGAGCGGAGTCCGAGCTGGGAAAGGCGCCGGTCTACTGGAAGACCATGAACGGCCTTTCTCCGTCTCCGGTAAATCGATGATATATCCATTGATGAAAAATTAACGCGTACTGATTAAGTAGATATATAGATTCATCGAAAGACATTAAATAAATGTGCAGGTTCGTGTTATATGTGGATTTCGTACCGCAGATGCAATATTTCTTGCATCATATCAAGCGCGCGCAGGCCCAGTTCTTATGCTTTATCGCTACCTTTTCCTCGAGTTGTTCCCCTTAGGCTCTGTTTCTCTACTATTTTAGCTTTTGCGAGTGTATGCTGTGTTCTGATTGAACCTGCATCTGATTTGGAAAAAAAGAAAGAAAGAAAAGGAACTGTCCTGTATATATATCTAACCCAAAATTTTATTTTTGTTCCAACCATGGCTACAATGTGTTCATTTGGTTCATTGCTCTGGCAGGGAGAGGGCCTGACACTTTTCTACAACCCCGCGGCGACCAAGATGACCCCCAATGACGAGTTTGGCATCGCGTTTAACGGTAACTATACACTCCCAATTGCAGTGGTGGATCCAGGGACTGCCCGGTAAGCCCTGGTAAGGCACCCAAAAAATTTAAAAAATGCTACAAGATCACCTCTTGAATGGTTAAATTTGTTAATTGAATTGGTTTCGATTTTAATGGTTTGGGATTTTTAAGACATTAGAACTATTTATATTGTATTTTTAGCAAAATTTTAAATATATGTGTTGAATTTATGATATTACGAAATCATTGTACAAGACTATAACGTTGTACATGTGAAGTATGCACACCGATCAAAAGTTTTCTAGTTCCACCGCCGCCCAATTACCCCTCTTGAATTGCTAGAAAAATAAAGAATGCAATTTGTTTTTTGTTTGAATCTTCCTAGCTAGCTAATCAGTGAGGCCTAATTTGCAGGGGGGTTTAACCAGCCAATCATGTGCGGTGGTGAGCCGAGGCAGATGACGCTGCAGGCAAGGGGAAAAGCTGATCCCCCCATATACACCATCAGGATACTTGTGCCGCACCATGGTCAGTCACCAATTCTTCTTTTTACGTAATTAACTAGCCATATTTCCGTTAGTAATGTAGCAGGTTGACAGGTTCTATTCTAATTGTGTCGCGGGGACATATTAAAGTGAGCATTTGCTATACGCATGAGATGTGTGTATTGTTTTTGCAGCCATGACCCTGATTTTCTCATTCACAAATGGAGTGGAATGGGATGGGCCATACAGCCTCAAGTTCAGGGTCCCCAAACCCTGGCTGAACAAGCCCTTGAGCTTCTTCAACGAGGTAAAATTTGCTCCAAGTTTGTTTGTTTTCTTCCCTCTATACTCGTTGAAATTTCTACGTGCGATGTCGATCTACAGCTTTACTACGCTCAACAACGTGTCAGAGATTATAGGATTTAACCACCACTCTCATAGTGCTTTTGTGGTCATAAACAGAGTGAGAATTTTGGTGATGATGGTGATGCAGGGGCTGGCAGACGAGCTGAACAGAGAGGGCGCCTGCGACAGAGCCATCTTCCCGGATGAAAACATCGTCATCACAAGCTGTGGCATTGGCAGCTTCTACGAAGAGGGAGTAAATTAATCTTTGCTCTCTAATTTTCACAGTAGTGATGTAGCATTGTAATATACTAATAACATCACGTCATAAGGCAACACTATATGTAGAAGCTATGTTTGCTATTATACCGCTGCTATGTTCCATGGTTAACTAACATCAGTTGTGATCTAAAGAGAGAGGAAAAACCAACATCAGTTCTGATTTGGTGGATGGCAGGGAGATCGCTGGAAGCTGGACATTGTGACCGGATGCATGGACCCAAACTCGCACTTGTTCGACCCTCTGGCAACTGTCGATGACGGCTCCTGCCCAATGGAATCTGATTCCGTGGAATGAACTGAGTCGCAGGATTTATAGTGTACGGGCATAGCAGCCATCTCTTGTCATATGTAAAAAGAAAAGAAAAGATAATGCACAATGCATGTGATCTGATGTGATGCGTCAGAGGCTCAGAGCACAATAACAAACTGGTGAGTAAAGAGGTTTATACTGCACTACTACGTTGAAAAAGCGAAAGTGATTTTGTATATACAAACCTAGATTTCTCTGAACTACGACTTGTAACAGATATTTACAAATTATCACCAAGCAATGCAGAACCTTTGAAGAAATACAAGAAGAATTTCCCACCCAGCTACGCTGCGAATCGCCCTTCAGGCTTTAGGCCTTGCTAGTCTGATTCGGATAACTACACATCCAGAATAAATGTTCCAACAGGAAATATCCCCTGTAATTGATTCGGATAACTACACATCCAGAATAAATGTTCCAACAGGAAATATCCCCTGTAATTGTGTAAACCCATAATTTGGGGGGCAAACTCGACAACTCCTCACATTGCTGTTGAAAACCTCGCATCCCTTTAAACCCGATCCATGTAAATCACATCAACTCTTCACATGAAGATTTACATGTTAACGTTAACGTGCAACAATGCAACAGGTTTGCACCAGAAAACAACACTGTAGGTGCCAGACTGATGATGCCTGTGAATATATAAATGGAGCTGGACCAAGGTTTGAAATTTCGTTTTGGTTCACATCTCGGAGGTGGGCGAAATCCGAAATTTCAGAAAAATCTCGAAAATTAGGACGAAATTTGGTCAAAATTAAAATTTGAAATCTAGAATTTTTGAACTGAAATTACCGAAATCTCGATCGAAATTGCCGTAATCTCAGCGAAATTCAACTGAGTGAAAAATGGTCAAAACGATGTTAATTTTTTTTGAATGGTCATGACACATCATTAATATTCCCATAAAAATTTCAAATGATGATCAAGCTTAAGGAATTTTTAAAAATTCTGGCGGTGGTACTGTCCTGATAAAAGGCTAACCAGCAAATTTGAACCGAACGAAAATTGGAACAAACCATGTTAGAAAATTTTTAAATTTTTTGTGAATGGTACTGATGCATCATAATATTTCCATAATTTTTTTAGATGATTATCAAGCATTAGGAATTTTAAAAAATTCTGACAGTGCTACTGTCCTAATAAAAGCCTTATTAGCAAACT
This sequence comes from Otatea glauca, assembly GCA_036346275.1. Taxonomy (NCBI): domain Eukaryota; kingdom Viridiplantae; phylum Streptophyta; class Magnoliopsida; order Poales; family Poaceae; genus Otatea; species Otatea glauca. The sequence continues at coordinate 49,997,556 of CM070715.1, read as the reverse complement.
TCAATCAAATGAAAAATGGTTTAAACCATGTGAATAAAATTTTGAAATTTTTTGTGAATGGTCCTGACTCATCATCAATATTCTATAAAATTTTAATATGATGATAAATCATGAGTATTTTTCAAAAAAATTTACAATACTACTGTCATGATAAAAGCCTCATGATCAATACGTAGATTTGCTTGAGCAAACAAAAAAGGTTTAGAATTTTTGAAACTTTTAAAAAAGTGTGATAGGTTAATGCTTAAACTCTCATAAAAATTTTGGATCATGATTACACTCCAATGATTTTATAAAATTCTTACAAGTGTACTGTACCATTTATGTTCCTTCTATTTTTTATTTTTGAAAGATAACAATTGAAGTTCAATGCTTCTATAGATTTGATTGAGCAAACAAAAAAAGTTTGATTTTTTTTAAAATTTTAGAGAAGGATTCTCAGAAAATTCTTAAGCTTTCATAAAAATTTTGGATCATGATTACACTCAAGAAATTTTAGAAAATCCTGACAAGGTTACTATCTCAATTATGTTCATTCTGTTTTTGATTTTTTAAAGATAACAAATGAAGTTCAATTTTTTTTGAAAATTTTCTGTATGATTTTAGACTACTAAATATGGTACCATAATTTTTTCAAAGCATGATCAAACTTGTAAAATTTTATAAAAATCTGACAGTATTTCTACTAAAATTATAAAACATCTCAAAATTTTGTTTTTTCAATAAATTTTCATGGAAGATGACATTCTTAAGGGTTATTAGTAAAAATCCGGTAAAAAAAAGCAAACAAATCTCGAAAATACTTTAGCAAATTAAAAAAATCAATTTTTTTTCGACTGGATTTTTAATCTCGTCCCCGACTAAAATCTGAGATTTCACGAGATTTTGCTGAAATTTTTAACCATGAGCTGGACATGCAACAATATAAAGCAGCAAGACCACCTAAAGCTGATTTCTCCCATAGTTCACAAATCAGCAAGGCACAACTCTCACGAATTTTCTTTAAATAATATATTTTTTAATTCAAATTGCAGAAATATACCACGATTTTTTTTTAAAAAAAATATACCCCTGTTGCCCTACCATAGGGCAACATGCTGACTAGGCAGTGAGGTGGACAGAGTACTCGTGCTGCGATTGGACGACAGAATAAGTCGCCCAATAGTAGGGCAACACATGTCCAAGTCGCCCAATAGTAGGGCGACATGTGGACTAGTCGCCCAATGGTAGGGCGACATAGAGAAATCGCCCAATGACAGGGCGACATGGCCAGAAAATTTACAGATTTAAAAAAAATATGAGACTTCAAAAAAGATTAAAATATTTGGATAAACAGATTTAGGATTCAAGTAAAATATTTTTAGGCTCTAGAGAAATTTGAAATGATTTTCAAAATTCAAGGGTAACAAGTAGAGTGTTTGTTTTTTAGCCTTTTCGGCGACCTGTAAAATATCATGTCTAAACGGTATTTTTATGAACAGTGGATCACATTTGATCTTTGATATATGCACTACCATATTATGAGGGTGTTAGTAAAATTTTAATTAGTATAACGGTACTAATTAAGTAGCGAAATCATGTTATTGCATGTGAACAATTCGTAGCCTTCTGCGTTATTGTATGTGGACAAAATCGCGTTTTACATGTGAACAAATCGCGTTATTGCATGTGAATAAATTTTTGTAGCCTTTTCGACGGCCCGTAAAATATCATGTCCAAATGGAATTTTTATGAACAATGTACCACATTTGATCTTTCATATATGCACTACCATATTCTGGAAAAATATGTAATTTACACCTTGCTTTGCATGTAATTTCCACTAGTGCAATATAACCCTAAGTATTATAGTCGAGGACAACTCATGTCATGTTTTGTAGCCTTTTCGGTGGCCCGTAAAATATCATATCTAAATGGAATTTTTATGAACAATGGACCACATTTGATCTTTCATATATGCACTACCATATTCTGGAAAAATATGTAATTTACACCTTGCTTTGCATGTAATTTCCACTAGTGCAATAACCCTAAGTATTATAGTCGACGACAACTCATGTTATGAATAGTTCCTACGAAGCACTTAAACTATTTGTTGAACATACATAAGGGCACATGCACCGAAAGTTCATATGATAAAATAAGCAATAGATTAGATTATATTACAAGGGCATTACAACAGTGACGAAATTGCTTGACTAACTAACTAACGAAAGCACTGTTTGTCATGGTGGAACAGATGATCATTCCGCCTATCTGGGTACAGCCAGAATGATGTCCCACATTTTCTACATATTACCTGACCCGTGTAAATTTTGAGATTTGTACTTGGACACCGCTCAATCCCAACTATGAAAGAACTCCATAGGGATCCGCAGTGCTCCCAGCTGTCGCCGAATGGGTGGCATATGCCGTACGTCTCGGGTGTGTAAGACAGATTTTTTTGGTCATCCCGATTCCCGGTGTCCCCTATGTTAATACCACCCGGTTTCCTGGATGGTCTGCATAACGCGTCAAGGATTTTTTGCGTGGTGCGGACCTCGGCCGGCTGCTTCCCCTTGTCCCTTCCTCTTCGAGAGGAGGTACCCTCTTGCACCTCTGTTGCGTTGGCCGTTGGCGGAGACTTGCCGAGACGCCTGCTCTATTCCGGCTCGCACTCCACTATATGGTGCAGGAGGTGTGTGTTGGGCCTATCCTTGTACAACCGGAAGCGTGCCCTGCAGTCAATGCAGTATGCCCGCTTTGGTCGTTGAATAACACCGTAGACGTACTCGGGGTCTGGCTTTTCTGGGCGGTAGTAGCACCACGGAGAGGGTTGCTCCCCCCAGTTATCCCATACAGGAAGTTTGAGATGTGTGTGGTACGTCTCCAGGTCCACCCAGTTGAAGTAGCCGCACCATTCATCCTCAGACAAGGGGCACCGGTAGAATCTCCGGTCCGCTAGATCATCGTGGCAGATATAAACCACTGCTTGCAGGCCGTGTTCGCAAAAGTCGGGGCTTTCGGGTGGCCCTTGAGGAGGTTTCTCCTTTGACTCGAGCAATTTCGCAATTTTCTTTTTGAACTCTTGTATGCGATGAACTGGTTTAGAATTACTACTTTGTGAGTGAAACATGAGTACATCGCATGAAACTCACCGATTGGTTGGCCCCTTGCCCACCGGCCCTGAACTCTGGTCGATCTAGAGCGGGGACATGTCCTGGCGGCCTCTCCCACCGGGTGAAGTTCTCGAGCGAAGCGAGGTAGGCGTTATGGTAGTTGTAGATAAATTCGTAGTCACGTCGTTCTGGCCCGTCGATCCATTGGAAGAAGCAACACCGGTCCTTGTGCTGAGAAAAGAAAGAACGATGCATGAAATGGTACTGTTACCCTGTATTGTATGGACACCAGTAGGTTTACCCGGTAAGAGCGGGCACAACAGTAGTGAGTGCGGGCGGCCGTCTCTCCGTGGGTAGATTGCATCATCTTCGCCGGAAGGTTGCAGTCGCATTTGGGTCGGGGCAACTCCGGCAGAACTGGGGCGTCAACGCTACTAATATCCGGGTACTCGGGGCGAGATGACTTCTGCTTGCTGAAGAGGCGACGGTAGAACGACATCGTGCCCTAATTTGTGTAGATTCAGCTGACGTGTATTGCTGGTTTGGCGGTGTTGGATGTCTACCCCTCGGTCGGTTTTATAGTGGTGGTGAGGGGTTGCTCCACACAATTACAGCACTGATGGGCCGACATCCTCTATGAAAAGCTGCACGACGGGTCACCCATCATCAAAGCTGCTCGACAAGACTGACAAAGCTGATGCATGTGACTTGTCTAATCGGCCTGACAAGGCTGACAAAGCTGATGCATTTGACTTGTCTAATCGGCCTGACAAGGCTGACAAAGCTGATGCATATGACTTGTCTAATCGGCCTGGTAAGGTTGACAAAGCTGATGCATGTGACTTGTCTACTCGGCCTGACAAGGCTACACGCCCGTGAGTAGGCTATTCGCTCTAAAAAGCTGTTGCACGCCAGTACTTCGTTATGTTTGAAAGCAGGGCTACTGTAACAAAGAATAACAATATTTCATAACCAAAAGTAAGAGGTTACTACCATAACAAAAATATATCGTATATAACTAAATACATAAGATGAAAAGTATGTCACAATGTAATAACTAAATACATAAGCTAAAATAACATAACAAACTACTGGCGCCCCCGTTTCTGGGCGCCTCCTCGCGGCTGGGCAGGCCTCCAGCGAACCTGCCCCTGCGAGTAGGTGAACTACACCGATGTGTGGTGGGCCCTCTGTGGTCTACCTGGAGGTGTAGCGTACGCCGGCTGAGAAGGCTGCGTCAGTGGTGGTGCTCCTTGCAACTATGATGATCCAGGCTCATCCGGATCAGCGAAGTATCTCGACACGCCACCATCGTCGAGGTCGAAATCCGCATGGGCTATATCATCAAACTGCCCCTCGTAGTCGTCAGGGGTAGGTGACAGCTTCTTCCAGAGACTGCAATATATATCTTCATAGGTGCAATAATGTAATCAATCCTACATTTAAGAAACATTAGTTTCCTACATGTTAATGCCCACGGTTTTCAATTTGGATATACATTTACAAAAAAAAAGAAGTATAAAAGATTTACCCTAGAAGGCTAAATACATCTTTGCTTGTTGCATATGGCAGCGGCCATCACCAAGAAAGAGCAATAGTTTATATATTTTCAGTATGCATGGAATGGGCTGCTCCCAGTTTACATTTACATATGTTTCCTGTTGGTTACGCACTGCCTAGCTGACTGCAAAGATACAGCTTACATTCTAAATTGATTTGACATTATTTGTAATGATGAACATCAATGTTCAGAAGCTCCAGAGATACCATGAATTTGTTAAACCAGTAAATAATGGTGGAACCATATGCAAACTCAATTTTTTATAAACACTAACAAGATTTTAATGAACTAACAGTGAAAACAAACAAGTTAAGTTGAAAGTGTAAATCAAGAATTACATACTCTTAACATCAAGTATTTGTTCCTGATAGCAACAAGCACTGCCCATTTCAACCGAATGCAGCTAGCAACAAGCACTAGTTGTGTTTCGGTACATCTCTTTCTCCTACATTTTTCCCAGTTCAACAATCTTACTCTTGTTATTGGCCTTTTGTATGAAGTTCACCTTTTCTGTGGGCAAAATTCTACATTGGATCAACTTCAACGAGGAGAACATACATTAAGCATTGCTAATTTGCTAGTAAATGTTAGAAAGTCAGGAGAAGTGTGCGGCTTTCCTTCAAATCTCACCTTCCATCGGATAGGTACCTTCTGATTATGAAGGGGATCTTGTGCTCTCTCAACTATTTCATGGCAATCTCAATGTTCAAAAAAGCGCTAGACGGTAGGCGGGCCGAGGTCCACTACTTAGCGCCTAGCCCGCCTAGGCGAAAATCGCAAAATAAGCCACCAGCTACTGATCTTTTCTTACTTCATTGATCATGACAGTTCTGAAACAGAACAACACATTGCCAGATAAGCCACCACCAGCTACTGTGCGAACAACTCTCTATGTTTCTAATGCTTGCATGCCATTTGCTATAGTTCTTCATCTAGGCTGGCTTCTACAGAAAATTGTTTCTTTGACAAACGACAGCGGAAAAAAGCCGAGCGCCAGACCTGAAGGGGCGAAGGGCTGAAGGCTCGCCACTCGGGTGCCGGCACGGGAGGAAGAACTCAGGGGCTGGCGGCGCGGAGGCGGGGACGACCTCGGGCACTGGCGGCGCGGGAGGCAGGGAGGATCTTGGGCGTTGGCGGCGCAGGAGACGGGGAAGACGAGATCCGGGTGCGGGAGGCGGGGAGGCTAGGAGGCAGGGAAGATGATCTTCGGCGACTGAGGAGATCCGGCGACGAGGAGGATCGACGCTTGCATCCGACGGCCGAGAAGGATCTTGCTCGGTAACCTAACCTTCCCTCTCTCCCCCACCCGTTTTCCCCTCTTATCCCACCCGCACCGCCTAGGCTTTTTCTCCGCCGAGCTCCGCCTTTTCTCCGCCGAGCTCCACTTTTTCGCTGCCGTTTCCGCCTACTCCCGCCTGTGCGCTCATCTAGCGTCGTCGACCTTTGCCTAGGCGGTGCCTCGCCTAGGGCACGGTTTCGTGCCAAGGTGAGGCGGAGGCCAGCCGCTGAGCGCCTAGGCACCGCTTTTTTGCGCTTTTTCGAACACTGGGCAATCTAAAGTTGCTCAAAGACACAATGATCATCAGAGCAGACAATATAAAAAACTATAACTCATGGTATTATATTTTACGAAATAGAAGCCATCTGAAAGTATTTTACTACCCAAAATTTTTTCAGTTTATCATGCGTTTGTTCGCATTAACTAAAATCATTCAGGCACCTTTTATTCTGATGAAATAGAACAAAACTTTAACGTTTCAGAGAAAGGTCAAAGGTTAACAAGGGCATGCTTTATATCCTAGTATAGATTATCTTTAAAGTTCTTGGTCATAGGGGTCCTAATTTTTTGAAAATTTTACATGACATGGAGGGGCTAATGTGTAAACCTACAGAATTTCAAGATCAAACATACTAGATTTGACATGAGCATTGAAAGCCCTGCCCCTTACCCCTGCAATATTTTCTCAAGAACATTTGAAAACATGTTCACTTTCTATGTAGGAATGTTAAATGGTGTATCTATTCCCCAGTATACAATATGTTTACCTATGTTCACACAATGAAACATTTTACAAGATGGAATAAAGATACTGGAACCAAGAATATGCATGAGATCCCAGGGACACCATAAAGGAGAAGGTACAGACATATCCACAAGCCATAATCGGATCAATTGTACAATAAAAGTAGCCTCAACTATCAGACCATCAAACTGACCTACCAAACTAAAATCAAATCAAGGACAACATCAATTAAAGATACATAAACAAGATCGATCTGATATATTAGAAATTCAAAAAATTGTGGAAATTGTTTCTACTGTATAGAATTAAAAAACACAACAAAATAAACGGAATAGGTAAGAACCCTAACTAGCTATCTACACACAGATACAAGTAAAACAAGTTTAGCAGACAAGTCGAAATACTAAACAACTTTTCTCTTGTCTAATTATATGCTGTAGAAGCAAATCGCACATACAGGCAGGTAAGGAGTAAAGGTCGTATATGGATTTTAATAAAAGAAATCAGAACCAGGCAGATAATACTTGAACTATTGTACAGTGTAAAATACTTCTTCTCACTGGCATATTAAGATTTCAAACTAACAAATGGCATAATTAGCAAACATTCCAATATTCTAGTAGAAAAATAAAACCGGTATTTTCATCAGTATTGGTTCGATTGCTAACCCAAGCATCCCAAGTATCTATACACTATGGACTATTCAATTATCTAACATGTGTACATTATTGAATCATAAATATTTCTAACATAACAGAAATTCATTAGTTGGCAGTTACATATAAGGTAGATTCTTAATTCCTAAATAAGAAAATGCGGTGGCTAATTACATGGTACCTAGAAGGTCAATCTTCAGGTGTGTTTGGTAGAGCTCAGATCCGTGGATCTGGTGGAGCTAGGTGATCCGTGGAGCTGAAGCGGTGAGTACATTAAGAGTATTTAGATGGATCATCTTGTTTACATTTTAGACTAAAAATATAAATTTAATTCACTTTATTTTAGCTTCTAAGTTTCAGATCTCAGATGAAGCTAGGATCTGGAACTCTATCAAACAGGCCCTTCATTTAGAAAGTAAATGCTGATTGTGAAATATTATTGAATCATTTATAAAGTAAGAAAAGTATAGCTCGTAACAAGTTGGACTGAAACAATCAACACAAATATAGAAGGGCTACCAAAGATTGATAGGTCTAACCAAAATTAGAACTTTACCTCAAGAGGATCGGTTTCTCCCTCAAGCTCAACCATAACTGGAGCATTCATGCTACAAAATAACAGCAAGGGTCAACAACTTCATTGAAAGAATTCATTAAATAGCACAATACGACAGAAACAGACCTTATCTGCAATGCACGTGTACCCAGGATGCGTGCACGCTCATACTTCGTCATAAATTTTGATGTTTTGCATGGGCACTCTTTCTTTTCTTGTTCCTTTTCTTCAGCCTCTGCACCTATCACATCATCCAGGTCATCCTCATTGTTCTAAAGCTCTTCTTCGGCCCCTTCCTGTTCAACAGAAGTACAACATTTGTATAACCTCTTCCTCCAAAGAATCACAGCAAGATATTAGCAATGAGTTTTCACCTCAATCTCAGGTTCTGGAGGTTCATCCTCGTACCTGCAAAGCAAATGAAGAATTGTAATCCCTAAATTCAGTATCCAATGAAACAAATCTATACACACTGACGTGTAATAATTGATACTTGAGCAATCAGAAGAGTCATAAAAGGATGTTGCCAAATGTTACATCCAAAAGAAGAGAATGTCAAAGCTCTAAAAATTCCAGTTCTAATGACATTATAATAAACATATCTTTTGATTTGTGTAATTACACTCGTTGTGTCACAAAATGACAGTGGCATCCTGAGAAGATAGACTTAAACCACTAATTCATTACTTTTAACAACCAATCCACCTCAAGAAATGCAGGTGGGGTTAATCTGAAAACCACGAAGCGCACATTCTTATCCCAATTAGAAACAAGACATCACAGTTCCTCTTAATTCAAAGAAGCCCACAACTAAAATCAAAGATCTAACAGTTACCTTAAAGAAGTTTTCAATTCAGGGACGCCCTTAAATTTCCAAACCAGATGGGAGACTAAATCTGCTGGCATCTCCTTAGAACGCTGAAGAACCTTGCATTTCACAAACTGCTTCTTAGAGTTGTTACTCGACTCAACGAGAAAATATGCCCCTAACAACCAATTACCGAATGCACCCCTTACACATGATAACCGGTAAGAATTCGACATCAACACCGTGCTTTCATACTTTTCTTTTTTATAGTTGTATAAATATTAGAACATAAATAAATAGTGATTACTTACCCTTTCGCTTGCTTCAAGATTTATGCAACTTGTACTCCGCTTGTTTTTATAAACCCAATCAACCATAACTAGCTTCCCATTGAATCAAATAGCTCCCTCCGTACTCCCATAAGGAGCACCGAATCAATCACCCAGAAGAAACTTCTATCGACCCAAACATTACCAAGGAACAAAACGAAGAATCGTTCATTTGCTCGTTCTGGGATTAGCGAAGACTACCTATCGAAACCCTAGCTTAAATTTTGAAACAAGTGCGCGCGAGAAGGGGGGAGAGAGAGAGAGTCGAACCCCATGTCCATGTTATTGTAATCGTCGTCTGCCATGGCTTCCGCCGCAGAGCGCCGCTGGTTCTAGTCGGTCGCTTCGCTCGCTGGAGCGGCCGAGCGGGTGCTCTGGAATCTGGAGAAGAAAACGCTTGGTACGAGGTGACCCTCACCTCAAATCTAATGAAAAAGTACACGTAACACACTAAATTTTACTTAAAAATTCCAACCAGCATAGCGCGCTTCGAAATCCGACATTTGACTCTCTGAACTATGTAATCCAGTTCAAACAACATCCTAATCTGATTTTGCACGATGGTATTACATACATGGCGCAATAAGTGAGCGAGTTTGCTACGTACGATATCAACACGTTGGCAAAATTAGGTGAATGACATGTGAGCCATATAAATTTCTCTCCTAGATCGAAACAGAGGAAGGGAGCTATAGGGGGCGGCAACATGAAAGCTTGGTAAGGGATTAGCCTCTATAAACCATAGATGTTACTTGTTATTGACCTAACTTGGTGAGTGTATCATCTTACATGGCAAAACCGTCCACTCATTATGCTACATGTGCAATATCATCTTGCGAAACCGTTTCAGAGTGATATTTTAACTGGATTACAAAGTCTGATGGGTCAAATACCTGGTTTCATAGTTTAAATTTCATAGCTTAGGATATTGGATAGACTTTCGAACAAAGTTTAGGATGTCACATGGACTTCTTCCGATCTTGAAAAGACATGATACATAATTTTTTTTGTGTTATCTACTTTGATGCGTTGCCATTTTGGAATAGAAGAATTGAGAAAACAGTTCAAATTCTCATAAAAGTTGGAAAAACATGAGTTTTAAACATGACCTACCTGTATTTGGCTGGTTAATTTAGTTTAATAGCTATAAACTTGACTTTGTGTAATTTTGTGAACTCTAGGGTATTATAATCCGAACAGTTATCGTGAACGAGAAATAGAAAGAAGTTAAGCGTAGACTGCAGAAGCACAAACTTCCTCTTCAACGCGTCCCCAATTCAACACCCAGATTCAAAGAAACAAGGCCAATTCAGGGTGCAGCATCGCAGAACCTGACAGAGGTATCACTGTCAAAGCCGAGGCGATTCTCAATGGAGCCGAAGTACATGCCTTATGCATTGTTAAACTTCCTGACTTAATTGCTTGGACGAGAAGGCCGTAGATCTGAAAGAGAGCAACGAATTTGCTGGTAAAATTCCTTAAAGCCAATCTCGTAAATCTGAAGATGGTGGTTAAGACAAGGTCGCAAGAATTGTTGAAAGGGGAGTGGCGGAGCTTTACGTTAGATCTGAAATGGAACAAATCAAAGGTGACCTTTCAGCCTTTAAGGGCTTAAAAATTGTAGTAGCAGAGATCAAACCCGTGCTCCAGGTACTGGATCTACCTGGGGCGTTTCTCCTCAGGCAATGAACTCATCAACAACTAGGAGCAGTAGAATTAGTCCAGAAGGATCTCTGTGTAATTTTCATTATTTTCCAAGACTGTATTGTAAGGCTGGGTGCTTTGTAACGTTTGCTCTTTAAAATATCAGGGATATTTATCCTTCAACAAAAAAATGTACCGGTGAATTACTTGCAAGCACCGCAGATGTGTTGGCCAACAACAATACTACTACTACAGCCTAGCTCAGATAAAACGCTACTAAGATCTGGTATGGTGGCACAGGTAGAAAATGTTTTTTTTAAAACAATACATTTTTAAATAATTTTACAAAAATAATGCCCCAAGCGACAAAACTTCCGTCATCAAATGAATTGGTGACAGATCTTTATTAGGCATCAAATGAATTGGCGATAGAGGTGTATTTTTGTAATTTTTTATATTATTTTTATAAAATTATTTAAAAAATACATTATTTTAAAAAAATCGGTAGAAAAGTACGGAGTAACTTCTGCTAATAGGGAGGGTGAGCCCTGAGCAATTCGTTATTGAAATTGAACTAGTGACAGCTAGTTTAAATCCAGTGTTTACTCAAGCTATTAGACATACTACTCGGTTAAACCTGAATCAGAATAGTATCTGTGCAACCATGGAGTTGGTAGGAACCACAATCATAGGTACCATCAACAATATGGTATTAGTTTTAGTTGCAACTTAATGAGCAATATGTTAGTACTATAGTCCATCTGGATCTGGTCTGGTGGAACACGTAGAAAATTTGGAGTATAATATGGTGAGCCCCATGCACTTTACTGAACCTGAACCAATGACGACTAGTAGCTTCAGCAAAGGCAGAGAAGCACAATATTTGGGTGATTTTGGACCGTCCAATTGTAAAGCAAACGGATAAGATCAATGGCTACCGTACGTTTACAGAACAAGTGCTACTGTACAATCAACACAGCCTATTTACTCATATCATTTTCACATATCCAAAGTAGATATTCTAGATACTGTCTTTGATAAAAATTAATATACTTGACTACAGGCCCTTTGGTACTATTCAAATCCAATTTTAATTTGTCGGACTGCAGAAATAATGTTTACGTAATTTGAATAGTCATATTAATTGCTCTTATTGTTATCTAATAACCCTATTTGGGGATTTAAAGTCAACTTTAGCTTCTGAAAAATCAGTAAGCTTCCAAAAGATTAGGCCATCTCCAACAACATTCCCTAAATCTGAATCCCTATATCCCCTAAAAAGATTCCTTCCCTATATCTCTTCTCTCTCCAACAACATTCCCCCAAATCTCATTTCCTATTTTCTCCATTCTATATTATAATGATATTTCATAATTGCCATATGAGCATCATTTATTTTTTAGCGGGAAAAATTCGAACGGTTATTTTTAAATACGAATATTTAAAATTTATTCTCACAGAAATTTAAAATTCGAACGACTATTTTTAAATACGGAAATTTAAAATTTAAAATTTGAAACTAGAATGCTCTCAGATTTACATCACTAAGCTGCTATCACTAAGTGTCAACAAGAAGCTCTTTTCATTCTGGACATGCTGTAATTTAGCAGTCAACCATCAACCAACATAATGAACAAACTACTTTGGCTACAACTTGCCTGTCCCTCTACCTTTCACAGCAAAAAATGAGAAGAACAAGTGAAGTATGAACTTAAATGCTGATTTAGCAAATATCACATCCCAGAAACTTGAGAATGAGAAGCCACAACTCACAGCATCCACAGAATGAGAAGCTAGGATGATTGGCAGTAAAATAGTTGAGAATTATACATGGTAGTTTATACATCCCAAAAAGATGTAGTAGAGGTAGTTATCAAAATATCACAGTCTCACAACAATTCATAGTTAATAGTCCATAACCTAAAGACTGAGGGACAAACTGAATGATTGGAAGCAAAAGAAACAACCTTGGTTCAACCTGACCTAATACATCTTCTAGCTATTATGTCGCTCTGCAAGTTCATGTAGTACTGTTTTTGTGGCTCAGTGCAGCGACTTAGATCAATGCCCATAATTCTCTCCTCTTTGACCATTTTCTTGAATTCAAGTTCATTTTTCATTAATTAAGCCTCTCTTTCTCTTGCTGAAGGACCATGTGGAGGTCTAACCAAATTTGTGATGAGTATTTTGACTTTATGTGATCTAGGATAGCTTATGTTTGAGTTTTGGATTCAAAATGGATTTCAAGTTGGAAGGTTGTTTGTGCCGGATCAAATGTTGCATGAGTTGCATTTGTCTTGGGACCGAGTTAGGTTAGATCGCACGCTTATGCCGACCAAGGGAAATGAGAAACAGAGAGTTTCCCATTTGCGCCGGACCAAGAGAAATGAGAAAAAGAGAGTTTTCCATTTGTACCGGACCAAGGGAAGAGGGAAACAGAGGTTTTCCCATTTGCGCCGGACCAAGTCCAGTGAGTTTCACGTTTACGCCGGACTGCTTTTCATTCGCGCTGGACTGCTTTTGCAGCTGGTAGACATTAGCATTTTTGAAGGTCTTCCCGTGCTCAAAAAATTATTTGGTCTACATAAAAGTTGTATAGAATTTCAAGAAGCATCTTTTTCATGTTGACAAGTTTTTCATTTGAGCAACATACAAAATCATAGAAGATCGGGAAGGTTAACATAAAAGTTGTATAGAATTTCAAGAAGCATCTTTTTCATGTTGACAAGTTTTTCATTTGAGCAACATACAAAATCATAGAAGATCGGGAAGGTTAACAGAGACTTTCACGTTTACGTCGGACCGGTTTTGCAACTGGTAGTAATTTGCCTTTTTAAGGCTCTTACCTTGCTCGAAAAATTATGTTTTCTACATGAAAGTTGTAAAGAATTTCGAAACACAACTTTTTCATGTTGACACGTTTTTCAGTAGAACAACATATAAAATCATAAAAAATTGAGAAGATCCTGTTGTATTGAAAACAACTTGTCTGCATTTGGTTGAAATGCTTTGGTCCGTTTTTGGTCCTTTCTAACCCCAACTCGTGATCGAATTGTTGTGATGGGTTCATGGTGGAACCAAGAAGGGATTTCTTGTCTTTGTGAATGTAGGACTTCATTTGGTGGTCATGGTGAGGCGAAGGTAGGCTGGAACTAGGCATGGGATGGCCGGAGGTTCAGGTTGGCCGGAAGTTCGCTGGAGATGAAGTCGGTGCAGTTCCAAGAGACAAGAGATCAGTGGAGAAGCTAGCCTATCACTACTTGGATCAAGGAGAGCTGTAGGGTTGCAGTTCTGGAAGATAAAGTAGTGGATAAGTGTAGCTTGCTTTCTAGTGTACTAGAAAGTACCTGAGTGTAGTTTAGAGTTGTTGAGAGTGACAGTGTAAGGATCAAATCCTGGCTCTTGGAATTTGGCTTAGGATTGAAGCAAGACATCCAAGGGTGGGAATTGATCGCAGGTCACTATAAATAGAGGGGTAGGGGCAGCCTCCCCTCTTTGAAGGTTCTGAGGTTTTTGCTGCTCATTTGAGTTTTGCCCACTTTGTTGTGAGGCTTTGTAAACTTCCCTTTCAGAAATGAAATGTTCTTTATTTATGTTCTTGTTTCATTTCCTTTACGCATTTACATTATGCACTTAAATTCTGCTATCTAAATTCCGCATTTACTTACTTGCAATTTACTTTACGTAATTTGGATTTGCCTCATCTCCTTCTACATGCTATTGAATCTTTGTTGAAATTCATGGTTGATGAACTCTTCTCTTGATTTGATGCTTTTAATTATTTAGGCAATCCTTGCGTCCTTGTTGCAAGATGTAAATGTAAGGACCCGAATCCACTGATTCGAACCCACTGTGTTTACCGCACTAGTCCCAGGATCAACGCTAGTGCACACAGCTCAACATTGGTACATATCACATTATACTCAACGATAATAGAAATAATAGTTCATTTATTGATATAGCTAAATGTATGATCTTATGACCAACTTACATCATTAAGCCACGCAGGGCAAGACTGGTAATATAAGCTAATAATTAAGCAGCGGACAGTACAAAACGTAGATAGCTCATCAGTTCACCACAGGCAACCGACTAGGCTCGGACCCTAATGACTCGTGTCTTCTTGGTCTTCCTCTTCCAACACAGGTGTAGATTCTTCAACTGTTGATTATTGTTGTTTGGCAAGGGTGAGTATTTAAGCACTCAACAAGTTGTGCACATAATGCAATTCTATGTAACTATATGTAAGGCTTATTCCAATGGGTAGGCTATCATGGCTATTTTGCAATAGGCAGCATTTATGAACAAATATAATAAATAGATTGTAAAGACTGTAAAACAAATAGCAATAATAAATAGATTCAGTATTTCTCAAGTAAACCAAGTTTCCAATCCTAAGTCAATTTCCATCTTCCACATGGCATTCCGCCATCCCAATCAAATTGTCCAATTAATTAAGCTAACCCTTAACTGTAATTCCCGAGCATTGCTCAATACCGCGAGCACGGCTATCCGAATAGTTTCACACTCTGCAGAGGTTATGCACTTTACCCACGTGATACAACCAAACACCACTAAGGCGAGTGATTATAACAAAGCCTTTACAATGCGCTGGCTTAACCCGATACTACCCGCTAAGGTTTCAACACTGGTGGGACTGGTTACCACATCCAGGGCCCCCCTCTTGCGCCATGTGAATTACTCCATAACTCGGGAACTCACACCGACCACGATAGTACCAAAATTAAGACATTGCAAATTACTCAGCTAGGCTGGCCCATACCAGACATGTGGTTGCATGATTGACTCAGGTCAAAGGCTTGCAAGGTTAAGTCCTTAGTGTGATCAAGGCAAGACATCCACATACCCTCTGCCCATCGGGCCCACCTTGGCATACGCACCCCTTGTCACTTGCCCCAATCTAAGTGATTATCACCCAGTTGATTACCAAGCACCACGTGCCATCAACAATTCAACATCGTTGCGTGACATGACTCGCCACAACAACTCAATCTCATCGTGTGATCCCACATGACACACAAGTTCATAACATTGTTCCATATTAGCTAAGCCCAATCTAATTTGAAACAATTGTATATTTGAAATATATGCAATAGGGTAAAACGAATATAGCAATTTTATAAACATGGGTTCAACATGATCAAAGCACAACTTGCCTTGGAATAGGTCCTGATCTGGTTCTCGAACTTGCTCTTGAGTTCTTTGGATCTTCCTCCAAGCGCCGCACAATTCAACGCCTACGCTGCATCAAGAAGAAAAGCAAATAAATACCAAAACAGAGAGCAAATAAACTCCAAAAATCAAATAAAATTCACCATTAAATAGATCTCAATTTTACAATTTTTTAGAAATTTGATTCACTCAAATCCGAGTTAAATTGCAAAAGATATAGCCTTTTGAAGTTTGAAATAAATACTGAAATTGCAAAAATCAAAAATCAGAATTAATGATTTATTTTCAAATCGAAAACAGATTATTGCGCTCATCATGACGGCACACGACGCCAGCCCCGGCGCCACCAATCGAGCTTGTCACGTGGTTCCGTGCATAGACCTGGTCCACGGCGTCGGGTCGGTTCACCGCAGACGCGGTCCATGGCGCGATCGGCCTCACGCCGCCACACGCCGACTCCGATTGGTTGCGGCGGCGGCGTGATCTGGCGCGACTCGGACCCCATCGAACGGTTGCCGCCAAAGCACATGCGCAAAATCTCGGCGCTGGTTTTAGATCCAACGCAGCGCAACGAGGTTTTACGACTTACCGAGACCACGCGGCTGAATCCGAGACGTCGAGCGATGATCCGACGGTCCGAAGCTTCTCCCGCTGCTAATGGCGTCGCCGAGACGAAACCCGCCGGCGAGGAAGACGACGACACTCCACGAGGCGCTCCGGCGAGCTCTGGACGATGAAGCCTTGCGGTTCTGATGCGGCGCGGGACAAGCAACTCAACGCACCCGACGGCTCCTTAAATAGGCGTACGGAGGGGTGTGCGGGCGGAGGACACGGACTCCGAGTCCACCGGAAACACGGTGGCGCGGCGGAAGAGTCCGAAACAGAGACGACAAACGGACACCCTACGATTTAAGATCAACGGCCATGCCTCGCTGCAACGTGGCACAATCAACGCCGATCCAAGGGTCTAACGGCCCGCGAGTCTAGGGTTTCCCACGCGCTCCCAGCCGTCGGATAATGATCCAACAGCCAACGTCAAAAACTTCTAGAAGTTGGGCCTGGCGGGCCGCGCGAGCGGGCTGGCCTGCAACATGGATGGGCTACGGCCCGACACTATTCCCTGGTTTTACCAGATTTAACATTTAAAATAATTCCAGAAATTCACTTAATTGATTTTAGGCAAATAAATAATTAGGAAAAATCCCAGAAAATTCTCAAAAATACCTTGAGACATCCTGGACTCAAATAAAATATTTTTGGCAACACTTTATTTTAACTTTGCACAAATTTAAATAGATTTGAACGAAAGGGCAATAAACTTGATTTAAAATTAATTCAAATAAATCCAAAAAAATCCAAATAAATTCAGTAAAATCATAAATGCACATTTAAGCAATAAAACATAATTAGGCCAAATTTTCGGATGTTACAAACCTCCTCAATGTAATCTCGACCGAGATTCGTGGCTAGATAGAGAATAGGTTCTAAATTTCGACTTCAAATCTTCTTCTCGCTCCCAAGTTGCTTCACTTTCGTAAAGATTGCTCCATCGAACTCGCAAAGCGAATAGACTTGTTTCTGGTCTTGCGCTCCATAACATCCAAAATTCTGACCGGTTGCTCTTTGTAAGTCAAATCTTCTTGCAACTCAATTGCCTTCAACGGGGTTTGTTATGCTGGCACTCTGAGACATTTCTTAAGCTGCGACACATGGAATACATCATGCACTCCTGCCAAAGACTGAGGCAACTCCAATTGGTAAGCTACTTCTCCTCGTCGGCTCAGAATCCTGAACGGACCAATATATCTTGGTGCAAGCTTCCCTTTAACGTGAGATCTTTTAACGCCCTTAAGAGGGGTAACTCTGAGATACACATAATCTTCTGGCTCAAAGCTCAAATCTCGACGACGGTTATCCGCGTAGCTTTTCTGTCTTGACTGTGCTATCTTCAACCTTTCTCTGATCATTGCGACTTGATTTTCGGCTTCCTCGTGAATATCTGGCCCGAAAACCAAACGCTCTCCTGTTTCATTCCAATTTAACGGAGTACGACAAGCACATCCATACAATGCCTCAAATGGTGACATCTGCAAGCTAACTTGGTAACTATTATTATAACTGAACTCTGCATATGGCAAACATTTATCCCATGACGTAGCATAAGCTAAAGCACAGGCTCTCAACATATCCTCTAAAATCTGATTTACTCTTTCAGTCTGACCATCTGTCTGTGGGTGATATGCCGTGCTAAAATTCAGACGGGTTCCCATTGCTTCGTGCAACTTATTCCAAAATCTCGAGGTAAATTGGGTACCTCTGTCCGACACAATCTTCTTGGGCACTCCATGCAAACATACAATCCTTGACATGTACAATTCCGCTAGACGATCTCCGGAGTAAGTGGTCTTTACCGGGATAAAATGAGCGACCTTGGTTAGACGATCCACAATAACCCAAATGGAATCGTAACCTCTCTGAGTTTTAGGTAAACCGGTGATAAAGTCCATTCCGATTTCCTCCCACTTCCATTCTGGGATTTTCAACGACTGCAACAAACCAGCGGGTCTTTGATGCTTGGCCTTTACTCTCTGACATACGTCACATAGAGCAACATGCTCAGCTACTTCACGCTTCATATTAGGCCACCAAAATCTCTCCTTCAAATCCTGGTACATCTTAGCACTTCCTGGATGAATCGAGTACTTAGAATCGTGAGCTTCCTCAAGAATCAACTGTTTCAGTTCCTTTTTATCCGGCACACAAATTCGGCCTTTGAAGAACATGGTTCCTTGCTCATCCAGGGTGAAATCCACGGCTAGGCCTTCCTCCTTTTTATCCTTGATCTTAGAAAATTTTTCGTCATCTTTCTGGCCTTCTCTAACTGGATGCTCAAAGTGTTGGCTTCACTTCTAGTGCAAACTACCATTCCTTTGAACGACTTCCAATCTTAGCTTCGCAATTCCTTGCATAATTCGTTGATCCTCCATTGTTAATGTATTCGCTATGGCTCTTTCATTACTGAGCATCTGCTACCACATTGGCTTTTCCGGGATGATAATGAATTCCCACGTTATAATCCTTAATTAGCTCTAGCCACCTTCGCTGTCTCATATTCAGATCTGCTTGAGTGAATATGTATTTCAGGCTCTTATGGTCCGTATATATCTCACATCTATTTCCTATGAGATAATGACGCCATATCTTTAAAGCATGCACTACGGCAGCTAACTCCAAATCATGTGTTGGATAATTCACTTCATGCGGTCTTAACTGTCTCGACGCATAAGCAACGACTTTGCCTTCTTGCATTAACACGCACCCCAAGCCTTGCTTTGAAGCATCGCAATAAATATCAAATCCATTCTGCACGTCTGGCAACACTAATATCGGGGCTGTTGTTAAACGCTTCTTTAATTCCATGAAACTTTTCTCGCACTCTGGCGTCCATGCAAACTTCTTTTCTTTCTTCAACAACTGCGTAAGGGGTTTAGCAATTGTCGAGAATCCTTCTATGAACCGACGGTAATATCCCGCCATTCCCAGAAAACTACGGATCTGGGTAACAGACTTTGGTTGCTCCTAATGCAACACTGCGTCCACTTTGCTTGGGTCGACTGCAACTCCTTTAGTAGTCATTACATGACCAAGAAATTCCACTTTCTCCTTCCAAAACTCGCACTTGCTAAACTTAGCGTATAGCTGATGTTCTCGCAGCCTCTCTAAAACCATCCTCAGATGTTATGCATGTTCTTCCTCTGTCTTCAAGTAAACCAAGATATCGTCTATGAAGACTACAACAAACTTATCCAAATATTCCATGAAAACCTTATTCATCATGTTCATGAAATATGCTGGGGCATTTGTCAATCCAAATGACATGACTGTGAACTCATAATGTCCATATCGCGTAGAAAACGTAGTCTTAGGCACATCCTCCGCTCGGATCTTCAACTGATGGTATCCTGAACGAAGATCTATCTTGGAGAAAACTCCAGCTCTTCTTAATTGATCACATAAGTCGTCGATCCTGGGCAACGGATACTTATTCTTGATCGTTACTTCATTAAGTGCACGATAATCAATGCACATCCTAAGGCTTCCATCCTTCTTACGAACAAACAAAATCGGTGCTCCCCATGGTGATGAACTTGGTCTAATGAAACCTTTCTCTTGCAATTCCTCAATCTGCTTTTTCATTTCCACTAACTCGTCGGTAGGCATCCGATATGGTCTCTTTGATATCGGTGCTGTCCCTGACGCTAACTCGATAACAAACTCGATATCGCGGTCTGGCGGCGATCCCGCAAATCTTCCGAAACACGTCCGGTATTCTCGACCATCGCACATCTTCCATGCCGATGGCTTCACATCGTTGACCACTAATCGCCCATCTCGAATGCGGTTGCTTGAAATTCTATTTTCTTGCTACTAGGGCCTTCCAAAGTTACAATCCTTCGCCACAATCCAAAACGATTTTATGTTTGGACAGCCAATCCATTCCAAGGATGACGTCTAGGGATTGCGCATCTATCAAGATGAGATTCGCTAGAAATTCTATCCCATCCATAAGCAACTTAGCTCCCAAACACCCAAGGCTAAATTTAAGCTCTAATCCTGGGGCTTGGACTAAGAGCACACACTTAAGATTCACCACTTTAAATCCATTCTTGGTTGCAAAACTTTGAGAAACAAACGAATGCGAAGCCCGTAATCAAACAAAATCAGAAAGGTGTAATCGAGTTAACCAGGAACTTACCCAGTACGACGTCTGTAGCTTCCTGAGCTCCATCTGCGGTGATGTGGTTGATCCTCCCACGCACTGTTGATTGCGGTGTTGCTCCAGCTTGACTCGGGCGCACGATTTCCTCCCGAGGTGGTGCCTTGGCGGTGTTGTTCCTAAGTTGAAATGAACCGCGTGATGCCTCCTTCGTGGACACCTATTTGAAAAGTGCCCCGCTCATTGCTTGTGTAGCATCTTTTCATCGCGGATCGTTGACTCCTCCGGCGCATTGTTGCCCGCGCCGAGTCCAAAGTTCGATTGGGTGGCGAGGTGCAGGGGTTGATGTCTTGTTCACAACTGGTGGTTGGAATCTAGCAAACTGCTGTGGTGACATTCTCAGACGTAGATGGTTTGGATGTCCACCCTGATTAGTCATCAAGCGCTTACGGTTTTCACCCAACTCTTTGCGCTTATCCTCTAAGATCAAAGCCTTATTGACTAGCTCCTGAAAATCTGGAAAATTGTGGGTAATCGGCCTCACCGCATCCCAATTCAGTCCCTTCATGAAACGAGATCGCTTAGCTTTATCTGTCGCTACGCCTTGAGGGCATAGCGAGCTAATCGGGTAAATTTATTCAGGTATTCGGCCACTGGTTGGCCTCCTTGTTTCAGAGCCCTGAACTCTTCCTTCTTAAGATCCATCATTCCCTCTAGAACATGGTATTGGCGGAAAGCTGTAGTAAAATCCTCCCAAGTAATCTCTTGCGGGGCTCCATGTGCGGCACAATAATTCTCCCACCATTCTGCGGCGGTTCCTTCCAGTTGATGAGAGGCATAAAGCACCTTCTCATTGCCTTCACATTGCGTGACGTGCAGCTTCTTCTCAATAGTCCTAAGCCAGTCATCGGCTTTCAAAGGGTTCACATTTCCTGAAAAGGTTGGTGGCCGAGTCCTCATGAAATCTGACAACATGGAGTAAGGTCGAGGTCCACCATTATTGTTCTGAACTGCATGGTTGTTGTTGGTTGCTGCTGCGTTGGTCATCCGTGCATCCGCCGTGCATCATAGTCCGTGACGCTTGAGTCTGCGCGGCAAGAAACGCTCCCAGATTCTGCATGTCCACTGGCGGTGGTTGAGGGCTACCTCCGTCATTGGGGTTGTCATTCTGGCGCAGTCCGCTTCCTGAAGCACCGTTGTTTCCTCGAGTATTCACTATCTGATGATTGCCTCTTGGGTTAGGAAAGGTAGATGTAGCATAGATAAGAAGCAAGAATTTCTAAAGCGGGGAAATAGGTTATACCCAACTGAAATATTTCTTTATTTATTCTTGGTATGGCTGCTTATTTAAGCATACAAGCTTTGCAACACATACTGCACACTCAGCATTACAAAGAAGCAAACTAAACACGAAACCTTAACGTCAACTAAAGAGGTAAAAGACTAACTTAAAGACGTGACTCCACACTCGAGTCTCAACACAGCCTCAAGGCTAACACTCACTCATCCAGCCACCCTGGCTGAGGCTGATCCGGCGCATACACCGGCGGGTGAGCTGGCATAGGAGCGAACCTATCCTGATGACCTACTGCTGGCTCCTCCGCAACAACGGGTCCGCACTCCCTCCGCTCCCACTCGCTCCTCCGATCCTCCTGACTCCTCACCGCTCCTGAACTCCTCGAGTCACGCGCTCCAACTCGTCCTCGACCGCCTCTAGGGCCTCTCCCAGCTCAGTGATCATCCCGATGGTTGAAGCACGGGTCACCTCAAGCTCCTGTTCTGCCACTCTGAGTGCCTCGTACACAGTCTCCAGCTCCTGAGTAGTATCTCTCATATGATCTTCTTGGGCAAGGGCGAACTCCGCAAGGTGCGTTGTAGTGGCACACTCGTCCTCCACGATCCGTCGGCTTCGGCACACTTGAACGTCTGGGTGAAGTCGGAACACTGAGTCGTGAAGCTCGTCGGTGTAGTGCGGCAGACCCGGCGAAGGGCAAGTCGGGCAACCTCCTGAATTGCAACCTCGTACGAGAATCTTCTGGCGGAGATGTTGATTGGTCTGCTGGCTTCATCATTCTCTCGGGCGTAGATAATCAGCTTGCAAATAAATCCTCGGTGTACACCATTGACGGTCCAACTGCCTCCACGGTAAAGCGGACGATAGAAGCCTCCAAGCGTCTGAAGAACTCTCCACAGCTCCATGGCGTAGCCGCCAGCTGACTCCTCGAAGGTCGGAATGATCGGCATCTTCTCCATAAGAACTTTGAATAAGTTCTCCTCCCGAAACGGCAAGTAAAACAGGTAAGTTCAGCAAAGGTGAGAAGTAGAGAATGAGATGGGTCGAGAGTGTTTTATTAGTCAAATTTAAATTTTCCTTTAGAAAATAGTTTTGGACACACACAGGACACTTCCATACTATCTAGGGCCAAGACCTACAGTCAGTATGCTTTGATACCACCTCTGTAAGGACCCGAATCCATTGATTCGAACCCACTGTGTTTACCGCACTAGTCCCAAGATCAACGCTAGTGCACACAGCTCAACATTGGTAAATATCACATCATACTCAACGATAATAGAAATAATAGTTCATTTATTGATATAGCTAAATGTATGATCTTATGACCAACTTACATCATTAAGCCACACAGGGCAAAACTGGTAATATAAGCTAATAATTAAGCAGCGGACAGTAGAAAACGTAGATAGCTCATCAGTTTACCACAGGCAACCGACAAGGCTCGGACCCTAATGACTCGTGTCTTCCTGGACTTCCTCTTCCAACACAGGTGTAGATTCTTCAACTGTTGATTATTGTTGTTTGGCAAGGGTGAGTACTTAAGCACTCAACAAGTTGTGCACAGAATGCAATTCTATGTAACTATATGTAAGGCTTATTCCAATGGGTAGGCTATCATGGCTATTTTGCAATAGGCAGCATTTATGAACAAATATAATAAATAGATTGTAAAGACTGTAAAACAAATAGCAATAATAAATAGATTCAGTATTTCTCAAGTAAACCAAGTTTCCAATCCTAAGTCAATTTCCATCTTCCACATGGCATTCCTCCATCCCAACCAAATTGTCCAATTAATTAAGCTAACCCTTAACTGTAATTCCCGAGCATTGCTCAATACCGTGAGCACGGTTATCCGAATAGTTTCACACTCTGCAGAGGTTATGCACTTTACCCACGTGATACAACCAAACACCACTAAGGCGAGTGATTATAACAAAGCCTTTACAATGCGCTGGCTTAACCCGATACTACCCGCTAAGGTTTCAACATTGGTGGGATGGTTACTACATCCGGGGCCCCCTCTTGCGCCATGTGAATTACTCCATAACTCGGGAACTCACACCGACCACGATAGTACCAAAATTAAGACATTGCAAATTACTCAGCTAGGCTGGCCCATACCAGACATGTGGTTGCATGATTGACTCAGGTCAAAGGCTTGCAAGGTTAAGTCCTTAGTGTGATCAAGGCAAGACATCCACATACCCTCTGCCCATCGGGCCCACCTTAGCATACGCGCCCCTTGTCACTTGCCCCAATCTAAGTGATTATCACCCAGTTGATTACCAAGCAACACGTGCCATCAACAATTCAACATCGTTGCGTGACATGACTCGCCACAACAACTCAATCTCATCGTGTGATCCCACATGACACACAAGTTCATAACATTGTTCTATATTCCATTAATCAAGATTATTATCAATGATTCTGACACATGTGATGACGTGGCATGGCTAAGCAACTAGTACGGACTAATCCTCCAATGTTGATTATAATTATTAACCAACTACATTTAACCAATCTACGGTGACAATGGATCATGGCAAAAAATAACAAGGTAGGGTATAGATCAATCTGGTATATTAGCTAAGCCCAATCTAATTTGAAACAATTGTATATTTGAAATATATGCAATAGGGTAAAACGAATATAGCAATTCTATAAACATGGGTTCAACATGATCAAAGCACAACTTGCCTTGGAATAGGTCCTGATCTGGTTCTGGAACTTGCTCTTGAGTTGCTGGATCTTCCTCCGAAGCGTCGCACAATTCAACGTCTACGCGTATCAAAGAAGAAAAGCAAATAAATACCAAAACAGAGAGAAAATTAACTCCAAAAATCAAATAAAATTCACCATTAAATATATCTCAATTTTACAAATTTTTAGAAATTTGATTCACTCAAATCCGAGTTAAATTACAAAAGGTATAGCCTTTTGAAGTTTGAAATAAATACTGAAATTGCAAAAATCGTAAAATCGAATTAATGATTTATTTTCAAATCGAAAATGATTATTGCGTCATCATGACGGCGCGACGACGTCGACCCGGCGCCACCAATCGTAGCTTGCCACGTGGTTTGGTGCATAGACCGGTCCACGGCGTCGGGTCGGTTCACCACAGACGCGGTCCATGGCGCATCGGCCTCTGCGCCCGCCACACGTCGGCTCCTGATTGGTTGCGGCGGCGGCGTGATCTGGAGCACTCAGACCCCATCGAACGGTTGCCGACCGAAGCACACGAGGCAAAATCTCGAGCGCGGGTTTTAGATCCAACGGACAGCGTTTAACAGAGGTTTTACGGCTTACCGAGACCACACGGCTAAATCCGAGACGTCGAGCGATGATCCGACGGTCCGAAGCTTCTCCCGCTGCTAATGGCGTCGTCGAGACGAAACCCACCGGCGAGGAAGACGACGACACTCCACGAGGCGCTCCGGCGAGCTCTGGACGACGAAGCCTTGCGGTTCTGATGCGGCGCGGGACAAGCAACTCAACGCACCCGACGGCTCCTTAAATAGGCGTACGGAGGGGTGTGCGGGCGGAGGACACGGACTCCGAGTCCACCGAAAACACGGCGGCGCGGCGGAAGAGTCCGAAACGGAGACGACAAACGGACACGACAAACGGACACCCTACGATTTAAGATCAACGGCCATGCCTCGCTGCAACGTGGCACAATCAACGCCGATCCAAGGATCTAACGGCCCGCGAGTCTAGGGTTTCCCACGCGCTCCCAGCCGTCGGATAATGATCCAACAGCCAACGTCAAAAACTTCTAGAAGCTGGGCCTGGTGGGCCACGCGAGCGGGCTGGCCTGCAACAGGGATGGGCTACGGTCCGACACTATTCCCTGGTTTTACCAGATTTAACATTTAAAATAATTCCAGAAATTCACTTAATTGATTTTAGGCAAATAAATAATCAGGAAAAATCCCAGAAAATTCTCAAAAATACCTTGAGACATCCGGGACTCAAATAAAATATTTTTGGCAACACTTTATTTTAACTTTGCACAAATTTAAATAGATTTGAACGAAAGGGCAATAAACTTGATTTAAAATTAATTCAAATAAATCCAGAAAAACCCAAATAAATTACAGAAAATCATAAATGCACATTTAAGCAATAAAAACATAATTAGGCCAAATTTTGGGATTTTACAGTAAATCTGTGTGTTCTTGAAGTGCGTAAACGTGTGACTTGCAATTCTTTAGTTTGATTTGCTTTTGGTTCTTGTTGGCAAAGATGAGAGATTGATTGGATGAATCTTCACTCAGAGCATATCCAAATCCTCTAGGCAACCCTGGTTCAAGTTCTGCGAAGAAACTGATCTTTTGTCCCTTCATGATGAATTCTTAATTGATCGAGTTTTGGAGTTTACTCCTGTGATATCTTGCTTGCTGTGACGTGAGAGAAGGCATTCAAGTCTATCTTGATCATTAGAATCTCACGAGCAAGCCAAGATCACAGATTGGCTTTTGGAGTCGTGCTGTTTTCTGAACACTGCTTGTGTTTTGCTAGTCTCTGTTCTTTACAAGCAGTACTGAGTCTTTGGCTAGTATTTGTCCAAGAGGTGGGGAAATTTATTTTGGGACCATTCACCCCCCGTTTGGTCGTCATCTCGGTCTTTCAATTGGTATCAGAGCCGATTTTGCTCTTTCATAGATTTTGACCGGTCTCAAGAGCCATAGCGATGGACAAGTATTCCACCATGCCACCCATTTTCTCTGGAGTCGATTTTCCATTCTGGAAGTCGCGCATGGAGTCATACATCACTGCCCAGGGCTTTCTGATATGGCAGAAGGTGAAACTCCCATATGATGTTCCTGCCGATGAAAACGTCACGGCCAGCAATATGGCTGACGTTGAGGCGAACGCTAAGGCAAGGAACATCCTCATACAGGGTCTTAGCCGAAGTGAGTATGACAGGATTTCTCACATTCATTCTGCTCATGAGATTTGGGTGACCCTCGATGCTTACCATGAGGGCACTACCCAAATCAAGACGGTTCGACAGGACCAATCCAAGCGTGAGTTCAACAAGTTTGAACAACACGCTTGTGAGAGTCTTGATGAGTGTTTCGATCATTTTACCAAGATCTTAAGCGATCTTCGAGCAATTGGTTGTATATACCCTCACTCAAATAATGCTCGATATTTCTTGACCGCACTCGATTTGCGCGTTTGGGAGATGAAGGTGACCACCATCAAGGACATCACCGACCTGTCGACCTTGACTGTTGACGGGCTTTATTCCCGTCTCAAGACTCATGAGATCGACGTCGTCTCGCGGAAGATGAAATCTCAGTCGATGGCCTTGGTCACCGATCCCATTGGATCTTCCTCTTCTGACTCTTCTTGTGGTTTCTCTCTCTCCACCCTTTGCGAGCTAAGCGATGACCAACTGAAAATTTTTCCAGAAAATGATCTTGCTCTTCTTGCTCGCAAGTTTTCTCATGCCTACAAGAGGGTGAGAGAGAGGAAAAGAGGTGGCGTGATTACCTGCTTCGAGTGTGGTGGCCCTAACCACATTCGAGCGAACTGCCCCAAGCTGGAGAAGGGCAAGAGCGAATAAGGCGGTTCGGGCAAGAACGATTACACCGACAAGAACCGCAACAAGAAGGCCCCAGCTCGTGAGCCGGTGAAGAAGAAATACCACAACTTCGCCAAGAACAAGAAGCTTTTTCACCGGGTCCTCACCACGCTGGACGACATCGAGCTTTCCGACACCGAGAACTGGAACGATGCAAGCGAGGACGATCCGCAAGAGAAGGTGAAGAGCGGCGACGACTTCTCCGGCATGTGCTTCATGGCAGACACCATTGAATTGAGCGACTCCGAGCTGTACAGCGACACAGATCAGGTACCCACCTACGACGAGTTAAATGATGCCTTCTGTAAATTAGGCAAGTTTCATGCTAAGGCTAGGTCGAGGTGTTTGGAGTTAGAGAAGGAGGTAGATAGCCTGTCTCGAGAGTTAGCTTTACTTAAATCATGTTCCTCCCGAGACTCTGATAGCTGTACTCTCTGTGATGCTTTGCTTGTGGAGCTGGAGAACCTAAGGAAGTTGCATGATAGTGTGCTTGTTGATCTTGAGAATCTGAAGTCGAAGAATGCTAGTTCTGTTACCTTTGATATTCCTGCTGATGCTAGCTTTTATCCTGCTCACTCAAATGCTTCCTGTAACAATTGCCCTAAACTGCTTACTGAAATTGATGCCATGAGCTCACACCTTAGAAAGCTTTCTGCTAGGAATGATGAACTTGAATTGCATGCTTCTAAGGACCCAGTCAGCTCATGTGAGAGTTGTAGGCAACTAAAACTTGACAATGATGTTTTGAATGTCAAGTGTGATCAACTTACTAAGGACTTACTAGTTAAGTCAAAAACTGGTTGCCTGCTGTGTGTTAGGGTTAAGGATGATGTGGATAAAATCCATGTTGAGCTTAGAAAGAAGTTAGAAGACCAAACCCTTAGGATTAGAAATGCTCCTTGCGTTTCTTGTGAGGCCCTCAAGATTGAGGCAGCCATGCTAAGGGAACAAAAAGCACGTGCTGAGAAACCTTCTCTTTTTGGTTCACGTTCTTCCTCTCCTTCCCCTTGTTCTTCATGTGCCTCGTTCTTCCGGGAGTGTGAGTATCTCATGAGAGCTCTCGAGAAGTTTGTTGGAGGCAAGAAGAAGCTCAATCTCATTCTAGACCAATCCAAGATTAGCCGATTTAATCAGGGTCTATGATTTGACTACTTGAAGCACGCTAGGACTCATCCTCCTACCATTGTGTGTGGCTCCAAAAATGGTGAGATCATGGTAGCTCCCAGGGTGAGTACTACTGTGTTTAGGTCTGCTGGGATTGACCATGGGATCTCTAAGCAGAAGGGTGCTTCTCCTTTTGCTTCTGCCTCTAGCAAGGCAAAGTACTCATGCACCATCTGTAAGAAGGATGGTCACCTAGTGGATTTCTGCTTCAGGCGCGCCAAGATCACCAAGCGTGAGCATGTTGCTACCTTAGAGGTTTTCAGGGTCATCCCCAAACTCTGAGTACTTCTAAAGCACGCACTGCTTTTAGACAGGTTAGAGAGTCGCCTGCTTTTGGGCAGCGTTTAGGACTCGATTGTTATGCTGTTCAGTCGAGTTTTAGTCCTGGAGCTGCTCGTGGTCAGTCTTTCCGCCGTCCTCTTGATATTCCTCGTTTTTCCCATCGAGGTAGATATCAGCGGCGTGAGGTGTTTACTGGTAGGAGATCTAGGTAGGTTTACTGGGATGGTCCGTCTTTTGCACCACGGCGGGCCAACCCAGTTCTAGCTCCTAGATCATCTGCTAGAGTTACTTCTGGTCGTGTGAGAGTGGAGCATCATGTAGACGCCAGGGTCCAGTCTTTTTCTTCTGTGGCTAGCACCTCTAGCCGTCATGTGGTTCAGTATTGGGTTCCTAGATCTTCTCTTTGTCCCAGTACTGAGTCATCTTTCTCTCGTGTGCATTGATCAGGTTCGTCGGATGGGGAAGGGAGATGTTTGGATTGTCGACTCCGATTGTTCTCGTCATATGACCGGAGATTCTCGATGGTTCTCTTCCCTAGTCCGAGCCCCAGGTGATGAGTTGATCACTTTTGGGGATGCTTCTTCAGGTAGAGTCATTGCTAAAGGTACCATTTGCATTAATGACAATTTCATTCTTAAAGATGTTGCCTTAGTGAGTAAGCTGCAGTATAATTTGCTTTCTGTTTCTCAGCTTATCGATGACTCTTTCGAGGTGAGTTTTAAGAGTAATGCCTGTAGAATCCTCGATTCATCAGGAGGGTTAGTTTGCGGGATTTCTAGATTTGGGAGAGTCTTCCGTGCTGATTTTTCTGTTTGTTCTGGAGACTCTCTTAGGTGTTTAATTGCTTCAGAATCTCGTGATCTCTCCTTCTGGCATAGGAGACTTGGTCACATTGAATTTGATCATTTGACCCGAGTTAGCAGCCATGACCTCATTCGTGGTTTGCCCAAACTCAAAATAGTCAAAGACTTAGTTTGCTCTCCTTGCCGATATGGCAAGATGGTTGCTGCTTCTCATCCTCCAGTTACTGTTGTGATGACTGATGCACTAGGACAACTTTTACATATGGACACTGTTGGTCCAGCTAGAGTGCAGTCAGTGGGAGGGAAGTGGTATGTTCTTGTCATTGTTGATGATTTTTGAGGTACTCTTGGGTGTTTTTCATGTTCTCGAAGGATGAGACTTTTTCTCATTTCAGGGGTTTGGTCCATAGGTTGTCTTTTGAGCTCCCAGGTGCCTTACGTGCTATACGCAGTGACAATGGCACGGAGTTTAAGAACTCCTATTTTGAGAGTTTCTGTGTGGAGTCTGGTTTAGAGCATCAGTTCTCCTCTCCCTACGTTCCTCACCAAAATGGCATAGTGGAAAAGAAGAACAGGACCCTGGTAGAGATGGCCAGGACGATGCTAGACGAGTACAGTACTCCTAGGAAGTTTTGGGCTGAGGCTATAGCTATTGCTTGCCATGTTTCTAATCGTGTATTCTTGAGAGCACATTTGCACCACACTTCTTACGAGTTGAGGTATGGGCGAAAGCCCAGTGTTTCTCATTTTCGTGTGTTTGGTTGCAAGTGTTTCTTTTTGAAGTCTGGTAACCTGGATAAGTTTGAGTCTCACTCTTCTAATGGTATCTTTTTGGGTTATTCGACTTCTTCTCACAGCTATAGGGTCTGGAGTTGCGATGCGAATAGGATCGTAGAGACCTGCGAGGTGACCTATGATGAGGCTAGCCCAGGAGCTAGACCTGATATCTCAGTTTCTTCTTCCACCTCCGAGACTATCTTTGTAGAGGATGAGGATGATGGAGATGATGGTGTTCCACCTGATCCAGTCCCCTCTATACCTGAGGTGCCACCTGTTTCCATTTCTGCACCTCAGGAAAGCCAGCCCTTGCCTTCTGACTCTCATGCAGCTAGTGGCTTTGATCCTACTTCTTTTGTTCAAGAGGTAGAGGCCACTTCTGCTGCTGGACCTCCCCGTCATATTCATAGACGTCATCCACCTGATCAGATGATCGGCGATTTGTTCGAGCGTGTCACACGCTCAAGAACGGGTCTGTCTTCTTTCTGCCTTCACTCTGCCTTTCTTGCCTCGTTTGAGCCGAAGGATGTGACTCATGCATTATCTGACGAATCTTGGATTAATGCAATGCATGAGGAACTCGAAAACTTCGAAATGAACAAAGTTTGGCAGCTTGTAGAACCTCCATCTGGTCATAATGTCATTGGGACCAAGTGGGTGTTGAAAAACAAGCAGAGTGAGGAGGGGGTTGTCATTCGCAACAAGGCTAGGCTAGTTGCACAGAGCTTTTCTCAAGTTGAGGGTCTTGACTTTGAGGAGACTTTTGCCCCTGTAGCTAGGCTAGAGGCTATTAGGATCCTGCTTGCATTCGCGGCATCCAAGGGCTTCAAGCTTTTTCAAATGGATGTTAAGAGTGCATTCCTCAATGGCTTCATTGAGGAAGAGGTGTATGTCAGACAACCTCCAGGATTTGAGAACCCCAAGTACCCTAACCATGTATTCAAGCTTTCCAAAGCATTGTATGGACTTAAGCAAACTCCCCGAGCTTGGTATGAGAGGCTTAAGTCCTACCTCTTGAGTCATGGTTTTCATATGGGTCAAGTGGACAAAACCTTGTTCGTTAGACATTCTGTTTCAGACTTTCTCTTAGTCCAGATCTATGTCGACGACATTATCTTCGGTGGCTCCTCGCATTCACTCGTTACTCAGTTCTCAGATATGATGAGTATTGAGTTTGAGATGAGCATGATGGGCGAGTTGAGCTACTTTCTTGGCTTCCAAATCAAGCAGACTCGGGATGGTACTTTCCTGCACCAAGGTAAGTACACTCGGGACCTCCGAGGCGGTTTGATATGTCCGATGGTAAGCGGTGATGACTCCTATGGCCACCATCGCTGTCCTCGAGCCCGACGAGGATGGTGAGCTCTGCGATCGTAAGGAGTTCCGAGTATGATTGGCTCCTCCTGTATCTCACCGCTCGAGTAGGACATACATTTTCTTTGTGTGTTTGTGCGCCGATTTGAGCCTCTCATCGCGCCTCTCACCGCCAAGCGGTGAAGCGCATCTTCAGTACCTTCATTACTACCACCGATTATGGTATTTGGTACTCGCTTCTTCTTGTGCATTTCTTGAGCCTTTTCGATGCCGATTTTGTCGGGTGTAGGATAGATAGGAAGAGCACTTCGCACTTGCCAATTCATTGGCACTTCTCTTGTTTCTTGGTCATCTAGGAAGCGATGCAGGGTTGCATCCACCGCGAGGCCGAGTGTTCTGTCGAGCGATTCTTTGTCAGAGCTGTGTTCTCTAGATGAGATCGACCTTGCGGGACTTTGGGTTAGCTATAGAGAGTGTGCCACTTTTCTGTGACAACACTTCTGCTATTTGCATTGCTAAAAACCCAATGCAGCATTCCCGGACCAAGCACATTGATATTAGATATCACTTCCTTAGAGGCCATGTGGAGAAGGGTGATATCGTGCTTCAGTTCATAGAGGGTGACCACCAGTTAGCCGATATATTTACCAAGCCTTTAGATAGCTCTAGGTTTGTTGCCTTGAGAGGGGAGCTTGGGATTATGAGCCCATATGACATATCTTGAAGGGGAGCTGATCTGTATTATATGTATATATGTCTCTTTTCAGCATTTCCTTTCTTTTTTTCTTCTGGGTATCTTTGGGCTGGTTTTCACTTTGTTGAGTTCACTTCACTTAGGCTTCTGTCATGTTTCGGTATGGAACTCTCATCTTATGCTTTAGGTTGCTATTCTTCTCTTCTTCTCGGTAGAGCTCACTCACAGTCTTATAGGTCTAGCAGGTGTTGGCCCCCTGGGTAGACAGGGTCTGTGTTTGCTCCTGAGCTGGAGTTTGAGAGATAGTTTTACCTTTGTAAGTCATATGGGGAGGATGAGAGCGAGTCTAAGCTGTAGTGTCTCTACTATCTTTTCTATGCTCTTAGATCACCCAGTTTGCAGTTTTCTCGATTTCTTCTCCTCATTCTGTCTTTCTGGTTGTTTGTGAGTTCATTTGGGTTCTCCTTATGCCTAATCTTGACAATAACTCAACTTTAACCAGATTCGAGCTTAAATTTGATTCACTTTTTGAGGGGGAGCTTGAGAATCTGCTCATGCATTGCATACATACTGCATTTTCTATCCTATGAGCTTTGTCTATTATGCAATTGATTTAATCTTCACAACACCATGCTAAATCTGTTGAAGAAAATCACTAGCCTAGAGATGTTCAAGTTCATTCGTTATGCTAAGCTTATTAAATCTGAAAATAGAAAGCTTTGAATGAAAACTTGATGAAACCTGTTGCTTTTGACTTACTAAAGTTTCCTCTCTAGGGGTATTTACCATGCTTTGTGAAATTTTGAAATCCTCTAGAGTCCCTTTAGCAACTTGGGTGAAATTTGGTTGATCCATATTTGAGTCCTTTAGAATTGCTCATTTGTGCTAAAATTGAAATCAAGACAAATTTGACTCTTTTGTGCAAAATTGATCTCAACACTTTATATTCACGAGATTGCTTCCCATTGCACTTGGGATGAACTTGAAATATATTGTGTTTGACCAAGATCATTCTCTTAAGAGTTACTCTTGAGATGATCGAAAATGGCTTGAGTCAATAAAAAATTGTAAATTCAAACTCATAAGTGGGTAAAGAATGCAAATAATGTCAAATATTTGCACCCCGCTATGATTTTCAAGGTCTTAATGAAAATTTGCATAAGATGAAAAATGAGCTTGAAGGACCTTATATGTACTTCAAAAATTCCCCAAAGTGTTGACTAGGTTGAACTCTAGGTTTTTCATTGTTTTCCTTGAGTGGTTTTTGCTTCTAGTTTTGACACTTTGCTGAGTTTTTGCAATTGTCAAATCTTGCGAAAAAGAACTTTTCAAAACTAAGCTTGTTGATCAACATTGATGTGTTCTTGAAGCGTTTCTTAGGCTAGTCATAATCTAAAATTGATAGGCTTGGTGTCATATTTTACCTTTCTGATCAATTGGATAATCTTCAAAGCTCCTTAGTTGCATTTCATGCATACATCGTAAAAAGGGAGAAAATATCATATTGATGTCTATATTGCCAAAAAAGGGGGAGAAAATGAAAAGGCATCAACAAAAAAAAATGGAGTTATTTTTTTTTTATTTTGGAAATTTTTGTGGAAAACTTGCTTTTTTATTTACAAAAATTCCAAAATCTTCTTGTCAACTTGGTCTGATTTTCATTCCCTTCTAGGAACCAAGTTTGATTTTGCAAACTCAAATTGCTTTTTTCTATCCCTTTCAAACTCAAAACATATGCCTTTTGTTGTGTTTGTCAATATACTCATCAAGGGGGAGGTTGAAGGACTATGTGGAGGTCTTCCCAAATTTGTGATGAGTATTTGACTTTATGTGATCTAGGATAGCGTATGTCTGAGTTTTGGATTCAAAATGGATTTCAAGTTGGAAGGTTGTTTGCGCCGGACCAAATGTTGCATGAGTTGCATTTGCGCCGGACCGAGTTAGGTTAGACTGCACGTTTGCGCCGGACCAAGGGAAATCAGAAACAGAGAGTTTCCCATTTGCGCCGGACCAAGGGAAGAGGGAAACAGAGGTTTTCCCATTTGCGTCGGACCAAGTCCAGTGAGTTTCACGTTTACGCCGAACTGCTTTTCTTTCGCGCCGGACTGGTTTTGCAGCTGGCAGACATTAGCATTTTTGAAGGTATTCTCTTGATCAAACAATTATTTTGTCTACACGAAAGTTGTAGAGAATTTCAATACGCATTTGTTTCATGTTGACAAGTGTTTCATTGGAGCAACATAAAAAATCATAGAAAATCGGGAATGTTAACACAGATTTTCACGTTTACACCGGACCGGTTTTGCAGCTGGCAGTAATTTGCCTTTTCAACGGTCTTACCTTGCTCGAAAAATTATGTGTTATACATGAAAGTTGTAGAGAATTTCGAAACGCAACTTTTTCATGTTGACAAGTTTTTCATTAGAACAACATATAAAATCATAAAAAAATTGAGAAGATCCTGCTGTATTGAAAACAGCTTGTCTGCATTTGGTTGAAATGCTTTGGTCCGTTTTTGGTCCTTTCTAACCCCAAATCGTGATCGAATTGTTGTGATGGGTTCATGGTGGAACCAAGAAGGGATTTCTTGTCTTTGTGAATGTAGGACTTCATTTGGTGGTCATGGTGAGGCGAAGGGTGGCTGCAACTAGGCATGGGATGGCCAGAGGTTCAAGTTGGCCGGAAGATGGCCGGAGATGAAGTCCGTGCAGTTTCAAGAGACAAGAGATCAGTGGAGAAGCTAGCCTATCACTACTTGGATATAGGAGAGCTGTAGGGTTACAGTTCTGGAAGATAAAGTAGTGGATAAGTGTAGCTTGCTTTCAGGTGTACTAGAAAGTACCTGAGTGTAGTTGAGAGTTGTTGAGAGTGACAGTGTAAGGATCAAATCCTGGCTCTTGGAAGATGGCTTAGGATTGAAGCAAGACATCCAAGGGTGGGAATTGATCCCAGGTCACTATAAATAGAGGGGTAGGGGCAACCTCCCCTCTTTGAAGGTTCTGAGGTTTTTGCTTCTCATTTGAGTTTTGCCCATTTTGTTGTGAGGCTTTGTAAACCTCCCTTCCAGAAATGAAATGTTCTTCATTTATGTTCTTGTTTCATTTCCTTTACGCATTTACATTACGCACTTAAATTCTGGTATCTAAATTCCGCATTTACTTACTTGCAATTTACTTTACGTAATTTGGATTTGCCTCATCTCCTTCTACATGCTATTGAATCTTTGTTGAAATTCATGGTTGATGAACTCTTCTCTTGATTCGATGCTTTCAATCATTTAGACAATCCTTGCGTTCTTGTTGCAAGTTGTAAATCTGTGTGTTCTTGAAGTGCGTAAACGTGTGACTTGCAGTTCTTTAGTTTGATTCGCTTCTGGTTCTTGTTTCCAAGGATGAGAGATTGATTGGATGAATCTTCACTCAGAGCATATCCAAATCCTCTAGGCAACCCTGGTTCAAGTTCTGCGAAGAAACCAATGTTTTGTCCCTTCGTGATGAATTCTTAATTGATCGAGTTTTGGTGTTTACTCCTGTGATATCTTGCTTGTTGTGACGTGAGAGAAGGCATTCAAGTCTATCTTGATCATTAGAATCTCACGAGCAAGCCAATATCACAGATTGGCTTTTGGAGTCGTGCTGTTTTCTGAACGCTGTTTGTGTTTTGCTAGTCTCTGTTCTTTACAAGCAGTACTGAGTCTTTGGCTAGTATTTGTCCAAGAGGTGAGAAAATTTAATTTGGGACCATTCACCCCCCTCTGGTCGCCATCTCGGTCTTTCAATTGGTATCAGAGCCGGTTTTGCTCTTTCATAGATCTTAACCGGTCTCAAGAGGCATGGCGATGGACAAGTATTCCACCATGCCACCCAATTTCTTTGGAGTCGATTTTCCATTCTGGAAGTCGCGCATGGAGTCATACATCACTGCCCAGGGCTTTCTGATATGGCAGAAGGTGAAACTCCCATATGATGTTCCTGCCGATGAAAACGTCACGACAGGCAATATGGCTGACATTGAGGCGAACGCTAAGGAAAGGAACATCCTCATAAAGGGTCTTAGCCGAAGTGAGTATGACAGGATTTCTCACCTTCATTCTGCTCATGAGATTTGGGTGACCCTCGATGCTTACCATGAGGGCACTACCCAAATCAAGACGGTTCGACAGGACCAATTCAAGCGTGAGTTCAACAAGTTTGAACAACACGCTGGTGAGAGTCTTGATGAGTGTTTCGATCGTTTTACCAAGATCTTAAGCGATCTTCGAGCAGTTGGTTGTATATACCCTCACTCAAATAATACTCGATATTTCTTGACCGCACTCGATTTGCGCGTTTGGGAGATGAAGGTGATCACCATCAAGGACACCACCGACCTGTCGACCTTAACTCTTGACGGGCTTTATTCCCGTCTCAAGACTCATGAGATCGACGTCGTCTCGCGGAAGACGAAATCTTAGTCGATGGCCTTGGTCACCGATCCCATTGGATCTTTCTCTTCTGACTCTTCTTGTGGTTTCTCTCTCTCCACCCTTTGCGAGCTAAGCGATGACTAACTGGAAATTTTTTTTCAGAAAATGAGCTTGCTCTTCTTGCTCGCATGTTTTCTCATGCCTACAAGAGGGTGAGAGAGAGGAAAAGAGGTGGCGTGATTACCTGCTTCGAGTGTGGTGGCCCCAACCACATTCTAGCAAACTGCCCCAAGCTGGAGAAGGGCAAGAGCGAACAAGGCGGTTCGGGCAAGAACGATTACACCAACAAGAACCGCAACATGAAGGCCCCAGCTCGTGAGCCGGTGAAGAAGAAGTACCACAACTTCGCCAAGAACAAGAAGCTCTTTCACCGGGACCTCGCCGCGCTGGACGACATCGAGCTTTCCGACACTGAGAACTGGAGCGATGCAAGTGAGGACGATCCGCAAGATAAGGTGAAGAGCGGCGATGACTTCTCCGGCATGTGCTTCATGGCAGACACCGTTGAAGTGAGCGACTCCGAGCTGTACAACGACAGTAAAAATGGGCATATAAATAGTGTTTTCAGCACGGGTTAAAAAGGAAAATTGATGAATCTTTTGATTCGTTGATCCAAACTCAATGAAACTTGGTAGATGTGATCCTAAGGATGTCAGGAACTTATTCCAACCTTCAATCACAAGGATTGACGTCAAAGTTTCGACCTTTTTGTCTAGGAAGGAAGAACACACCAAGTTTTGAGAAAATCCAACAAACTTGATTCAAGACTTGCTCGTTGTGTTTTGATGATCAAGAAGATCCAGGATAGGCTCCCAGATGTCACAGCAAGCATTATATCAATCAAAACACAAGGAATCATGAGCTATAAGATCACGCATTCAAGAACGCAAAAATCAATTTCTTGCACGAAGAACGCATGGATTGCCTAGATGATTGAAGATATAAGATCAAGAGAAGAATTATTCATCAAACACCAACCTCAGCAAAGATTCGTAAGCATGTAGAAGGAGAGGAGGCAAGTCCAAATTGCATAAATGTAAATTGCAAGAAAGTAAATGCGGAATTTAAATTGCGGAATTTAAATGTGTAATGTAAATGCGGAAAGGAAATAAATGATTTGAGGAAACATTTTCATTTCTGGAAGGAGAGGTTTACAAAGCCTCACAAACAAGTTGGCAAAGCTCAAAGTAGCACAAAACCATCAAAACCTTCTTGTGAGGGGAGGCTACCCCTACCCCTATATTTATACTACTTTTGGGCCACCTACCACCCTTGGATGAGCCTCTAAACCCTAGAGCATCCATCAAGGGCTAGGATTAACCCACTCAACCAGCCATGCAAGGATTCACCAAAAACCCAACAAGCAAATGGGTTTTCTTGCACGGTTTTCAAAGCACACTAACTAGACCTGCTAACCTATCAACTAGACCAAGATCCAATGGCCCTCATTGATCCATGCAGCGCCTAGCTAGCTTCTCAACCGTTCCTTGTCTTCACGGCTTGCCATGACTCCATCTCCGATCATCTTCCGGCGATCCCCAACCGTCTGGACCTCCGACGCTCCTCACCTAGTCCTGGTCATCCTTCGCCTCACCATGATCTAGCATCGTCGACCTACAACCATCAAAAAACAAGGAAACACATCATATAGAAATGTCCAAATTGATATGCAATAAAATCATCAAAAATCTCATTTCAATTTCGCTCAAGGTCGGCACTACCGCCCCTAGGACCGGTACTGCCGCTCGGCCAGCACTACCGCTCCCACATGGCCGGTAGTGCCGCTCTCATGAAAAACCAACGAACACCTCTCTCTGGAATATAACTACGGACCCACCGCTCGATCTTGGCGCCCTAGGTCGGGCAAGATCACCTCCACATGGCGATCATCGCCGCTTGGCCGACACTACCGCGCCCATATGGCTGGTACTGCCGCCCTTGGCAGAGACAACTCGAATTGCTACATTTTGAAATTCCAATTCAAATAAAACTCATATCCAAGCAATCCTAGCTCAAACACAGTCAATAACTCATCACCAAACAAGGATAGACCTCCACATGGTCTTTCACATACAAATATCTTCTTCTAGTTCTCTATGTAAGAATGCAGTTTTCACGTCCAATTGCTAAGCTTATAATTATGCATAGCCACAATGCTGAGTAAAGTGCGAATAAACTATGCTTCACAACTGAAAAAAGACATCTGTGAAATCACTACCTAGAATTTGGCTGTATCCTTTAGCAACGAGTCTTGCTTTGTACCTAACCTCTTCGGTTGGTGATACACCTTCCTTCTTTTTAAAGATACATTTTGTACAATAATAGGAACAGCCTGTGTGTTTTCATTTTCGGTTTCCGATGTAGATCCTGAATCAATAACATGCTCTGCCTGCACGCTTGATTTCTGCTACTCCTCAACAGGAACATCAATAGATGGTTTATCATACAACATAGCAGATTCATCAAAGGTAACATAATTTATAGCCTTTCACACCAGGCTTATAAAAAAGGAAAATGCACTTAACGGCTCTAAGCTCCAATTTAC
This sequence comes from Otatea glauca, assembly GCA_036346275.1. Taxonomy (NCBI): domain Eukaryota; kingdom Viridiplantae; phylum Streptophyta; class Magnoliopsida; order Poales; family Poaceae; genus Otatea; species Otatea glauca. The sequence continues at coordinate 49,958,027 of CM070715.1, read as the reverse complement.
CATTATTAGCATGAGCATAAGAAGGATATCCAAATATTCTCAAATTTGAACAATCTGCTAGAGAACCAGATCATAGCTCAATAGGAGTCTTCTTGTCAATTGCTAGGTTTGGTGACTGATTAATCAAATAACAAGTAGTGGAAGCGGCTTCAGCCCAATAAATCTTAGATAAGTCAGAGTTAGATAACATGCAATGTACTTTCTCCATGATGGTTTTGTTCATGCGTTCGCCAGCACTATTTCGTTTAGGAGTACTAGGGATAGTGTAATATCTCACAGTACCCTCTGATCTGCATAAAGCTTCAAATTCTCTAGAACAGAACTCCAAGCCATTGTCAGTATGCAGCCTCTTTACATATTTGCCAGTTTGTTTCTCAATCATGATCTTGCACTCCTTGAATGTCTTGACACATCTGATTTGTGATTTATGAAATATTGCCAAACTCTTCTTGAGTAATCATTAATTATGGTCAACATGTAGCTAGCACCTCTAAGCGACAAAATGCGAGATTCTCCCTACAAATCAGTGTGAACATAATCCAATATACCTTTTGTAGAGTGAGTTGTAGTGCTGAATTTTACCCTCTTTTGCTTGCCGAAGATACAGTGTTCACAAAACTTCAACTTGTCGATGCTTTGACCATCAAGGAGTCCTTTTTTGCATAACTCCATCATGCCAATTTCACTCATATGCCCCATAAGCATATGCCAGAGATTAGTAGCATCAGAAACGGATTATTTGTTTAAGGCATTAATAGTATTACCTGAAATTGTAGTGCCTCACAGATGATATAGGTTGGCAACCTTCATGCCACTGTTCATCACAACAAGAGAACCTTTGAAGACCTTTACAACTCCACCTCTATCTGAATATTTGTACCCTTTAGCATCAAGAGTACTCAACAGGACAAGATTTCTCTCTAAATTTGGAATGTGACGAACATCCGACAAAGTTCTGACGGTGCCATCAAACATCTTGATCTGGATAGAACCAATACCTGCAATCTTGCATGGTAAATTATCACCCATCAACACAGATCCACTTGGCGTAGCTTCGTAGTCAACGAACCACACACGGTTCGGGCTCATGTGGAATGTAGAGGCTTAATCAATGATCCACTCGTCGCCACTTTTGGAATCACTGGTAAAGGCAACAAGAACATCACCATCAGAATCTTGCTTAGTAACAATGATGGCTTTAGTTTTATCCTCTTGTTGATCTTTTTTGGAATTGTTATTTCTTTTCTCCTTTTTCTTTACCCACCAATGTAAGGATCAAGTTGGCCTAGAGGGGGGGGGGTGAATAGGCAACTTTAAAACTTTTAAATTCTTATGAAAAAACTTTTCTCAATAAAAATAGTAACAGAAACAATTAGTATAAAGATTCAGCACAACTCTGTTTCAGTAAGATTGGTATAGAGAAGAACTTGAATGAGAACTAACAATAAGAGGAACAAACAAAGATAAACCAATAACAGGAAGACTCAAAGATTTTTCACTGAGGTTCAGAGCTCAAACTCCTACGTCCCCGTTAGAGCACTTCTTGAAGTATATAGCAACCAAAAGCACTTCTTCAGATGTATTGCTCCACCAAATAGCCAATCACAATGGTTTTGGGTTTTTCCTTAGCTTGACTCTTCCACCACTCCGGTGAGGTGAGTCTCAACCTTTCACAGCAATGGTGGCCTTCCACAATCCCTTTTTGATAGGTCACACCAATAACTTCTCCAACCATTTAGGAACAGCTAGTTCCAAGAGTAATAGACTATCCACAAGCCTTGACTCTTGGTTCAGTAGCTAGATGTAAACTAAACTCAACTTGGAGCAAGAACACTAAATGTTCAGAATGAGCGTTTTGGTTTCTGAGTTGAAGTTCGAACTCTTTAATAGAATGAAAGCTCAGAGATTTCTAAAGATCAAAGAGTTGTAATTGATTTGAAAGATGTCAACGGTGTTCAGAATGTCAAGGATGTGTAAGTGCAAAGCTCTCTGTTTTTTTTGTGAACTCAAGCACTATATATATATAGAGCCTGAACGGAAGTAACCGTTGTACCTGCCATTTGCCCGTTGAGGGTTGGCATGATGGATGAGACAGGTCAACTACTGCCTCTTTTATAAGTATTTTAAGGTGTATGAGTCACATGTTGAAATATATACACGCGCCGGATTGAAAAAGTCGGTCCGACGTACATAAGATTTGAGAAGCGTTATTGTACCCAGTGTGACCCATTTGCGCCAGACCGAAAAAAACGGTCCGTCGTATACATGTACTGGTAAAAGAAAGTTTGTGCCGGACCGACAAAATTGGTCCGGCGTAAACATGCTTTGATCTATTTCGATACCAGCAAAACAATGTTTGTGTCGAACTGAAAAAGTTGTTCCGGCATACACATGCCTTGTTCCATTTGAGTACCAGCGAACAACGTTTGCGCCGGACCGAAAAAGTTGGTCCGGCGTATATGGGAAAACGGCTGGTTTTATCTGAGTGAAGCATGTTTGCGCCGGACCAAAAAAGTTGGTCCGGCGTACACATAGAATTCGGTTCGCCGTAAACAGTATGTTCTCGGTTAAGATTAGAGTTTAAGAAACTCTTAACGCCAGACTAAAAATGATGGTCCGGAGTGAAAGGACAACATACGCCAGACTGAACATAAGTCTAAATTCAGATCGGTCCAGCGTGAACAGTGTACGCTCGGTTGAAATACATCAGAGGATATCTCTTAGTGCCGGACTGAAAAAGTCGGTCCGACGTACATGGAGTGCGCTCGGTTAAAAAAAATCAGAAGAGAACTCTTAGCACTGGACTGAAAAAGTCGGTCCGGCGTACATGGTGTGCACTCGGTTAGGATTTGAACTTTGATTTCTTGAGCGCCTGACAAGATGTTTGGTCCAAGAGAGAACTCTTTTTGGCTAAGAAAGGGAAGATCTGGATTTTTGAATGAGAGATATGAAATGTCCTATGTTCCAAGTAATATTAGTGATTTTGCATATGAACCAAGATCATTTCTTATGTATAATCCCTCTTAATAGTACGGTGATTCTAGCTATATGGCTTGAATCAACTCCCAAGCCAAAACTAGAAACAAACACCTTAGCCTTGATCTTCAAATACGGCTGTTGTCGACTTCTACTTAGTATCCTTCTTGATCATCAACACCAAAAACCTACATAATAAGCATAATTGACAAAAATAGGGGCCTAGATGCTCTCAACCAGCACTTAGATATGTCGTATCCATCTTTCTTGCAATATTTGCACGACTTGTACCTTCCTTTGGATTTTGAACTGCCTTTCTAATTTCTATTCAAGCTTTTGCTTTTTGATTCCCCGTTTGAACTTTTCTCCTGTTGTCTACCACGGTCAATCAGGCTTTCTGCATGTGAACTTGAACTTTCCTTAGGGACTATGAGTTTCATCTTTTCCTTCGTATGCAGTGCTTCATAGACTTTATTAAGTGTAAGAGTATCTCGGCTATATAGAATTGTATCTCTAAACGTAGAGTATGAATTAGGCATTGAGCATAAAAGAATATGACCCAAATCTTTATTATTATATTTTACCTCTATAGACTCGAGATTCGAAACTACTTTTTTTAATACTGTTAGGTGATTCTTCAATAATGACTCGCCTTCCGCCATCTTGTGCGAATAAATTTTCTACTTCAAATGCATCTTACTAGTTAGATATTTGATCATGCAAATATGCTCCAGCTTCAATTATAATGCGACAGCGGTCTTCTCCTTTAAAACCACCTACAAAATACTATATGATAGATAAATGAATCTGAGATAAGGTCTTACGATCTTTATGTTGCTTCTCCTCAAGAGACCATGCAGTGGACATATTGTCAATCTCAAAAAAGCATTATCCAAATCGAGCTATGTAAGAACAGTCCACATCTTAACTTACAATAGAGAAAATCTTATATCTCGATCCAGAAGCGGAAGATCGCAATTTAAAGTTGCCATGTAGAAAAAAACCTGGAAAAAATCTCTCAATTTTTTCTTTCTTCTCTCTGTTTTCTTACCTTTCGCGCACTGCACGCACTATCGCTTCTGATTATGTTTGATGCAAATGCGGATGGAGGCCTTTCTTTGTGCGCTTTGTAGTTTGGTTTTTTTCCTTGCAGGGAAAATGCCTTTTTGCTGTGAATCACGAATTTTTTACCTTATTGGCCTCCTTGCTTGTATTTTTTCCGGAATTAGCCTCGTTCATGATTGAATTGCAAAAATAGCCCCCTAACAGTGTTTTCCAGCGGGGAGCGATCGCATGAAATTTTTTTGAAATTTTTCTAATTCTTTCGGTGATCGTGATCACTTGAATTTTTTTGTCGCACGCTGGGAAAAAATGGTTTTTATTCGCTGGGAGAAGCGGAATCGGCGATCGGCGATCGCTGGATTCCGGCGACGTGGCGGGCGCGGAGGCGGCGCGTGGGCGGTGCCGGCGGGCAACGCGCGGGCGGGGACACCGGGCGCGGGCGGATGATGCGGCGGTGGAGGGCGCGACGCGTGGGAAAAATTCGGCAGGAAAAAATTGCAGCAACGCAGTACAAATTTACCGACAATCTGCGCAAAAAGGTGGTTAATTGGAATCGTTATGTCTTATCATCGCAAAGCAATGACAAATTGTTGTTTCCTTGGTGTATGTGCAGGAGGAGGTGCTATAAGTTGCAGCTCTATTGCGATGCTCGCCTTGCGCATTCGAGGAAGAAAACAGAGGTAGAGCGGCGGGCGGCGTTGCTAACCGAGAGGCGAGAGGAGAGGAGCGGAGAGCAGGGAAAATAGAGAGAAAGCGAGGTGGAAAAGGAAATTCTAAGCGTATTTACGGATGAATTTTATGATATTCATACTTTGTATTAGTTACATTGGAGTTTTTATTTTCGATCATTTGACGAAAGTGATCTTTTGTCACGAGATAGTCCTAACGTTGGTTCATCATACATCCCTTGGAACATTTAATCCCGTAAGAACTTCAGCAAGGTTAGTTCAAAATTGTCATATAGATTAGTATATACATCATACAATTACATATTTTAGAATGACAATAATGTGGTCCTTTTATTAGTTGAAAATTGGTGTAATATTACGGCGATATGTGGAACACTGCAGTAATGTTAGTGTAATATTATGACAATATTTGTGGTACTAGTACAATATTAGAATAACTGGTAGTACACAAAATGACGACATTAGTAGTTAGAGTAGCCGAAGAAATGGTAAATTCAGTACAATGAGCCGAGCTTGAAACGACAGCAGTAGTGAGTAGTACAATGACACCACTGTCGGGCGTAAAATTTGTTGGACAATTAATAAAATTGCGGTACGAATAGTTTAGTATTTAGTGTAGCATTTGTATGATATTAATGGAATATTTCTATCATACAATTACGAATTTTTTATAATAATAATAATGTGGTCCTTTTATTAGTTAAAAATTGGTGTAATATTACGGTGATATGTGGAACACTGCAGTAATGTTAGTGTAATATTATGACAACATTTGTGGCAGTAGTACAATATTAGAATAACTAGTAGTACACAAAATGACGACATTATTAGTTAGAGTAATCGAAGAAATGGTAAATTCAGTGCAATGAGCCGTGCTTGAAATGACAGCAGTAGTGAGTAATACAATGACACCACTGTCGGCGTAACATTTGTTGGACAATTAATAAAATTGTGGTACGAACAGTTTAATATTTAGTGTAGCATTTGTATGATATTAATGGAATATTTCTGTCATACAATTACGAATTTTTTAGAATTACAATAATGTGGTCCTTTTATTAGTTAAAAATTGGTGTAATATTACGGCGATATGTGAAACACTCCAGTAATGTTAGTGTAATATTATGACAATATTTATGGCAGTAGTACAATATTAGAATAACTGGTAGTACACAAAATGACGACATTAGTAGTTAGAGTAGCCGAAGAAATGGTAAATTCAGTGCAATGAGCCGAGCTTGAAACGACAGCAGTAGTGAGTAGTACAATGACACCACTGTCGGGCGTAAAATTTGTTGGACAATTAATAAAATTGCGGTACGAACAGTTTAGTATTTAGTGTAGCATTTGTATGATATTAATGGAATATTTCTGTCATACAATTACGGATTTTTTATAATGATAATAATGTGGTCCTTTTATTAGTTGAAAATTGGTGTAATATTACGGCGATATGTGGAACACTGCAGTAATGTTAGTGTAATATTATGACAACATTTGTGGAAGTAGTACAATATTAGAATAACTAGTAGTACACAAAATGACGACATTAGTAGTTAGAGTAATCGAAGAAATGGTAAATTCAGTGCAATGAGCCGTGCTTGAAATGACAGCAGTAGTGAGTAGTACAATGACACCACTGTCGGGCGTAAAATTTGTTTGACAATTAATAAAATTGTGGTACGAACAGTTTAATATTTAGTGTAGCATTTGTACGATATTAATGGAATATTTCTGTCATACAACTACGATTTTTTAGAATTACAATAATGTGGTCTTTTTATTAGTTGAAAATTGGTGTAATATTACGGCGATATGTGGAACACTGCAGTAATATTAGTGTAATATTATGACAATATTTGTGGCAGTAGTACAATATTAGAATAACTGGTAGTACACAAAATGACGACATTAGTAGTTAGTGTAGCCGAAGAAATGGTAAATTCAGTGCAATGAGCCGTGCTTGAAACGACAGCAGTAGTGAGTAGTACAATGACACCACTATCGGGCGTAAAATTTGTTGGACAATTAATAAAATTGCGGTACGAACAGTTTAGTATTTAGTGTAGCATTTGTATGATATTAATGGAATATTTCTGTCATACAATTACGGATTTTTTAGAATGACAATAATGTGGTCCTTTTATTAGTTGAAAATTAGTGTAATATTACGGCGATATGTGGAACACTGCAGTAATGTTAGTGTAATATTATGACAACATTTGTGGCAGTAGTACAATATTAGAATAACTAGTAGTACACAAAATGACGACACTAGTAGTTAGAGTAGCCGAAGAAATGGTAAATTCAGTGCAATGAGCCATGCTTGAAATGACAGCAGTAGTGAGTAGTACAATGACACCACTGTCGGGCGTGAAATTTGTTGGACAATTAATAAAATTGCGGTACGAACAGTTTAATGTTTAGTGTAGCATTTGTATGATATTAATGCAATATTTGTTTGTTTAACGAAATTTCTTTAGTATTACGTTGGTACCTAATGCGCGTGCTTGTGCCTTTCGCTATGGTAGGTACTAAATGGCAGAAATTCTAGATTTGTCCGTGTTTTATGGTGACGGCGTTGTTCGAGAGGGTCCATATGGGGTGGACCTTTCGAACTGCGAAAGGAAGGTGATCCGGGCTCCGGGTCTAACGGAGATGAATCTGACAGACCTCCGTACATGCGTGAGAAGCGCATTCGATCGGGAGATTGCCCGAAAGAACCTCGTCATCGAGGCGGTGCATGCCAGAGTCGTGGAAGGTTCCACCAACTACGTGTGGGTCCTATGCAAGATCGTGGGAAGCACAATGTAGGAGGAATACATGCAAATTGTGATGAACCCTGAAACGCTGATACACCGTCGGCCGATGGTGTATGTGCACTTCCTGGACGAAGGCCAAACCTCTAATCCCCTCGGAGGCAGTGGCGGTGACGTCATCGTTGAAGCATCCTCTGGGGCCATCGGTGAGGCGTTGGTCTTTGATGAATTCGGCGAATGAAGACATCAGGCGGTGGTGGTCCGCTCGCATTGACTGCCACGAGGACCTAGAAGGCATGACGGACGAAGCAATATCCGATGAAGATGAGGAAGTGGACACGGATAGCAGCCGAGATGACGATGCAGCTCTAGTCGGTGGCATTGTGTCGACCGATGTGGAGTATGTCCCTTCTCGGTTGGACGATCTGGCGATGACGTCTCGTCTTTGCTGACGGCGGCGATCGGGTGGGCCTTCGATCAGGACACTCTGCTGGTAGGGCAACGCTTCCCTATGAAGAGTGCCGCCTAGTAAGCAATAGCTAGATATGCGGTTAACATCAGCCGCACGTACCGGGTGTACAGGTCGAACCAAGAGACCTACATTGTGAAGTGTACGGATGCTGAGTGTCCAGGCAAGATCCGTGCCCAGAAGTTCAAGAGCGGGAGTTCGGGTTTCAGGGTAACTGTGTTGACGGAACATACTTGTCTGCTTGCCGAGCCACTGCGGAAGCACAGAAATGTCATGTCCTCATATGTGGCCAGTCTGATTTCTCACTTGGTCACAGCAGATGTGACCGTTTCACCGAAGATACTATTGGCCGATGTTGTTAACATGGTGGGATGCCCTGTTAGCTACGGTAAGGTGTGGCGAGCAAAGTAGAAAGTTATAGAGATGATGTACGGCACGTACGAAGAGGGCTACAACCTTGTTCCTCGCATGCTTCACCAGATTGCTGAAGCCAATCCTGGGACCTACATCAACAAGGTGGATAGGTCACACCCCACGAAGGGTCCCAACAATTTCATCCTCGACCGTGTGTTTTGGGCATTCGGACCAACCATTCAGGGCTTCAAGTACTGCCGGTCTGTGCTAACCATGGATGGCACTTTCCTATCCGGCAAGTACAGGGGCACCATACTTACGGCGGTCGCGGCGGACGTCAATGACCAGCTACTCCCGGTGGCCTACGCACTCGTGGAAAGCGAGAACACGGAGAGTTGGTTATGGTTCCTAGTAAATGTGAAGCAAGCTGTTGTGCGCAGACCGCCCGACGTATGCCTCATAACCGACGAGGCATCTTTGGGTTATTGTCCGCCATCAGCACCATGCAAGGAGGGACACAACCACCCTACCAATGGAATGATGTCGTTAATCGCTGGTGCATGAGGCATCTTGCCGCGAACCTGCACAGGAGGTTCCGCAGCAAGGAAGTTATGAAGACAATCAAGAGGCTCTGTATGCCAAACCAGAGGAGGAAGTTCGAAGCCATATGGAGAGTGCTCGATGAGGAGACTGCGAAACATACGACACAGTCCACAGAGGGCCAGGTGAACAACTTCTCTCAATGGGTGCAGTTGCATGCTCCAGAGCTAGTGAAGTGGTCCTTGCTGCATGACACTGACGGCGCAAGGTACGGCATAATGACAACTAACATGTCGGAGGTTTACAACGGTGTTCTGAAGGGTGTTCGGTCCCTCCCAATCAGTGCCATCATGGAGGAGACCTGGAACAGGACCGTTGGATACTTTGTGAACAGGGGGATGAATGCAAGGAGGCATCTAGACGAGGAAAGCAGTTCTTCGAATGTATGCACGCATACATAAAGAAGAAAATAGAGAAGGCTTCGTTCACGGCCGCACCATGGATGGAGTCAGCGTAAGTTTGAAGTGCGTCTACGGGAGAAGTTCGTCGATGGCCATTGCAGAGGATACCGTAAGCAAGTGTGCACAGTACGTGATGTGGCCACATGCACATGCAACAAGCCACAGCTGTTGCACAAGCCATGCTCGCATGTATATGCGGCGTGCGCGGTTCTCCGTCAGTCTTCCGTGGCGTACATATCTGAGTACTTCAGAGCCGACCATCTGTTCGGAACATGGAGTTCGGAATTGAACTCGTACGGCTTGGACATGCATTATAGGGAGCTGTGGTCGGGGCAAGTGACTTGGTGTCAGAATGACGCTTTGAAGCGGAGCGGCCATGGACAGTGGCAGTCACGGCGAATCCGTAACGATATGGATGCAAGTTAGCGGGGAGACGGACGTGCTGCACGGAAGTGCCGTATATGCAGGACGGTGGGTATACAATGAAGAACTGCCCTAATAGGGCCGGCTCGTCGACCCATCCGTAGAAACCATGTCAATGTTCCTTCGTATAATTGTTTTCTGTGCGTGTAGTACCTTCGTGTAATTTTCTTTTTTTGTTATGTAGTATCATGTACCGTACCACCTATGTCATGTTTCTTATTGTTATATCACTTAACGTCCCGTGCATAATTTTATTTTTGCTGATATGTCACGTCACATAATATTTGTGGATATGTCACGTCATGTTAACTTACCCGTATTAACTTGTGTTTCTTTTTTGTACTTGCAGGACATGGCTGCACACCCCCAGACTTTGCTTGACCCATACTACGATGCCAAGCATCATAGCAGGCTGTGGCTTTCAGGGGTTGTGCCACCGTGTTTCGTTCTTAGGGCCCCAAGGGAGCACTGGCCCTTGGATGAGCGGTACGTGCCCATTCTACAGTATTCAGGGCTACTGCCGCTAGCCTGGATGATGGACACCGGGCAAGCCTTCAATTTCGACGCACCTCTCTTATCTGCACTAGTGGATCGTTGGAGGCCGGAAACCCACACTTTCCACTTTCGATGGGGGGAGATGACCGTCACCCTCCAGGACGTTGCCTACATCACCGGCTTGCCTATCGAGGCGGCCGATAGTTCGCCTCAGAAGGCATGGCGGAAAGTAAGGTTGCAAGACAGATTTGGCCATGCAGTCCGTGAGCGGAGTCCCGGAGTTCCACTCTCATGGCTTCGTCGCTTTATCCGATGCCCTGATAATGCGCCTCAGGCCACAGTGAGAACTCACCTTGTTGCCTACCTGCTCTTCCTGTTTGGCTGGGTGCTGTTCCCTATAGCGCAGGGAGATGTTGTCTACCCGGGCTACATCCACATCGCGGAGGCTTTAATTGATGCCCACGACGACGAGGTCCCTCAATTTAGTTTTGGATCGGCGGTGCTTTGCTGCACATATAGGGGATTGTGCGAGGCTTGCGTGAAGACAACGGGGGAAGAGCCCGTTCTTGCAGTGTGCTACACGTTGCTGCAGATATGGTCCTAGGAGCATTTTCCTGTTGGGCGCCCGTACTTTCGAGAGGCCGTTCACCCGTACCGGCCGGACGCTGAGTACAATGGTGGACACCCGGTTGATGCTCCCACCATGGGGTTTCGGTGGACGGCTTCTTACTTGGGATGGGCAAGGGATAGACCTCGCAGAGTCTGCACCGAAGTTTCATAACAATTTTGAGACCCGCGCGAGGATGATATAATATGGAACCCCTGGACTCCTGTTTTGTTGGTCGCTACGGCGCCGCACGGATTGTCGCAGCTGTGTTGGCAGGATGATGCTTATTGGTTGACGAGGTGCCACCTCGTGTTTTGTCATATGGTGGAGGCGTACCGTCCAGCTCGAGTGATGTGCCAATTTGGACTTTACCAGCAAATCCCGCCTCAAGCTGGCTGGCCATTACCCCGAAAAGTGCATATGTACGTTCGATTCATAAATATGAATTGTAATTTGTATTTACATAGTATAACTTACAACTTTCATTCCCACTGGCAAACTCGGAGGGGCCAGAGGAGCGACGAATAGCGCGACACGCAGTTACCATGGACGACCGCATGGGAGCAGTCCGCCACGCAGCAGGTAGTAGTGGAGGGTTGACCATACGACCTCGAGTCATACGTCGCGTACTTGGAGTGGTACGTGCCTCGTACCACTTCATGCCTTACTTCCACACCTCCTGAAAGGCCCGAGGAGGTCACGGACGTCGAGCGGTTGACCCTCCGCCACCCTGTACACAGCGCAGCACGTCTAGATAACGTGGTATGGACATACATTATATTTCAATTCATATTTCTTGTACTAATCATATTTTCTTGCAGTACGCCCGTAATAGCCGTATGTTCGAAGATAGTTCGATCTCAGATCTGAGATGAGGCGAACGCCCTAAGTCTAGCCTAGTGGGGTTCTCGTCGAGTCATGAGGAGTCTACGGGCACCATAAGGGCATTGACATCCGGCCGCCACGGTGGCGTTGGCGTGCGGGGTGGTGGCGGCGCTCGTCCTTCATCTCCGAGCCGTCACGCTTCGAGCATGGGCGGAAGACGATCGATCTTTTCACGATCGTCTTCCTCTCAGCATGGCCATCAGGATTCGCAGGTACGACACATACATTCAACTCTCGTACTATGAACTACTCACCCAAATTACCTTAATCGGTAATACCATGTCCTTTTGCAGCACGAGCGTAGAGATCAAACTCTCATGCCTTCATCGTCTAGGCCCGATGGAGACTTGCCTGAGTCCTCGCATGCACATTTACCGCAAGAGTTCGGTTTCGGTCAGGCTTATACCCCCCACGCCTTTCATAGTTTCGGTGCTGGCACGTCATCTACACAGGCGCCACATGAGGTACGTTACCTTTGTTTGAAGTTAATACCTGCTATTGAATATTACTTTCTCGGAGGTACCTAACATTCCTGTTAGTATCACGTTCTTTTGCAGGACGTGTGTAGGGATCAAACTCTCCTGCCACCGTCGAGAGCTGCTGAGGTAGATACACCCACTCACGTGGACACCCCCGAGCAGTACTTACCACCAGCAAGCTATGGCTGGGGTACATTTGCGACCCCATGCTTACCGCAGCACCCACCTCAGCAGACTTGGTGGGTGCCAGGGCCGGTAAGTTTGTGCAGTTCAAGTTATTCCCAACACGACGCCGTGCTAACAGTACGTTTGCGCAGGTTTCGCGGGACGAGTTCTCCCAATGGGCAACACAGTCTACGGCCCCGCAACACTCATCGGTAAGTGTCTCGTGTAATTTAAATGCACTCATTTTTAGGCATGACATTAACACTGCATTCCAATGCAGCCTCCCGGGTGGGTGGGAAACATGTTGACTACGCAAAACGTGCTTCCCAGCCAGCTGTACGACGCACCTCGCGAGACAGAGGACAAACGTTACGAGCTGCGTAGCACGACCCACGAGCCCGACCGGTTCACATTCCCGGAGGACCAAATCCGCGGTCAGTGGAAGCGGCGATAAGATCAGAGTCGACGCTACGAGGCAGTGATCGATTATAGTGATAACTGCAGTGCGTACGTGTAATTGATGTATGCTTTCAGCCCATTTGTATTGGTCTAATTATGATAATCCTTATTACTATGTCCATATGGAATGTTGCTTTCATCACATATGATTTTTTGTTTACTCACATCACTGATGAAGGCCATGGTCCTACGATTACACAACTCACGAGGAGAAGCAACCCTTTTATGAATGAAACCATCTTTGAACATCAAGCCATCAAGCACTTCAAAAACATCACCAGTTTGACGATCACTCTGTCATTAAAGGATATTATCTTCATCAAATTGTTAACGGTTAACATTTTATCCACAAAAGATACCGAGTAAAAAAACATTTTTAGATGACAAATTATAGAGTAATAGCCCCGAAACACCCTAAACAATCACTACAAGCGCAGATTCCAAAACTCTAAAACCTTTCATGGAGACGACGACCGTGCAATGGCTTTTCCAGCGTGATTAGCAAACTGACGTGCCCAATCCTTACGACTTTTTTATGTCGATTACACAACACTCCACTCCACCTGTAGCTTCCTCACGCCGATTTGACCGCACGCTGGTGGACTTCTAATCTTTTTTCTACTCGTTCTCATAAAGGCTTTGTCATACATGCTGGCTCAACTCGAAGTGACCACTCACTGCCTACTTTTGTCGATCTTGACAATTTGCATGCATGATGCCTTTTCACCGACTAGACTACACTGCTTGGCGTTGTTTTGCAACCCGCTCAGTATGCTTCAATCTTACTTTCCAACACTTAGTCCATACACCACTCCTTCGAGTCTATAAAGGGCAAAACCGTAGGCACACAACCACAGCTCCCACTCACACTTATTCACCATGGCTGGATCCTCTAGCAGAGCATTTTCGTGGACACCTGATATGAGCATCGTAGCTCTTCATCACACGTTGAAGGTTACGCGTGATGGGAAGGATGATCCATTCAAGGAGGAGAACCTAAGTAAAGTGGTGTCCAAATTACAAGAGTGGCGCCCGACATTACGGAGGCAAGCCTTGACAACATCCGCCCGATCCTTCCGACGCGACGACCAAGGCGCACTTGCAATGGTGGCGTCAAAGGTATTTTGTGGTGTGCGAACTAGCCGACCACCCTTCTTCTCATGTGTTTCTCTACAAGATATTACAAAGTATCTGATGCTACCCGATCGGTATGCAGAGCATATTAAGGTTAGTTATTTCATATTTTTCACCTACTAATCTTTTACCATTATACATAAGTTCACTACGCCAGTATGTTCGTCTTCTATGTTAGTCATTCCTAGAGGATGAAGAGTTCTTTGAACAAAACAATCCTGAATTCTTAGCGATGTACATGCACTTGGCAGGGGTGTGATGCCGGTTGGCGCGAGAAGACGCAAAGCGGATCTAACGGGAGGGGTAGAGATCGATACAGTAGTATTGCATCATCAATTTCAGGAGGACGTGCAACCACCACCGGAGGGGGGCATGCTAGTAACTATGCAAATGACGACGACGACGATGATAACGATTTCGTTTCACCTCCACCTTGGCGTTCAAGAACTATCGGAAGAGGCTGTTCAAGCACCACCGGAGGGGGGATGCTCCTAACTATGCAACTGACGATGATGATGATGATGATGACAATTTTGTTTCACCTCCGCCTTGGCGTTCAAGCACTATCGGAAGAGGCCATTCAAGCACTACTACAGCAGGCCCTTAAAAAAAACAATGTAAGAGGACGTTCAAACAACACCAGAGAGGGGCTAAATGATGATGACGATTTCGTATCACCTCCACGTTGGCGTTCAAACACTATCGGAAGAGGCCGTTGAAATATGAATGTATCCTCCCACAAAAATATTGTGCATTATGTTCGGTTAATTTCCAACATTTCATTGCGGCCATATTTCCGATTATGGCTAATATACTAAAAAATTAGAATTTTTTACTATTCCAGCCCGGCGCGTATAATTTTTCCCGCGATTAGCCGTCCATCGGATAAAAAAACAAAAATTGCCTCTAAACGGTACAATCCAGCGAACGCGGATCGCTGGATTTTTTTTTGGTGATTTCCAGCGGTCCAGATCCCCGGTTTATTTTTTCCCCATTAGTTCTGTTATTTTATCCGCTGAACGACTACTCATGCAAAAAATTATAAGTGTCGTGCTAGAACAGTGAACAATTCCAAAACTTTATATTCCAACATAATTTTTTTCATCATAAATACATACAAATAAAATATTAGCCGCATGCTCCGAAAAAAGAAAATAAAAACCGCCGCCGCGTCCCCTCCACTTTGCCACGCGTCGCCACCAAGTGGCCAAGGCCGGCGCGCCACCACGACGCCGGAATCCAGCGGTCATCGACCGCTGGATTCCGCCTGTCCCCGCGCGAATAAAAAACCATTTTTTTTCCCAGCGTGCGGCAAAAAAAAAATTCCAGCGGTCACTGACCACTGGAAAGATCAGAAAAAAAATTTAAAAAAAAATCCTGCGGTCGCTGACCGCTGGAAAGAATTAGAAAAATTTAAAAAAAATTTCATGCGATCGCTCACCGCTGGAAAACACTGTTAGGGGGCTATTTTTGCAATTCAATCATGAACGAGGCTAATTCCGGAAAAAATACAAACAAGGAGGTCAATAAGGTAAAAAATTCGTGAATCACGTCACACGTCCCAGGAGCTCTCTCTCTCACTTTTCTTGTTTTAGCAGCACGTGGCCTTCCTTTTGCTTTGCTAGTGTAACATCCTATTTTTTAGTGTTTTTGCGAAAAATTAATTTAAATTAATTAATTCAAGGATTTGAGTTTTCTTTGGATTTTTAGTTAACCTTGCATTCATTTTCATCCAAAAATGAAATTTATTCCATTCGCGTCTGGAAATTCAATTTTCATCCGAAAATCTAAAATTCAAATCCAATTCCAGAATTCTCTAAAAAATTCGAAACTAATTTTTTTAGGATCCAAATATTCCATAGTATTTTTGAGAATTTTCCAAGATTTTTAAAGCCTTCTTGCTATTTTATCTTTCGTGCTTTCTTCTCAGCACTATTTATTTGGCCACCTGTCAGAACTGCTACCCTACTCGTCTTCAACCTCAAGCCCGTGCTTTTTACGTATTGTTCTCCTTTTCAATGCCTTTGGAAAAATATTTGTAACTCCTTCATTTCTGCATCAAATCAAATGGGAATTGAACCGTTGCGACTGCATTGATGCAAGGATTCAATCCCCAGCCATTGCTCTCTCCCATTCAAGCCGTATTTTGGCGCAATAAGAAATTAAGTCTGATTCATTGCTCACTTGATTTCTCGGCCGTTTCTCAATCTTTTCGCGGGCTTCCACTTCCTATAGATGCGCCTCACCTTCCTCTACGCCGTGCTCACCATTGCCCCCTATTTCCTTGCCCTTTTACTCACCTAAACTAGAGAAAACCACAGCCCGACGTCGTACAAAGACACCGGCGAGCCAACTTTTGATCCGGAGAGTTATTTGAAGTTCCGTTCGCGTCACTTTGTGCGCATTATTGTCAGAAGCATAACCCCACAAGAAAATTCAGATTTCGTCAAGTTTTGACTCCGGATTTTGTATTTGAACATCACCAGTCGGAGCTCCATTCATCCTCGATTGCTCTCAATCCGGTTATCTTCTCCAAAATCCAGTACCACCGTTGGACTCGCGTCGTCGAGATCTATACGGTGATCACCTTCCCAAACCCCGCCACCTCTTACTTCCGCATTCCTCCATGTGTTAACCTTAAGTTTGTTTGTGCTCTAGTTCTGGAGGCAAAAGCACTGTAGTTTCGTCGAGTACTGTAGCTACAATGCTATTTTCCTTTTTTTTAGAATTTTCTTTCCAAACCAACTTCAAATGACCCGTTCTCTTCCGTCGTAACTCCGAATCGGGTGATTCTAGTTTCTAAATTCATCTAAATACAAGCTCT
The DNA here is from genome assembly GCA_036346275.1 of Otatea glauca. Lineage (NCBI taxonomy): Eukaryota > Viridiplantae > Streptophyta > Magnoliopsida > Poales > Poaceae > Otatea > Otatea glauca. The sequence continues at coordinate 49,941,246 of CM070715.1, read as the reverse complement.
TTCTGCCAATATTAATTTTATAATTTTTTTAGATTTTATTTGTTTTCTTTTATTTATTGGTCGCTCCGTTTTGCGCGTAGTCGAAGAAGCTGTTGCCATCGCCTAAGAAAGTGCCGATCTGCCGAGCGACCCTTCCCTCCTCATCAACGAAGGCAAGTCTCCATGACGCATGTTGATCCCATGTTTTATAAATGCTTTACAATGTTTTACAATTTGCATCGCTATTTATTTAAAAGATGATGTTAAATTTAGGTTGGTAGTTAATCCTAATTGTTATTACCACCTTGATATTGAAATCCATGACTGTTGTAAACCTAGGTTGCTGTGATATGTCATAATAATAATATGTTATGATATATTTTGCTTAGTGCGCTAGATGTGCTTAAATGCAAAGTCAATCAAATACCTATGGATGGGTTACTTTGAAACTGTGAAAAAAATTATGAATTTGAAAAGTTGTGGCAGTATGTATGCCGTTGTATTTGCAAAATAAAAATGAAAATAATTTAGACTTGGGCGAATCGGTTTGTCTGGCGGGTGCGGATGGAGCACTGGTTCTGTTGTGGTTGTGCCGCCCAAGTCAATTAAGGACCGACGCTTGTGATTGTCCATTCTAAGCACAACCGTACAACCACATGTCTAAATGGGTACGGCCTGGCTGAATAATTTGTAATAATTTAACTTAGACTCGCCAGATGGTTGAATGTGGGTGCCGGATGGAGGCAAGTTTGTTTTTTTCCACACAGCGCAAGAGAGGGCTTCTGTACTGGGAGGATGGAACCCTAACAGCGGTGAAACCTTAGTGGGTGGACTCGGGTTAGATTATTGCATTGTAAAAGCCTTGTCATGATCTCTCTGCCAACACACCAAAGGAAGTGTGCTTATTGCGCATGGCAACAAGATACGATTATGTCTTGTGGGTAAAGATGTACACCTCTGCAGAGTGTAAAACTATTCGAATAGCCGTGCCTACGGTCAAGGGCAAGCAAAGAATGCTTTCATATTGGTAGACTTTGTTTTTGGTTTTAAAAACTAATGTTTTGGGATCTGGGAGTGGTTAGAACTTCCGGATGTATTTCTGGTGGCTAGAGCCAGTCAGGTGGTTGGAACCTATTTTGAATCATGATAGATGGAGTTATGTGATGGTTAAACCAGATCTTTTAAAATGGGCGGATAGAGCCTGTATACTAGTGTTGGTGGTTGGAACCTTCACTAGAGTTATAAATAATTTCAATTGTACAAATAATTGTTAAAACTGCTTTGTGAAAATTATTATTAATAGTGTTTGTTAAATCTGGCTTTGTGCAAAAGAATCATATTAAGCCACTTTGGAAGGCCTTGCATCTTGCATATTTCCCAGACTTGCTGAGTAAGTTTGTACTCATATGCTACAATAAATTCTTTCGTCAGAAGCTTTCCAAGATGCCACGAACGATGGTAAGTTCTACGATGTGGAGTACGATGAAGACAATCCAGAGAGCTAGGCGCACGTTTCTTTTTAGTCGACTGCCTATGGAATTTATTTGCTTTACCTTTTTGCTTCTTATTTCCGCTGCTGTAAACTTAAGGTCATGTGACCTGATTTTTTAATAATGGCTTTTCGGCCGGTACTCCGTATTTATCTTTTCAATTTGTGCTTTTTGGTTATGATTCATCACTGTGAACTTGTGTACTAGCGTTGATCTAGGACTAGTACAGAAATACATAGTGGATTCTGGATAGCAAATTCGGGGTCCCACAGCTAGCACAGGAGCCTTCTACCTTCGCTTTTCCCTCTCGGTTCTGCTATGCCCCTGATTCACGTGGACTCTACTTTTTTTTCTTTTGTGCAAGGAATACTGCTACTAGGGGTGCAATCGGATCGGATGTTTTTTGACCGGCAGACCGACCGGATAGCTTCGGATTGGATTCAGATATTTTATTCCAGATTCGGGAGATCACTATCCGTCGGATCGGTATATTCCGAGAATATTGTCGGATATATCTGAACCAGTTGAATCGGATATCTAGTCTAGCCGCCCTCCCCCATCCCTTCACACGCCGTCGAGCCGCCGCCCTTAGTCCCTCCCGTCGTTGCCCTCTGCTCCCTTCACCCCTTCCGCCGCGGTCCCGCCCCCCTCTCCACTCGAGTTGTTTGACGACGCCGTGGTCCCACCCCCCTCTTCCGCCGCGTTGAGTCGCTCGAGCGTGGGCTGCGCCTCCACCTCAGCCTCATCGTCGAGGTCTCCCGAGCCGACCACGTCCTCGGCTTCATCTGCTCCGCCTGGCCGGACGACCTCACCATCCGCCACATCCTCTCTCTCAAGGGTGCCGGCGGCGCTGGCAATTGTGTTGGACGCAACTTCACATACGGATTATTGTTTGTTTAGCGCTTTGTGATTTTGTACTTCGATCTCTGTGGTTTGTGATGTTTGCGTGTTGTCACTGTGAGGAGCAGGAAGCTAGAGCCTCGGGAGAGAGAGGCAGTGAGGAAATTCTTGCAGGAGAGGGAGGTGGATGATGAGCTTGAGGAGTTCTTGCACGAGTATATGGCAAACAAGGAAAAGATGGAGCTGCTTCGGTGGTTGAAGACAGTGGAATCATTTGTGCAGAAGTAGGCTGAGGACATGCTCACATAGTAGCTGGTAAGATCATCGTACATATGTTCAGATTTGTGAGATGAAAGACAAAGCATAGATTTTAACATCTTGAAACAACTGGGCCTAAAAAACTAGTGAGAGAAGCAATGGCTGAACCTACTTTCTCACAGTAGGAAAGCAAGACCATGAATTATAATTAGTCGTGAGTAGTGGTAACAAATAAGCCCTACATATTTGGTGAGCTCTTTTTGTTGTGGATGCAGAAATGCATCCACTAAATAGAGACTTTCAAATTTGATGTCCATTGAGTGTCTATGATAAGGCCTCCAAGTAATCTTAGGTGTAGAAATCAGCGAAAGTGATCAACTCATCACCGGAGGCTTGGACTAGGGAAGAGAACCATCGAGAATCTCTGGTCATATGACGAGAACAACCGGAGCCGACAATCCAAACATCTCCCTTCCCCATCCGACGAACCTGATCAAGACACAAGAGAGAAAGATGACTTAGTACTGGGATAGAGTGAAGACTTGGTAACCCAATACTGAACCACACGACGCCTCAGAGTACTAGCCACAGAAGAAGACTGGACTCGAATGTCTCTCTGACGTTTAACCCTAACAAGATCAGTAGCAACTCTAGTAGATAATCTAGGAGTTGAAACTGGGTTGGCCTGCCGTGATGCACAGGCTGGACCACCCCAGTGAGGCTGCCTAAAACTCCTACTAGAAAATACCTCACGCCGCTGATATCTATCTCGATGAGAAAAGCAAGGAATATCAAGAGGACGGCAGAAAGACTGACCACGAGCAGCTCCAGGACTAAAACTCGAAGAAACAGCATGAAAACCGAGTCCTGAACGCTGCCCAAAAACAGGTGACTCTGTAACCTGTCTAGAAGCAGTGTGTGCCTTAGGAGCACTCAGATTCTGGGGATAGCCCTGAATACCCCTAAGAGTAGCAACACGCTCACGCCGAGTGTTCTTGGCGCACCTAAAACAGAAATCTACCAGGTGACCATCCTTCTTACAGAAGGTGCATGTGTACTTCGCCTTCCTAGAGGCAGAAACTACAGGAGTAACACCCTTCTGGTCAGAAGTCCTATGGACAACCCCAGCAGACCTAAATACAGTGGTACTCATCCTAGGAGCTACCACAATCTCACCACTCTTGGAGCCGCGCACAATGGTGGGAGGATGCGCCCGAGTGTGCTCCAAGGGATCAAATTCTAGACCTTGATTAAATCTGCTAATCTTGGATTGGTCTAGAATAAGATTGAGCTTCTTCTTGCCTTCTACAAACTTCTCGAGAGTACTCATAAGATACTCACACTCCCGGAAGAAAGAGGCACATGAAGAACAGGGAAGAGAGGAAGAAGAAGAACCAAAAAGGGAAGCTCTCTCAGCACGTGCATTTTTCTCCGTCAACATGGCAGCCTCAGTCTTGAGGGTCTCACAAGAAACGCACGACGTGTGGGACCCCGGATTTGCTATCCAGAATCCCCTGTGTATTTCTGTACTAGTCCCAGATCAACGCTAGTACACACAGTTCACAGTGATGAATCATAACCGAAACGCAAGAATTGAAAAGATAAATACTGAGTACTGACCGAAAAGCCATTATTACAAAACCAGGTCACATGACCTTTAAGTTTACAGCAGCGGAAATAAGAAGCAAAATGGTAAAGCCAATAAACACCACAGGCAGTTGACTGAAAAGAAACGTGCGCCTACTCTCTGGATTGTCTTCATCCTACTCCACATCGTAGAACTCACCATCGTTCATGGCATCTTGGAAAGCTTCTAACAAAAGAATTTCTTGTAGCATATGAGTACAAACGTACTCAGCAAGTCGAGGAAATATGCAAGATGCAAGGCCTTCCAAAGTGGCTTAATATGATTCTTTTGCACAAAGCCGGATTTAACAAACATTAATAATAATAATTTTCACAAAGCAGTTTTAACAATTATTTGTACAAATGAAATTATTTATAACTCTAGTGAAGGTTCCAACTACCAACACCAGTATACAGGCTCTAACCGCCCATTTTAAAAGATCTTGTTTAACCATCACATGACTCCATCTGTCATGAATCAAAACAGGTTCCAACCACCTGACTGGCTCCAGCCGCCAGGAATACATCCGGAAGTTCTAACCACTCCTAGATCCCAAAACATCAATTTTTAAAACCAAAAACAAAGTCTACCAATATGAAAGCATTCTTTGCTTGCCCTTGACCGTAGGCACAGCTATTCGAATAGTTTTACACTCTGCAGAGGTGTACAGCTTTACCCACAAGACATGATCGTCTCTTGTTGCCATGCGCAATAAGCACACTTCCTTTGTTGTGTTGGCAGAGAGATCAGGACAAGGCTTTTACAATGCAATAATCTAGCCTGACTCCGCCCGCTGAGGTTTCACCGTTGTTAGGGATCCATCTACCCAGTACAGAAGCCCCCTCTTGCGCCGTGTGGGAAAAACAAACTTGCCTCCATCTGGCACCCACATTCCACCATCTGGCGAGTCTAAGTTAAATTATTACAAATTATTCAGCCAAGTCGTACCCATTTAGACATGTGGTTGTACGGTTGTGCTTAGAATAGACAATCACAAGTGTCGGTCCTTAATTGACCCAGGCGGCACAAACACAACAAAAACGATGCTCCATCCGCACTCCCTTGGACAAACCGATCCGCCCAAGTCTAAATTATTTTCATTTTTATTTTGCGTATACAACGGCATACATATTGCCACAACTTTTCAAATTCATAATTTTTCACAGTTTCAAAGTAACCCATCCGTAGGTATTTGATCGACTTTGTATTTAAGCACATCTAGCGTACTAGACAAACATATATCATAACATATTATTATTATGACATATCTCAGCAACCTAGGGTTACAACAGTCAAGGATTTCAATATCAAGGTGGTAATAACAATTGGGATTAACAACAACCTAAATTTTAACATCATCTTTTAAATAATAGCGATGCAAGATATAAAACACTGTAAAGCATTTATAAAACATGGGATCAACATGCGTCAAGGAGACTTGCCTTCGTTGATGAGGAGAGAAGGGTCACTGGGCAGATCGGCACTTTCTTCGGCGACGGCGACAGCTTCTTCGACTACGCGCAAAATGGAGAGACCAATAAATAAAAGAAAATAAATAAAATCTCAAAATTATAAAATTAGTACTGGTAGAAATATATTGAATTTATATGAATTTAGGAAGAAGAATGAGTTCAATCGGACTTAAGATGACAAAGATCGGATATTTTGAATTCAAAATTTTACCTTTCGCCGGGCTTAGAGAAGAATTGGTTGCCGACAGAGATCCTATGAGAATTTTTAAAATATGATTTTACCATATGTAAAGAGCACTCAGAAGAACCCCCAGTAAAAATTTGAGGACAAATGGAGGTCGGGAGCAGCCGGGAGAGCTCACCGAAATTTTGCCGGAGTTCAAAAAGAATGTCTTGCACAGGGAGATCCGACGGATAGATTGGAACAACTCCAAGCTGAGGATGTGAGGAATGAGAAGGGAAACTTAGGGTTCAATTTATAGGACAATCGGACTAGCGGATCGTCGGGAAATGCTTGCCAAATTTTTCATCAGAATAGTAACCGAGATCGCCGGTGTAAATGAGTGAAACGGATGAATTGAACGCGGGTTGGACACTGTATTAACGGCGTACTGTAGCTGACGGGAAGGAGAAATGGATCGGGTTGAAGTGAACAGTAACCGAAATTATTAATTCCGAAAACAATTAATTTTCCTTTGATAATTCATATTAAATCCGAAAATTAGCAAATAAATTTTATTAAATATGGGAATTTGAGGAGATATCGGTTTCAGCAATAAAAGCATAAATAAATTTATAGCACAATAATTAATTTTTAAATGTTGAAAATTAAATAGGCTTGGGAAAAATAGAAAAAAGGTTCTGAAAATTCTGTGAAAAATCTCAAAAATACTTTAGAATATTTGTAACCTAATAAAATTGGTTTCAGAATTTTTAGAGAATTCTGGAATTTGATTTGAATTTTGGATATCTGGATGAAAATGGAATTTCCAGACGCGAATGGAATAAATTCCATTTTTGGATGGAAAGGAATGCCAGGTTAACTAAAACTCCAAAGAAAACCCAAATCCTTGAATTAATTAATTTAAATTAATTGTTGGCAAAAGCACTAAAAAAATGGGATGTTACAAACCTACCCCCTTAGAGAGAATCTCGACCCCGAGATTCGGACGGAGAAAGAAAAAGATTAGGCAACTCGGCTCTAAGATCCTCTTCTCGCACCTAGGTTGCTTTCTTCTCGGAATGATTGCTCCACTGAACCTTGCAAAACTTGATCACATGGCTTCTGGTTCTACGCTCCGCTTCAACCAAGATTCTGATCGGATACTCGGGATAAGAGAGATCTTCCTTCAGTTCCATCTCTTCGAATGACAACTGTTCTTCAGGCACTTGAAGGCATTTCTTTAGCTGGGAAACATGGAAGACATCATGCACATCTGACAACTGCGAAGGAAGTTTTAATTTATAAGCAACTTCTCCTCTTCTGGCAACCACTGGAAATGGACCGATATAGCGAGGTGCAAGCTTCCCGCTGACTCTGAAATGACGCATTCCCTTTAGGGGTGAAACTTTCAGATACACATGATCACCAGGTGCAAAGCTCAAATCCCGACGACGATTATCAGTTTACACCTTTATGCCTTAAGGGCTTAAGAAACAAATAACTATTGCAGCGAAAAAGATAACTTGAGCCATTCGACATGCCACAGGCAATCGTCTGGGGAACGCCTTCCTAATCCACGTAGTATTCATAGAATTCCTCCTCATGATACTCATTGTTTCCTGGTCCTTCCTCAGCAACTGATCAACAAGGGCATAAAGCCGTGAGTACAAAAAGTACTCAACAAGCCGTAGGGAATTGATGCAATATATTTATGCACGGCTTGACAAGGATGGCTATATGGTTCATTTGCAGAAAGCAATAACTTGAATTGAAATACAATAAATAGATTGAAAGCATATTAATGAAAAGATAAATAAATAACTGGTAGATCAATGGTAGACAACAAAACAACAGTGAACTCCCCGTTCACATCCCAACAATTCCACATTCCACATTTAAGGAAACTACGGATTTGAGTTACCGTCTTCGGTTGTTCCCAATGCAAAACTGTCTCCACCTTACTTGGATCTACTGTGACTCCTTCTGCAGTCATTATGTGTCCAAGAAATTCCACCTTATCCTTCCAAAAGTCACATTTGCTAAATTTAGCAAACAATTGTTGTTCCCTCAATTTCTCAAGGACTAGCCTTAAATGCTCAGCATGCTCTTCCCTCATCTTGGAATAGACAAGGATATCATCTATAAACACGACGACGAACTTATCCAAGTATTCCATAAAAACCTTGGTGCATTTGTCAATCCAAAGGACAAAACTGTGAACTCGTATGTCCATATCTTGACAAAAACGCAGTCTTCGAAATATCCTCTGATCAGATCTTCAATTGATGGTATCCCGATCAGAGATCAATCTTGGAAAAGACTCCTGCTCCTCTCAATTGGTCAAATAGATCATCGATCCTTGGTAGCGGATACTTATTCTTTATCATCACGTCATTGAGTGCACGATAGTCTATACACATTCTAAAACTCCCGTCCTTCTTCTTAACGAATAAAACAGGTGCTCTCCATGGCGATGAACTAGGTCTTATGAACCCTTTTTTCAACAGCTCTTCAATCTGTTTCTTCATCTCCACCAATTCGTCCGTGGACATCCGGTAGGGTCTCTTGGGTATTGGAGCTGTTCCTGGAACAAATTCTATAACGAACTCGATATCTCTATCCGGCGGCATTCCAGGTAAATCTTCCGAAAAAACATCTGAATATTCATTGACTACGGAGACTTCCTCCAAACTGACGGCCTTATGCTGTTGACCATCAACTGTCCATCTCGCACTGCTGTCGCTTCAAACTCAATCCTTCGCCCTTCCGAGCTCTCAATTGATATGACTCTTCTTCCACAGTCCAACACTGTCTTGTGCTTAGTTAGCCAATCCATTCCCAGGATAACATCCAGGGTTTGGGTATTCAGGATAATTAAGTTCGCTAGGAACTCTATTCCATTAATTATTAGTTTTACCCCAGAACATCCTACTTTAGATCGGAGTTCTGATCCAAGGGATTGGACTACAAGCACGGAACATTTGCATTCTAAGGTCTCGTGCTTTCTGCACCCACCAAACATCCATCTGCCCTGGTCTAAACCATATTTTCCACTTTATTTCATTTAAATAACAGCAGCAACACCAATTGCCGTGACATCACAAATAAGTTTCAACGATATTTGAAAAGATTCCCATAATGGCATAATACCGAAACTTTTAAGCTGGACTAAGCAGTTCTACCGTCCCGTGCTAATCTACTGGTTATCATCGAATAAAATAGCTAGTATCATCTAGGGTGACAAAGATTCATCATGATTAATGTCAATGTCATACGTGATGTTGCTGCCACACAGACGCTGATGTGGGTGGCCAGTGAGGCGGCTGATGTGGACGGCCACACGTCGCACATCCGACGACATAGCCGAATAGGGCGGCGGGGATTCGCGGCTATGGGCAGCGAGGGCGTGGCTAGATCCGAAGCGCACACGTGCGATCGAATGGCCGAGACTCCGCGACAGGGCACGGCAAATCGGCGATGGTTCGGGCTCGGATTTGTGCAGATCTACAAGAGGACGGTGTGAAGAACTCGGACGTGCAAGCGGCAGCGGCGAAGACCAACCGGAGACGGAGATCGACACGGCGGAAGGCTTCGGCCAGCTCGTGCGTGAAGACGACGGCGCCTCGAACAGCACGGCTAGGTCAACAGGGGCGGTGCGGAGCGAGAAACCTCGGGCTGGGTGCGGCGGCGGCTTATATAGCTTGGGGTGGCATGCCAAATTCAGAAACCGAGCAACGGCGTAGGATCGACGCGGAGACGGTTAGGGTTAGGGTTTCTCGGCGGCGGCGGCAGCGTGGGCGACGTGGCGCAATCTGGACTACACAAGAGGCGACGATCCGACAGCCTACAACGTGCAACCACGCGGGCGAGTCCCAACCGCCAGATTCGAATCCAACGCCCCTGGCGTTAGGGTTGGTGACGAGGTGGGTCGGGCGGATGAATAGGAGTGGGCCGTGGGAGATGAATAGGAGTGGGCTGCGGGGAATACAAACGGGCCGCGGAATGAATTCGGCCCTCGCGGAGAGAGTGAAAGGAAAAAAGGATTTTCCTTTTTAGAAAATTCCAGAAAATTAAGAAAAGACAAAATAAATAGCAAATAAATTAGAAAAAATTCCAAAAAATTCTCAAAAATACTTTTAAGCATTTTGAGAACAAATAAATTATTTTGAACTTGTTTCAACTTAAAACTTTGATTCTAATTACTTAATTGCACTTGAGAGCTTAAATTTAAATTCTCAAAAAATTTAAAAACTTATAGAAAATTTTGAAATGCTAAAATTTGGAAAGTTACATATATGAAATTGGAAACATATTGCACATCTTTAATATATAAGCAATGGAAGAGTTCATCTTTTAACTTAAATCTAAGTATGCAATAGCATAATAAAGTGAATACGAGTGCATACCTTAGGTTTTCCATTTTCCAACCAAAATACGAGACTACTAACAATAGGCTCAATAGACATGTTAGTCTCACAATGATTAGATTTGTCATTAAACAAGGATTAAGCATTAATCTAAAACCAATCACCAAAACCAATGGAGCTTGAACTTACAATCTCCCCATTTTGGTGATTGATGACAAATCCTATATTAATTCCTTATTTGGATAAAAACAATGCATGAAGGGGTTTTGAAGATCAAAGATCGAATAACACAATAAAATTTTCAAATTTTGCATCTCTCCTTTTGCATTAAAATAGAACTCCCCCTTTCTGGCAAATAGAACATTTAAACATAAAAGAGGAAATTTAACCAATAAGCTCTCATACCACATATACAAATGTTCTTTATTAATCAATAAATCCAAGCTCTTATACCATTTATAAAATTTTCAAATTATTGCACAAATTAATTCTCCCTTTTTAAATCAACATTTCAAACAAGGGAAATAGGCACTTAAAAATTTCTCCCCGCTTATTGGTAATTTTCTCTCAAGGATACAAATGAGGAAATTAAGTTCACAATATTTCTTCCCCTTTTTGCATTAAACACCAAAAATGGAAAACCAATCCAAAAGGAGGTCCTTGAAAACATCGAGAGCTAAGAGAAAAAGCACCACTTGGAAAGACGAGTGCCAAGTGAAGGAGTACAGAGCTTGGTAAGGGAAGTAATCGAATTGAGGTCATAAAAGGATTTGAAATAAAACCATATGACCATTGCAAGGAATTTTGGTTTTAAATCTTTTCTCATTAAAGCCTGAAAGAGTAAACTTCTTGAAAAGAGGCCATAATTTAGAGTTAAGCACAAAAAGATTATTTGAAACACATTCAAATAATATTCCTCATTTATTAAGCTTTTCAACATTGCATCATGACTCACTTGAAGAGTCCAGTATTTTGCCTAATAGGGCTTAAACGAGGGATCCAATAAAAAATGATTCAAAATTTCAATAAAACACTTGAATAAAAGATTTTCAAGCTTTTGAAAATAAAATCGATACCACTTGAGAGAGAAAGGAAGATACTAAGTAAAAACAATCTCAAGATGCATGCTTGAATAACCAGTTGTTTGAAAGATTTTTCAATTTATACCACATGTAAATACCTCTTTTTCAAGTGATACTTTGAAAGAGATACCACTTGTTAAGAACATTTTGAATGAGGGTTTTATTTGAGAAAAATATTTTCATTAAAAATAAACTCAATTTGTATTTATCACCTTTAGATATTCCAATATACAAAGGATCTCACACAGAGAGTCATTGAGAGATTGAACTTACAATTAAGTTTCAAATGGGGAACTCATCCATATGAGTTTGAAGTCTCATGAAAGCTCATAAAAATGAATAAGGGGTAGAAGAAGATACCACTTGTAAAAATCCATAAAAAGAAAGGAAATGGATGATACCACTTGTTAGAAATCAATACCCCTTAGCTTGATTTTGGTTTGAATAAATGATCTCAAATGTTTAGAAAAACTGAAGGTATCAGAGCAAACAAAAACTTGATTTTAGAGATACCACTTGGAGATAAATGCACAAAACTTGATTAAAGGAAGCTCCCATAAGATTCAAGAGATGAAACATAGAGCTATTTGCATTTGAACATGCACAAGTTTTACTTTAAAAAGCTCTTGCAAGAAGAGATCAAAAGATACCTCTTGGAGTCAATTCAAAGGGAGAAATAATTTTCAAATGATTTGAAATTTTTCATAAAGATACTTTGGGATTAATAGAATCTTTTTCGAAAATAATTTTTGAAAAAGGAAACCCATTCAAAAGATATCCCAAAGCTAAATTTGAAAAATCAGAATTTTCAGAACAGGAACAGCCCAGACCGGCACTACCGCTCACACATGGTCAGTAGTGCCGTGGTCCAGTGCTACCGCTACACAAGCCGGTAGTACGTGGCGACCGGTGCTACCGCCATTCAGGTGCGGTAGTGCCGACCTCGGCAGGTTGTAATTCAAATTTTTGCAAAATCTTTTCAAATGAAGTCCAAATGATTTCAAATTTTCAAGAAATAAATCTTTGGACTATTTTAAACATTTTAGAAACCATCTAAAATTTTAATTTTTCTTTTTGAGATAAGGTTTTGGCAAAATGCGCTTTGAGGCATAAAAGGAAATTGATTTTCATAAAAGGCCTCAAAGTGCAACTTCAATTTTGATTTCATGCAATTTTAAGCTTTCATGGCTTAGAATGATTTAGCAATGATCTATTGAGCCAAGATACATGATGAAATCCAACTTGAATACCAAAATCCAACTATATGTATAATTAGGCTCATTTTGGTTCAACAAAAACATTTTGGCTAAATTTGGTTTCAATATATAATATTTATTTTGAAGTGTTGTAAAACACTTGAAATACATATTAGAATTTTTACAAAGCTTTTCACAAATTTTGGTCTTTTAAACCAAGCTTTGACTTTTGACCAAAATTGTCCTTTTAAAGTAATGATTGAAAATCAAAACCAAATGTCAACAACACAAAAATTCAAATGAAGCAAGAGATAAGATACAGAGATTTGAATTTTGTATATGAGTCTAAAATACCATTTTGAACCAAGATACTACACGAGATCCGGTCCAAAAGGTGAAACTCACAAAGTGCAATAGTATGACCATTATGGGTCAAGTATAGTTTTTCGGTGCTTTTCAAAATCAAATAACTTTTGCTAGGTTGGTCTTTTGAAAATCTTTTGAACACAAAAGTTATTAAGAATGACCAACTCTAGGTTTTCATTTTGGAATTATTTTCAAAATCATTTTACATTTAATTCAATGAATATTATAAGTTTAAATCCAAAACAAGATACTAGTAACTAGATTTTGGACTTGAAACTCATTTTCTTTTGAAATTAGTTTTTGCAAATACAAAACTTCTTTGAAAACATTTTGAAAGCATTTGTATACCTTTCTAAACTAATTTTTCAAAAGATTTCTAATATTTATAAGATTTTTCACTTTTGGCTAAATGGCTTGATTTAAAAGAAAATATTAGCACTTATATAAATATGGGCACACATAGAGATGTGATATACATGAATATGATTTAGCACTCCCCCTAAATGTGCCACTACTAAACTTGCTTAAGATTTGCAATAACGAACAATTAAGAAACAAGAGCAAGCACAACAACAAGCAATTCAAATTGAATTTTCATGATAATGCTTCTTAACCTACACAAGGCTAGAAGCTAATACTATCAATTTAAATAATTGTTACTCGAGATGGCATTGGCTCAATGTCGGGACTCGGATTTGCAAATCCGAAACCCTCTCTGTGTATACTGCACTAGTCCAGGATCACGCTAGTGCACACAGTGGAAACATAGATAAAATATGATTCCATACAACGAATTAACTAAGAAAGGGCAAATTATTATTAAATAAAGCATAAGACCTTATGGTCAAAGGTTACACCACTATGCCTTAAGGGCTTAAGAAACAAATAAACTATTGCAGCGAAAAAGATAACTTGGGCCATTCGACATGCCATAGATAATCGTCTGGGGAAACGCCTTCCTAGTTCACGTAGTCTTCATATTATTCCTCCTCATGATATTCATTATTTCCTGGTCCTTTCACAGCAACTGATCAACAAAGGCGTAAAGCCGTGAGTACAAAAGTACTCAGCAAGCCGTAGGGAAATGATGCAATATTCATGCAAGGCTTGACAAAGGATAGTCATATGGTTCATTTGCAGAAAGCAATAACTCAAATTAAAATAAAGTAAATGGATTTAAAGCATATTTATAAAAAGATAAATAAATAACTGGTAAATCAATGGTAGACAACATGAACAAAATGGCGAGGCATCACCCTACACCATCCAAAATAATTACCAAACCACCAAATTCAACAGTATAACTTTATACAACAAAACAACAGTGAACTCCCCATTCACATTCCAACAATTCCACCTTACAACATTTCATGAAACACTATATACCTCATGTGAAATTCCCGAGCTTATCCATGACCGCGGACGCGGCTATTCGAATAGTTTGACACTCTGCAGAGGTTGTACAACTTTACCCACAAGACATGAACATCTCTTGGTGAAATCGATATTAACACACTTCCTTTGGTGTGTCGCAGAGATATCATGACAAAGCCTTTACAATGCACTGTCTAAACTCAGTACTGCCCGCTAAGGTTTCGCCCCGCAGGGCCCCCTCTTGTGCCTTGCGAATCTACCCGTGTAACACCCCGGCACCCCGTGCCCCTAATGTTACAACACAAGAACCAACAAACAAAAAAACTACCAAATTACTAAAAAATTTCAGCATGACCTCTATGTAATTAGAAGAAAACAGCACGACAACAACATAATAGCAATTACGATATAACCATTCGAGCATAAATAACAAGGAAAAGCAAGTACAACAAATAACAACCAGGATATCAATGTAAGTGAGTGGAGCAAAAAGAAGTGATAACCACATAGTGTAATCACAACATATTCAAAATCAGATGAACAACTCAAGGTACATGAGCCAATCAAACATACCATCATGAAACCATAAACTCCTTACAAAAGCTAATTAGACAAGTGCAAGCACTTCAAACCCAGCACCAACCACGAGAGAAGTATATTACAACGACTCTAACTACATGAATGTTCAGTGTGAGTGAAGTAGTGCTAAGCCCTTTTCCCAAAATGCCGCTCTAAAGGTACCTAAAATAAAACATCACAAAACAAGCGTGAGTTCAAAACTCAGCAAAGTGTATCTTAATATTACAAATAACTTATAACAAGATATTAGAGCAATTCAAATATGGTAAGACTTTTGCACATAAGAATAACATCATAACTTAATGTTCTTTACTCTTAACCATGCAATGCACATGCATGCTTATAATGCACATTTTCATAGCAAATACCAGTATTGCTGGGTGCTCACCCGTCGGTGTGCACCCTCTCGTTCCCATCCAGCCCGTGAAGGGGCCTACCGAGGTAGGACTTTCATGTCTCACTAGGTATGAGACATAGAGGCCCACTCGGGACACCTCTTTTGTTATGAATGCACAAATGCAAATGAAATAAATTAAATTGCATTCTCATCCAACATTCTCATCACTATACATAAACATAAGCATTTGCATAATCTCAAATTCATAAGTTAACGTTTGTATCCTCTTAACCATAGTTATCATCCTAAGCATAATCATACTCATAATCATCAACATAATTAAAATTACAAAGCAAGACACAAATTCTTCTAGCACTCATTCTACACGATACACTTGTCTCTAACAGCGAGGAGCGGAGTGGTGCGACGATGAGGCCACTCCCGACGCTACTCCACCTAAAATAATATTCGCATGCATTCAACACCAACACTCACAAGCCTCTACTAGCTCACTAACCCCAAAATTCAGCATGAGACAAAAACAGGACAGCTAGGTTCAAATAATAATAACTTCTGGCACATAACTTCAAATTTAGCAAACGAATACATTTTTGGAATCTACAGGAGATTTCCTAAGTTTCTCTAGTTATCGAAATAATTTAATTCGGCCTCTAACTAGCCACGCACAGTAAAAACTTGAAACTACTGCTAGCAGGAGAAAGTGCTGGACAGCAAACATTCAGATATGCCTAACTTCCAAATTGCTAATCTAAAAATCATGTTTTCAGACTCTAACTGATCATAAGGATAATATCTACAACTTCTTCTACATCCAACCTTTCTGGAAATGACTCTATGAACATCAAATCGACTTAAACCTGCACCTCGCACCAACAGCAATTTGTTCTGAACAGCAGACCTTCAAATTAGCATATCTTTTAAATGGCTAAACCAAAAATTGTGTTCTTAGGCTCTAATTAATCACAAGAGTACAATATACAATTTATTCTACAACCAACCTTTCTGGAAACGAATTTAAATAGCACAAATCAACAGAAAACCAAAGCTATCACAAATTCAGACATAACTCTGAACAGAAAGTAATGAAATTCTGAGCAGCAGGTACAAAAACATTCATAAGTCCTAAATGGCTGATCCAAAAATTTAGTTATTGTACTCTAAATAAACATGAGAGAACGATCAACAACTAATTCTATAGGCAACCCCTCAGGAAATGGCGCTAGATTGCCCAAAATAGCCCGAAACCGAGACTATTGACAAAAGCAATAAATTCTGGACAGCAGTCACGAAAACGACCATATCTTTTAAACGGCTGAACCAAAAATCATGCTCTTGGACTCTAAATAAATTTAAGACTACGATATACAATTTATTCTACTTCTAACCCTCTAGGAAATGCCTCAAAGACTCCAAATCGCAAATCCAAAAACAGTGTTTCCTCAGCCCGCAAAATTTCAGAACTCCCCCCAACTTTGATTCACCATTTCTCCCCAAATCTCTGAACCCTAGAACATGCAAATCTCTCAAATCTCCTCCTAAGAACTGCACTAAACCCATCCAAGACCATAGGAGGCCCTCACCTTCACTTACCTCCAAAGAGCAAGAGGGAACAAAGAGGGGATGCTGCAGGGAGGAGCTCGGCTGGGCTTGTCTAGGGGCTGCAGCCAGAAGAGGAGATGCAGGGCACCAGGAGGGAGGAGAGGCGCCAGGAGGGAGGAGCTACTGGGGGGAAGAAGGGGAGGAGGAGGCTTCAATTGGGGCTGTAGCAGGGAGAACAAAAATGTTTTGGGGATTAGATGAGAGGGGAAAATTAGGAAATTTCCCCCACACGGCCTAAAATTTAAACCCTGAAGCTCACAGACAGGCCCACCAAACCCAAAGACCGTCTGCAAGAGGGACCCGCACCCCGACCGAATTTTCCTTAACCTGGAAAAGAAATATGCGATATTACATTCTCCTCCCCTTAAAGGAATTCGACCCCGAATTCCGAGTCACCTTTCTCTTAGATTATTCCGAACAAGCACCTTAACTCATTTCACCTTCTCACAACTCAACAATCACTTTAACTTCTCCTTAAATTACATGGGACAAGACTCAAAGGCGTGGCCTTGCTCAAGGACTAACGCCTAACAACACTACCTCGAGTTCTAGATCCCTCGGGGACCTCCTGAACATGGAATTTCGCAAGAACTTCCTCAACCTACAGCCTCAATGCCCCACCCGCAAAAACTTAGATATAATCAACATTAAGCTATATTCCCATATCATACCACTAACGCAAACAGTCTTAACGTAACTCAGAAAACTTTTCTTTAGCACTACAGGGTACGACCTCCATACAACCAATGATTCTCCTCGGAAGAACATGGTACCAACCTCTAACCTCAACTCCAAATCCCTCTTCAACTTCAATGGAAAAACTCTACCTTCTATTATTAACCTCTCTACCACGGTTCAACTTACTCAAGACGACAAGAACGACACGAGACCCTTCACACTAACATGCCTCTAAACCAAATCTCAACAAATCACCAATACCATCTGCTTGCACAACTGGGGTTCCAAACGTAAACACCTTAGGAACCAAAACACAAAATCCCAACTCCCCCAAACGGTTGACCTTTTAACAAAAGGATCATTACCAACAAAAAAGATAGCCAACAAAGGCACAATTTCTTTATCCACCACAAATCCATAATATAATCTTTAATCCGCCTTCTACCAGGCCTACTTCGCAACCCATAGACAACTACACAAGATAAACGTCCACCACCAAACATTTCACTTCACATTGTCATAACAATAGCTACATCCCATGAAACCCAATACTCAAACATACTCTGAAAAGGATAATGTAAATACCAATAGCATCCAAGTGGTTCACTAAAAAAATTAATCAAACACTACCAAGGAAAATAACAAATAAACGGTCCTCCCGAGAAGATTTGGGCCGAGACACGCAAAACCCTCCAATAATTAGAACGTAAAAGGAAATCTTGATTCTTTTTATCAACATAAATCACTTTCATCACCTTAAAACCAAGGCGTGAAACTTCACATCGGGGAGATACTCAATTTAGAAGAGAAACATCACATAACCCCCTTTTTTCTATAAAGATGAAACTCACTTTTACCAAAATAAATTATCTCACTTTTGTCAAAGCATATCATCTCACTTTTACCCAAAGCCAAACAATTCGAAGAGAGAAAATCATTCCTAGAAACCAAATTTCTTTCACACAACAACCGAGACCTTTCTCAAAAGGAAGGGGAAATTTTCATTTCCCAACAAAAAAAGCCACTTCACCAACAAAAATCACTTAAGAACAATCATAAGATTTACCTTTTGGAGACATTCACAGTTACCACACTGTTTAGTTAAATCCATCTCTAGCTGAGATAGAACTACTAATATCTTAGCAAAGACAATTGAAATGCGTTATTCCACGGAATAACATAGTCAAAACCCACCAATACATTACTTCATGTTTAATCCTTCTTTCATCCTCATTTTCAATCATCAAAGCTAACTCCGCAACTTGGTAAAAATGTAAAAGGCATCCATCCATAAGACCACACGAACAAATGAATCCATATACCTTTAAAAGAAGGTTCACGTCAAATCCCATCATCTCTACTATTCTAATATGCTTACCATTAAAGGTTTCAATACTCACAATTATCACCTTAAGCAACCCCCTCAAGATTTAACATAAATTACGTAACTACTCTCCCTTTAATTACTTTTTCCAATAATTATATCCACGATTGGCAATGCTATCATCCAACATTAAACCAATTCTATCCCACGATAATCATCAAGGGAAAACAAGTCATATTTCTTAAACACATTCAACCTATCAATAACTATCACATAAGACAGTGCATTAACAATTTTTTGGTCTACTAACCATAACGAACCATCAGTCATACAACTTCACAATACAAGTTTAAGGTCTATCTTTTCAATAAAATTTTCATCATGATCAACATATAAGTTTCGTACTACCCATAGGTCAACATCTCGACCATCGAAACTTATTCAGTCAATAAATTACTCCAACAATTAAATATTATCTCCACGAGACATGTTTCGAAAAAAATATGGCTCTAAGACAGTCATTCGCTAAGAATAAAACTATATACCAAGACAATCATTCCGATAATTCTTCATACTCTAATTACATCCTGGAATTACGTCATTCTATCCATATACCATACTAGATTGTCATTAGGTATCACAATCCAACAACTTAACACAATTCTGAGTAACTTTTACACCGTCACCTTGCGATGAAAGTCCTCAAGCAAAACCTTCTATACCTTCCCAATCGCCATCGGTACTATCATTAAAGAAACATGATATCATACTTCCAATTATTTTCATAGCTCGCAATAACATGCATGATATTTCTAATCAACTTTCACTTAAGGATCACCTACCATCATGATTAAATTTCTTTACCAACACCTTATCTTGGTTTGCCCTTAAATAATCAACAAAGTTCACTTTATCCTCAATTGTAACTTACTTCATCTCAATGTTCTAACTACGCATCAAAGTTTTAAAATTTCTCGATTATCACCTACCCTTCACTAGCAGGGTGTGACCCCAATTTTAATTACTGCAACGAAATCTTAGCATGAACCAAAACACAATTTCATTGCAAGAACACACTAAACCATACTTCTACTACGGACCATTTATTCATAGCATTTTCTAAAGAAGCCCAACTAGAACTCACAAGGGAACTCAACTCTCAAATCACAATAAAACAAGACCCAAACTGTAATATGCAAAAATTCCCGAAAACAATTTAGACTTGGGAACTTCCACGAAGGAAGACACCTGCAAGGAAATTTTCACAAAAAGGAAAAACCAAGCAATCAAGTAATCATTTCCTAGTAAAGCCAGAAAACTTAGCCCCACACAATTAAGTCTTGCACAAAAACTTCAAGAGTTTTTTTTTTAAATTTGAAAACCACTAAACACAAACAAAAAGGCAACTCTTTTTCAACAAAACCAATATCCAAAAATGGGGTAATAGCAACCAATAACGTCTCATCACCAAACAATTTTTCCTTTGCCTCCGACCATCGATAACAAAACGAAAAACAACCTCCTTGGTAAACTCATCAATCAAGGACATCTTTAAACAATAATCCTCCCTTACGAGAGGTTCATAATCCTCTAGTGGTGGCTCTACCCAGCCACACCCATAACCACGGCCTTTTCCACGGCCAAAAGAACCTGACCATAACCCTTCGGCTCAACTAATTCATATAAACACAATTATTCAATCAACTCTTTCATAATCATAGCATCATGCATTATCATATTCGACACACATCATCAAAGGTCAAATAAAACATTAAAGCACAATGCAATGATTACTCATACCTAGAGAGGGCCAAACGGGCCGCCCGGCATGGCACGGACCGATTAAAAATCGGCACGGCCTGTTTCTGCCCGGCATGTAAATGGGCCGTGCTGTGCTGGCCCACGTGCCGGGTGGCAGCCCAGGCACGGCCAGTTGGCCTCTCGGGTTGTGCCGTGTCGGCCTGATCCTTCGCACGCCTAACGGGCTGGGTCGGCCCGGTAGCCCGTTAGCGCCAAAAAAATTGAAAAAAAATAGAAAAATAGACAAAGTATGGCAAAAAATGCAAAAAAAAAAGTATGAAAAAATTCAGAAAAATGGGAGAAATTTAGAATAATTAGAAAAACTCGAAGGATGTAGAAAAACTATATATATATATATATAAATTAAAAAAAGCTAAAATATGAGATAAATTCTAAAATGAGACAAATAATTTGAATTAAATAATGAGCTTTATTGATGTTTGGCTGCCTCGTTAAAAACTTTGCCAAGTAAAAACTCAACATGAGAAAACCTTTGCAAAGAAAAAAGAGTACAACCTATAGCATAGTGATACAAGAAAAAAGTGAAGATTACAATTATTCTTCCTCATTATCTAGATAAAGGTTTCGAATGTCTCCGCCAGCTCAGCATTTTCTGTAGTATGTTGAGCTCGTTGACCAGCTTGTTCTCAATCTTTCACAGTGAGAAGTATTTCCACCATCTCAGTTGTCAGATTTATTCTTCTCTCCTCGATTATTCTTCCTGATAGACTGAAAGCAGACTCTGAAGAAATCGTGGAGACAGGAACTGTTATCACATCCCGTGCTAATATGGAAAGCACCGGATATGTTATCTTGTGCTTGTGCCACCACTGCAAAATGCTGAAGTCCTCCTCTTGCTACTCTTGGTAGTTGACAATGTCGCTGTTGAGATAGGCAACTAGCTCTCCACCACTTGATGTGTCCGCACTTGTCGTTGATGTAGTCGAACTCCTTGAGGAAGAGCCACTTGCACCCCATATCTTTCCCCACACGGTTTTCTTCTTACCCATTGTGGGTGCTGGTGGAGGTCGCTGCATGCGAACTCCAACAAACTTCCGATCGTACTTATCATAAACTTGAGATAAGTTAGCACAGACAGTTGAAAAATAACTAGAATAATCAGTACCTATCGCATCACTTAGAAGTGAGAGAACATTAGAGAATCCTCGAACTTTAGCTCTAGGATCTAAAATAAATGCAAATGCATATAACATAGGAATTTCTTGCCAATATTTCAAAAATCTAGTTTTCATAGCATAAATAACTTCACGCAAGACATTATCATTTTCGTGGCTCTTTAAGTGGGTAGCAATTTCTAAAATATGATGCACAATTAAAGGAGAGGTTGCGTAATAAACTCTAGATAAAGCAACAGTAGATTAAAGAAAAAGTTCTAAAAATGACAATAAGTATTTAGCAATATACCAATGTTGCTCTGTGAGTAGCGGCTGACCATCCCGTGTACGACAATGCGTGTTAATAAAAACAAAAAATGTGCTCTCATATGGTACGAGGTTCTTAAGCATCAAGTAAGTAGAGTTCCATCTAACAGGCATATCCAAACCAAACTTACGCGGACGCACATTCATTGCAATACAATAAGTCTTAAATGCTGCTACTTGTTGATTAGAACAATTTAAGTAAGATATTACAGTGCGAAAAGGTTCAAGATACTTATCTAACCTCTTAAAACTAGATTTAACTATAAGATTAATAATATGGCAAGCACAACGCTGATTTAATAAGAAAGATTTAGCATAGGAATTGAAAAGCGGAGTAAGAATGTTCATGGCAGAAGTATTTGCAGAAGCATTATCTAATGTTATTGCAAAAATCTTATCACTAAGACAAAAATCTTCCACAACTTTTACAATACAATCAGCAATATTTTCACCAGTGTGTGCTACATCAATTAATTTGAATCCTATAATTCTCTTTTCTAGTTGCCAATCATCGTTTACATAATGAGCAACTACACTACGGTAATCCTTTTTAGCTCTACCACTCCATATATCATATGTCAAAGACACAGAAAAAGTACACGTACTAAATTTTTCTTTTAGGTTATTGCGATAATTATTATAATATTTAATCAAATCTCTAGTTGTTGTCTATCTAGAAACTGCAGAAAACCTAGGATTACGAGCGGTCCTAATATAGCTTTCAAACGCAGCTAACTCACCAAAGTTTAAAGGAAGATCTTGAGAAGCGATTAAACGACGAAGAGATTCACGAGCTACCTCAAGATTGTAGTCTCAGTTACGTACCATACCGTTGGGGTTGTACTGCAACTGCGTCTATCTCAAAGCCATCCCCGCTTTTTCCTATATTTCTCAGCATGCCCCTTCAAATGCCTCGTTCCACCTGAAGATTTCTCAGTTAATTTATGCTTACAATATTTACAAACAGCATACCTGATCTGGACGTCGTTTGATGTCTCAAAAATCTGCTCGAAATCTTCCTAGACTCCCGATGTACTGCGTCTTGTTCTTTTCGCCCCGGTGCTTACCGACGCAGTAGCACTTGTAGAGCCTGAGGATGGCACAGCTCATGCAGCTTCTTGGGCATATGATGCAAGAAGCAGCTCAAGTGAAATACCGAAATCAAAAGCTGGGAACGACGAAAAATCCATGGGCTCCATAAAGCAAACTACAAGAAATAATTACACTATTAATACTAAAATATGATTTAAAATACTAAAAAAATGAAAAAAATAAATCACAATTATCACCTTGATTTCTTAACAGAAGCCGAAAGCCGAATTTTGGATTTTTGACAAAACTATTTTGAATTTTGCCAAATTACCACCAAGAGAAAAAGAATTTCCACAAGAGAATGAGTAGAAGAGAATGCAAGATTGTTGGTGTGGAAATGGGGGTGTATCCACTTATTTATAGGAAAAAATTCAGGATTTTTTTAAATATTTTTGGATTTTTTTGAATTTTTTAAGACTCCAACTGCTATAAAACGGCTATTTTTTTAAACGGGCTAGACGGGTCGTGCCGTTGCTGTGCCGGGACCGACTGTAAATGGGCCATGCCGTGTCGGCCCACCGTGCCGTCCCAAGCACGGCATGGGCTGGTGGCGAAGGCTTAAAGACGTCCGTTCTGGTGGGCCGTCTTGCGTGCTCGCCGGGCGCAAGATCTTGTGTCTTGCGGGCCGTCCGTTTGGCCATCTCTACCCATACCCCTTTCTACTGTGCACTAGAGTGTGTCAAAATTTTAAGTTAATTAACCAACCAACATCAGGTTTTAAGGTTATTGACCTAAGGCAAGATTCTAATGAATGACACTAACCAGGTTTCTAAGTTTTCCCAAATCAAATTTTAGTTCACTCTAAGATTATTTTCTAATTTATAGTCCACGGACCTAATGCCCGCTCTGATACCAACTGTAACACCATGGCACCCCGTGCCCCTAATGTTACACCACAAGAACCAACAAACAACAAAACTACCAAATTACTTAAAAATTTCAGCATGACCTCTATGTAATTAGAGCAAAACAGCACAACAACAACATAATAACAATTACGACATAACCATTCGAGCATAAATAACAAGGAAGATCAAGTACAACAAATAATAAGCAGGATATCAATCTTAGTGAGTGGAGTAAAACGAAGTGATAACCACATAGTTTAATCACAACATAATCAAAATCAGATGAACAACTTAAGGTACATGAGCACAACCAAACATGCCATCATGCAACCATAAACTACTTACAAAAGCTAATTAGACAACTGCAAGCACTTCAAACCCAGCACCAACCAGAAGAGAAATATATTACGACTCTAACTACATGGATATTCAGTGTGAGGTGAAGTAGTGCTAAGCCCTTTTCCCAAAATATCGCTCTGGAGGTACCTAAAATAAAACATCACAAACAAGCGTGAGTTCAAAACTCAGCAAAGTGTATCATACCATTAGAAATAACTTAAAACAAGATATTAGAGCAATTCAAATATAGTAAAACCTTTGCACATAAGAACAACATCATAACTTAATGTTCTTTACTCTTTAACCATTCAATGCACATGCATGCTTATAATGCACATTTTAGTAGCAAATACCGGTATTGCTGGGTGCTCACCCATCGGTGTGCACCCTCTCATTCCCATCTAGCCCGTGGAGGGGCCTACCGAGGTAGGACTTTCATGTCTCACTACGTGTGAGACATAGAGGCCCACTCGGGACACCTCTTCTGTTATGAATACACAAATGCAAATGAAATGAATTAAATTGCAAATTGCATTCTCATCCAACATTCTCATCACCATACATAAACATAAGCATTCGCATAATCTTAAATTTATAAGCTTGACGTTTGTATCCTCTTAACCATAGTCACCATCCTAAGCATAATCATAGTCATAATCATCAACATAATTAAAATCACAAAGCAAAGCAAGCCACAAATTCTTCTAGCATTCATTCTACATGATACACTTGCCTCTAACCGCGAGGAGCAGAGTGGTGCGAAGATGAGGCCACTCCCGACGCGACTCCACCTGAAATAATATTCGCATGCATTCAACACCAACACTCATTAGCCTCTACTAGCTCACTAACCCCAAAATTCAGCATGAGACAAAAACATGATAGATATGTTCAAATAATCATAACTTCTAGCAAATGACTTCAAATTTAGTAATCGAATACATTTTTGGAATCTACAGGAGAGTTCCTAACTTTCTCTAGTTATCGAAATAATTTAATTTGGCCTCTAACTAGCCATGCACAGTACAAACTTGAAACTACTGCTAGCAGGAGAAAGTGCTGGACAACAAACATTCATATATGCATAAATTCCAAATGGCTAATCCAAAAATCATGTTCTCAGATTCTAACTGATTTTAAGAATAATATCTACAACTTCTTCTACATCCAACCTTTCTGGAAATGACTCCAGGAACCTCAAATCGACATAAACCCGCACCTCGCACCAACAGCAATTTGTTCTGAACAGCAGACCTTCAAATTAGCATATCTTTTAAATGGTTAAACCAAAAATTGTGTTCTTAGGCTATAATTAATCACAAGAGTACAATATAAAATTTATTCTACAACCAACCTTTCTGGAAACGAATCTAAATAGCACAAATCAACAGAAAAACGAAGCTATCACAAATTTAGACATAACTCTGAACAGCAAGTAATCACATTCTGAGCAGCAGGTAAAAAAACATTCATAACTCCTAATGGTTGATCCAAAAATTGAGTTATTGTACTCAAAATAAATATTAGAGAAAGATCTACAACTAATTCTGCAGGCAACCCCTCAGGAAATGGCGCTAGATTGCCCAAAACATCCCGAAACCGAGACTACTGACAACAGAAGTAAGTTCTGGACAGCAGTCACGAAAAGAACCATATCTTCTAAACAGCTGAACCAAAAATAGTGTTCTTGGACTCTAAGTAGACTTAAGACTATGATCTACAATTTATTCTACTTCCAACCCTCTAGGAAATGCCTCGAAAGATCCCAAATGGCAGCTCCAAAAACAGTGTTTGCTTAGCCCGCGAAATTTCAGAACTTGCCCCAACTTTAGATCCACTATTTCCCCCCAAATCTACGAACCCTAGAACATACAAATCTCTCACATCTCCTCCTAAGAACAGCACTAAACCCATCCAAGACCATAGGAAGCCCTCACCTTCACTTACCTCCAAAGAGCAAGAGGGAACAAGGAGGAGGGGATGCTGCAGGGAGGAGCTCAGCTGGGCTTGGCTGGGGGCTACAGCCAGAAGAGGAGATGCATGGCGCCAGGAGGGAGGAGCTGCTGGGAGGAAGAAGAGGAGGAGGAGGCTTCGGTTGGGGCTACAGCAGGGAGAACAAAAATGTTTAGGGGATTAGGTGGGAGGGGAAAATTAGGAAATTTCCCCTACACGGCCTAAAATTTAAACCCTGAAGCTCACAGACAGGCCCACCAAACCCCCGAGACCGTCTGCAAGATGGACCCACACCCAACTGAAATTTCCTTAACCTGGAAAAGAAATATGCGATATTACAACCCGTCTATCTTACAACCCACACCACCAATTGGTAGTACTCAAGTCTAGACATTGCAAATTAATCAGCTAGGTCTGTCTCATACCAGACTTGTGTTAGTACGGTTAGGCCCAGTTCAACGGCGCACAAGATTATATCCTCAAGTTGTCTCCGGCAAGACATCCACACCCTAATGTGCTAGAAAGCACCCCCTTTACTACACGATCACTTGCTCGAGGGAAAATAACTTTGTTCAACCAAGACCAATGGCAAGCCTGCCATGGTACAAGAAATTTTACAACAGTGGCTATCGGCCACAATTCAATATCTCATTAAGTCAAGATTAACATTAATTCACATGTGATATGAATCCCATCGTACAACTAAGCAGGTCTAAGTGTAGCTACAATAACCCAGTGTTGGCAATATGATTATGTCTAACGAATAATATCCCAACCTAGAGTTAACAATGGATATATGGCATTCCAATAATCAAGGTGGCATAATGTCAACTAGTTATATAGCTATTCCCATGAAATAAGCATTGATACACAAATAGCATGCAATTTGTATAAAACAAAGTAATTTTGCAAATATAGGTTCAATATGATCAAATGTTACGACTTGCCTTGCTGATCTAGTGCTGAGTCTTGGTCTTCGAAGTTTGTGTTTGCTTCCTCGGAATTAGCGTCTACCGGAAAAGAAAGCAATGAATACAAATAAATACCAAATAGAGACCCAAACAAGCTCAAAATTGAAAATAAATGGTCTGGAAGGTAGAGCAAGATTTTATAAAAATTTAGAAATTTGAATCGCCTCAATCGGAGTTCGTATGAGAGAGAACGAGCTCCTGGAAAATTAAATTAGAGAAAATAGAAAAAGGCAATTTCTGGAATTATTTTTCTAAAGGAAAAATCTGGTTTATTGCACAATGCTAACGCACGGCTGACGCACGGAACCCTCGGTCCATAGACCGAGTCCACGGTTTCAGCTCAGTCCACGGTGGACCGGACTCACAGGAATAGCGCTAGGGCTGACACGATGGCGACGAGGCGCTGACGCGGTGGCGACGGTGCACACGTGGGCGCTGACGTAGGCGACTACACGAATGTCCACACGTCGCGCATCCAACGGCATGACTAGATCAGATGGCAGAGAAACAAAGAAGCGGCGATGAAGATGTGGCACGATCCAAAGTACTGGCGGGCGATCGGACGGCCAAGGCGACTGCTCGGCTAACACAACTAGCGAATGATTTGCAATTGTTATTCCTCCTAAGCGATTTATTGGCTTTATAATGAGAAGGCTTAGGAGTCTTAGCAATTTTATCAAATTCATTTCTAGTCTTATCCTTTCTAAGCACATGATAATCATTATTATGCAAGGGTTTAGAGGATCTAGCATATCTAGCAAATGTTTTGCTATTGTTATTTTTCCTAAGCTCATGATCAACATGGTTTTTCATGGTCTTAGGAAATCTAGCATTTTGAGCAAGCACATTTCTAGATTCATTTCTCCTAAGCAATTGAATATCATTATTTTGCATAAACTTAGGAGATTTGACAAACTTGGCAAACACATTGCCATTTTTGTCCTTTCTAAGTAAATAATGATAATTAATAATAATAGGCTTAGGAGTGGTACCTTTGGAACAATCCTTACCAAGATGTCCCCTTTCTCGGTAATTGAAGCATGTCACGCTATTTGGCCCTCTTTTGACCTTCTTGACTTGCTCCTTGCCGGTTTGCCTCTTCATTGGTGGTGTGGACTTGACTTCCACTTGATGAGAGCGCACGGAGGTGCAGTGGCCCTTCATGTTCTTGTCCCTCTTGGAGATGTAGCCAATCCCTCTCTTATCGTGCAAGATCCGTTGGTTGCTTAAGATATCGTCAAGGGTGGCCTTCCCTTTGTAGCACGTCTTCAAGTCATTTTCCAACTTTATGACTTGAGCTTTGAGCCCGATATTTTCCTCTACAAGGTTTGTCTCACAAGACATAGAGGAACTTGGCACAATTTTATTAGAGCAACAAGGCATATCATCACTAGAGGTGGACATATCAATTTTTGACGAAATACTAAGCATGACATTTCATCAATTAAATTACATGTTATGCCTATGTCCACCTTAGGTTTAGTGATTTCCTTGAGAAGGAGGGATTCATGATTTTCCTTAAGCACATTATAATCATTTTGAAGTGAGTCGTGCTCAAGCTTCAAAATTTTATATTTAGCTTTCTCCTTCCCAATATAATCATTGAGCTGCTCTAACATATCCATTAAGTCGTCATAAGAGGGCTCATCATCATCGCTATCGTTTACCTGAATTTTACCTTTAGCCATGAAGCAACGATTAGATGAAGGAAGAATTTGATGCTCGTCGTCACTTGAGGCGGAGGTTGAGGTTTCTTTGTCATTTGAGATAGAAGTGGAGGTTTCTTCTACCGATGTCCAATCCTCAATGCAATCATCGTTTGTTGATGTGAATGATTCTTGAAGCGTGATCCATATTTCATGTGCGCTCTTGAGATTGCAAATTAGATTGAAAACATCTACGCTCACAACGCTAAATAAAACATTAGTAGCATGAGCATCGAGATGTAGGCATTTCTCTTCTCCTTTAGTTGGAGCAACTTCGTTCAACCGAAGAGAAAAGCCCACATCTACGATCCACCATATTTGGGGACTCATGGATTTAAAATAAGAAATCATAAAGCATTTCCATGAGGCATAATTAGAATCATCAAGCATATGTGAATCGGTGTAGTGCACTAAACCCTTAGTCGTCATCCTTGCTCTCTAGGCGGTAAGGCCTAATAAATGAGAGATCAAGCTCTGATACCAGTTGTAAGATCGAGGATGCCGACTAGAGGGGGGTGAATAGGTGGTTTTAAAAATTCTTCTCTAATTAACAATCGCTTATGTCAAAACCTAAATAATATGCGAAAGCGATAAACTAAGGTTTTGACAATTAAAGCCTAAATCAACTAGGCTCACTAAGTGCGCTAATTATGTCTCTAACAATAAATTACAATCCTAAAGACAAGCAAGCAATTTAATCCTAGGAATGTAAATTTCAACAATGTAAATAAGGAATTGCAAGAATACACAAAGAGACACAATACTTTTTACTATGGTGTTCGGAGACTTGATGGTCTCGTCTAATCTACGTTGAGGTTAGCCCAAACACATTGGACCGGCTCCACGAATTGAGCACTCACCTCGAATACACTAGTGGTAACTCTTTCCCCCTCCGGGTAGGCGAGCTCCAACCTTCACAAACTTCGCCGGGGCTTCTCACAACCTTCGTTGAGAAGCTCACCACGCACGACGCAGCTACACAGTCTAGGTGTCGGCAAACACTAAGAGTAACAAATCAAGCCCTCTAGCTTGATCTTCACCTGGTGCAACACATGCTCTCCGGTGACCTCCTAAGTGCAACACATGCACTAGGATCCTCCTCAAGTGCAACACATGCACAAGAGGCCCTCAATCCACTTTCTAATTACAACACATGCAATTAGGGCTCACTCTTAGCCCAAGAACCAAATGTGAGGGTGCAACGCACGCACAACTCACCCCAAATGCTCAACCAAGCCAGCAACCCTGCCCTTGCCCCCATGGGGTCCTTTATAGCCCCCCACACGAAAACTAGCCATTGAGGGACAAATTTGGCAAAACAGCAAAATTCGGTACTACCACCCTTCTAGGGTCGGTAGTACTGGCCTCCAGGTCAATGACTAGAAAAACTAGCCGTTACACAAGAAACCCGGTACTACCGTAAGCCAAATCCATGTAGTACCGCTCGAGCGACAGTACCGACCTTCACGGGCGGTACTGCCGGCCTCAGCGCAACCTCCAGAACAACCTTTCTAAAAATAACTACTGGTGGCTTGGGGCTGGTACTACCGCACCTCCGGTAGTACCACCTTTGAACCCCGGTAGTGCTGGCCTTCAAAAATCGAGAAAACACGCTCTTCTGGAAAATAACTACCGGCGGCTTGAGGCCAGTACTACCGCACTTCCGGTAGTACCGCCCTTGAGCCATGGTAGTACCGGCCAAGAAATGGGTGCAAAACATGCCCACTAGAAAATAACTACCGCCCTCATGTGCGATACTACCGACCTCCGGTAGTACCAGCTCCCAAACAGTGGTACTACTAGCCTAGTGGTAGTACCGGCTTTACACCTGCGGTACTACCGGATTTCCAGATAAAATTAGATTTCACACAGAAATCTTTTCTTTTCGAAAACAAACATCAATAAGGATTGATTCTTTGAGCCATGTGATGATCAACACATGATCGATCAATTTGCAAACCCTATTCACATTCTCCAAAGAATCGTATTTAAAACTTCAACTTATTTGCAAAACACATTCTCAAAGAAACCAAGAACCTATGAGATCAATCCTCTTAGCCATGTGATGATCAACACATAATCAAGTCAATTTGCAAAACACATTTGCAAACCCTATTCACATCCTCTAGGATTGAAACCCATAACCTCCAGCTCATTTACAAAACACATTTGTAAATAACAACTCCAACCACTTAAAAGCAAACGTCGAGCCAAGTGATGATCAACCCAAGATCAAGTCAATTTGCAAATACAATTGCAAACCCTATTCACATGCTCCAAGATAAGACTCAATTAAAACCACATTTTGCAAACATAACGCAATAGCCTTGTGATGATCAACAATGATCTCTAGCAATTTGCAAAACACATTTGCAAACTCTACTAGTCACAAGCTAAGAATCCAATGCATAAGCTCTCTATTTGCAACACATGCAAATATCTAGCTCCACGCAAACAATAACCAATTAAATCAAGTTGCATGAGCTTTCTCCTTTTGCAACACATGCAAAACTTAGCTCCATGCAAAAACCAATTAAACCGAATTACATCAGCTATCTCTTTTTTTCAACACATGCAAATCCATAGCTCCAAGCAAACACCAAATCAATTAAGGTTCAATAAGAAGCAAGCATGAGCTCCCTTATTTGCAACACATGCAAATACTTTGCTCATGCAAAATCCAACAAAGAGAGTGAGCTAGAGTGAACCGGATTTAGTTCATCAATACATGATAAAGCACAAGCTAAATGACTCAACCCCTCTTAATAGTACGGCAACCTAACTAGCAACCCGGTCTCTCATCCAAACACCGAGACCGGTAAAAGACGAGGAACACATCCTTAGCCCTAGCTATTTATACCTTTGCCTCTAGCGATCCACTTAGAGCTTTTATGATATCCAATCATCTTCTCTCCAGGATCGAGTTTCCTTCTTCTTTTTCATCAACACATGATAAATCTTCTCTAGCTCTTCTCTTTACTTCGGGATCTCCTCTTAAAGCTCATCAACACATGATGACTTCTTGTTCCCGATTCTTTATTATTGTTGGACTCAACCTACTTTCACAACTCAAAGAAAAGGTTATTCCAATAAACATGGTTGCCTTAATCATCAATTGCACTCCATTAACACATAATGGATGCCCCCAAGATCATTTGAGCACAACCTAAATCAATTTGAATAATTAATTATGTCTTGAGTACCTTGATGTAACTAATGCTTCATTATACTCAAGAACTTTCCGTTTGTCCTTAATCAATCAAAGAAACACCATCAACACATGATGAAGCGCTCTTTGATGATTAAAAGATAAGCAAATCTCAATTTAAATTTCATTTAAATTGATATGAGTATATATATAACTACACAAGATTCATATACTCATTTTGATTGATTCTCCAAGTAATGATCCCATATGTTGGAGTGAGAGAAAGGGATCAATATTCTTGAGACCATCAACTATAGAATAAACTCCATTAAATATGTGCATATAAATAATTGAACTTGGAATCAATATGCACATAATCAACCTTAGATAGCATTTGAGTTTATCCTATATTTGCATGAGTATATTACAACTACACAAGTTATATATATATACTCAAAGGGTTGTTTCAAAGTCTTGATCCTTTATATTATTTGGCAAGAAGACATGTGAAACATCAAGTAAAAGTACGAACTCCCCCTAGATGTGTGCATCCATGTAATATATGGAATTGGAAACATAATGCACATCTTTAATATATAAGCAATGGAAGAGTTCATCTTTTAACTTGAATCCTAAGTATGCAATAGAATAATAAAGTGAATATGAGTGCATACCTTAGGTTTTCCATTTTCCAATCAAAATACGAGACTACTAATAATAGGTTCAATAGACATGTTAGTCTCATAATGATTAGATTTGTCATTAAACAAGGATTAAGCATTAATATAAAACCAATCACCAAAACCAATGGAGCTTGAACTTACAACAGTACCACGGTGCTACCACCCATCTAGGACTGGTAGCACCAGCCATTTCAACCAAAAAGCACCTCTCCAGAAAATAAACACATCCTTTGGAGCAGTAGCACCGCTTCGGGCGGTAGAGCGGTGCTACCGCCCGTTTAGGAATGGTGCTACCACTGTTTCACTTACTAAAACGGTCATAACTTTTTACTTCGAACTCCGATTTAGATGATCTTTGACTCTATGCGAAGCTTATCAAGAGGGCTACAATTTCCATCCTTTTTCAAGATTTACTAAACCATAGATCTTATTAAATATCACAAAAACAAAAACTCCAATGTTGTCACTGAAGTCTAAAATCTGATTTTTCGAAATCCCTCACATAGACTTGATCAAGAGCATGACTACAAGCTAGATGGAGTCAATAAAATCAAATATTGAGCCATGCGATGATCAACTCATGATCAAAATAATTTTGCAAAACACATTTTTAGATCACAGGTGGGTCCACCAACACCCCGAATCAAGAATTCCGACTTAAGATATTACATTCTCCCCCACTAATAGGAATTCGACCCCGAATTCCCCACTTGCCAACTATAGTAAAAGGATAAAAGGTCGAAGTTAAATCACAACATACCTGATAGGAACAACTCCGGATACTTCTCACACATGCGAAACTCCAGTTCCCAAGTTGCTCCCGCTCAGATTGATGTGACCTCAAAACTTTGACAAACTTCAGCATTCTATTTTTCAACACCCGCTCTGACTCTTCCAGAATCTGCACCGGTCGAGACTCGAAGGTGAAATCCTGATCAATCACCAACGGCTCAAGCGAAATGACCAAATCTGGGTCATGCAGATACTTCCTCAGCATGGATACATGAAAGACATTATGCATTCCTTGCATTGATTCGGGAAGCTCCAGCCGATAAGCCACCTTTCCAACTCGGGCAACTACAGGAAAAGGCCCCACGTACCTCGGGCTGAGCTTCCCTTTAGGACCAAACGAACCACACCTTTAGTGGGAGACAACCTCAACAACATGCTGTCCCCCACTTCAAATTCTAGTTCTCGCCTCCTCACATCAGCATAACTTTTCTGTCTACTCTGAGCTACAAGAAGGTTCTTTCTCACCTTTGCCACCTGATCAATAGTTTGCTGAACCCAATCTGGGCCAAGGACTGATCTTTCCCCTAGTGCATCCTAGCAGAGGGGTGAGCAGCACTTACGCACATAAAGCACTTCATAAGGAGCAACTCGAATACTTGCTTGATAGCTATTATTATAAGCAAATTCAGCAAGAGCCAAATGGTCTTCCCAATTACCTCTCCATGCCAAAACATAGGATCTGAGCATATCCTCCAAAGTCTGAATGGTACGTTCAGATTGCCCATCTGTTTGTGGATGGAAAGCAGTGCTAAGGCGGAGTTGAGTGCCCAAAGCACTCTGCAAACTCTCCCAAAACATAGAGACAAACTTGGCATCACGATCAGACACGATGGTCTTGGGCACACCGTGAAGTCTCACTATTTCCCGCACATAAATAGGAGCCAACTCGCTCGCTGAGTTTATGGTGAGAATGGGAATAAAGTGAGCAGACTTACTGAGACGATCGACAATAACCCAAATAGCATCCTTCCCTCGCCGAGTACGAGGTTGGCCAACTACAAAGTCCATGGAACCTCCAAAGGTTGAAGCAACCCAGCGGGTCTTTTATGCTCAGCCTTCACTTTTTGACAGATCCCACAAGCTGCTACATATTGTGCAATGTCAACCAGCATCCTTTTCCACCAAAAATTCTTTTTCAAATCTCGATACATTTTAGTCTCACCCGGGTGAACTGTATACGAGGTACGATGAGCCTCCTTTAGGATATCATCCTTGACTTGAGACTTTTGGGGCACCCAAAGGCAGCCTTTAAATCGTAGCGTACCAACTTCATCTATGCTGAAGTCCCCCGTCTTGCCCTCAACAATGCGCTTCCTCACTTGTGTGATCGGTCATCTTTGTTGAGCAAGACCCGCTTGGGAATCACGACTCAGAATCAATCGAGTTTCACACATGGTACCCGCAAAATAATACGAGACTCCCATACGCTCAAAATTAGCAATGAGATAGCCAAGAGTAGGGGGCGACGTCTTGCGGCTAAGAGCATCCGCCACAACATTTGCTTTGCCTGGATGATACTGAATTGTAAGGTCATAATCTTTTATCAATTCCAACCACCTTCTTTGTCTCAAATTCAAATCTTTCTGAGTGAAAATGTATTTGAGGCTTTTGTGGTCAGTGAAGATATCACAAGACTCACCATACAAGTAATGCCTCCAAATCTTCAAGGCAAAGACCACTGCAGCTAGCTCGAGATCGTGAGTAGGGTAGTTCTGTTCATGCTTTTTCAACTTCCTTGATGCATAAGCAATACCTTTGCCCCCTTTCATAAGCACACAGCCAAGGCCCACATGAGAAGCATCAAAATACACGGTGAAACGCTCTCCTGGCTCACGAAGGGTGAGAACAGGAGCAGTCACCAACCTTTCCTTCATGGTGCGGAAACTGCTCTCACAATCTGCAGTCCATTGGGATTTTACCCCTGTTTGAGTCAACTGAGATAGTGGCCTGGCAACAATTGAGAAGTCCTGAACAAAACTCCAGTAGTAACCAGCCAACCCGAGGAAACTACACACTTACTTGACATTAGAAGCTCTCCCAGTCCACAACTGTAGAGATCTTACTAGGATCAACAGAAATGCCTCCCTGGCTGATAATATGACCAAGGAAACCCACTTCAGAAAGCTAGAACCCACACTTCTTTAGCTTGGCAAAGAATCGATTCTCCCTTAAAGTACGAAGCACAAGCCTCAAATGATGAGCATGCTCCTCCTCGGATTTGGAATAAATGATTATATCATCGATGAACACTACCACAAAATCATCAAGATACCCATGAAGCAAGTTGTTCATCGTCTCCATAAAAATAGCAGGGGCATTGGTTAGTCCAAAAGACATAACCTTAAATTCATAATGCCCATACCTAGTGGAGAAAGCCGTCTTCTCAATATCTTGCTCCCTCACACGAATTTGATTATAACCCGATTGAAGATCAATCTTAGAGAACACCTTTGCTCCCTTTAATTGATCAAAAAAGTCTTCAATGTGAGGTAGAGGATACTTATTCTTGATGGTCACCAAATTGAGAGCGCGATAGTCAATGCACAAGTGCCAACCTCCATCCTTCTTGGCAACAAAAAGGATAGGCGCTCCCCAAGGTGACACACTGCGTTGGATCAACCCCTTAGATAACAGATCATCCAGTCGCTTCTTCAACTCCTCTTGGAAAGGACAAGCTAAGCGATAAGGAGACAAGGAGATAGGTCGAGTGCCTGGAACAAGATCAATCAGAAATTCGACATCCCTTTTTGGTGGCAACCCGGGCAACTCATCCGGAAACACATCAGCAAATTCCTTTACCACAGGAATCTCCTCAATGGTCACCGAAATACTTGGCTTTTCCGAAATGGCCAAAAACACCCCCAAACTCCGCATACGACGGCTAGGGAATACACTGGTCATCACAAAGAGTGACTTGGATGGCGCATTTCCCTGGAAGACCAACTCCACTCCTGAGGGAGCTTGCAAAGTTATTGTCTTCCAGTAACAACATATTTTGGCATGATATTGATGCAGCCAATCCATACCTAAGATGACATCGAATAGGGCCAAGAGAATAACCATCAAATTGGCGAAGAAGTCCTCATCATCAATGGTAATAGTGCAACCCGGGCATACCATGGAGCTCAAAATAAGCCCCCCAGGAGAGGCAACTACCACAACTTAGCAATACTCTGC
Source organism: Otatea glauca (assembly GCA_036346275.1). NCBI lineage: Eukaryota > Viridiplantae > Streptophyta > Magnoliopsida > Poales > Poaceae > Otatea > Otatea glauca. Next base: position 49,904,543 of record CM070715.1, on the reverse strand, counting down.
ATTCCCAACTTAGCCCTTCTAGCAAACTCGATCGATACAAAAGAATAGGATGCTCCTGAATCAAAGAGAATAAAAGCATCAGCTGAATCCACAAGTAAAGTACCTGTTACCACATATGGACATCCAGCTGACTCCGCTGTCGGCAGGGCATAAACTCCTGGTGGTGCCGGGGCAGCGGGAGCCCTGACAACTTGCTGGGGTGGTATCGAAACCGGAGGCGGTGTAGCAACTAGAGGGGGTTACGGCTGAGGGTGCCAAAAAACTGTAGGTGGCACCCACACTGAAGGTTGTGGAAGTGCAGGGGCCGCAGCTAACATCTGAATTGACCCTCTGGACGAGACAGCCGGAGTCGAAGTGGATGGCACGAACTCCCACTTGATGATGCTATTGGGATTTGACCTGCACACTCGTCCCATATGATCGGGATGGCCACAGTGATGGCACTCCCCTGTCCAAGCACACTCTGCAGCGCGATGCCCACCACCGCACTTGAAGCAGATCATGCCTTGCCCAGGGACAGGGCGGGAGGCCACCCGAGGGGAAGACAGTGAAGATGACCGAGACTGTCTTGCCTTGGCCCCTGAAGAGGAACTTGGTCCCCCTTTAAACTTCTTGGAAGTAGATCGCTGAAAAGATCCACTCCACCACCAAAGCCTCTCTTTTGCCCGCCACCAGGAGCTATAGAAACACCTGAACCACCTGAGTTGAGTTTTTCTTTGGAAAGCTCCATACCCTTCGCCTGATCCACCACCGAGGCGAAGTCACGGGGGACCGTGGCCCCCATGACAACTTTGAACTCTTGATTGAGGCCACTACGGAACCTCCGAGCTTTTTCTCGATTATCCGACGCCACTGAGGGTATGAAGCGGATGATATTATTGAACTCCGCCTCATACTGTGCCACGGACCTCTTGCCTTGAGAGAGGGTGGATAAAGAGTGCTCCATCCTCTCAAGGAAGGACATCGGGTAGAATTTGGCCCAGAAGCGCTCAGTGAAGTCCACCCAAGTGACTGGTCCCTACGCGGGGTCCTCGCAGCAAGGACACCCTCCCACCAGATATCTGCCTGGCCCTTCAGCTGAAAGGCCATTAATCGAGCCTTCTGGAGGGAAGTCATCTCCAGGACTCCAAATTGCCTCTCCATATAGCGCAACCAGTCTGCCGCCTGGACTGGAGTACCCGCACCATCGAAGGTGTCGAGTCGGAGAGTCATCCACTCCTGTAGGCTCATCCTAGAGTCTGGCACCTCTGGAGCCACCACGGGAGCCGCTGCAAGGGAGGCAAAACAGCGGGAGCTGCCTGAACTTGATGGCGTAGCTCCTGAACCTCCCTCTGCAACGCGAGCAACAAAGTCGCAGTCGTGGCATCCACTCTTGCCCCAGATGGCTCAACCAGGGCACTAGGGGGGACCGACTGATGGGCATTGATGTTCCTTGTTTTTGGAGGTGAGGAAGATCTGGTTGCAAAGGGTTACACCGATGCAAGCTTCCAAACTGACAAAGATGATTTTCGATCGCAATCCGGGTTTGTGTTTACACTAAATGGAGGAGCAGTAAGCTGGAAGAGTTCCAAGAAAAACACGGTGGCCGACTCTACAACAGAAGCGGAGTACATTGCGGCTTCGAAGGCTGCAAAAGAAGCTGTGTGGATTAAGAAGTTTATCACAGAGCTCGGTGTGGTCGCTAGTGCCTCTAGTCCAATGGACATCTATTGTGATAATAGTGGTGCCATTGCACAAGCTAAAGAGCCTAGATCTCATCAGAAGTCTAAACACATACTCCGATGTTTTCACCTTATTCGCGAGATTGTGGATAGAGGTGACGTAAGAATATGCAAAGTACATACGGAAGCCAATGTGGCCGATCCGTTGACAAAGCCACGACCTGACCTAAGCATGAGGCGCACACGAGGTCTATTGGTATTAGATACTTAATTGATTGACTCAAGTGCAAGTGGGAGATTGTTAGTGTTATGCCCTTGAGGCAATCATTTAGATGATTGTAACATGACTATGTTTATGAATAATAATATGATTATTGGTCCAATGAATGTATATCATTGTATTGATCAACAAGTATGTGACTTGCTTATGAAGCTCTTTACTTATTGATATAATTCGATAAATATCTACGATCGGATATCATCGTATAGGACAACGATGAATAGATCAAGACATGTAGTGATCGATGATCATGCTTCATAGATCATGGGATATGGAGATATCATCTATACATTGTGGACGCATGTTGAAGAACATGGGTTAGATAGACCCGCCATGGGACACTGCGAGAATGTTTCATTCTTATGTGTCATCAGTGTATCTCATACATAGTAGATGTATGATCCTTAGACCTGAGATTGTCATATTCCCTACATGTGTAATAGTTTTCCTTAGGGCTATCAAACACTACTTCCTAACCGGATAGTTATAAAGGTAGATTTCATGTTTACTATGAAACGTGTAGAGGGAAGTGAGCAGTCAAGATGGAATTTGCCACTCCAATGAAATGGAGATATATGACAAGGCCACTCGTGTGATATGATTAAGGAAGTGCATGGCCATGCCGTGATTGAGGAGTCAATCACAACATTAATATATCACGGATACGAGAGATGGATTGAATCATCAAAGGATGACACGCTTCTCGCCTTGAGTTCAATCTTCATATACTTGGCAAAGGGATTATTACATGAGTACTTTTGATAGGTTCTGTCCGATTTGATCATAGTATGTTTGGGAGTTGGCATACTTTGCAAGGAGCCGCTACCAACTATTGGATTGAAAAGGAGTTTTCCGAATCCATGTCCAAACGTACGTGAACCTGTAGGGTAACACACTTAATGGGTTGGGACGCATTAATTTGGATTGGATCCGTAATTAATGGACCTCGTGGGCTTAGCACGCTGATGGGCCCTGGTTTAGGGTTTCATCTCGTGGCTATATAAGGAGGGGAGGAGGGTGGGCACAGGGTGTCCTTTTCCACGGTTTAGAAGTGATTCACTCGAAACCCTAGCATCCTCCTCTCGCTGCCCCTGCCGAGTGACCAGATGCTTGCACACCGACGCACGGCGTTCCATCCCTGGACGTGTGGACTGCTGCGGTGATGCTGCTGCGACTGCGGCGTGGGAGGACGATCCACGGCGAGGCGAGGACGATCCACTCCATCGACGCAACGACTGTGGCGAGGACGATCCACTACATCGACGCGCGAAGGATTCCGTAACTGCGCGTCTAGTGGTAATCTAATCTATGATCCCTTTCTTGCGAGTAGATTTCTGGTTATGTGGTAGTTTTTTTTTGTGCTAGTGTAGCATACCGCGTTCCTCTTCAGTGGTATCAGAGCCATCTCGTATAGTTTTGTGATCTGGATGTTGCACATATGATGTGTGAGGTTAGTAGATTGGATCTATTAAATGTTTAGCTGGTTCATATGATGAATTGGTGAAAGCAGCCATCGATGAGATCTATCGGTTTAGGGTTTGAGGAAAGTGCAAACCGACTCAATGTTGATTTGGGTGAGTCCGTTCATGGTACGATGTCACCCTTACTGGTCGGGTTACCGCCATCAGGGTTTTTGAAACGTATCCATATGGGACCAAACCAATCAGATTGAGTTGGATTGGGTCAATCTGGTTGATCCATGGTAAGTGCAAACCGATTCAATATTGATTTGGGTGAGTCCGTTTATGGTACGACGTTGCCCTTACCGGTCGGGATGCCGCCAACAGGGTTTCTGAAACGTAACCATATGGGACCAAGCCAATAATATTAGATCGGATTGGGTCAATCTGGTTGATCCATGGAAATTTTGGACCCCGTCAGGGGTGTTGCCCCTCGGGCCCCGGAGTCGTAGGGTTGTTTTTGTTTAACTCGTTTTTGCAGGGAATTATGTGAAATAGTATGGCCTTTGTGTATGTGATGCATGTAATTTCCACATGGCCTGTGTGCCGTGTCAAGCCATAAGGCTATTTAAATTGTATAATAACCTGCGTGTCGACTTGTGATGCTTCAAACCCTCATGTAAATTTCATTATCAAAAGTTGTAGGGTGTTGCATCCATAATGATGAAGACAATGGTATCAAGCAAGGTGGCAAGGTGAACAAACAAGCATGATGATGGAGATCTTAATGCTAAGGGCCATGCTATTCACAGCTTATTTTGATTTTCTGTGGATGTGTGTTTAATCCTTGCTATTTTCTTTATGCTCATTGCATGTGATGCCATGTTCTTAGTAGATATTGTTCATCCCTATAGTTAAAATTTTAAATCAAAATGTCCATCCAATTGTTGCACCTATCAAGAATTTAGATCGTTATTGATATGACTGTCAAAGTAGTATATCAATGGCTATCTTAATAGATGATAGGGATGTGTTGGACACATCACGCATAACAATGGTAGATTTAATCAAGCTATCAAAATGGTTTTGGGCTTGAGGACATAAGTGGTTGGGACTTGATTTCAGTAATGAAGGAACCTATACAAGACAATTGGTGTCTAGGAAAACACACATGAGGCAGGTTTCTTAGTTGGCACCCGAAAACGGGATGTGCTCCCTCCCTCATGTGAGCCCTTGGGGTAGGTTGACCTGGCCATGAGTCAAGTTGACGGAGGCATTCATTACTTGTTTTCATACTCAACAAACAAGAGTTACACTTAGCAAAGGTGTTGCTTACCTATGTCATTAAATTTCTAGCAGTGATTCCGAAGCTCACTAGTGTTTGATGAATATGGATCTTGAATACTCACTATGTGTCTATAATAGGGATATAAAATAGGAGTGTCTTTTATTAAAATGTTTAATAATTTTTTTTACATAAACATAGTGCTTAGAATCTGAAAGATCGAAATGGCGATCAGAGGGGGTTGAATGATCCCAAATAAAATTTCCCCCACTCAAAGTACCCCAAACACTCTTGCAATAAAAATCTAAAAAACCCAAAGATTTTCGTTAAAACTGGTGCTTCTCATATTCGCACACCCTCCAAAACCCAGAACAATTAAACAACTATGTGTACCCCTAGCTTGCATGGATAAGAACCATGAATCATGTGAGAGGTTTTTTTAATCACAATCCTGGTTGTCAAGTGTCCAAACAAAAGAGGAATCAATTCAAAAGACTTCTTTTCTAAAAGAGATAAAACTAAAACACCAAAGTCTCTTTTCAGAAAAGTTAAAGCAGATTTTTAGAAATTGCCCTCAGTTGGAACAGGTGGTTGGTGAGTTTCTGTTGCTCTAAAATTTTTGGTAATTTGTTTCCCTGTGAAAAGATGAGTTGTGAAATACTCCACCAAAAATGACCTCAGAAAGCTTTGTAGACTAAGAATGAAAAATCAAGCAATACAGACAGTCAGGAACTTCGACCAGAAAGTTTGAGGCTCGGTTTTCACTTCATAGCTCTCAAACGGTGCAACCAGTGGACTCAAGAAATTTTCTACAGATTGATATATGAGTCCTGCACATTCTTCAAAAATAATAACTTAAAAAATATTTTTCTATATTTTTAGAAAAATCAAACACTGACTGCTGCGCGAAGAACAAGTTCTGGACAGATTTGCAATTTGATAAAAAACTTGATCTCTAGTCTATCCAAGGGTGTAAGAAAGATGTAAAACCAAATGAACACCCTCAAGACATCCTAGAAGAACAACATTTAGAAGGAGGGGAGTCAAATCCAAATTTCATAAATGTAAATTTCAAGAATGTAAGTGCTGAATTTAAGTGCGGAATTTAAGTGCATAATGTAAATTGCAGAATTTAAATGCGTAATGTAAATGCACAAAGAAAAGAAATGATTTGAGGAAACATTTCATTTCTGGAAGGATAGGTTACAAAGCCTCACATTCATGTGGGCAAAGCTCAAAGGATCATCAAAAACCTCAAAACCTTCAAGGGGGATGGCTACCCCTCCACCCCTATTTATACAACTCTTGGGCCACCTACCACCCTTGGATGAGCCTCTAAACCCTAGAGCATCTATCAAGGGCTAGGATTAACCCACTCAACCAGCCATGCAAGGGTTCACCCAAAACCCACCACACAAATGGGTTTTCCTGCACGGTTTTCAAAGCATACTAACTAGACCCGCTATCCTATCAACTAGACCGCAATCCGACGGCCCTCATCGATCCGAGCAGCATCTAGCTAGCATCACATCCATTCCTTGTCTTTATGGCTTGCACGGACTCCGTCTCCGATCATCTTCGGCGATCCCGATCGTTTGGATCTCGAGCGCTCCTCGCCTAGTCCGGCCATCCTTCGCCTCACCATGACCTAGCATCGTCGTCGCAACCATCAAAAACAAGGAAACTCCTCACATAGCAATGCCCACAATGAAATGCAATAAACCATCAACTCATCACTCTCGCGCCCATACGGTCGACATCGCACTCTGGCGAGACAACTCAAATTGCTTCATTTTGAAAATCAATCCAAATCAAACTCAAACTTGAGCACACCTTCCTCAAATAAAGTCAAATACTCATCATAAACATGGATGGACCTCCACATGGTCCTTCAATCTCCCCCTTGAAGGACCATGTGGAGGTCCATCCATGTTTGTGATGAGTATTTGACTTTATTTGAGCAAGGTGTGCTCAAGTTTGAGTTTGATTTGGATTGATATTCAAAATGAAGCAATTTGAGTTGTCTCTGCCAGGAGTGGCACTACCGACCGTATGGGCGCGGTAGTGATGACTTGGATGGTTTATTGCATATCATTGTGGGCATTGCTATGTGATGTGTTTCCTTGTCTTTGATGGTTGCAGGACGACGGTGCTAGGTCATGGTGAGGCGAAGGATAACCGGGACTAGGCGAGGAGCGTCGGAGGTCCAGACGGTTGGGTGATCGCCGGAAGATGACCGGAGACGTAGTCCGGGCTAGTCAAGAAGACAAGGAAAGGAGATGATGCTAGCTAGATGCCGCGTGGATCAATGAGGGCCGTCGGATTGAGGTCTAGTTGATAGGTTAGCGGGTCTAGGTACTATGCTTTGAAAACTGTAGGATCGATATATACTAAAATAGCAATCAGAGAGGGGGTGAATGATTGTGCGGAAGATAAAACCAAATTTTTGATATACTAAAAATTCACCCCAATTGGGATTCAAATAATTGCTTCGTATTCAACAAAACATAGTATATGCGTTCTGTAAATCATGAATTCCTAGAGATCCAACCTTCGGATTGACCTGCAATTTGAACTGTACAAACTAGATGCAAATAAAAATCTAACAAAAAAATAATCAGCTCGATCGGACCTACGGATAAAAAGTTATTAACCTCGCAAGTATGCTGTGACAGATTGTGACGAGAACTGACCAAACCCTAATTTCGTGATTAATCACAATCTATAAAAGATTAACCAACGAAACTTTCAGGAACTCTAAGTTGATACTCTATAAAGGTTTTGGATGATCAAATCAAGATTAAACTCGTTGAATTAAGAGAGACAATGAATCAATCTATAAAAAGAAAATTTACTCTCTGCGCATTGTTCCAAACTCTGCTTTGCGCCGATCAATCTCAGAGCGTAGACACCGCAAATGACCTCAGTAGCATCACTGTAGCACCGAAGTTTTTGTTCGTTTGCTGCAGTCGCCAGGAGCACCCACGCCGGAAGATCTTCAACGCAAGGGGCACAACTGCCAGGTCTTCAGGCCAGGAACATACTCACGCTAGGAGCCAAGGCTTCGGAGTGCTACAAAACTACGGCCGCAAGACCTCCAGACAGCGCAAGGAAAAGCTCTGGTTGATTTTTAGTTCTTTTGGCTAGTTTGGTTACAGTACTCCAAACAAAAGAGTACAAACCCTAATACCTAACTCTCTCATCTAAACAGGAGACATCCCTCTCCTATTTATAATGAGCAACAGTTCGCATGTATATTCACCTGGCCCAATATGATCCAATACATGCAAACTGCCCCAAACGATTACAACTTCACGCGTACGGCCCACCTGTCGCACTCACGTGACTAACCAGCCTTCATGTGCACCGTTCTCTAGCCCGAACGTCCCGCATGACATCCTTGACCACTACGACCTCAGTTCCTCCCTGAACCTAGTCCCAAACCTCAGTTCCTCCATGAACCTAGTTCCAGTCCCGTCATCGACCACGTTCACCCTCAAGCAACACCTGCACACGAATAAACAAGAAACAAATCCGAGCACAAGTCCACCACTTGACTCAACATCAATCCATGCAACCACTCACACAAGCGCATTGCATAAAACAAATCAAGTCAATCCATGTAATCACTCACACGAGTACATTACGTAAAACAAAACCATTCTCATGCTATCACAAGCATATCAAATAAACATCTGAAATAGCACATGCAAAAGTACAATACATACCATGAACACAACCACTTTGCAATGCCAATTTCATCACTAAGCCAATTTTTCAGCACATGATCTTACAAAAACCATGCAAGAAAACCCGGTATGCGTGTAGGTTTTGGGTTAGCCCTTGCACGGCTGTGTGTGTGGGTTAATCTTAGCCCTTAGATGAGTGCTCTAGGGTTGAGGGACTCATCCAAGGGTGGTAGGTGGCCCAAGAGTAGTATAAATAGGGGTGGAGGGGTAGCCTCCTTCCCTTGAAGGTTTTAAGGTTTGGGAATGCTCCTTTGAGCTTTGCCCACATGAAAGTGAGGCTTTGTAACCTCTCCTTCCAGAAATGAAAGTTTTATCCATCCATCTCTGAATTTATTTTGCGCATTTACATTATGTCTTTACTTTACGCAATTTAAATTTAGCATTTACTTTCCCGCAATTACATTATCGCAATTTACTTTCACGCAATTTGGATTTGCCTCCCCTCCTTCTAAATGCTATTGATCTTGGATGTTTTGAGTGTGTTCATATGGTTTTACATCTCTTTTGCACTCTTGGATTGAGTAGAGAACATCTTTTCTTTCAAGTTCCAACTTTGTTCAGAATTTATTCTTTGCGCAGCATTTAGTATTTGATTTTTATAAACATCTAGAAAATATCTTTTAAGTTATTCTTGTTGGAGGAGGTTCGGGACTCTGATATCCACTTGCACAAAAAATTTGGAGTTCACTTGTTTCAACGTTTGGGCTCCATGAGGTGAAAACCGAGCCCCAAACTTTCTGCTCGAAGTTCTTGACTGACTCTGTTCTTCGATTTTTCCTGTTTTTTTTGTACGGCTTTTTTAGGAGAAATTTGGTGCGGTTCTTCACGACTCTGATGCTCATTGGGAGAAAAATTCTCAAAATTTTGTGAGCTGCAGAAAGCCACCAACCTCCTGTTCAAATTGAGGACAAGTTCTGGAAATTCTGCTTTTGCTTTTCTGAAAGTGACTTTTGTGATTTGAATTGATGTTCTTTCTAAAAGCAAGAGTTGGATTGATTCCTCTTTATCTTGGATACTAGACAACCAGGATTGTGACGCAAAAATCCCCACATATTTTATGGTACTTATCCATGCAAGCTTGGGGTACACATAGTTGTCTAGTTTTTCGGGTTTTTCACGATTTCCTTTGAGCGATCTTGTCGAGGTTTTTTGTTGGAGTATTTTGGGGGAAAATTTATTTGCGACCATTCACCCCCCCTCTGTTCACCATCTCGATCCTTTAATTGGTATCAGAGCCGGTCTTGTTCTTCCATAGATCTTGACCGGTGTCAAGAGCCATGGCGATGGACAAGTATTCCACCAAGCCTCCCATTTTTGTTGGAGTTGATTTTCCGTTTTGGAAATCGCAGATGTAGTCATACATCACTGCCTAGGGCTTCCTGATATGGCAGAAGGTGAAACTCCCGTATGAGGTTCCTGCTGATGAAAACGTCACGGCCGGAAACATGGCTGACGTTGAGGCGAATGCTAAGACAAGTAACATCCTCATACAGGGTCTTAGCCGTAGTGAGTATGATAGGATTTCTAACCTCCGTTTCGCTCACGATATTTGGGTGACCCTCGATGCTTACCATGAGGGCACTACTCAAATCAAGATCGTGAGGTAGGACCAGTTCAAGCGTGAGTTCAACAAGTTTGAACAACACGCTGGTGAGAGTCTTGATGAGTGCTTCGGTCGTTTTACCAAGATCTTGAGTGATCTTCGAGCAGTTGGTTGTATATACCCTGACTCGGATAATGCTCGACATTTCTTGACCGCACTCGACTTGCGCGTTTGGAAGATGAAGGTGACCACCATCAAGGACACCACCGACCTGTCGACCTTGACTCTTTACGGGCTTTATTTCCGCCTCAAGACTCATGAGATCGACGTCATCTCGCAGAAGACGAAGTCTCAGTCGATGGCTTTGGTCACCGATCCCATTGGATCCTCTCTTTCTGTTTCTTCTGATGGTTTATCTCTCTCCGCCCTTTGAGAGCTAAGCGATGACCAACTGGAAAAATTTCCAGAAAATGAGCTTGCTCTTCTTACTCGCAAATTTTCATATGCATACAAGAGAGTGAGAGAGAGGAAGAGAGGTGGGATGATCACCTGTTTCGAGTGTGGTGGCCCCAACCACATTCGAGCAAACTGTCCCAAACTGAGAAGGCTAAGAACGATGCCGGCGGTTCGGCAAAGAACGACTACATCGACAAGAACCGCAACAAGAAGCCTCCAGTTCGTGAGCCGACGCGTGAGAAGAAGTACCGCAACTTCTCCAAGAACAAGAAGCTCTTCCACCGCGTCCTCGCCGCGCTTGACGACATCAACCTCTCCGACACGGAGACATGGAGCGACGAGGACGAGGATGAACCGCAAGAGAAGAAGGGCGGCGACGACTTCTCCGGCATGTGCTTCATGGCCGATGCCAACGGCATCAGCGACTCCGAGCTATACAGCAACACGGATGAGGTACCCACCTACGACGAGTTAAATGCTGCCTTCTGTAAACTAGGCAAGTTTCATGCTAAGGCTAGGTCGAGGTGTTCTGAATTAGAGAAGGAAGTAGGTACCTTGACTCGGGAGTTAGCTTCACTTAGATCTTCTCCCTCCCGAGTCACTGATGACTGTGTTCTTTGTGATGTGTTCTTGTGGAGTTGGAGAACCTAAGGACCATACATGATAATGTGCTTGCTGAACTTGATAATCTTAGGTTGAAGAATGCTAGCACTAGTTCTGTTGATGCTATTCCTGTTGAGGCTAGTTTTCTTCATGCTCACTCCACTCCATCATGCTCTAATTGCCCTAAATTGCTTGCTGAAATTGATGCCATGAGTTCACACCTTAAGAAGCTTTCTGCTAGAAATGATGAACTTGAATTGCATGCTTCTAAGGATCCAGTCAGCTCATGTGAGGGCTGTAGGCAACTAAAACTTGACAATGATGCTTTGAATGTCAAGTGTGATGAACTTGCTAAGGACTTACTAGTTAAGTCAAAATCGTAGTCAGTCTTTCCGCCATCCTCTTGATATTCCTCGTTTTTCTCATCGAGATAGATATCAGCGGCGTGAGGTGTTTTCTGGTAGGAGTTTTAGGCATCTTCACTGGGGTGGTTTGACTTTTGCACCACGGTAGGCTAACCCAGTTTCAGCTCCTAGATCATCTACTAGAGTTGCTACTGATCTTGTTAGGGTTAAACGTCAGAGAGACACTCGAGTCCAGTCTTCTTCGTGGATGGTACTACGAGGTGTCGTATGGTTGATAGTGGGTTCCTAAGTCTTCACTCTATCCCGATCTTGAGTCATCTTTCTCTCTTTGTCTTGATCGGGTTAAATCGGATGGAGAAGGGAGATGTTTGGATTGTCGACTCCGGTTGTTCTCGTCATATGACCGGAGATTCTCGTTGGTTCTATTCCCTAGTCCGAGCCCCCGGTGATGAGTTAATCACTTTTGGGGATGCATCTTCAGGTAGAGTCATTGCTAAAGGTACCATCTGCATTAACCAAAATTTCATTCTTAAACATGTTGCCTTAGTAAGTAAGCTGCAATACAATCTGCTCTCTGTTTCTCAGCTTATCGATGACTCTTTCGAGGTAAGCTTCAAGAGTAATGCCTGTAGAATCCTTGATTCATCAGGAGGGTTAGTTTGCGGGATTTCTAGATTTGGGAGAGTCTTTCGTGCTGATTTTTCTGCTTCTTCTGGAGACTCTCTTCGATGTTTGATTGCTTCTGAGTCCCGTGATCTCTCCTTCTGGCATAGGAGACTTGGTCACATTGGATTTGATCATTTGACCCGAGTTAGCAGCCACGATCTCATTCGTGGTTTGCCCAAACTCAAAATGGTCAAAGACTTAGTTTGCTCTCCTCACGACATGGCAAGATGGTTCTTGCTTCTCATCCCCGATCCATTGTTGTGATGGTGATGCACCAGGACAGCTTTTACATATGGACACTTTGTTGGTCGGCTAGAGTCTGATCGATGGGTGGGAAGTGGTATGTTCTTGTCATTGTTGATGACTTTTCGAGGTATTCTTGGGTGTTTTTCATGTCCTCGAAGGATGAGACTTTTACCCATTTTAGGGGTTTGGTTCATAGGTTGTCTTTTGAGCTCCCTGGTGCCCTACGAGCTATACGCAGTGACAATGGCACGGAGTTCAAGAACTCCTATTTTGATAGTTTCTGTGTGGAGTCTGGTTTGGAGCATCAATTCTCCTCTCCTTACGTCCCTCAACAAAATGGCGTAGTGGAAAGGAAGAACAGGACCCTGGTTGAAATGGCCAGGACGATGCTAGACAAGTACAGTACTCCTAGGAAGTTTTGGGCTGAGGCTATAGCTACTGCTTGCCATGTTTCTAATCGTGTATTCTTGAGAGCACATTTGCACCGCACTTCTTACGAGTTGAGGTATGGACGAAAGCCCAGTGTTTCTCATTTTCGTGTGTTTGGTTGCAAGTGTTTTTTTTTAAGTTTGGTAACCTGGATAGGTTTGAGTCTCGTTCTTCTGATGGTATCTTTCTGGGTTATTCGACTTCTTCTCGTAGCTATAGGGTCTGGAGTTGCGATGCGCATAGGATCATAGAGACCTGTGAAGTGACCTTTGATGAGGCTAGCGCAGGAGCTAGACCCGATATTTCAGGCTGTTCTTCTTCCTCTGAGACCATCTTTGTAGAGGATGAGGATGATGGAGATGATGGTGTTCCACTTGATCCAGTCCCCTCTACACCTGAGGTGCCTCCTGTTTCCATTTTTGCACCTCAGGAAGGCCAGCCCTTGCCTTCTGACTCTCATTCAGCTAGTGGCTCTGCTCCTGCCTCTTCTGTGCATGAGGTAGAGGCCACTTCTGCTTCTGGACCTCCCCGTCATATTCAGCGTTCTTATCCACCTGATCAGATCATCAGCGATCTATTTGAGTGAGTCACTCGCTGAAAATCAGGTTTGTCCAGTTTCTACCTTCACTTTGCCTTCGTTGCCTCCTTTGAGCCGAAGGATGTTTCTCATGCATTATCCGATGAGTCGTGGATTAATGCTATGCATGAGGAACTTGAGAACTTTGAGAGGAACAAGGTATGACAGCTTGTCGAGCCCCCATCTGGTCATAATGTCATTGGGACCAAGTGGGTGTTCAAAAACAAGCAGAGTGAGGATGGGGTTGTAGTTAGAAACAAGGCTAGACTAGTTGCACAGGGCTTTTCTCAGGTTGAGGGTCTTGACTTTGAGGAGACCTTTGTCCCTGTAGCTAGGCTAGAGGCTATCCGAATCCTGCTTGCATTTTCTGCATCCAAAGGCTTCAAGCTTTATCAAATGGATGTCAAGAGTGCATTCCTCAGTGGCTATATTGAGGAAGAGGTTTATGTCAAGCAACCTCCAGGATTCGAGAACCCCAAGTTTCCGAGTCATATATACAAGCTTTCCAAAGCTCTGTATGGACTGAAGCAGGCCCCCAGAGCATGGTATGAGAGGCTCAAGTCTTATCTTCTCAGCCATGACTTTAAAATGGGCATAGTAGACAAAACTCTGTTCATCAGACACTATGAGTCTCATTTTCTTCTTGTCCAGATTTATGTGGACGATATCATTTTTGGTGGCTCGTCTCATTCCCTTGTGTCTCAGTTTTCTGAGGTGATGAGCACAGAGTTTGAGATGAGTATGATGGGCGAGTTGAGCTACTTTTTTGGCTTCCAAATCAAGCAGACTCGGGAGGGTACTTTCTTGCATCAAGGCAAGTATACCCATGACCTTCTGAGGCGCTTTGATATGTCTGTTGGGAAGCCGGTGATGACTCCTATGGCCACCACTGCTGTCCTCGAGCCCGATGAGGATGGTGAGCTTGCTGATCAAAAGGAGTTTCGGAGCATGATCGGCTCCCTCTTGTACCTCACTGCTTCAAGGCCGGACATACATTTCGCTGTGTGTCTGTGCGCTCGATTTCAAGCTTCTCCTCGCACCTCTCACCGCCAGGCGGTCAAGCGCATCTTCAGGTACCTTCGTGCTACCACTGATTATGGTATTTGGTACTCTTCTTTTTCTTGTCTATCTCTTAGAGCCTTTTCCGATGTCGACTTTACTGGCTGTAGGATAGATAGGAAGAGCACTTGAAGCACTTGCCAATTCATTGGCACTTCTCTTGTTTCTTGGTCATCTAGGAAGCAGTCTGGAGTTGCACAGTCCACCGCTAAGGCCGAGTATGTTGCTACACCCGATTCTTTGTCGAGCAGTGCTCTGGATGAGATCGACCTTACGGGACTATGGGTTAGAGATAGAGAGTGTGCCACTCTTACGTGATAACACTTCAGCTATTTGCATTGCTAAAAACCGATTGCAACATTCGGACCAAGCACATTGATATTAGATATCACTTCCTTAGAGACTATGTGGAGAAGGGAGATATCGCGCTTGATTAAGAAAGTGACCTTCAATTAGCGATATCTTCACCAAGCCTTTGGATAGCTCGCATTTGTTGCCTTGAGGAGTGAGCTTGGAGTCGTGAGCCCTTACGACCTTTCGTGAGGGGAGCTGGTTTGAATATTATGTATTATATGTTTTCTTCCACTTTTCTTTTCTTTGTGCTTCTTACGGGTGACTTTGGGCTTGTTTTCTTGAGTTGAGTTCACTCATTTAGACTTGGCATGCCTTGCATGGACCTCTTATCTTGTGCTTTAGGTTGCTATCATGCGTGATTAGTTGTTCTCTCTTCTCTCTAGGTTGAGTTCCCTCACGTCTTATAAGTCTAGCGGTATTGGGCCTCCAGGTAGGCAGAGTGCATGTGCACTCCTTAGTTGGGATCTAGAGTCGACTTCCCTATGTGGGTCTCTGGGAAGATAAGAGCGAGTCTGAGCCGTAGTGAGTCTCTTCTATCTTATCTATACTCAATAGCCATCCAGTTTTGTAGTTTCTCGACTTCTTCTCCTCATTCTGTTTTTCTGGTTATTATTGAGTTCATTCGTGTTTTCTTTATGCCTAATCTTAATAATAACTCAACTTTAACCAGATTTGAGCTTAAAATTGATTCATTTGTTGAGGGGGAGTTTGGGAATATGTTCGTGGATTGCATATAGACCGCATTTCTTGTTTAATGAGCTTTGTCTATTATGCAATTGATTTCTTCTTCATGCTATACACCATGCTACATCATATGGAGGAAATCACTAGCTTAGGTATGTCCAAGTTCATTTAACTTTCTAAGCTTAAAAATGAAATAAGCCTTAAATGAAAAACTTGATGAAACTGTTGCTTTTACTTGCTAGGTTTCTTCTCTAGAGGTTTGTGCCATAATTTGAGAAATTTTGGAGTTCTCTAGAGTCCCTATAGCAACTTGGGTGAAACTAGTTTGATCCATGCTAGAGTCCTTCAATTGCTCATGAATCATTGTGCTAAAAATGAAAATAAAACAAAATTGACTCTTCTTGTGCACATACGACTCAACACCTTGCATTCACAAGACCGCTTCCCATTGCACTTGGGATGAACTTGGAATTTTATCCTGTTTGACTTAGACCATCCTCTTAAGAGTTCATCTTGAGATGGTCGCATACGGCTTGAGTCAATTGGTTGTCAAAAGAAAATGCAAATAAATTAAAAACAAAGACATATGTGGGTAAAGAATGCAAATAATGTCAAACATTTGCACCCCGCTATGTCTTGTATGATGATGAATCAAAATTTGCATTAAGTGATAAATGAGCCCGAAGTACCTTGTATGCTCTTCTAGATTCCCCAAAGTGTTGAGTAGGTTGAACTCTAGGTTTTCCTTTTGATCCTTAGAGTGGCTATTCTTCTATTTTTGAAACTAAAGCTAAGTATTGCACTTGTCAAATCTTGCTAAAAAATGATATATTCAAAACTAAGCTCGTATTTGCACTTGGACATGTCTTAGTTTAGTCATCTTCTGAAATTGACAAGCTTGGTGTAATATCCTTCCATTTTGATCAATTGGATAATCTTCAAAGCTCTTTCGATTGCATTTCTAGCATACATAAAAAGAGGGAGAAAATTCCATTTTGATGCCTATATTACCAAAAGGGGGAGAAAATGTAGAAAAGGCATCATTAAAAAAAAGAGAGATAAAAATGTGAAATCTTGTTGGTTCTTATGATCTTTGTAAATCTTTGCTATTTCTTATGGATCATAATCACATTTGGCACTTATGATTGGTTTTTAGAGCTTTTGTGGAAAACTTGCTCTTTTCATGGTCTTGCTCTAAATTCTTTCTGCCAACTTGGTCATGATTTTATATCTTTCTCTCTGGACCAAGTTTGGCTTTGCAATCAAATTGCTTTCTTCTTCTCTCATTCAAACTCAAATTTATGCTTTTTGTGTTGTTTGTCAATATACTAATCAAGGGGGAGATTGAAGGACCATGTGGAGGTCCATCCATGTTTGTGATGAGTATTTGACTTTATTTGAGCAAGGTGTGCTCAAGTTTGAGTTTGATTTGAATTGATTTTCAAAATGAAGCAATTTGAGTTGTCTCTGCCAGGAGTGGCAGTACCGACCGTATGGGCACGGTAGTTATGAGTTGGATGGTTTATTGCATATCATTGTGGGCATTGCTATGTGATGTGTTTCCTTATCTTTGATGGTTGCAGGACGACGGTGCTAGGTCATGGTGAGACGAAGGATAACCGGGACTAGGCGAGGAGCATCGGAGGTCCAGACGGTTGGGAAATCGCCTGAAGATGATCGGAGACGGAATCCGGGCAAGTCAAGAAGACAAGGAAAGGAGAAGATGCTAGCTAGATGCCGCGTGGATCAATGAGGGCCGTCGGATTGAGGTCTAGTTGATAGGTTAGCGGGTCTTGGTAGTATGCTCTGAAAACCGTGCAAGAAAACCCGGTATGTGTGTGGGTTTTGGGTTAGCCCTTGCATGGCTGTGTGCGTGGGTTAATCCTAGCCCTTAGATGAGCGCTCTAGGGTTGAGGGACTCATCCAAGGGTGGTACGTGGCCCAAGAGTAGTATAAATAGGGGTGGAGGGGTAGCCTCCTTCCCTTGAAGGTTTTGAGGTTTGTGAATGCTCCTTTGAGTTTTGCCCACATGAAAGTGAGGCTTTGTAACCTTTCCTTCCAGAAATGAAAGTTTTATCCATCCATCTCTGAATTTATTTTGCGCATTTACATTATGTCTTTACTTTACGCAATTTAAAATCAGCATTTACTTTCCCGCAATTACATTCTCGCAATTTACTTTCACGCAATTTGGATTTGCCTCCCTCCTTATAAATGCTGTTGATATTGGATGTTTTGAGTGTGTTCATATGGTTTTACATCTCTTTTGCACTCTTGGATTGAGTAGAGAACATCTTTTCTTTCAAGTTCCAACTTTGTTCAGAATTTGTTCTTTGCGCAGCATTTACTATTTTATTTTTATAAAACTATAGAGAAATCCTTTTTAAGTTATTCTTGTTGGAGAAGGTGGGGGACTCTGATATACACTTTCAAAAAAAATTTGGAGTTCACTTGTTGCACAGTTTGGGCGCCATGAGGTTAAAACCGAGCCCCAAACTTTCTGCTCGAAGTTCTTGAGTGACTGTGTTCTTCCATTTTTCCTGTTTTTTCTGTAAGGATTTTTTAGGAGAAATTTGGTGGCGTTCTTCACTACTCTTATACTCATAGGGAGAAAAAGTCTCAAAATTTGTGAGCTACAGAAATCCACCAACCTCCTGTTCAAATTGAGGACAAGTTCTGGAAATTCTGCTTTTGCTTTTCTGAAAGTGACTTTTGTGATTTGAATTGATGTTCTTTCTAAAAGCAAGAGTTGGATTGATTCCTTTTTATCTTGGACACTAGACAACCAGGATTGTGACTCAAAAATCCCCACATATTTTATGGTACTTATCCATGCAAGCTTGGGGTACACATAGTTGTCTAGTTTTTCGGGTTTTTCACTATTTCCTTTGAGCGATCTTGTCGAGGTTTTTTGTTGGAGTATTTTGGGGGAAAATTTACTTGCGACCATTCACCCCCCCTCTGTTCGCCATCTCGATCCTTCAAGAAGCCAGAAACACAGAATGAAGAGAGGAAGTAGAGAAAACTGCAAACTGGGTGGCTATAGAGCATAGAAAAGACAGAAGAGAAACACTACAGCTCAAACTCTCTCATCTTCCCCAATGACTTACGAAGGAAAACTAGCTCTCAAACTCTAGCTCAGAAGCAAACACAGACCTTGTCTACCCAGGGGGCCCAACACCTGCTAGACCTACAAGACTGAGTGAGCTCAACCGAGAAGAAAAAGAGAATAGTATCCTAAAGCATAAGATGAGAGGTCCATGCCGAAGCATGCCAGAAGTCTAGGTGAAGTGGACTCAACAAAGTGAAAAACAGCCCAAAGATACCCAGAAGAAACAGAAAGGACATGTTGAATATAAACATATAAACATATAAGACAGATCAGCTCCCCCTCAAGATATGCCATAAGGGCTCACGACTCCATGCTCACTCCTCAAGGCAAAAAACCTGGACCTATCCAAAGGCTTGGTAAAGATATCGGCTAACTGGTGGTCACTCTCTACAAACTGAAGCGCGATATCCCCCTTCCCCACATGGTCTCTAAGGAAGTGATATCTAATATCAATGTGCTTGGTCCGGGAATGCTGCACTGGGTTCTTAGCAATGCAAATAACAGAAGTGTTGTCACAGAAAAGTGGCACACTCTCTATCTCCAACCCAAAGAGCCGCAAGGTCGATCTCATCCAGAGAACACAGCTCTGACAAAGAATCGGGCTGACAACATACTCGGCCTCGGCGGTGGATCATGCAACCCTGCATCGCTTCCTAGATAACCAAGAAACAAGAAAAGTGCCAATGAATTGGCAAGTGCCAGAAGTGCTCTTCCTATCTATCCTACAGCCGGCAAAGTCGGCATCGGAAAAGGCTCTAAGAGATAGACAAGAAGAAGAAGAGTACCAAATACCATAATCAATGGTAGCACGAAGGTACCTGAAGATGCTCTTGACCGCCTAACAGTGAGAGGCGCGAGGAGAAGCTTGAAATCGAGCGCACAGACACACAGCGAATTGTATGTACGGCCTCAAAGCAGTGAGGTACAAGAGGGAGCCGATCATGCTCCGAAACTCCTTTTGATCAGCAGGCTCACCATCCTCATCGAGCTAGAGGACAGCAGTGGTGGCCATAGGAGTCATCACCGGCTTCCCATCAGACATATCGAAGCGCCTCAGGAGGTCATGGGTATACTTGCCTTGATGCAAGAAAGTACCCTCCCGAGTCTGCTTGATTTGGAAGCCAAGAAAGTAGCTTAACTCGCCCATCATACTCATCTCAAACTCCGTGCTCATCACCTCAGAAAACTGAGACACAAGCGAATGAGACGAGCCACCAAAAATGATATCGTCCACATAAATCTAGACGAGAAGAAAATGCGACTCATGGTGTCTGATGAACAGAGTCTTGTCTACTACGCCCATTTTGAAGCTATGGATGAGAAGATAAGACTTGAGCCTCTCATACCATGCTCTGGGGGCCTGCTTGAGTCCATACAAAGCTTTGGAAACCTTGTATACAAGACTCGGAAACTTGGGGTTCTCAAATCTTGGAGGTTTTTGACATAAACCTCTTCCTCAATATAGCCATTGAGGAATGCACTCTTGACATCCATTTGATAGAGCTTAAAGCCCCGGGATGCAGAGAATGCAAGTAGGATCCTAATAGTCTCTAGTCTAGCTATAGGGGCAAAGGTCTCCTCAAAGTCAAGACCCTCAACCTGAGAAAAGCCCTGTCCAACTAGTCTAGCCTTGTTTCTAACTACAACCCATCCTCACTCTGCTTGTTTTTGAACACCCACTTGGTCCCAATGACATTATGACCAGATGGGGGTTCGACAAGCTGCCATACCTTGTTCCTCTCAAAGTTCTCAAGTTCATCATGCATAGCATTAATCCACCACTCATCGGATAATGCATGAGAAACATCCTTCGGCTCAAAGGAGGCAACGAAGGCAGAGTGGAGGCAGAAACTGGACAAACCTGATTTTGAGCGAGTGACCCGCTCAAACAGATCACCAATGATCTGATCAGGTGGATGAGCTTTCTGGATATGTCGGGGAGGACCAGAAGCAGAAGTGGCCTCTACCTCTTGAACAAAAGAGGTAGGAACAGAGCCACTCACTGAAGGAGAGTCGGAAGGCAAGGGCTGGTCTCCCTGAGGTGCAGAAATGGAAACAGGAGGCACCTCAGGTGTAGAGGGGACTGGATCCGGTGGAACACCATCATCTCCATCATCCTCATCTTCTACAAAGATGGTCTCGGAGGGATAAGAAGAGCCTGAAACATCAGGTCTAGCTCCTAGGCTAGCCTCATCAAAGGTCACATCACAGGTCTCTATAATCCTATGCGCATCAACACTCCATACCTTATAACTACGAGAAGAAGTCGAGTAACCTAGAAAGATACCATCAGAAGTGCGAGACTCAAACTTATCTAGGTTACCAGACTTCAAGATAAAACACTTGTAACCAAAAACGCGAAAATGAGATACACTAGGCTTTCGCCCATACCTCAACTCATAAGAAGTGCGATGCAAATGTGCTCTCCAAAACACGCGATTAGAAACATGGCAAGCAGTAGCTATAGCCTCAGCCCAAAACTTCCTAGGAGTACTGTACTCATCTAGCATCGTCCCGCCATCTCAACCAGGGTCATGTTCTTCCTTTCCACTACGCCATTCTGCTGAGGGGCGTAGGGAGAAGAGAACTGATGTTCTAAACCAGACTCCACACAAAAACTCTCAAAATAGGAATTCTTGAACTCCGTGCCATTATCACTGCGTATAGCTCGTAATGCACCTGGGAGCTCAATAGACAACCTACTGACCAAACCCCTGAAGTGAGAAAAAGTCTCATCCTTCGAGGCCATGAAGAATACCCAAGAGTATCTAGAAAAATCATCAACGATCACAAGAACATACGACTTCCCTCCTGCTGACTGCACTCTAGCTGGACCAACAGTGTCCATATGTAAAAGCTGTCCTGGTGCATCAGTCATCACTACGGTGACTGGAGATGAGAAGTAGTAACCATCTTACCATGACGGCAAGGAGAGAAAACTATGTCTTTGACCATCTTGAGTTTGGGCAAACCCCAAATGAGATCGTGGCTGCTAACTCGGGTCAAATGATCAAAACCAATGTGACCAAGTCTCCTATGCCAGAAGGAGAGATCACGGGACTCAGAAGTAATCAAACATCGAAGAGAGTCTCCAGAAGAAGCAGAAAAATCAGCACGAAAGACTCTCCCAAATCTAGAAATCCGGCAAACTAACTCTCCTAATGAATCAAGGATTCTACAGGCATTACTCTTGAAGCTTACCTCGAAAGAGTCATCGATAAGCTGAGATACAGAGAGTAGATTGTATTGCAGCTTACTTACTAAGGCAACATCTTTAAGAATGAAATTTTGGTTAATGCAGATGGTACCTTTAGCAATGACTGTACCCGAAGATGCATCCCCAAAAGTGATTAACTCATCACCAGGGGCTCGGACTAGGGAAGAGAACCATCGAGAATCTACGGTCATATGACGAGAACAACCGGAGTCGACAATCCAAACATCTCCCTTCCCCATCCGACGAACTTGATCAAGATACAAGAGAGAAAGATGACTCAGTACTGGGATAGAGTGAAGACTTGGAACCCAATACTGAACTACACAACGCCTCAGAGTACCAGCCACAGAAGAAGACTGGACTCGAGTGTCTCTCTGCCGTTTAACCTTAATATGATCAGTAGCAACTCTAGTGGATGATCTAGGAGCTGGAACTGGGTTAGCCCGTTGTGGTGCAAAAGCCAGACCATCCCAGTGAGGCTTCCTAAATCTCCTACCAGAAAACACCTCACGCCGCTGATATCTACCTCGATGGGAAAAACGAGGAATATCAAAAGGACGGCGGAAAGACTGACTACGAATAGCTCCAAGACTAAAACTCGAAGAACCAGCATGAAAACCGAGTCGAGTTCTTTGCCCAAAAGCAAAGCGACTCTCTAACCTGTCTAGAAGCGGTGTGTACCTTAGGAGCACTCAAAGTGCCGGGATGACCCGAATACCCCTAAGAGCAAGAACACGCCACGCCGAGTGATCTTGGCGCGCTCAAGCGTAAATCTACTAGGTGACCATCCTTCTTACGGAAGGTGCATGTGTTCGCTTGCTAGAGGCGTATAACAGAGTAACACCCTTCTGGTCAGAAGTCCTATGGACAACCCCAGCAGACCTAAACACGGTGGTGCTCACTCTGGGGGCTACCACAATCTCACCACTCTTGGAGCCGCGCACAATGGTGGGAGGATGCGCCCGAGAGTGCTCCAAGGGATCAAATCCTAGACCTTGATTGAATCTACTAATCTTGGATTGGTTTAGAATACGATTGAGCTTCTTCTTGCCTCCTACAAACTTCTCGAGAGTGCTCATAAGATACTGGCAATCTCGAAAGAAAGAGGCACAAGAAGAACAGGGGGAAGAAGAAGAAGAACCAGAAAGGTGAGCTCTCTCAACACGTGCATTTTTCTCCCTCAGCACGGCTGCCTCAATCTTGAGGGCCTCACAAGAAACGCAAGACACATTTCTAATTATATGGGCTTGGTCTTCTAATTTCTTCCTAAGCTCGACATGGATTTTATCAAAGTCCCCCTCAATCATAGAACATCGCAAGCAACTTTCTTGTGACTTATCTAGTAAGTCCTTAGCAAGATTAGCACACTTGACATTTAAGGATTCATTGCCAAGTTTTAGTTGCCTACAGCCCTCACATGAGCTGACTGGGTCCTTAGAAGCATGCATTTCAAGTTCATCATTTCTAGAAAAAAAGCTTCCTAAGGTGATCGCTCATGGCATCAATTTCGGCAAGCAATTTAGGGCAATTAGCACAAGAGGGAGTAGAGTGAGCATGAAGAAAACTAGCATCTACAGAAGGAGTATCAACATATTCATTGTTAGCATTCTTCAACCTAAGACTATCTAGTTCAGACAACACACTATCATGCATAGTCCTTAAGTTCTTTAACTCCACTAGAACAGCATCACAGAGAACACAGTCATCAGTGACTCGGGAGGGAGAAGATCTAAGTGAAGTTAACTCCCGAGTCAAGGTACCTACTTCCTTTTCTAACTCAGAACACCTCGACCTAGCCTTAGCATGAAACTTGCCTAATTTATAGAAGGTAGCATTTAACTCGTCGTAGGTGGGTACCTCATCCGTGTCGCTGTACAGCTCGGAGTCGCTTGCTTCAATGGCGCCTGCCATGAAGCACATGCCGGAGAAGTCGTCGCCACTCTTCTTCTCTTGCGGTTCATCCTCGCCTTCGTCGCTCCACGTCTCCGTGTCGGAGAGCTCGATATCATCTAGCACGGCGAGGACCCGGTAAAAGAGCTTCTTGTTCTTGGCAAAGTTGTGGTACTTCTTCTTCGTCGGCTCACGAGCTGGGGCCTTCTTGTTGCGGTTCTTGTCGGTGTAGTCGTTCTTGCTTGAACCGCCTTGTTCATTTTTGCCCTTCTCTAGCTTGGGACAGTTAGCTCGAATGTGGTTGGGGCCACCACACTCGAAACATGTGATTATCCCACCTCTCTTCCTCTCTCTCACCCTCTTGTATGCATGTGAAAATTTGCGAGCAAGAAGAGCAAGCTCATTTTCTGGAAATTTTTCCAGTTGGTCATCGCTTAGCTCGCAAAGGGTGGAGAGAGAGAAACCAAAAGAAGAGTCAGAAGAGGAAGATCCAATGGGATCGGTGACCAAGGCCATAAACTGAGATTTCGTCTTCCTCGAGACGACGTCGATATCATGAGTCTTGGGACGGGAATAAAGACCGTCAAGATTCAAGGTCGACAGGTCGGTGGTGTCCTTGATGGTGGTCACCTTCATCTCCCAAACGCGCACATCGAGTGCGGTCAAGAAATGTCGAGCATTATCCGAGTCAGGGTATATACAACCAACTGCTCGAAGATCGCTCAAGATCTTGGTAAAACGACCGAAACACTCATCAAGACTCTCACCACAGATTTGTTCAAACTTGTTGAACTCACGCTTGAATTGGTCCTGTCGAACCGTCTTGATTTGGGTAGTGCCCTCATGGTAAGCATCGAGGGTCACCCAAATCTCATGAGAAGAATGAAGGTGAGAAATCCTGTCATACTCACTGCGGCTAAGACCCTGTATGAGGATATTCCTTGCCTTAGCATTCGCCTCAACTTCAGCCATATTGCCGGCCGTGACGTTTTCATCGGCAGGAACCTCATATGGGAGTTTAACCTTCTGCCATATCAGGAAGCCCTTGGCAGTGATGTATGACTCCATGTGCGACTTCCAAAATGAAAAATCGACTCCAGGAAAAATGGAAGGCTTAGTGGAATACTTTTACATCGCCATGGCTCTTGAGACCGGTTAAGATCTATGAAAGAGCAAAACCGGCTCTGATACCAATTGAAAGATAGAAATGGAGATCAGAGGGGGGGTGAATGATCCCAAATAAAATTTCTCCCACTCAAAGTACTCCAAACACTCTTGCAATAAAAATCTAAAGCACCCAAAGATTTTCGTTCAAACTGGTGCTTCTCAGATTCGCACACCCTCCAAAACCCAGAACAATTAAACCACTATGTGTACCCCTAGCTTGCATGGATAAGAACCATGAATCATGTGAGAGGTTTTTTAATAACAATCCTGGTTGTCAAGTGTCCAAACAAAATAGGAATCAATTGAAAAGACTTCTTTTCTAAAAGAGATAAAGCTAAAACACCAAAGTCTCTTTTCAGAAAAGTTAAAGCAGATTTTTAGAAATTGTCCTCAGTTGGAACAGGTGGTTGGTGAGTTTCTGTTGCTCTAAAATTTTTGGTAATTTTTTTTCCCTGTGAGAAGATGAGTCGTGAAACATCCACGAAAAATCACCTCAGAAAGCTTTGTAGAATAAGAATGAAAAATCAAGCAATACAGACAGTCAGGAACTTCGACCAGAAAATTTGAGGCTCGGTTTTCACTTCATAGCTCTCAAACGGTGCAAACAGTGGACTCAAGAAATTTTCTACAGATGGATATATGCGTCCTGCACCTTCTTCAAAAATAATAACTTAAAAAATATTTTTCTATATTTTTAGAAAAATCAAACACTGACTGCTGCGCGAAGAACAAGTTCTTGACATATTTGCAATTTGATAAAAAGCATGATCTCTAGTCTATCCAAGAGTGTAAGAAAGATGTAAAACAAAATGAACACCCTCAAGACATCCTAGAAGAACAGCATTTAGAAGGAGGGGAGTCAAATTCAAATTTCATAAATGTAAATTGCAAGAATGTAAGTGATGAATTTGATTGCGGAATTTAAGTGCATAATGTAAATTGCGGAATTTAAAAGCGTAATGTAAATGCACAAAGAAAAGAAATGATTTGAGGAAACATTTCATTTCTGGAAGGAGAGGTTACAAAGCCTCACATTCATGTGGGCAAAGCTCAAAGGAGCATCAAAAACCTCAAAACCTTCAAGGGGGGAAGGCTACCCCTCCACGCCTATTTATAAAACTCTTGGGCCACCTACCACCCTTGGATGAGCCTCTAAACCCTAGAGCATCCATCAAGGGCTAGGATTAACCCACTCAACCAGCCATGTAAGGGTTCACCCAAAACCCACCACACAAATGGGTTTTCTTCCACGGTTTTCAAAGCATACTAACTAGACCCGCTATCCTATCAACTAGACCGCAATCCGACGACCCTCATCGATCCAAGCAGCACCTAGCTAGCATCACATCCATTCCTTGTCTTTATGGCTTGCACGGACTCTGTCTTCGATCATCTTCCGGCGATCCCCGACCGTTTGGACCTCCGACGCTCCTCGCCTAGTTCCGGCCATCCTTCGCCTCACCATGACCTAACACCGTCGTCCTGCAACCATCAAAAACAAGGACACTCCTCACATAACAATGCCCACAATGAAATGCAATAAACCATCCAACTCATTACTACCGCGCCCATACGGTCGGTACTGCCACTCCTGGCAGAGACAACTCAAATTGCTTTATTTTGAAAATCAATTCAAATCAAACTCAAACTTTGAGCACACCTTACTCAAATAAAGTCAAATACTCATCACAAACATGGATGGACCTCCACATGGTCCTTCAGAATCTTTGCATGTCTTTGTTGTAGTTCAATGGCACCTTCTCCTACTCCTGGTTTTGCTTTGAGATCGGTTTTGGAAAGGGAAAAACTTAATGGAACTAATTTTGTTGATTGGTATCGCAACTTGAGAATTGTTCTCAAGCATGAAAAGAAGGACTATGTTCTAGAGAATCCAATTCCTGATGAACCAGCCGAAAATGCTCCTCACAATTTGAAGGTTGAATACGAAAAACATGTTAATGCTTACATCAGAGGTCATTTGTCTCATGCTTGTCACCATGGACTCGAGCCCAAAAGCAATATGAGGACTGGATGCTTACAATATGATTGTGGGCTTGAAGGGCATGTTTGGGAATCAAGCAAGAGCTGAGAGGTATGGTATCTCAAAGCTTTTATTTGCTTGTAAGTTGGTCAAGGCGATCCATCGACCCTCATGTGATCAAGATGATTGGTTATATCAGGAGATTAGAAAAACTTGAGTTTCCCCTTAGCCTCGGTTTGGCCACAGATGTTATTCTCCAGTCTCTTCCACAGAGCTTTGAGCCATTCATTATGAATTTTCACATGAATAGCATGGAGAAGAGCCTAACCGAGCTACATGGGATGCTCAAGGCTGACGAGGAAAGCATTAAGAAAAAATCCAATCATGTGATGATGGTTCAGAAAACAACTGCATTCAAAAGGAGGAAGGCTAAGGCTGGGGAACGGGAAAGAGCAAGGGCAAGGGCAAGGGCAAGGGCAAGGCTCAAGATGAGATCGCAAGTCTCAAAACTAATCTTCAGAAGCTTAAAGTTGGCCCTCAACCTGATACCCAATGCTTCTATTGCAAGAAATCAGGACAACGGAAACGGAACTGTGAAAAGTACCTGGCAGATAAGAAGAATGGAAATGTGGTTTCCACTTCAGGTATTAATGTTATAGAAATTAATCTTGCTACTTCTTCACTCAGCTCATGGGTATATGATACCAGTTCGGTTGCTCACATTTGCAATTTGATGCAGGGGCTGATAAAGAGTAGAGACTTGGCAAAAGGAGAAGTGGATCTTCGCGTGGGGAATAAAGCAAGAGTTGATGGTCTTGCCGTTGGCACATACCCATTGCATTTGCCTTCAGGATTAGTTTTAGAACTCAATAATTGTTATTTTGTTCCATCTTTGAGTAGAAACATTATTTCATCTTCTTATTTGGAACATGAAGGTTATGATTTCAGAATAAAGAACTTTTTTTGTTCAATATTTTTGAATGATAGGTATTATGGTCGTTGCCCCATGGTGGATGGGTTGTACGTCCTTGAACTCGAAGAGAAACCTGTCTATAACATTAATGTAAAAAGACATCGGCCTAATGATTTGAACCCTACTTTTTTATGGCATTTTCGCTTAGGTCATATAAATGAGAAGCGCATGAAGAAGCTCCATGGTGATGGACTTCTAACCTCATTTGATTTTGAATCATTTGAAATATGTGAATCTTGTTTACTTGGCAAGATGACAAAAGCCCTTTCACAGGTTTTAGTGAGAGAGCGAGTGAGTTATTGGCCCTAGTACATACAGATGTATGTGGACCAATGAGCTCGACTGCTAGGGGTGGGTTTCAGTACTTTGTAACTTTTACCGATGACTTTAGTAGATATGGATATATCTATTTAATGAGGCATAAATCTGAAACTTTTGAAAGGTTCAAAGAGTTTCAAAACAAAGTACAAAATCAACTTGGCAAATCAATAAAACACTTACGATCAGATCGTGGTGGCGAATACTTGAGCCAAGAGTTTGGTGATCACCTAAAGCAATGTGGAATCGTTCCGCAACTTACTCCGCCAGGAACGCCTCAATGGAATGGCGTGTCCGAACGATGAAACCGAACTTTATTAGATATGGTTCTGTCAATGATGAGCCAAACAGATTTGCCATTATCCTTCTGGGGTTTCGCTCTAGAGACAGCTGCGTTCACTTTGAATAGGGTCCCATCAAAATCCGTTGAGAAGACCCATATGAGATATGGACTGGGAGAAGACCCATGTTGTCATTTCTCAAGATATGGGGATGTGAGGCTTATATAAAACGTTTACAATCAGATAAACTCGCATCTAAATCAGAAAAATGCTTTTTTGTGGGGTATCCTAAAGAAACAAAAGGATATTACTTTTACAAAAGAAATGAGAACAAAGTTTTTGTTGCTCGAAATGGTGTCTTTTTGGAGAAAGAGTTTCTTTCAAAAGAATTCAGTAGGAGTGATGTGTATCTTGATGAAGTTCGAGAATCACATGAATATGTTCAAGCTACCATCGAACCTTCACAAGATGTACAAAGTGTTGTACAACTTTGTGGAAGAGACTCCAGCCCCAC
This sequence comes from Otatea glauca, assembly GCA_036346275.1. Taxonomy (NCBI): domain Eukaryota; kingdom Viridiplantae; phylum Streptophyta; class Magnoliopsida; order Poales; family Poaceae; genus Otatea; species Otatea glauca. The sequence goes on along the minus strand of CM070715.1, from coordinate 49,875,733 downwards.
GTAGGTCAGGGAGGCCACGTCATGTACCTATAAGATATGGGAATGACATATTATTGTTGGACAATGATGAGCCCACGACTTATGAAGAAGCAATGATGGACCCAAACTCCGAAAAATGGCTTGAAGCCATGAGATCCGAAATTCAATCCATGCATGACTATCAAGTTTGGAACTTGGTCGATTCTCCTGATGGTGTAAAAACCATTGAATGCAAATGGATTTTCAAGAAGAAGATAGACGTAGATGGAAATGTTCAGATCTATAAGGCACGGTTAGTGGCAAAGGGTTTCAAACAAGTTCAAGGAGTTGACTATGATGAAACCTTTTCTCCGGTAGCCATGCTCAAGTCTGTCCGGATCATTTTAGCTATTGCTGCATATTTCGATTATGAAATATGGCAGATGGATGTCAAAACAGCCTTCCTTAATGGGAATCTATCTGAGGATGTATACATGACACAACTTGAAGGTTTTGTTGATCCTAAATATGCTAAAAGGGTATGCAAGCTTCAAAGATCCATTTATGGGTTAAAGCAAGCATCTCGGAGTTGGAATATTCGTTTTGATGAAGTGGTCAAGGGTTTTGACTTTATCAAAAACGAAGAAGAGCCTTGTGTTTACAAGAAGGCTAGTGGGAGCGCACTTGTGTTTCTGATTTTGTATGTGGATGATATATTATTGATCGGGAATGATATTCCTATGCTTGAAGATGTTAAAACTTCATTGAAAAGGAGTTTCTCAATGAAGGACTTGGGAGAAGCATGCTATATCTTGGGCATAAAAATCTATAGAGATAGATCAAAAAGGTTAATTGGATTAAGTCAGGAAACATATATTGACAAGATATTGTGAAGGATCATGTGGAGGTCCATCCATGTTTGTGATGAGTATTTGACTTTATTTGAGCAAGGCGTGCTCAAGTTTGAGTTTGATTTGGATTGATTTTCAAATTGAAGCAATTTGAATTGTCTCTGCCAGGAGTGGCAGTACCGGCCGTATGGGCGCGGTAGTGATGGGTTGGATGGTTTATTGCATATCATTGTGGGCATTGCTATGTGATGTGTTTCCTTGTCTTTGATGGTTGCAGGGCGACGGTGCTAGGTCATGGTGAGGCAGAGGATGACCGGGACTAGGCGAGGAGCGTCGGAGGTCTAGACGGTTAGGAGATCGCCGAAAGATTATCGGAGACGAAGTTCGGGCAAGTCAAGAAGACAAGGAAAGGAGATGATGCTAGCTAGATGCCGCGTGGATCAATGAGGGCCGTTGGATTGAGGTCTAGTTGATAGGTTAGCGGGTCTAGGTAGTATGCTTTGAAAACCGTGCAAGAAAACCCGGTATGTGTGTGGGTTTTGGGTTAGCCCTTGCATGGCTGTGTGTGTGGGTTAATCCTAGCCCTTAGATGAGTGCTCTAGGGTTGAGGGACTCATCCAAGGGTGGTAGGTGGCCCAAGAGTAGTATAAATAGGGGTGGAGGGGTAGCCTCCTCCCCTTGAAGGTTTTGAGGTTTGTGAATGCTCCTTTGAGCTTTGCCCACATGAAAATGAGGCTTTGTAACCTCTCCTTCCAGAAATGAAAGTTTTATCCATCCAACTCTGAATTTATTTTGCGCATTTACATTATGTCTTTACTTTACGCAATTTAAATTCAGCATTTACTTTCCTGCAATTACATTCTCGCAATTTACTTTCACGCAATTTGGATTTGCCTCCCCTCCTTCTAAATGCTGTTGATTTTGGATGTTTGAGTGTGTTCATATGGTTTTACATCTCTTTTGCACTCTTGGATTGAGTAGAGAACATCTTTTCTTTCAAGTTCCATCTTTGTTCAGAACTTGTTCTTTGCGCAGTAGTTTGTATTTGATTTTTATAAAAATATACAAAAATACGTTTTAAGTGATTCTTGTTGGAGGAGGTGCGGGACTCTGGTATCCACTTGCAGAAAACTTTTGGAGTTCACTTGTTGCACCGTTTGGGCGCCATGAGGTGAAAACCGAGCCCCAAACTTTCTGCTCGAAGTTCTTGACTGACTGTGTTCTTTGATTTGTACTGTTTTTTATGTAAGGCTTTTTGAGGAGAAATTTGGTAGAGGTCTTCAAGACTCTGGTGCTCATAGGTAAAAAAATTATCAAAATTTTGTGAGCTGCAGAAACCCACCAACCTCCTGTTCAAATTGAGGACAAGTTCTGGAAATTCTGCTTTTGCTTTTCTGAAAGTGACTTTTGTGATTTGAATTGATGTTCTTTCTAAAAGCAAAGTTGGATTGATTCCTCTTTATCTTGGACACTAGACAACCAGGATTGTGACTAAAAAATCTCCATATATTTTTATGGTACTTATCCATGCAAGCTTGGGGTGCACATAGTTGTCTAGTTTTTCGAGTTTTTCACGATTTCCTTTGAGCGATCTTGTCGAGGTTTTTGTTGGAGTATTTTGGGGGAAAATTTATTTGCGACCATTCACCCCCCCCCCTCTGTTCGCCATCTCGGTCCTTCAATTGGTATCAGAGCCGGTTTTGCTCTTCCATAGATCTTGACCGGTCTCAAGAGCCATGGCGATGGACAAGTATTCCACCAAGCCTCCCATTTTTTCTTGAGTCGATTTTCCATTCTGGAAGTCGCGCATGGAGTCATACATCACTACCCAGGGCTTCCTGATATGGCAGAAGGTGAAACTCCCATATGTGATTCCTGCCGATGAAAACGTCACGGCCGGCAATATGGCTGACGTTGAGGCGAATGCTAAGGCAAGGAACATCCTCATACAGGGTCTTAGCCGCAGTGAGTATGACAGGATTTCCCACCTTCGTTCTGCTCATGAGATTTGGGTGACCCTCGATGCTTACCATGAGGGCACTACCCAAATCACGACGGTTCGACAGGACCAATTCAAGCGTGAGTTCAACAAGTTTGAACAAAGACGGCGGTGAGAGTCTTGATGAGTGCTTGGTCGTTTTACCAAGATCTTGAGCGATCTTCGAGCAGTTGGTTGCATATACCCTGACTCGGATAATGCTCGACATTTCTTGACCGCACTCGATTTGCGTGTTTGGGAGATGAAGGTGACCACCATCAAGGATACCACTGACTTGTCGATTCTGACTCTTGACGGGCTTTATTCCCGCCTCAAAACTCATGAGATCGATGTCGTCTCACGGAAGACGAAATCTCAGTCGATGGCCTTGGTCACCGATCCCATTGGATCTTCTTCTTCTGATCCTTCTATTGGTTTCTCTCTTTCCGCCCTTTGTGAGCTAACCGATGACCAACTGGAAAAATTTCCAGAAAATGAGCTTGCTCTTCTCGCTCACAAGTTTTCTCATGCATACAAGAGGGTGAGAGAGAGGAAGACAGGTGGCATGATCACCTGCTTCGAGTGTGGTGGCCCCAACCACATTCGGGCGAACTGTCCCAAGCTGGAGAAGGGCAAAAACGACATTGGCGGTTCAGGCAAGAACGACTACACCGACAAGAACTGCAACAAGAAGCCTCGAGTTCGTGAGCCGACGCGTGAGAAGAAGTATCGCAACTTCTCCAAGAAAAAGAAGCTCTTCCACCGCGTCCTCGCCGCGCTTGACGACACAACCTCTCTGACACGGAGACATGGAGCGACGAGGGCGAGGATGAACCGCAAGAGAAGAAGGGCGGCAACGACTTCTCCGGCATGTGCTTCATGGTCGACGCCAACGGCATCAGTGACTCCGAGCTCTACAGCGACTCAGACGAGGTACCCTCCTATGACCAGCTCAATGAAGCCTTCTGTAAACTAGGAAAATTTAATGCTAGAGCTAGAGCTAGGTGTACGGATCTTGAGAACGAAGTAGGTACCTTGGCTCGGGAGTTAGCTTCTCTTAGATCTTTTCCCTCCCGAGTCACTGATGATTGCTCTTTGTGTGATGCTATTTTTGTGGAGTTGGAGAACTTAAGGACTATGCATGATAGTGTGTTGACTGAATTAGAAAGTCTTAAGTTGAAGAATGCTAGAGATAATTCTGTTGATGCTATTCCACTACATGCTAGTTTTATTCATGCTCACTCTACTCCTTGTGCAAATTGCCCTAAATTGCTTGCTGAAATTGATGCCATGAGCGATCACCTTAGGAAGCTTTCTTCTAGAAACGATGAACTTGAAATACATGCTTCTAAGGACCTAGTCAGCTCAAGTGAGGGCTGTAGGCAACAAAAACTTGACAATTAATCCTTAAATGTCAAATGTGCTAAACTTGCTAAGGACTTACTAGATAAGTCACAAGAAAGTTGCTTGCGATGTTCTGTGATTGAGGGGGACTTGGATAAAATCCATGTCGAACTTAGGAAGAAATTAGAAGACCAAGCTCATAGAATAAAAAATGCGTCTTGCGTTTCTTGTGAGGCCCTCAAGATTGAGGCAGCCGTGCTGAGGGAGAAAAATGCACATGCTGAGAGAGCTCATCTTTCTGGTTCTTCTTCTTCTTCTCCTCCCTGCTCTTCTTGTGTCTCTTTCTTTCGAGATTGCCAGTATCTTATGAGCACTCTCGAGAAGTTTGTAGGAGGCAAGAAGGATGGTCACCTTGTAGATTTCTGCTTCAGGCGCGCCAAGATCAATCGGCGTGAGCGTGTTGCTGCCCTTAAGGGTATTCAAGGTCATCCCCAGACTTTGAGTGCTCCTAAGGCACACACTGCTTCTAGATAGGTTAGAGAGTCGCCTGTTTTTGGGTAGCGTCCAGGACTCGGTTTTCATGCTAGTTCTTTGAGTTTTAGTCCTGGAGCTGTTCGTAGTCAGTCTTTCCGCCGTCCTCTTGATATTCCTCATTTTTCTCATCGAGGTAGATATCAGCGGCGTGATGTGTTTTCTGGTAGGAGTTTTAGGCAGCTTCACTGGGGTGGTTCGGCTTTTGCACCACGACATGCCAACCCAGTTTCAGCTCCTAGATCATCTACTAGAGTTGCTACTGATCTTGTTAAGGTTAAACGACAGAGAGACACTCGAGTCCAGTCTTCTTCTGTGGCTGGTATTCTGAGGCATCGTGTGGTTCAGTATTGGGTTCCCAATTCTTCACTCTATCCCAGTACTGAGTCATCTTTCTCTCTTATGTCTTGATCAGGTTCGTCGGATGGGGAAGGGAGATGTTTGGATTGTCGACTCCGGTTGTTCTCATCATATGACCGGAGATTCTCGATGGTTCTCTTCCCTAGTCCCAGCCCCGGGTGATGAGTTGATCACTTTCGGGGATGCTTCTTCAGGTAGAGTCATTGCTAAAGGTACCATCTACATTAACCAAAATATCATTCTTAAAGATGTTGCCTTAGTAAGTAAGTCGCAATACAATCGCTCTCTGCTTCTCGACTTATCGATGACTCTTTCGAGGTAAGCTTCAAGAGTAATGCCTGTAGAATCCTTGATTCATCAGGAGGGTTAGTTTGCGGGATTTTTAGATTTGAGAGAGTCTTCCGTGCTGATTTTTCTGTTTCTTCTGGAGACTCTCTTCGGTGTTTAATTGCTTCTGAGTCCCGTGATCTCTCCTTCTAGCATAGGAGACTTGGTCACATTGGATTTGATCATTTGACCCGAGTTAGCAGCCACGATCTCATTCGTGGTTTGCCCAAACTCAAAATGGTCAAAGACTTAGTTTGCTCTCCCGCCGACATGGCAAGATGGTTGTCGCTTCTCATCCCCGACCATCACAGATGATGGTGATGCACCAGACAGCTTTTACATATGGACACTATTGGTCCAGCTAGAGTGCAATCAGTGGGTGGGAAGTGGTATGTTCTTGTCATTGTTGATGACTTTTCAAGGTATTCTTGGGTGTTTTTCATGTCCTCGAAGAATGAGACTTTTACCCATTTTAGGGGTTTTGTTCATAGGTTGTCTTTTGAGCTCCCTGGTGCCCTACGAGCTATAATGTGATGATAATGGCACGGAGTTCAAGAACTCCTATTTTGAGAGTTTCTATGTGGAGTCCGGTTTGGAGCATCAATTACGCTCTCCTACGTCCCTCAACAAAATGGCGAGTGGAAAGGAAGAATAGGACCTCGTAGAAATGGCCGTAACGATGCTAGACGCAGTACAAAGGTCCTAGGAAGTTTTGGGCTGAGGCTATAGCTACTGCTGCCATGTTTCTAATCGTGTATTCTTGAGAGCACATTTGCACCGCACTTCTTACGAGTTGAGGTATGGGCAAAAGCCCAGTGTTTCTCATTTTCGTGTGTTTGGTTGCAAGTGTTTTATTTTGAAGTCTGGTAACCTGGATAAGTTTGAGTCTCGTTCTTCTGATGGTATCTTTCTGGGTTATTCGACTTCTTCTCGTAGCTATAGTGATGGGGACGGCGATCCCGATCTTTCGGTGAGATGATGATACGTCGATTTGGAGGTGTTGATGGCACCGAATTTAGGGCTTCCTACCAAACAGGTTGGGAGCTTCGCAATCACAATGCCAAATCCACACAGATACAAGATCCAATGATTAGTAGTTCCTGCAAGAAAACGAGAACCCGCAAGAACAAAGTATGAAGCAAACCGAAAAGGTAGTGTTGAAATCAAACAAAGAGAACAAGTTGAGGTTCTGTTTCTCGGCTCGGGCGGTCTAGTCGACACGCGCAAACACGAGGAGGGACGCACACGGGGTCTACCAAAACATAACAAAACCTAAAAACTGAAGAACAGGGGTGAGAACCCAATATAAAGGGGTACCCACACAAGGGGGGCGCCCAAGAGGGGTGCGGCAGCCAGGAAAGGGGCGCCGGCCAAAGGAGGGGTGGAACCCTAGAAGTACATGGGCCTTGGGCCCAAAAGAAAGGTGGTGCAGCACCTGGAATTTCTATCCTATGAGATTGTTCTGTGATTTCGCTTCGCTCCAGGAGGAATTTGGCCTCGGGATTAGATCCATTGGAAAGGTTATCTCGATACCTTTCAAACGAGTTATCGAACGTCGAAAACGGAGTTCGGATGTGGCCGTGGCGTCCGTTTGAAGTACTGCTGCTCCTGGATGGCCGAACCGGACTCGGCGACGAATTGGGCTTTATCTTGGGCCTTCCTTGGCGCGTGGGCTGTCCTCGGTGGATGTTCTTGGCGTGCTGGTCCAGCAAAGGTGGATGGAAAGGACTTGCTTCCGGATTAAGCCCTCCAGACGTCGTAGACGAAGTAGCGGCCGAAACAGCGACGGTCGGGGATGAAGTAGCGGTCGTAGAAGAAGAAGGGGCTGAGGTTTTTGTTGGAGTATTTTGGGGGAAAATTTATTTGCGACCATTCACCCCCCCTCTGTTCGCCATCTCGGTCCTTCATATTGAAAAGGTTCAATATGCATGAATCCAAGAGAGGTTTCATGCCAATGTCACATGGCATTAGTCTCTGCAAAAATCAGTGTCCTTCGACATCTGATGAGCGAGACAGGATGAGCAAGATTCTATATGCTTCAACTATTGGGTCTATTATGTATGCCATGATATGTACATGCCCAGATGTCTCATATGCTCTAAGTGTCACGAGCAGATACCAAGCAGATCCTGGTGATGGTCATCGGATAGCCGTAAAAAATATCCTGAAGTACTTGAGAAGAACTAAGGGTATGTTCCTTGTTTTTGAAGGTGAGGAAGATCTGGTTGCAAAGGGTTACACCGATGCAAGCTTCCAAACTGACAAAGATGATTTTCGATCGCAATCCGGGTTTGTGTTTACACTAAATGGAGGAGCAGTAAGCTGGAAGAGTTTCAAGCAAAACACGGTGGCCGACTCTAGGACAGAAGTGGAGTACATTGCGACTTCGGAGGCCGCAAAAGAAGCTGTGTGGACTAAGAAGTTTATCACAGAGCTTGGTGTGGTCGCTAGTAACTCTAGTCCAATGGACATCTATTGTGATAATAGTGGTGCCATTGCACAAGCTAAAGAGCCTAGATCTCATCAGAAGTCTAAACACATACTTCGACGTTTTCACCTTATTCGCGAGATTGTGGATAGAGGTGACGTACGAATATGCAAAGTACATACGGAAGCCAATGTGGTCGATCCGTTGACAAAGCCACTGCCACAGCCTAAGCATGAGGCACACACGAGGTCTATTGGTATTAGATACTTAATCGATTGACTCAAGTGCAAGTGGGAGATTGTTAGTGTTATGCCCTTGAGGCAATCATTTAGATGATTGTAACATGACTATGTTTATGAATAATAATATGATTATTGGTCCAATGAATGTATATCATTGTATTGATCAACAAGTATGTGACTTGATTATGAAGCTCTTTACTTATTGATATAATTCGATAAATATCTCTAATCAGATATCATCGTATAGGACAACGATGAATAGATCAGCACATGTAGTGATCGATGATCATGCTTCATAGATCATGGGATATGGAGATATCATCTATACATTGCGGACGCATGTTGAAGAACATGGGTTAGATAGACCCGCTATGGGACACTACGAGAATGTTTCGTTCTTACGTGTCATCAGTGTATCTCATACATAGTAGATGTATGATCCTTAGACATGAGATTGTCATATTCCCTACATGTGTAATAGTTTTCTTTGGGGCTATCAAACACTACCTCCTAACCGGATAGTTATAAAGGTAGATTTCATGTTTACTATGAAACGTGTAGAGGGAAGTGAGCAGTCAAGATGGAATTTGCCACTCCAATGAAACGGAGATATATGACAAGGCCACTTGTGTGATATGATTAAGAAAGTGCATGGCCATGCCGTAATTGAGGAGTCAATCACAACTTATTAAGATATCACAGATACGAGAGATGGATTGAATCATCAAAGGATGACATGCTTCTCGCCTTGAGTTCAATCTTCATATACTTGGCAAAGGGATTATTACATGAGTACTTTTGATAGGTTCTGTCCGATTTGATCATAGTATGTTTGGGAGTTGGCATACTTTGCAAGGAGCCGCTACCAACTATTGGATTGAAAAGGAGTTTTCTGAATCAATGTCCAAACGTACGTGAACCTATAGGGTCACACACTTAATGGGCTGGGACGCATTAATTTGGATTGGATCTGTAATTAATGGACCTCGTGGGCTTAGCACGATGGGCCCCGGTTTAGGTTTCATCTCGTGGCTATATAAGGAGGAGGAGGGTGGGCATGTGGTGTGCTTTTCCACGGTTTAGAAGTGATTCACCGAAACCCTAGCCTCCTCCTCTCGCGCTGCGCTGAGCGACTGTGTGCTTGCACACCGATGCAGCGCTCCATCCTCGGACGTGTGGATCGCTGCGGTGACGCTGCTGCGACTGCGGCGTGAGAGGACGATCCACGGCGAGGCGAGGACGATCCACTCCATCGACGCAACGACTGCGGCGAGGACGATCCACTACATCGATGCGCGAAGGATTCCGCAACTGCGCGTCTTGTGGTAATCTAATCTGTGATCCCCTTCTTGCGAGTAGCTTTCTGGTTATGCGGTAGTTTTTTTTGTGCTAGTGTAGCATACCGCGTTCCTCATCAATTGAGTGAGCCGCTTCCCTCGTCGACCGACTCAACGTCCACCCGAGATGGGTGACCAACACCTTGAGCATGGCCTCCCCGGCCACGGTGACCACAACTTCTACCCCTTGGCATAGCTACAACAACAACAATATACTAGCTTTTTTCATCTATCAAAATCATAAAGCAAATAGAACATTAAAGCACCATGCAATACATTACCATACCCTTCGTATTGTGCCCCAAGGTGTGTCAAAATTTTAATTACTTAATCAACCTATGTCAAGTTTTAAAGTTATTTATCTAAGACAAGATTTTAAAGAATATATGTAACTAGGCCATGTTTCTAGATTATCCAAAATCAAAGTTTTAGTTAACCCTATGGTATAACACTAAGTTCAAGCACCACAGACCTAATGCTCGCTTTGATACCAACTGTAACACCCCGGCACTCCAGGTGCCATGAATGTTACACCCTTATACAGCAACCAGCAGAAGACACTAGAAAATTTTTTAGCATCACCTTCTCTAAAGCTTGCACATCCACACAACAGACAAAAGATAACAATTCAAAATAACAACATACAAAAGCCCTTCACGATATGTAATCTAGTAAGCGTAACCAACTGAGCATGATCAACTAAGCAAGGTATCCAAAAGACACCCATGATGCACAGAACAAGGAGCCACAAGTAAACACCACATAACCAACATACCAACAACTACTTACAGATTAACTACTCAAAAATCAAGTTTATTATACCTAGCACCACTTCTAGAGGAGATGTTATACTATTCTAACAACATGAAGTCATTGTGAGTGAAGTGTGCTAGCCTGTCTCCCAAAATGTCACCCTGGAGGTACCTAAAATAAAAAACATCAAAGCACAAGCGTGAGTTCATCACTCAGCAAAATGTATTGCTATAATACAACATGACATAAACAGATAGTAAACATTCATGCACAATTCTTTTAACCATGTAAAGGAAAAACAAATATTAAATCATCATTTAGCATTTCTTCCTCCATAAAATGCAACATGCATGCTCATGAATACCCTTTTTCTTAGTTCATACCGGTATTGCCGAGTGCGCACCCATCAGTGTGCACCCTCTCATTCCCTTCCATCCCGTGGAAGGGCCTACTCTTACTGTCTCGCTCCCATACATCCGTGTGTATGGGACTACGAGGGAGGATTTCTTGTGCTCACTACGTGTGAGCACAGAGGGCCGTATCAGAATGGGTCGCCTCTTCCTCTATGAATGTACAAATGCAATTCACACAAATAAATTTCAAACTACATTCATTTCTAACATTATTGCATAGTCATAACCAAATGCATAAACATAGCCCATTCCCACGTTCTGTCGAGACCCGAATATCCAAATCCGAACCCTCTATGTATTCAGCACTAGTCCAGGATCACGCTAGTGCACACAGTCTTTACAGGGTTAAACATCACAGACATTCACAGCGATACATTAATAAGTAGTGCAACATTTATATAAACTGAGTTGTACGACCTTATGGTCTCCTTACAAAAGATCAGCCATGCAGGGCTTACATTATTAGAATAACAAAGATAACAGCGGAAAACAAAGATGTCATAGAACCCTTCAACTTGCCATAGGCAACTGACTGGGCTTGCTCCCTAATTTTCCGGCTCTTCGTTGTACTCCTCCTCCCATGCTTGCGTAGACTCCTCCACTGATGTTGGGTTGGTAGGCAAGGGGGTGAGTACTCAAGGCACTCAACAAGTAATGCACAGAATGCAGCGCTATTACTATATGCAAGGTTTATTCTAAAGAATTGGTTTATTTGGTTCTTTGGCATCAAACAACATTTTTAAACTAATATCTTATTTAGATTAAAAGAAGTGGAACAATTATAATTAGTACTAAGTTCTGCAAATGGTTTTTCTCCATAAAAACTCAGCACACGTCCTTAATCAATTCATTTTCAACACTGGCACCAGCCACCCTTTCCACATTTTATTTTTGAAGATCTAACCCATGATTGTAATCCCCCAGCATTGAGCAATACCGCGAGCACGGCTATTCGAATAGATTTTACACTCTGCAGAGGCTGTACACTTTACCCACAAGATATAGCCACTCACCACACAGGTGATTGTCCGCAACAAAGCCTTTCAGGGACCTCTACCTTAACCAATGAACCTCTCCGGTATTGTCCTTACTATCACACCCTCACATAGAACTGGAGCATAGTACAGGCCAACACCGTTGGATGGGCACCAAGCCGTAGCACATGTACGCTCCTCCACACAGATACACCCCCGTGTACTATCACCCCGAGGCATCAGAGGAAAGATATAAGAACCCTAATCAACTAGGTCTGTCCTATACCAGACATGTGGTTGTACGGTTGACTCAGATCAAAGACTTGCAAGGTCCTTAGCTGACCAAGGCAAGACTTCCTTCTCTCAACGGTGGCACACAGCCCAATGTGACACACAGACTCACACACTCAACAACCCATAGCCACACAAGCCCTCCTGGCACAAAGCCTCTTGCCACTTGCCCCAGTCTAAATCATTTCCCACCCAGTTGATTATTGTGCAACGCATGCTAACAATAACTCAACATCGCTACAGAACCACATAGGTCTCCGTACTCCAATATCATCATGTAGCATCATCACATCGTTTTCAAATACATTCCATATTTCATCAATCAACATTAATATGTTTTCCAAAAAGTCATTCATGACCCATGGCAGGGCTAAGCATCTAATCACGGTCTATCCTTCCCCATGTTGGCATCATATTAACATCCAACCAATACAAGCAATCCTATGGTGACAATGATTTCAGGGCACACAAATAATAATTTCAAGGTGGCAATAACAATATGGGTTGATTAACTACATTACCCAAATTAATTTAAATTCATTTTTAATTAATTTAGCATGCATAATTTCAAAGCAAAATACATTTGAAAACTGGGATCAAAATGGTCAAAGGATCACTTGCCTTCATAGAGTTATTGGTTGTGTTCCGAAGCTTGATCTTGAGCGATGAACTCTTTCTCGAAACTTTCTGGCAAATTTGCGTCTACGCGTAAAAATCTTATATGCAATAAACCAAAACAATAGACTAGATAACCTCAAATGCAAAAGTTACAAATTTTTAGAAACTGTAATCACCTCAATCGGAGTTCAAATGCAAAAGTTATAGCCTTTCAAAGTTTGCATTTATATTTAAAAAGAATGAACCAAATTAATATAATTATTTTTCAAAAGAAACTCGATTTATTGCGTCAGCAAGACGTTAGCCGATACGTGGCGTTTCCTGGTGTTGCCACGTCGCCTCGGTCCATGGACTGGGTCCACGGTCCGGCTCTGGTCCACGGTGGACTCGCTCCAGGCACATTGCACCTGACCCCACCAACAGACATCAGCACTGACATCACCCAACTTGCCTAGGGATTAGTGCACGACACATGTCAGCATCTCGACCATCCTCAACCAATGGCTGGATTCCAACACGTGGCAAAATCGTAGCCGTCAAAAGATCAACGATCAGATCTCACGCGCTGCACTAAGGCGCTTCGAAATCCACGTGACATGTGTCGATCATCCCGTCGCACACCCAGATCCGACGGCCAGAACAGCGCACAGTCCCCGCGTCGCTTCACATCTCGTGCCCTACGAGTCAGACATCCAACGGTCCGCTGCAGATCAACGGCTATGGCACGGTCAACACCTCGTCAAAGCTTACACGTGTCTGCACATGATTCGGTGCGGAACAGCGTCATCCCAGACGCACGTTCAAATCTGAACGTCGCGGATTCACGTGTCACAGCCCAAACCACTATCACCGCATAGATCTAATCCAACGGCCCATATCGCATCTAACACAAGAACCCAAGATCTAATCTATGACATCCATACCAGATCTAACGGTCACGATTAACGCTAAGATTTAAACAGGAGAGGGAGGACGTGGACGAACCGAGATCATGCGATGCGGATTAAACGGACGGCGAAGCTCGGCGAAGATAACGGCGGCGCTAAAGAAGTAGATTGCCGGAGCTGGGGAAGACGAAGGCATCGGTGGCGTTGCAGGGTGTCTCCGGCGACGTGAACAGGCGCATTCGACGTGGCTCGATGAGGGCGATACTCCGGTGACCTTGGCGATGGTGGAGATAAACTGGCGGCGTCGGAATGAGGCAAAAACAGCGGCTGAGTGGTGCGGCTACTACGGTGAGCTTTTGCGGGCAAACGGCGGTGGCTCGGAAGGCGTGCACTAGGGCTATAGAAGCGTCTCAGTGTGCGCAACACGGGGGTGGCAGCGGTGCACTAAATAGGGCCTCGACGTGCGTGCTACAGGCGGTAACGGTCGGCGACATCTTCTCCGGTGAAAGCGCGGACGAGCGACGTGGCTCCATCCCACCTGTCCACGCGGACTCGATCAGAAGGCCAACAACGCACGGTGATGCGGCGCACTCACAACTGTGCGATCACAATCGGATGGTGCGATTCTAGGGTTTCGGCGGTGCGGCTGCGCGGGCCGACGGCGCGATGGGTTGGGCTGTGGAGGGTTTCAGCCCAACACTGTTCATTTCATTTGTAAAACATTTTCGATTTAAAATAAATCAGATAAATAAACAAAGCCAAACTAAATAGCAAAATACCCGAAAAAATTCTGGAAAATATTTTGAGACATTCTGAACTCAAATAAAAGATTTCCAACAAAACTTTGCATAAACTTTTATATTATTTTAATTGACTTCAAGAATGACCTTATTTGAATAAATCCAAATAAATTCCAATAAATTTCCAAAAATTCTCAAAAATCAAAATAACTCCAAAATTTAAAATATGGCAAATTTTAGGGTGTTACAAACCTCCCCCTTAACAGAATCTCGACCCCAAGATTCAGGGCTAACTACGGAATAGGTCAGGAAACTCCTTCTTCTGGTCTTATTCTCGTTCCATTGTGTCCAAATCTTCTCCGGATGCTCTTTATAAGTCAAATCTTCTTGTAGCTCAATAGCCTCTAGAGGTGTTTGTTCTTCTGGTACCCGAAGGTATTTCTTTAATTGCGATACATGGAATACATCATGTACTCCTGCCAGTGACTGTGGCAACTCCAATTGGTACGCAACTTCACCTCTGCAGCTCAAGATCTTGAATGGTCCGACATACCTGGGTGCGAGCTTCCCTTTTGCATGAAACCTCTTGACTCCCTTGAGTGGCGTAACTCTGAGGTATACAAAATCTTCAGGTTCAAAGCTCAATTCCCTGCGACGATTGTCGGCATAACTCTTCTACCTTGACTGAGCAATCTTGATCTTTCCTCGATCATGGCGACCGTTCTTCCGCTCAAGTATATCCGGACCAAAAACATGTCGTTCACCGATCTCATTCCAATTCAACGGTGTTCGACAGGATCGACCATATAGAGCTTCAAATGGAGACATTTGTAAACTTGCCTGATAACTGTTATTGTAGCTGAACTCAGCATAGGGCAAACACTTGTCCCAAGAAGTAGAATATGCTAAAGCACAAGCTCTCAAAGATATCTTCCAATATCCGTTAACTCTCTCGGCTTGACCATCCGTCTGTGGATGGTATGTCAGTCTTTGAAATTTAGACGAGTTCCCATTGCCTCATGTAGTTTACTCCAAAACCTTGAGGTAAATTGAGTACCTCTGTTAGACACTATTTTCTTCGGTACCCCATGTAGACAAACAATCCTTGACATATAAAGTTCTGCTAACCGATCTCCTGAGTAAGTGGTTTTTACCGGTATAAAATGTGCAACTTTAGTTAAACGGTCCACTATAACCCATATGGAGTCATATCCCCCCTTGAGTTCTGGGTAAACCGGTTATGAAATCCATACCGATTTCTTCCCATTTCCATTCAGGTATCTTCAAGGGTTGTATTAGGCCTACGGGTCTCTGATGCATAGCTTTGACTCTTTGACATATATCACATAATGCAACATATTCGGCCACTTCACGCTTCATGCTTGGCCACCAAAACCTTTCCTTCAGATCTTGATACATTTTGGCACTTCCTGGATGAATTGAATACAATGAGCTTCCTCCAGAATTAACTGTTTTAGTTCCTTTTTGTTCGGTACACAGATGCGTCCTTTAAACCACATAGTGCCTTGCTCATCCAGTTTGAAATCCTTTGCCTTGCCCTCATCCATTTTGGACTTAATTCTCTTGATCTTATCATCATCTTTTTGTCGTTCCCTGATCTGATCCTCCAGGGTAGGTCTTACTTCCAAGGTAGCCCAAAATCCTTCTGGTACCACTTCCAACCTCATCTTCTGAAATTCCTTACTCAAGCCATCCTGACTTGTTTCCAACAGCATATTTACACTGTGACTCTTTCGACTCAAGGCATCAGCTACAATGTTGGCTTTACCAGGATGGTAATAGATTCCAACATTGTAATCTTTAATCAACTCTAGCCATCTTCTTTGCCTCATATTTAAGTCAACTTGTGTAAAGATATAATTGAGACTTTTATGATCGGTATATACTTCACATCTGTTTTCGATGAGATAATGATGCCATAACTTCAGTGCATGCACTACGGCGGCCAATTCTAGATCATGGGTCGGATAATTCTCCTCATGTGGCCTCAATTGCCTCGATGCATATGCAACTACTTTTCTGTTTTGCATCAATACGCATCCCAGTCCTTGACGCGATGCATCACAATAAATGTCGAAGCTTTGATGAACATCAGGTAAGACCAATATCGGTGCTGACGTTAACCGCTTCTTCAACTCCTGAAAACTCTTTTCACATTATGACGTCCACGAGAATTTCTTTTCCTTCTTCAATAATTGCTTAAGGGGTCTTGCAATTGTAGAGAATCCCTCTATGAAACGACGGTAATATCCCGCCATTCCAAGGAAACTACGGATTTGGGTTACCGACTTCGGTGGCTCCCAATACAATACTGCTTCTACTTTACTTGGATCTATCAGAACTCTTCAAAGAATCATTATATGCCTAAGAAATTCTACCTTATTCTTCCGTAAGTCGATTTGCTAAATTTAGCAAACAATCGTTGTTCCTTAACTTTTAAGGACTAGCCTTAAATGCTCTGCGTGTTCTTCCTCGTCTTGGAGTAGACAAGGATATCATCTATAAACACAACGACGAACTTATCCAGGTATTCCATAAAAACCTTATTCATTAAGTTCATGAAGTACGCTGGTGCATTCGTCAACCCAAAGGACATGATCATGAACTCGTAATGCCCATATCTTGACGAAAATGCGGTCTTTGGTATATCCTCTGATCGGATCTTCAACTGATGATACCCCGATCGAAGATCAATCTTAGAGAAGACTCCTGCTCCTCTCAACTAATCAAATAGGTCATCAATCCTGGGTAACGGATACTTATTCTTTATCGTCACATCATTGAGTGCACGATAGTCTATACACATCCTAAAACTCCCGTCCTTCTTCTTGACGAACAGGACTGGCGCTCCCCAAGGCGATGAACTAGGTCTTATAAATCCCTTTTCCAATAGCTCTTCAATTTGTTTCTTCATTTCTACCAACTCATCTGTGGATATTCAGTAGGGTCTCTTAGCTATTGGAGCTGTCCCTGGAGCAAGTTCTATAACGAACTCGATATCCCTATCTAGCGGCATCCCAGGTAAATCTTTTGGATATTCATGACTACCGGTACATCCTCTAGGCTGACGGTCTTCATGCTGTTGACCATCAACTGTCCATCCCGCACTGCTGTTGCTTCAAATTCAATCTTCTTTCCATCCGGGCTCTCGACTGATATGACTCTTCGTCCACAGTCCAACTCTGCCTTGTGCTTGGTTAACCAATCCATTCCCAGGATAATATCCAGGGTTTGGGTATTCAGGATGATTAAATTCGCTAGGAACTCTATTCCATGAATTATTAGTCTTACCCCAGAACATCCTACTTTGGATCGAAGTTCTGATCCAGGGGATTGGACTACAAGCACAGATTTAAGATTCACAATATCCAAATCATTTTGAACAGCAAAATCTCGGAAAACAAATGAATGTGAAGCTCCAGAATCAAATAAAACAAAGAGTGGCATCGAAGTTTACTAGAACTTACCCAATTGTAATATTCTGGACCTCATCCACGGTGATGTGGTTGACTCAGCCTCGCGTGGTTACCTAAGACAGAGTTGCCGATGATGTTGCTCCGCGGTTCACATTCGGCGCTGGAGTCCTTGCGGGTGTGTTCCCCAGGTTAAAGCGGATAGGGGTGACACCTCCCTTCTTAGGGTAGTTATTGGCAAAGTGCCCCAGTTCGTTGCAGTGATAGCAACGCCTTCCCGTTGCCTGGGAATTTCCTCCAGCTTGTACCACCGTTCTGGCTGGAGTTTGAACATTCTGGACAATCGACGACGGTCGCCGTGGTGCCTCACACGCCTGGCCGAATCGACGACTATTGAGGTGCCGCCCCGCCTCACGACCTCGATGACCTCCTTGCTGCGCCATCCTGCGCTTTCTGTTGTCGTCCAACTCCCTACGCTTATCTTCCAAGACGAGGGCCTTGTTGACTAGCTCCTAAAAGTCAGGAAATGTGTGGGTGATCAGTCCCACCTGCAGTCCCGCGTTCAATCCCTTCATAAAGCGGGATTGTCTAGCCTTATCCAGGTAGGTGAACTATTCAGGTAGTCGGCCATTGATTGGCCACCCTGCTTGAGATTTCTAAACTCTTCCTTCTTTTGATCCATAATACCTTCTGGTACATGGTATTGACGGAAGGCTGTAGTGAATTCCTCCCAAGTGATGCCTTGCGGATCTTCGTGCGATGCACAGAAGTTCTTCCACCATTCCGCAGCTGTTCATTCTAGCTAATGAGAGGCATATAGCACCCTCTCATGCTCTATACACTAGGTTATGTGTAGTTTCCTCTCAATAGTCCTTAGCCAGTCATCCACTTCCAACAGATTGGTATTGCCTGAGAACGTGGGTGGTCGAGTCCTCATGAATTCTGACAATCTGGAATAGGGGTGTGGTCCATGGTTACCCCCTTGTTGAGCATTTGCAGTAGCTTGATTAGATATCTGCTGTATAGTCTTCATCATTGTGTTCGTCAACTGGGTTTGAGCAGCCAGAAAAGCTCCCAGATTCTGCAAATCAACCTGCGGCGGTTGAGGAATTGGTTCCTCATTCTGGTTTTCCGCTGATTAGCTCCACTTCCGCTGGCTCCAATATTACCGCGAGTCCTCACCATCTATTGAAAGCTTCCAAGGTTAAGAAAAGAAGAAGAAAGCACAGACAAGAAAAGGAACTTATACAGGGGAAACAGGTGTAACCTAAATTCTTTAATAATTTTATTAATTTAGTAAAATGGTATGGTTGCTCACAAGTGCCTAAGGGCAATGCAACACATAGTAGACACTTGCGAAATAAAGCAAGCAACAATCAAGTATTAAGACTCAACAACAACTCACACATAATGGTGATTCTAAAATAAAAAGACGCGACTCAACACCCTGAGTCTCAACACTACATCCGACTAGACTAGATCACTCATCGAGCCAACCCGGCTGCGGCTCCCCCGGAGCATACACCGGCGGGTGCTCCAAGATCGGGCGAATCGTCCCGTGACCACCCCTCTCGTTGTCGGCGCCGAGGAATCCCGCCTCTAGCTCAGCCTCCCGTCCGAACCGGCTCCGGCCAGCACCGGCTCCTCGTGGTCCTCCTCGTCAAGCTCCATCTCGACCTCTGGCGGCCCGGCGTAGAGCGTGACCTCCAACTCTCCAATCCGCTGAAAAGCGAAAGCCCTGGTCTCCTGAAGGGTCCGCTCAACTGCCTCCAAAGCGGCAAAGACAGAATGCGGCTTGTGGACAGTCTGGTCCATCACCTGCTCCTAGGCGGCTATGAATCGCGCCAGGTGCACACCGCCGCATCACCCTCCAGGTGAAGCTGTCCTCCTGGGACTCCTCCTACCTGTGGGTGCAAATGAAACACAGAGTCATGAAGCTCTCCGGCATATGCCTGATCGATCCTCCTCATGGCCAGACACGCGGACTCCTGTATCCCGGCCTCAAAGGTAACCCTTCGGACCATGATGTTGAACGGCTGGCTCACTCCCGCGTGCTCCCTCGCGTAGACAGTGATCATCGTAGCCATGCCTCTGACTCTACCGTTTACCACCCAGGTGCGACCATGGTAGAGAGGCTTGTCGAAACCTCCAAGAACCTGAAACATCCTCCAAAGCTCTGCGACGTAACCACCAGCGCGCTCGCCAAAGGTGTGGATCCTCCTCACCATCTGCGTATTCAACACTAGTCCAGGATCACGCTAGTGCACACAATCTTTATAGGGTTAAACATCACAGACAGTCACAACGATACATTAATAAGTAGTGCAACATTTATATAAACTGAGTTGTACGACCTTATGGTCTCCTTACATAAGATAAGCCACGCAGGGCTTACTTTATTAGAGTAACAAAGATAACAGCGGAAAACAAAGAGATGTCGTAGAACCTATTAACTTGCCACAGGCAACTGACTGGGCTTGCTCCCTAATTGTCCTGCTCTACGTAGTACTCCTCCCATGCTGGCGTAGACTCCACTGATATTGGGTTGGTAGGCAAGGGGGTGAGTACTCAAGGCTCTCAACAAGTAGTGCACAGAATGCAGCGCTATTACTATATTCAAGGCTTATTCCAAATAATTGGTTTATTTGGTTCTTTGGCATCAAACACATTTTTAAACTAATATCTTATTTAGATTAAAAGAAGTGGAATAGTTGTAATTAGTACTAAGTTCTGCAAATGGTTTTTCTCCATAAAAACTCGGCACACAGCCTTAATCAATTCATTTTCAACACTGGCACATAGCCACCCTTTCCACATTTTATTTTTGAAGATCTAACCCTTAACTGTAAACCCCGAGCATTGCGCAATACCGCGAGCATGGCTATTCGAATAGATTTTACACTCTGCAAAGGTTGTACACTTTACCCACAAGATACAGCCGCTCACCACACAGGTGATTGTCCGCAACAAAGCCTTTCAAGGACCTCTACCTTAACCAATGAACATCTCCGGATTGCCCTTACTATCACACCTCACATAGAGCCGAGTATAGCATGTGCCAACACCGCTGGATGGGCACCAAGCCGTAGCACGTGCACGCTCCCACACAGATACACCCCATGTACCGTCACCCGAGGCATCGAGGAATGATATCAGAACCCTAATCAACTAGGTCTGTCCCATACCAGACATGTGGTTGTACGGTTCACTCAGATCAAAGACTTGCAAGGTGAAGTCCTTAGCTGACCAAGGCTAGACTTCCTTCTCTCAACGGTGGCACACAGCCTAATGTGACACACAGACTCACACACTCAACAACCCATAGCCACACATGCCCACCTGGCATAAAACCTCATGCCACTTGCCCCAGTCTAAATCATTTCCCACCCAGTTGATTATTGTGCAACACATGCTAACAATAACTCAACATCGGTACAGTACCACACAGGTCTCCGTACTTCAATATCATCACGTAGCATCATCACATCGTTTTCAAATACATTCCATATTTCATCAATCAACATTAATATGTTTTCCAAAAAGTCATTCATGATCCATGGAAGGGCTAAGCATCTAATCACGATCTAGCCTTCCCCGTGTTGGCATCATATTAACATCCAACCAATAGAAGCAATCCTAGGGTGACAATGATTTTAGGGCACACAAATAATAATTTCAAGGTGGCAATAATAATATGGGTTGATTAACTACATTACCCAAATTAATTTAAATTCATTTTTAATTAATTTAGCATGCATAATTTCAAAGCAAAATACATTTAAAAACTGGGATCAAAATGGTCAAAGCATCACTTGCCTTCAAAGAGTTGCTGGTCATGTTCTGAAGCATCATTTGATCAATGAACTCTTCCTCGAAACTTTCCGGCAAATTTGCGTCTACGCGTAAAAATCTTATATGCAATAAATAACCAAAACAGTAGACTATCTAACCTAAAAAATTCAACTAAAATTCACCAAAAATAGCACAATTTCACAAATTTTTAGAAACTGGAATCACCTCAATCGGAGTTCAAATGCAAAAGTTATAGCCTTTCAAAGTTTGCATTTATATTTAAAAAGAATAAACCGAATTAATATAATTATTTTTCAAAAAAATCGATTTATTGCGTCAGCATGACGTCAGTCGACATGTGGCATTTCCTGGTGCTGCCACGTAGCCTCGGTCCGTGGACTGGGTCCACGGTCCAGCTCTGGTCCACAGTGGACTCGATCCACGGCACAGTGCACCAGACCCCACAACTGACATCAGCACTGACGTCGCCCAACTTGCCTCGGGATTCGCGCACAACACGTGTTAGCATCTCGGCCGTCCTCAACCAACGGCTGGATTCCAACACGTGGCGAAATCGTGGCCGTCAAAAGATCAACAATCAGATCTCACGCGCTGCACTGAGGCGCTTCGAAATCAACATGACACATGTCGATCATCCCGCCGCACACACAGATCTGACGGCCAGAACAGCGCACGGTCCCCACGTCGCTTTGCATCCCGGGCCCTACACGTCGGACATCCAACGGTCCACTGCAGATCAACGGCTATGGCTCGGTCAATGCCTCGTCAAAGCTTACACATGTCTGCACATGATTCGGTGCGGAACGGCGTCATCCCAGCCACACGTTCAAATCTGAATGGCGCAGATTCACGCGTCACAGCCCAAACCACTATCACTGCATAGATCTAATCCAACGGCCCATATCGCATCTAACACAAGAACACAAGATCTAATCTATGACATCCATACTAGATCTAACGGTCACGATTAACGCTAAGATTTAAACAGGAGAGGGAGGACGTGGACGAACCGAGATCGTGCGTTGCGGATCGAACGGATGGCGAAGCTCAGCAAATACGACGGCGGCGCTAAAGAAGTAGATTGCTGGAGCTGGGGAAGACGAAGGCGTCGGTGGTGTTGCAGGGTGTCTCTGGCGACGTGAACTGGCGCATTCGACGTGTCTCGGCGAGGGCGATACTCCGGTTACCTTGGCGACGGCGGAGATGAACAGGCGGCGACGAAATGAGGTAAAAACAGTGGCAGAGTGGTGCGGCTACTACGGCGAGCTTTTGCGGGCAAACGGCGGCAGCTCGGGAGGCGTGCACTAGGGCTACGGTGTACGCAACACGGGGGTGGCAGTGGTGCACTAAATAGGGCCTCGACGTGCGTGCTACAGGTGGCAAAACCGACGGTAACGGTCGGCGACATCTTCTCCGGTGAAAGCGCGGACGAGCGACGTGGCTCCATCCCTCCCGTCCACACGGACTCGACGGAGCACAACAACGACGTGACGTGGCGATCAAGGCGATTCTAGGGTTTCGTGACGCGCCACGTAATGACACGATGGGTTAATGTGTAGGGTTTCGGCACAACACAGTTCATTTCATTTTTAAAACATTTTTGATTTAAAATAAATTAGATAAATAAACAAAGTCAAAATAAATAGCAAAATACCCGAAAAAATTCCAAAAAAAATCTAGAAAATATTTTTAGATATTCTGAACTCAAATAAAATATTTCCAACAAAACTTTTTGTAAACTTTTATATTATTTTAATTGACTTCAAGAATGACCATATTTGAATAAATCCAAATAAATTCCAATAAATTTCCAAAAATTCTCAAAAATGAAAATAACTCTAAAATTTAAAATATGGTAAGTTTTAGGGTGTTACACATTCGTAAGTTATCATGCATATTAGTCTAATCAAATCCAAGAATAAAACATTGTCGACTTTTGTGGTCAGCAATGAATTTATGGGGCAGGCGCTATATCTAAAACTCGAAGGTCATATAAGACAAAGGTTTAGACAGGTTCAGGCCCTCGACGGAGGAGGTAATACCCTAGTCCTGTGTGCTAGGATTATTTGGTTCTCTTGGATCTAAGATTGCTCATGTCCCTGTTGCTACCTGCCCTCTCCCTTATATAATGGGGGTGGGGCGGTTTACAGAGTCCTGATCGGTTAAGGGATTTCGACCGGTTAAGGAATTCCGATCCGTTACATGATAGAGTTTACATATTTATCTTATCCCGCTAACAACTCGAATTACAATCATATCTCTTATATCTAAATATTTGTTCAACTATCTCTAGGATATATTCCCTTACGCATGGCAGCAAGGCTTGGCGCGGAGCTTATCCTCTGAGCCTTCCACTCGGCCCTGTCTCTCCCTTAAGCACTTCTGGGCCGGTTATGAAGACACCTAGGTTCTTATATTCCACAGTAGCCCCCGAGTGATTCATGATCCGATTGCTATATCTTTATCTGGGTTTTAACTTTGGATCAATGTTCTCAGCTTCCAGCATAAATCTCTGACTGGTTTCTTCTTTGATTTGAATGCTTCTCATTGCAGCAAGGGGATTATGAAGGACTCGAATATAACCCCCGGTTTCTTATTCCGACTGATTATAATCTCCCGTCTGACAGGTTTATTATGGGTAGCTTCGTGGATCTATCCCATATCTCATATGAACATTAGATATTTCTTCCCGCTCGAGGCGAAACCCAAATATCATTCCTCTTCGAGGATCAATACCGGACAGTCTTCGAAGTTGTTTTGACTTCTTGTGCCAATTCATTTCCCAAAAAACTCTTTGGCTTCTAAAACTATCTTAACTCCAAGTCTCCTCGGCTTTTCGTGTCATTACATCTTCGCATTTACTTCAACCTTACCGTATCAGCTATAAAAGGCGAACCAGTGCTTCTAGAATTTATTCTCTCACGCTTAGTCCTCCATTTCCCTGCACCAAGCTCCACCTTCTTCCTGAGGGATTTCATGGACAACCGGGATCTAGAGCTTGCCGAGGAGTGGGCGCTATTCGATGCCGCCATTGCCGAATGGGCTAAGGAAGAGGCTGTTGCCCTCCACCACGCCGCCGTTGACGCCTTCCTTGAGATTGTCCCCGCCCTTATAGGGCTAAGGAAGCTCTCGTGGTGGCGCTTGGTCGCATGCGCCGCGGAGAAGTATAATACTCCTGTAAATGTAAGAGTATTCTCCGAGGCATAGTGCCTGGGGAATTTATATAATAAAGAAATACTTTCCGAGTGATGTCTATTACTGTCGTTAGACATAGCTTAGACCCAACTTGGGGTATATCAAAGCTTGCATGGCTCTTCGGTCGGGTGATATCCATATCCGACTGTCACATAATATACCTTAGGTCCAACTTGGGACATATTAATATTTGCGCGGCTCTTGGCCGAGTGATACCTATATCAGATTGTGGTAGGATATAGCTCTGGTCCGACTTGGGACATATCATATTCACATGGCTCTTGGCCGAGTGATACCCATATCCGACTGCTGTAGGATATAGCTTAGGCTCGACTTGGAGCGTATCATATTTACATGGCTCTTGGCCGAGTGATACCCATATCCGACTGCTGTAGGATATAGCTTAGGCTCTACTTGGAGCGTATCATATTTACATGGCTCTTGGCCGAGTGATACCCATATCCGACTGCTGTAGGATATAGCTTAGGGTCGACTTAGAGCGTATCAGGATTTTCTGGGCTCATGGCCGAGTGATACCGACTGGTGTAGGATATAGCTCTGGTTCGTCTTGGGACATATCAAGGTTTATCCGAACGGTATCCGTACTCATTTATTACGATGCATAGCTTATCGACCCATCTTGGGGCATACCATTGGAACCGTGCCTTATCAGGCTCAACCCGTGATATATGATTCCGCCATTCGGTAACCAACTAGCGACCCAACGTGGGGGTATTGATGCGGACAAGACGGCCCGATCTTCCGGTGAGGGGATAACTTCGATTTGGCGGAGGATGACTTTGACGATCCGGCTACGAACCACACAAGGATAAGCGCCTGCAATCGCTAAACCACACTCGTCGCTATCAACCGTGCAAGAACACGGATGACCTGACCACGAAGGTCTATTCTTGCAAGCAATCAAGAACTAGCAAGAACAAGGATGAAGCACACACTCAAGTTGAGGTTTCAAACTTGTTTATCGCTGCTCTAGCGGAGTCAGGAGAACAAGAATAAAGTTCCACACATGGGTAACTATTCTCAAATCAAAACCAAAGGAGATAGATAGGGGCTTGTCCAATATATATAGCCAAGGATGGCTGCTAGGAGTTGGTCTCACGCCACTTTAATTACATGGGAACTCAGCCCAAAATTATGGTGGCACAGCACCCTAAAAGACAGAGACCGTCAGACTATTTTGACTCTGTGGCCAGCTCGAGTGGAATTTGATGATGATGCCAGATCCGTTGGAAAGAGCACGAATTTATCTTTTAATCAATACTCACTCATCCCGAACGGACTCCGTATGCAATAGTTATGGCCAGTGGAAGGTGGACTGCTCCTGGGTGGACGTTTGGCTTCCTTCTCGGAATAACTTGTACTATAGCTTGTAGTGATGAGGAATGACGTCCTTGCAGCTCTAAGCCATGATTCCTAAGCACAAGCACATTATTATGCAGTGGTATATTCTCAAAATATAATTATACCACCCGAGAAACGAGTTCACTGTTGATTTAGTGCCATGCGCGTGTCCTTGTGATTGGACCTTGCATAGGAGGTGGTGGTGGTGTGGTCATGGGTGTATCCGACATAGTGATGTCCTCATCATCCTTCCTTCTTGCATTTGAGTCGTCCCCGACTCAAGCTCATCGCTCTTCCAAAATATGGCTTCAAATCAAATGTTAAAAGTGGGACTAACCCCAAAATCTGCAGTAACTCAAGTTTATAAGCATTACCATTAATTGCTCAAGCACTTTGAAAGGACCATCAGCTCTAGGCATTAATTTAGACTTTCGTAGTTAGGAAATCTTTCTTTCCGCAAATGCAACCAAACAAGATCACCAGTTCAAATGTCAATTCCTTTCTACCATGGTTACCAAAGAACCCTATATTTCTCACCATGCGCTCTATATTTTCTTTTGTGGTCTTATGCAATTTAAGAACAAATTCAAGACGTCTCTTTGCATCAAAGTTTACCTTCTCCAAGATGGTAAAAGCAATAGATCAATTGGAGCACGAGGGTTAAAGCCATACACAACCTGAAATGGAGTCATTTTTGTCGAGAGTGCAATGTACGATTATAGGCAACTCCACATGAGGTAGGCATTCTTCCCATATCTTCAAATTCTTCTTTAGAACAGCCTCAACATGGTTGACAAGGTTCGATTCACCACTTCAGTTTGGCCATCGGTTTGAGGGTGACATGTGGTAGAGAACACTAGCTTTGTCCCTAATTTGCTCCATAAAGTTCTCCAAAATGGCTCAAGAACTTGGCATCACGATCTGAAACAATAGTACAAGGCATACCATGCAAACGAACAATTTCTTTGAAGAATAAATCAGCAATATGAGTGGCATCATCGCTCTTGTGGCATGGAATGAAATGTGCCATTTTAGAGAATCGGTCCACAACAACAAAAATACTATCCTTCCCTTCTTTGTTGTAGGCAATCCTAAAACAAAGTCCATAGATATATCTTCCCAAGGAACACTAGGAACAGGAGCGGCATGTACAAACCATGTGGGTTTAGATGAGACTTAGCTTTTGGCATGTAGTGCAACAGGCAACAAAGCGATCGACATCACGCCTCAGCTTTGGCCAAAAGAAATGTCCAGCCAAGACATCCTTCGCCTTTTAGCTCCAAAGTGTCCTATCAATCCTCCTCCATGCGCCTCCCAGAACAACAAAAGACGAACAGAGCTAGCTGGAATGCATAGCTTGTTAGCTCTAAACAAGAATCCATCATTGTTAACAAATTTGTGCCAACTTTTTCCATTTTTACAATTTAGCAAGACTTCTTTGAAATCATTATCCCGAGCATAGAGATCTTTATGGTTTCCAAGCCAAAATTCTACAATCAAGTTGAGACATCATTGCATATCTTCTAGACAATGCATCAAGAATCACATTATCCTTCCCTTTCTTGTATTTGATGACATAAGGAAATGATTCAATGAATTCTACCCACTTAGCATGTCTACGGTTAAGTTTGCTTTGACTACGAATATGCTTAAGTGCCTCATGATCGAATGTATGACAAATTCTTTAGGCCATAAGTAATGTTGCCACGCTTCTAAAGATCGCACAAGAGCATACAATTCTTTATCATAATGAGAATAATTGAGTAACAGGCCCACTTAATTTTTCACCAAATAAGCAATGTGTTTACCTTCTTGTATCAATACACCACCAATTCCAATACCGCTTGCATCACATTCAAGTTCAAAGGTCTTACCAAAATCTGGAAGTTGAAGTAATGGTGCATTTGTGATCTTTTCTTTAAAAGATTAAAGGCAGCTTCTTGCGCTTGCCCCCAATGGAAGGAAACACCTTTCTTTGTCAATTCATTCAATGGTGCAATGATGGTGCCTGAAATCCTTCACAAAGCGCCGATAGAATCCAAGAAGTCCGTGAAAGCTCCGTGATTTGTGTGACCGTGCTTGAGTCGGCCAACTCTTGATTGCTTCAATCTTGGCTTCATCAACCTCATTTCTGCGTGTCACAACATAGCCAAGAAACGAGACTCGATCGGTGCAAAAGGAGCACTTTCAAGGTTACCAAACAAATGTGCATCTCTCAAAGCATTAAAACATCATGTAAGTGTTCAATATGTTCGTAAAGAGACTTGCTATAGATCAAAATGTCATCAAAGTAGACCACCACAAATTTTCCAATAAAAGCACGAAACTTCATTCATCAATCGCATAAACGTGCTAGGTGCATTAGTCAAACCGAAAGGCATAACTAACCACTCATACAAGCCAAATTTAGTTTTGAACGCTGTTTTCCATTCATCCCCAAGTTTCATTCTAATCTGGTGATATCCACTTCTTAAGTCAACTTTCAAAACACAATAGAGCCACTCGGTTAGTCTAACATATCATCCAACCTAGGAATAGGGTGACGATACCTAACAGCTTATATTATTGATAGCTCTACAATCCACACACATTCGCCATGATCCATCTTTCTTAGGTACTAAAAGCACAGAACAACACAAGGACTAAGGCTTTCGAACGCACTCTTGTCGAGCAAGTCTTGCACTTGACGTTGTATCTCCTTAGTCTCCTCTGGATTGGTCCTATATGCTGCTCGATTTGGTAATGTTGCTCCTGGAATCAAGTCAATTTGATGTTCAATTCCCCTCAAAGGTGGCAGCCAGGGGTACCTCATTTGAAACACATCCTCATACTCCCGCAAAAGGTTAACAATAGCGTAAGGCAAAGAAACAGTATATTTTCGAATGAAAACAAAGTCTCTTTGCAAATCAAAGCATAGCATCGAACATTACATTCTATCATGTCAATTAAATCAGATTTTGTAGCTAGCATGACAGCACCCTTTAACTTGATTTCAGCTCTCTTAGAATTGGATTCTTTCTTCTTTGGTTGTGCTAATTCTTTGGTTCTAATCTGATTTTCACTTTTAGCACTCTCCTTCTCTCTTTCAGCTTTCTCTAAGTCATCTTTCAAAATTGCAATGGGGACATGGGAAGCAAAACAATTTTCTTTCCTTTATGCATAAAAGTGTATTGGTTAGTTCTACCATCATGAGAAGCATTTTATCATATTGCCAAGGTCTACCTAATAAAGAAAGAGCATGCTTGCATAGGTACAACATCGCAATCAAGATGATCATGATATGAACCAAGAGAAAATGCAATCTCACCATTCTTGTTACCTTCAATTTTCCACTTGAGTTGAACCATTGAATGTGGTAGGGATGTGGGTGTTGTGTTGTGGTCAAGCCAAGCTTCTCAACCATCTCCATGCTTACAAGATTATTGCAACTCCTCCATCAATGATAACTCGTGACTTTGAACACTCATTGATGACAAATTTTGTTTGGAACAAGTTATGACGTTGGTTCTGTTTCAAAGACTCTCTATTTGCACACTAAGGACACGCTTCACAATGATGCTCATGTATCTTTCTCAAATTTCAAGACCCAAATGCTCCTCCTCATGTTCACCCCTTGATCTTCACCGCGAGGTCAAGAATAACTAAAGCAAAATCTTCTTCAACGCCACTAGCGTAGTGTACTCACCATCTTCCCGAACAATTAAAGCACGCTGACTTGGACAATCACGCATCATGTGTCCAAATCCTTTGCATCGACGGCATTGCACGTCGCGGTACGACTGTGGATGCAATTGAAGAAGAATTCTTGTGTCGGAGATATGTGATGGAGTGGAAGTAGAGGCAGCAGGACGCCCACGGTTGGAGGGTGGAAGTGCTCGTCCCAAGTAGTGGATGGAGCCTTTACTTGCACTTGGCTTGGTCGTGACGAAGAAGAGCCTCCAAAGTTCCCTCTCATCTTGGAATGTCGCCCTCAGATTCCCTTTCACTTTGCAAGCAAGATGAAATAAACGAGTGATGAGTTGTATTCTTTATAATCAAGTATGTCCTGAATTTCACATTAAGTCCACCTAGAAATCTAGCCATCTTAGCATCTTCATTATCTTCCAAACCACACCGCAACTCACAAATTTGCATTTCTTGATAATACTCCTCACTGATTTATTTCCTTGATTTAAACGTTCTAATTTATTGAGCAAGTCACGAGCATAGTAAGAAGGAATAAATCTGGCCTCATCATTCTTTTCAAAGCATTCCATGTTCTAGGTATGTTGTTATGATTTCTACATGTATCATTCCACCAAATGGAAGCAAAATCAAGAAATTCACTAGTAGCACCCTAACTCTTCTATTTTCGTGAAATTCATAGCAAGCAAATTTTTGTTCTATCGCTAATTCCCAATCAAGATAAGCATCCGGCATACTTTCCAAAGAAATGGAGGCATTGTAAATTTAATCTTTCCTAATGGATCATCACGCACCTCCCGTTGTTCACGCCGATTTCTACCCATACCTTGTCGATTGTGTCAAGGCGCCGATGATCATGATTATTGTGTGAGTTGAAACCATCATCGCCCTCTCAGACAAGAACGTAGTTGTTTTCTTCTTCTTCTACCCCATTTGCCCAAGAGCGGGCAGCAAGCGTGTTCGGCGTCCCGTGCACCATTTTGTCTTGGTTCATGATTGACCTGATTGGCAGCATGTGGTGGTTGTCGTCTATCAAGACGATCAACACGCTCACGAAGTGTCGCAAGGTTGTTGTTGATCTCAGCCATAGCATTGTCGTGGTTCTCAAAGATGCACATTGAGCAAGCGTAAAGTGTTGTATGATTCCTCTCGTATGGGTGTGAGAATTTTAGCTTGGTTTTCTTCATAGCTTCCATTGTCATCTGCCATGGTTAGCAATAAACAAGGAAACACACAAAAGTATATAGTTCCCTATCACTACTACTTGCTGAAAAGATCAAGTGTTTCTTTCTCTTGCTCTCACCAAGCTCTTACCAATTCTTACAAGTGCAGCAAGGGGTGCAATCCGGTGGCTGGTTCGTGATAAACCGATCTCAAGTGTGAGTAAAGCGATTGCAAGACTTATCACCTGTATGGTTAGTAAAAAGTGGAGCTCGGAAAGGCTTTATAATGAGTAGCAACGGAAAACAATCAGCCAATCTCATAATTTGCATAGAATTGAATAAGTGTTCGAAACTAGCAATTAGCCTATGTTGCTGATCAAACAAAGATGGATATTAGGCTAAAACAAAAGATATGGCAGTGGATACAAGTGGTAAACACAACAAAATTCAAGCATATGCAATTTGCAACTTGGGAGCACAAGATGGATCCAACTTTGTATTTTGCTGATTTCTGTCCACCAGGCAGCAGGTCGGTATTTTTGCCGGTCAAGTGCCTTTTTTTCAAAGATTCTTTTTTTCTTTTTTCTTCCTGATGGCTTTTGCAACAACTTTTCTTTTGGACAAACGTTCTGAAATTCAACTGAGAATTTTGCACGAATTTTTCAATTGCACACAGATGCAGATTTCAGGACAGCAATTAGGTCTTATTGAAACATTCACAGATTTCTCGTGCTTGTAAGTATGGATGTGAAAATTGGCATCAACATAGAATACTAAGTCACGGATCGGCTCCTTTTGGTTTCACTCAAAAAGGATAAGGGAAGTGTGATTTATGGTGTTTTTGGTGGTGGTTGCAGAGATGGACAGATTCTACCCGAGATGGAATTTTTTTTTGTTTGTTTGTTTTTTTTTCTGGACTTTAGGAATGGATTTTGATGTGGGGAGATGAACAAGATGAACAGCAACAAGACAATACTATCACGGACGCAAACTCAATTTAGCAAAAATAAAATTAACTAATTGAAAGGCACAAAAGGGTTTGGACAGGAGAGAACAAATTTTTTGCGGGGCAAATTTTCTGGACTCTAGGAGAAACGAAATGAAACAACTAAACTAGATACAAGAACTCACCGGTCAACCGTTGCTCTGATACCAAATGATGCGGACAAGACGGCCCGATCTTCCGGTGAGGGGATAACTTCGATTTGGCGGAGGATGACTTTGACGATCCGGCTACGAACCACACAAGGATAAGCGCCTGCAATCGCTAAACCACACTCCTCGTCGTTATCAACCGTGCCAAGAACACGGATGACCTGACCACGAAGGTCTATTCTTGCAAGCAATCGAAGAACTAGCAAGAACAAGGATGAAGCACACACTCAAGTTGAGGTTTCGAAACTTGTTTACTGCTGCTCTAGCGGAGTCAGGAGAACAAGAATAAAGTTCCACACATGGGTAACTATTCTCAAATCAAAACCAACGGAGATAGATAGGGGCTTGTCCAATATATATAGCCAAGGATGGCTGCTAGGAGTTGGTCTCACGCCACTTTAATTACATGGGAACTCAGCCCAAAATTATGGTGGCATAGCACCCTAAAAGACAGAGACCGTCGCACTATTTTGACTGCTGTGGCCAGCTCGAGTGGAATTTGATGATGAGGCCAGATCCGTTGGAAAGAGCACGAATTTATCTTTTAATCAAGTACTCACTCATCCCGAACGGACTCCGTATGCAATAGTTATGGCCAGTGGAAGGTGGACTGCTCCTGGGTGGACGTTTTGGCTTCCTTCTCGGGAATAACTTGTACTATAGCTTGTAGTGATGAGGAATGACGTCCTTGCAGCTCTAAGCCATCATTCCTAAGCACAAGCACATTATTATGCAGTGGTATATCCTCAAAAATATAATTATACCACCCGAGAAACGAGTTCACCTGTTGATTTAGCTGCTGTGCGCGTGCCCTTGTGATAGGACCTTGCATAGGAGGTGGTGGTGGTGAGGTCATGGGTGTATCCGACATAGTGATGTCCTCATCAGGTATATCACAAGAAGATATTTTTAATCCAAACTGGAGGATACCCACGTCCCGCTTAGTTCGATAAGTGGTTAAACATCCCATCGTGGGGAGCAACGTGTCCCAAATATGACTTGGTCAAACCATGACTGCCTCCGTATGTCAAGACGCCAAGCCAGCGAATCATTACGAAGCATAGTGCAGGGTTAGGTGTTCTGCAATCTCTTTCCCGCCGATGTGGCGAAAACCAGATTTTTTCCTCCTTTTAAGACTAAGCCGTGCATTGATCGATGGTTCATATTTCCCACCTCACACTCCTGTCCCTTCTGCTTCCCTTTCTCTCCGACTTCTCCGCCGCTAAGGTTAACTATTGCTGCGCTCGTATTTTTGCGCTATCGTTGATCTTTCCTCTGAAAATGTTTTCTCATTCTTCCAAAGACACCTCCTTGCTGCCTATGCCCCAAGATTGGACCACCTCGATAACGATGGAAGAGCGATTGAAGTCCATGGCGGACGATGGGGTTCTTCCAGCCCTAACTTTAATTTCCACACGACTGGCCACAGGTGAATCCATCCTTACCCCTCGTTCTGAAGAAATTGTGGTTTTCAAATCTTTCTTCCAACGCGGGCTGGGCCTTCCTGCCTGCGCTTTTCTTCGCGGTCTTCTCTTTTTCTATGGTATTGAATTAGTGAACTTGAATCCCAATTCTATCCTGCAAATCTCCATCTTCGTTCACCTCTGTGAGGCATTCATGGGCATCCGCCCTCATTTCAATCTCTTTCGCCACTTTTACCTTTTAAAGCCTTATCCTTCAAAAAGCGACCCAAGGTAATTGGGGGAGCCGGATTTCAATTGCGGGAAGGATTAAAGAAAACCTACTTTGCCACTCCCTTCAAATTTTCAAATAAAGGCTGGCACCAGTAATGGTTCTATTGTGCCAATCCTGATCCTGCTCTTCCTTCTTTTGTCGGGCGCCGGCCTAAGGTGTCCCTTTCTTGGTCATCTGTTCCCAATGCTGGCGACATGGATCAGGTGCATGATCTCTTGGTGCTGATTGACAAATTAAAAGAAGACGGTCTCACGGGAGTTGGTCTGGCCCTCCATTTTGTTGCTCGCCGAATACAACCTCAAATGGAGTGAGTCCATCTAGGATATGAATTTGATGGAAGGGACGATCTGACCCGGGAACTTCCCGAAGCGGTGTCGAAGGAGCAGGTATATGCTCGGGTAGGCGACTATTTCATCCCAAGCGTAGAGATGTCCCCCGCCAGATGCCCAAAGTCCTTTACTGCATCAAATCTTCCTCCTGAGGTGAGAAAGTTTAGCTGATAGACTTCCACATTCGTCTCTGAATGACTTTTAACAGTTTTGATACTCCTTTCTAGGATCGATTGGCTTTCTTTAGTGACGCGCCTCTTCCAGAAATGCCTGTACATAAGAGCACCCACTGGAAGCGACCTGCAAGCTCCCAAGCTGGAGACCCGGCCTCCAAGAAGGGGAAGAAAACGATTATCAAGGTCCCTCCAAAGCCTCGGCGCCCGACTGGTGGTCCCAAAATCCAAGACCGCCAGCACAAGCCCCGGTGCCTTCAGCTCCCCTTCCACATAAGCCCATGGTACAGCCGAGTCCAATGCCGAGCGACTCGAGCATTCGGGAGCAGCCCAGGGTTCCAGATCATAGCGCCCCGACTGGTCCCTCCGGAAGTGGTTCTTCCATTCGAAAGAAACCCCCGATGAGGATAAAGAAGTCCGACAGGTTGAATGTCCCATCGACTCTTATTCGACGTGTTTTGCCAGCTTATTCACCGATCGTTCTTCTTATAGGAATCCTTCTTATGATATTCTCGTCGAGACACCATCTTGGGCCCCTGAGGGAACTGAGTCCCAGGACGTACCTGATCTGGTTGAGGAGGTCCCACAATCTGCCTCGCCTTGAGACACAGGGGCGCCCTCCGAACCATAGCCACCTTCATCGACACCCTGTGTTTCGGCATCGGGTCCCACTGCTCGAGAGCCCGTCTCCCATCCATCCCCCGAGATAAAAGAGATCCTCCGAGATCCGTCGACTCTTGCTCGCCCCCAACTCATAATGCAAACCGCGTGGTTGATGAGGAAGACGGCTTGATGTCCCTCGACGACCCGACGGAGGAGAAAGAAAGGAATGACTTTTATAGTCACGCCGCCGCTTGTGCTCGCCTGGCCCGAGTAATATTTTTACTACTCTTGTCACCTTCTTGCTTGTGCCGTTTAGCATGTTGTCACCTTTCCCTATGATGGTTACAGAAATTGGGAGAACGCTCTGCGAAAAAGTTCGAATACCTCCAAAAGATGCTCCCGGAGGTCAGGACGCGCCAGGAATATCTGGCCAACTTGGAGCAGATCAAAGCTAGACATGCAGCTGAGCTGCAAGATCTTCGGTCGAAAGACCAGGCCTTGCGGGAAGAGAAGAAAATCTTGTGGCAGGAGAAGCTAGATGTTGTTGGCTCCCTTCGAGGTAGATATTTCCTGACCATCCCGTGCTCTCGTTTAATCGTCTGGTCTTTTGATTTCCTCATCTCCGTGTCAGTTCGGGATTCTACTATTGCAAAGCTCCAAGAGCAACTTAAGGCCTTGGAGGTCTCTAACTTGAAATCAGAGAAGGAGCTAGAAGGTACGCTCAGCAGCTTGGCCCTCCCTTGCCTTCATTATCTTCTTGGTATTTCTTAATAATCTGTTTTGCTTGCAGACTACAAGTTCAAGACGCGGGTGCAATACACCGCTTATAACGAGAAAGTCGAGGACCTTGAAACGTCTTGTGCTAAGCTTCGCGAGGCCTCTGAAGCCCAGAGGCGAGAGGCCGCTCAGTAGGGACCACGTTATCTCCCAACTGGAGGAAGCCCCCAAGGAGCTTAAGAGACTCTTGAAGGAAACGGCGACCAACGGTGCTAGCCAGGCTCTGGCGATCACCAAGTTGCTTTATCCCCGAGTGGATCTTGAAGCCATTAAAGATGGCTATGCCTGCAATGTGGATGAAGACCGGGCTGCCGAGCTCTGGGAGGAAGTTAAGGATGCTTCTTCGGCTGTCGCAGAAACTTTGGACCTGTGAACAAATATTTGAAAGTGTTTCTTTGATCTTGCATTTTTCTTTAAATATGCTGCTATGCTCGATGAGGCCATCCGAGTAGTTTTGACATCTTGAATATCATGTCCGACTAGTTCAGCCCCCAGGCTCTGGAGCATGGTTCATGATGCATGTCTCAGAGTCTTAAAATTCGTAGGAGCGAAGCACTCAGACGCATAATTTTCGAGAAGATTATACGAGAACAACTTAAGAGTGAACATTCATTAATAAAGAAGTAATTGAATTACAGAGTTCAAGTGAAAAAACGACGTAGCCATTCTATGTTCCAGGTGTTGTTGACAATTGTGCCGTCTTCACGCTTGAGCTTATAAGCCCCAGGATGTATCGCCTCATCGATGATGTAAGGGCCCTCCCAGCTTGGGGAGAGCTTATGCTCTTATTTCTGATTCTTTCTAAGGACCAGATCTCCTTTGGAGAATGCGCGGCTCCTTACATTGCAACTGTGATAGCGACGTAAGCTCTGAAGGTATTTTGCCGACTGAATTGTTGCAACGTCCTTGGCTTCTTCCGGTCGATCGAGGTCTTCTAGCCGGCTTTCTTCCGAAGCGACCTCCTCATAGCTCCGAACCCGCGGGATTTGAATTCTAACTCGGTGGGGAAGACCGCCTCTAAGCCATACACCAGGAAGAAAGGTGACTGCCCGGTTGCTCTGCTGGGAGTGGTTCGCAACCCCCAGAGTACTGAAGGCAATTTTTTGACCCACCGAGTGGTGTATGGTTTGAGATGATCAAAAATCCTTGCCTTTAGGCCTTGTAGCACCATGCCGTTGGCCCGTTTGACCTACCCATTACTTCAGGGGTGTGCTACTAATGCGAAATAAATTTTTATACCGAGTTCACCGCACCAGTCTTGAAATATGCCACCTTTGAATTGGGTGCCATTATCCGTGATGATTCGGTTTGGTACGTCGAATCTAACCACGATTTCATGGAAGAATTCTTTGGCCTTCGTGGCTGTGATTGTGGCGACTGGCTTGGCCTCAATCTATTTGGTGAATTTATCGACAGCCACGAAGATATGAGTATAACCACCTTGAGCCTTCTTCAAAGGTCCCACCATGTCAAGCCCCCAGACCGCAAATGGCCAGGTGATTGGGATGGTCTGTAGTTCCTGTGTCGGTTTGTTCACCTGTCGCGCAAAGAATTGACATCCTTCGCATGCCCGGACGATGTCCTCTGCATCAGTGACGGCAGTCAGCTAGAAAAATCTCTGACAATAAACCTTGCCGACTAGGGTTGTTGACGCCGCATGATTCCCACAAATTCTCGAGTGGATTTCTTTGAGAAGATCTCTTCCTTCTTATTTTGATATGCACCGTCGTAGTACACCAGAGGAGCTCTTACGATAGAGTTCTTCCCTGATTACCACATAGCTCTTGCTTTGACGCATTATTCGTTCGGCCTACATGCGGTCTTTGGGTAGCTCGTCCTTCGTCAAATAATCCAGATACGGAGCTGTCCAATCGGGGGTAATGATCAGGACTTCTGCCTCTATGCTTTTCCCCACTGGGGTGTCTGACTTTGGCCGAGTGCTTATTGTGGGCTTATGAATTTCTTCGACGAATACTCCCACGAGCACTGTGGTCCGTCCGGATCCCATTTTTGCTAGCTCGTCGGCCGCTTCATTGTCCCGACGGAGCACATGAACAAGTTCCAAGCCGTTAAAGTTGCCTTCTAGCTTGCGTACCTCCTAGCAATAAGCAGCCATGTTGTCTTTGATGCAGGACCATTCTTTTTGCACCTGATTGACCACGAGCATTGAATCTCTGCGAACCGTCAAACGTCGGATACCGAGTGATATGGCGATACGGAGCCCATGGATGATTGCCTCGTACTCGGCGGCGTTGTTCGACGCGGGAAAAAGTATTTGGAGAACGTACCTCAACCGTTCTCCACTTGGTGATATGAGCACTATACCATCCCCCGTGCCGCTGAGCATGAGGGAACCATCGAAGTACATCGTCCAATACTCGAGTTCCTTGACGACCGCCGGGTTTTGAAGTTTTGTCCACTTGGCAGTAAAGTCGGCGAGCGCTTGAGACTTGATGGCTGTGCGAGGCTTGAATAGGATATCAAAAGCTCCAAGCTCGACTGCCCACTTTGCAATTCTCCCAGTGGCCTCCTAGTTGTGAAGTATATCTCCTATTGGGAAGGAAGTGACCATCCAAATAGTATGCTCTTGGAAGTAGTGCTTGAGTTTGCGAGATGTAAGAAGTACGGCGTATAATAATTTTTGCACTTGTGGATACCGCACCTTAAATTCACTCAGGACCTCGCTAATGAAATAGACCGGGTGTTGGATCTTTTGCACGTGACCCGGCTCCTCCCTTTCTACGATGATTGCAAATAATGACCACGCTAATCGCTGCGCGATGTAAAGTAACAGAGGTTCCCCTGGCATCGGTGAAACCAAGACCGGGGGTGTCGTTAAGAAGGTCTTCAAATCTTCAAACGCTTGCTGTGCCTGAGGCATCCATTGGAACTGTCCTACTTCTTGAGGAGTTTAAAGAATGGCATACTGTGATACCCAATGAGAAAAACTCGCCGAAAGCGCCATGCACCCTGTAAGCTTCTGGACGTCCTTTTGGCAAGTCGGCGGTTCTATATTTGATATGGCCTTGATCTTTTCTGGGTTGGTCTCAATGCCTCGTTGGGATACGATAAACTCGAGCAGTTTTCCCGAAGATACTCAAAACACACTTCTCGGATTAAGCTTCATGTCGAAAGTCCTTAGACTTTCAACGCCCTCGTTAGGTCGGCGATAAGGTCCCTCCTCTCCCGAGTCTTTACCACGACATCATCCACATATGCCTCCACATTGCGTCCGAGTTGGGCGTGAAAACACCACTGTATTGCGCGTTGATACGTTGCGCCAGCATTTTTCAACCCGAACGCCATCGTGGTATAGCAAAAGGCCCCAAAGGGATGAATGAAGTCTTGATATGATCTTCCGCCTTTAGGCGAATCTTGTGGTACTCTGAGTAGGCATCGAGGAAACTCAGGATCTCACACCCGGAGGTTGAATCAACCACCTGATCAATTCGAGGTAGCCCGAATGGATCCTTCGGACATGCCTTGTTGAGATCAGTATAGTCAACGCACATGCGCCAAGTTTTATTCTTCTTTTGAACTAGTACAGGGTTCGCCAACCAGTCGGGATGATACACTTATTTGATAAAACCTGCAACTAACAGCTTAGTGATCTCCTTCTTGATGGCGTTCTAACGATCTGGAGAGAACCGCCGGAGTCTTTGCTTGATTGGCTTTGCCTTTTCATCAACGTTTAAAGAATGCTCGATCACCTCCTTAGGAACACTCGGCATTTTGGATGGTTTCCAGGCAAAGATGTCCTTGTTAGCCTGGAGGAAGGTGACGAACATGCCTTCCTATTTATCCTCGAGCTCTATCCCGATCAGAGTCATTTTGGATGGGTCGGATGAGTCGAGAATAATTCTCTTGGTTCCTTCGCCAGGCTTTATCCCTGACGTGGCCTTCTTCTTGGATGGGATGTTGTCCTGCAATGTGGCAGCCTCTGCTTGGATATTCTTCCCCTCGGCGG
Source organism: Otatea glauca (assembly GCA_036346275.1). Lineage (NCBI taxonomy): Eukaryota > Viridiplantae > Streptophyta > Magnoliopsida > Poales > Poaceae > Otatea > Otatea glauca. The sequence goes on along the minus strand of CM070715.1, from coordinate 49,836,351 downwards.
TTGCCTCCTGCAGCTCAGCAAGTTCATAGTTCTCTCGGTCACATTCCAAAGATCGCTTGACGTCACTGTGAGCCGTGATGACGCTATTGGGTCCCGGCATCTTCATCACCAAATAGGTGTAGTGCGGGACGACCATGAATCGAGCCAGACTGGGCCTTCCCAAGATAGCGTGATACGCTGTCTCGAAATCCGCTACCTCGAAATTTATATACTCGGTCCGATAGTTGTTTTTGGTACCGAAGGTGATGGGCAAAGCAATCTGCCCGAGTGGAAACAAAGACACCCTAGGGATCACCCCGTGGAACGGCTGTGAGCTCGGCCTTAGCTCGGAGCAGGAGACGTTCATGCCGTCGAAGGTTTTGGCGAACAAGACGTTGAGCCCACTCCCTCGATCAATCAAGACTTTCTTGAGCTTTACTTTGCGAATAACTGGGTCGAGCACTAGAGGATACTTACCCGGATGTAGAACTCGGTTGGGGTGATCCGAGCGATCGAAGGTGATCGGGACTTCAGACCACTTTAGATACTGGGGGGTGCCGGTTCCACTGCATTGATCTCCCTAGCGGTAAGCTTTTGCTTCCGCTTAGACTCATATCCGGTGGAGCCCCCGTATATGTAGTTCAGCTCATGCTCGGGTTCTTGGTAATCGTCCTCGCCGGGAGGGTCTTTCTTCTTGGTAGCCTCATCCTTCGCTGGAGTCGGTTGCTTGTTGCTTTCACGTGCAAAACGCTTCAGGGTAAAGTAGTCTTTGGCGGCGTGCTTTCCCTTAGGGTGGAAAGGACAGACCGCATCCATGACAGTATTGTAATCGGGCGCCTCCCTCTGTGTGGCTCAGGGCCGGTTGCGTTCTGCTACTGCAACTAGCTCCTCACCTTTCTATTTTTTGTCTTTGTACCTGGAGGACTCGGCCTTGTCGCCTTTGTTCTTCTGTTGCGGGCAATCTTCTTGGCGCTCGGCCAGGGCGTCTGAGGCCGTGGCATAGCGGTCGGTCAATGCAAACATTTCCTTTACGGAGGCCGGTGGTTTTTTGGATATTTTCTTGATCAGATCAGGATCGCTGACCCCTTTCTGAAAGGCTGCTACCACCATTGCATCAGATACATTCCTGATGGTGTTTTTCTTTTGCATGAAATGCTGGATGAAATCTCTCAGCGTTTCGTATTTCTTTTGGTGAAGCTGATATAGGTCCCATGGGGTGCCAGGCCTCTCATAGGTTCCCTGAAAGTTCGCGATAAATTGATCACAAAGATCGCTCCAGGAGTCTATCGAGTTCGCAGGAAGTCCTGTGAGCCATGACTAAGTTGAAGGGGTGAGATTGACTGGCAGATAATTTGCCATCATGTTTTGATTGCCCCCAGCCGCTTTAACTGCCAGGGCATAGACTTGCAGCAAAGCTTCTGGATCTCGATCCCCGTCAAACTTAACGATGCCCTTGGGGTTGAAACCTTCGGGCCATATTACTAGGCGTAACCGAGAAGTGAACGCTCGGATTCCGTCGATGGATCTGTCATCATGATGAGGGGGAGTTCGGCATGGCAAGCCTCTGGCTTGGCGATTGTCATCAACACGTCGGGGTGGAGTTCGGCGCGGCGAGCCCATGACTGGGCGATCGTCGTTTTTGTTTCGACTCCGGCGATGATGATCTCTATGGTCGTTGCAGTCGTCGTACTATTGATCATTTCATCGATCATGGCCGGTACCGAAATGTTTGTGGTCGTCGTAGCGCCAGCGTCATTCTTCCTCATCCCGCTCTTGCCGTATGGCGGTGATGTCTTGGCGGAGGTCGCGGTTAAGATTCTGGTGGGCGCTTCGATCGTCGTGTGGGCGACTACCAAGATTCGATCGTAGCGTACCGATCGCTAGCGACGCAAGTAGCCGCGTGGGAGCGTGAGTGCGCTTCTCCTACTGGCTTTTCTGGATTCTGCTGAATTGCTGCCGCCATTACCATGGCCTTGATCTGGGCCACGATCGGGACCGTCGGGCTATCAGATGCAATCATCGGGTCCAGCGTGTCAAGAAGCGTCTTGGAGACGACGACGTTCTGCAGCGGTGTATGGAAGACAACTTGGTCTCCCAATTTTGATTGTAGGATGTCCTCGTGGACATTGCGGCCGCGAGATCGAAGTGATCGCGGCTGTGTCTCCTTAGCCTTACGAAGAAGGCGATCTTCCTCCGCGGCTTCTTGAATCTCTTGTTGGCGTTGGAGATCGGTCTTTTGCTCTTCTATCGCGAAGATGCCACAAAGATTGTAGCAATTCCTCGCAACGCCGACTGGTTCGCTGACCGAGCCAGAGTGGCACACCTGAGATGGGTCGGCCTGATCTTTACCAGATTGGATCTGGTTTAGGTCTAGGCAAACAAGTTCTCTGAGCACATCTGCGACGAAGTCCAGGTTTTCAAAGCGGAAAGCCTAGCCGGAGATGAAGGTGGTGATGATTCTGCTGATTGCTGCCATCGAGTTTGTAGGAAAAGATTATAGCGCTTCCCCTACTTGGCGCGCCAACTGTCGACTTTTGTGGTCGGCAATGAATTTATGGGGCAGGCGCTATATCTAAAACTCGAAGGTCAAACAAGACAAAGGTTTAGACAGGTTCAGGCCCTCGACAGAGGAGGTAATACCCTAGTCCTGTGTGCTGGGATTATTTGGATCTCTTGGATCTAAGATTGCTCATGTCCCTGTTGCTGCCCGCCCTCTCCCTTATATAATGGGGGTGGGGCGATTTACAGAGTCCCGATCGGTTAAGGGATTCCGATCGGTTAAGGAATTTCGATCCGTTACAGGATAGAGTTTACATCTTTATCTTATCCTGCTAACAACTCGAATTACAATCATATCTCTTATATCTAAATATTTGTTCAACTATCTCTAGGATATATCCCCTTGCGCACGGCAGCAACGCTTGGCGCGGAGCTTATCATCTGGGTCTTCCACTCGGCCCTGTCTCTCCCTCAGGCACTTCTGGGCCGGTTATGAAGACACCTGGGTTCTTATATTCCACAAACATGGCCACACATCATATCACACGATTAGATCACAACGATAAGCAATCATACAGCCACCAAGCCGTATTCATCACAATCCACTTGCCTCAACCACGGGGAGGGGGTGGCGTGAGGACGATGCCACTCCCGAGGATATACCACCTGAAAATAGTATTTGCAAATTCATTTTCATAAACTATATACTTCACACAACTTACAACACTTCTACACCCTAATTCAAAATAGCCCCGAAGTTCCAACAATAGGGATTTCTGGACAACAAGCACGAAATTTAACATATATTCCAAATGGCTAAGCTAAATCTTGAGTTCTTGTACTATAAACGACCACAAGAGGATAATCAAACTTTTATTATACAGCTAACCATTCAAAATATGCTTCAAATAGTACCAGAATTGAAATGAACAAAGGCTACAAGTGTTAAACATTCAGTCTGGACAATGTTTACTAAAATAAGCATATCTTTTGATTGGTTTAACCAAAATGAGTGTTCTTATGCTCTAATTGACCATAGAAGGATAAAATACCATTTCCCCATAGCCATTCATTAAGGATATGTACCAACAATTCCCAGATTACAGATGAACAGAGACTGCACATTTTTAACCTAACTCAGGATAGTCTATACTAAAATGGGCATAACTTTTAATTGACTAAGCCAACAATTGAGTTATTGGGCTCTAAATGACCACAAGAGGATAACCTACAATTCGCCCCTAGCCATTCACTCAGAAACTGAGTCTAAAGTCCTCAACCTGAACTTTTAATTTCCGTTTAGATTCTGAATTTTCAGCAGATTGCAGTTTTAGGGTAGTAATTTCAAAATAGCATAACTTTTTATTCCTAAACCCAAATCAAGAAAAACAGGACATTTTCTTGATCTACAGGAAGTTTCCTAACTTTCTTTTGCCAACCAAAAATTATAATTCGACTTGCAAATATCCCTAAACAACAGTTCAAAATCTCAGCTACCAACACGAACTAAATTAGAGCAGTCTGCACTAAAAAGGTCATAACTTTTAATTGGCTGACTGGGATTTTGTGTTCTTATGCTCAAATTAAAGGGGAAAAGATAAGATACAACTTATCTAAAGCCAAATGTTCAGGAGATGAATTTATCTTGCCCAAAACGCAGCTCCAACAGGGGAAAAAACTCAGCTCGAACACAAAAATCTTTCCCTCCAAACCTAGAGCTAGTTTTCCTCCAAAATCCCCAAATCTAGGAACCCTAGACCATTCTAACCTGTCAAGCACTTCCCAAAGAGCAGCAAGGAAAGCCCCAAGGGGAGAAGCCAGGGAAGGAGCAAATGCTAGGGAGGAGAGGAACCAGGGGAAATGGCTGCTTCGGCCAGGGGAGAGCAGCCAGGAAATGCGAACCGAGTGGAAAAGAAAAAGGAGGGGGGGAGGAAAAAGGAAAGGGGTAGGTGGGGGAAAAGAAAAAGAGGAAAAACCAGGGGATTCGCACACGCCTGCATTTTTTTCCATCTTTTCATATCACAGGTGGGTCCACCAACACACCAAATCAAGAATTCCGACTTAAAATATTACATACAATTTCTACCGTTTTTCAAAATTTAAGCAACCATGGATATTTTGAAATATCACAAAAACAAGAGTGTGGCTACAAGCTAAAATATGATTTTTCGAAATCCCTCACATTGACTTGATCAAGAGCGTGACTACAAGCTAGAGAGAGTCAATAAGATCAAATATTGAGCTATGTGATGATCAACTCATGAACAAAACAATTTTGTAAAACACATTTGCAAGTTCTAATCACATACTCTAATATCAAATGCATGAACACCAATATTTTGCAAAACACATTTGCAAATATAAATCTTGCAAACAAGAGCAATCAATATCATATCTTTGAGCCATGTGATGATCAACACATGATCAAACTAATTTGCAAATACATTTACAAACCCTATTCACATGCTCCAAGATAAGATTCAATTAAACCATATTTTGCAAAAACTCATTTTGCAAGCACAAAAGCATGAACTTATCTTAGCTTTTGTGATGATCAACACATGATCAAGTCACAAGCTAAGACTCCAATGCATGAGCGAGATTTGCAACACATGCAAATATCTACCTCCACAAAAGCAACCACTTAAACCAACTTGCATAAGCTATCTCTCTTTTGCAACACATGGAAATCCATAGCTCTATGCAAAAACCAAATCAAGATTCAATAAAAAGCAAGCATGAGCTCCCTTATTTGCAACACATGCAAATACTTAGCTCATGCAAGAACCAACCAAGAGAGTGAGCTAGAGTGAACCGGATTGACTTCATCAACACGTGATGAAGCTCAAGCTATAAGACTTGACCCCTCTTAATAGTACGGCAACCTATACTAGCAACCCGGTCTGCCATCCAAACACCAAGACTGGTAAAAAACTAGGAACACATCCTTAGCCCGAGCTAGTTATACCTTTGCCTCTTGCTACCACTTGGAGCTTTCACGATGACCGATCATCTTCTCTCCAAGTCGGGATCTTCATCTTGATGCTTATCAGCACATGACGACGTACTTGTCCTATTTATCCATCTCGACCTTGGACTCAACCTATTTCAAACTCATTGAAAGTGTTAGTCCAAAACACATGGTTGTCTCAATCATCAATGCACTCCATTAACACATAATGGATTCTTCCAGGATCCTTTGATATTATCCTTTGATGATTGACCACAACCCAAATAATTGATTGAAAGATTAATTGTGTCTTGAGTATACTAATGCAACTAATGCTTCATATAAATAAGAACTTTCAATTGCCCTAGTCAACACAGTGAACCATCAACACATGATTAGTTCTTTGTTGATAGAAAGGCAACCGAACACAATTTAAATTGAATTTAAATTATCACTAGTATATATTAACTACACAAGTTTCATATACTCAATTCGATGGAATCTAAAAGTAATGATCATATTTATATGGAGTGGTGGAAAGGGATCAATAATCTTAAGACTATTAATTATAGAATAAACTCCATTGCATATATGTGCATATAAATAATTGAACTTGGAATCAATATGCACATAATCAATTTGAGATTGCTTTTGAGTTTGTCCTATGTTAACATGAGTATACTACAACTACACAAGTTTTATATATGCTCAAAGGATTGTTTCAAAGTAATGATCCTTGATATAGAAAGATGAATTAGATCAATACTATTGGAACATGAAGGTAAAGTATGAACTCCCACTCAATGTGTGCATTCATGTATATATAGAATTAAAACATTAATGCACATATTGAGATCTAAATAACGGTAGAGTTCATCCTTTAACTTGAATCCAAAATATGTATTAAGATATCATAAAGTGAATACGAGTGCATACCTTGGGTTTTCAATTTTTCAATGTGATAAGACAAAACATAAGTATACTCAATAAAAGAGTTAGTCTCATATTTAGATTTATCAATATGATCATGAAAATTATATCTAAGAAATGCAACAAGATATGATAGTATGAACTCGAGTGCATACCTTTGATATTTCCATCTTTTTCATCCAAAAGAGATTAATAAGAGTTAAGCTCAACAAAATAGTTAGTCTCATAAAAAGATTTGTCATTAATTAACAATTGAGACTACTCAATATTATGATAATCCAAAGAGTTAGTCTTAATATTAGATTTGTCATTAACACAAAACCAACTTGATGGAGCTTGAACTTTCAATCTTCCCCTTTTTGGTGATTGATGACAAATCCAAGCTTAATATCCACATTTGGATGAAAATTATCATATTGGGATCATTTAATCTTTTTGAACATGTAAGCATGTCTTTGAGCAATTTAAGCATTAACAATTGAGAATGCATATGAGAGATTTTTAAAATGAAAAATATGCTTCTCTTCAAGACTTGCACAAAACATCTAAATAAATTCTCTTTTGCAACCAAATAATGTTCCCCCTTACCCCCTTAACTAAATGAGGTATTAAGCTCCCACAAATTCTTACGATTATGAGGAGGAATAAATCTACTACGCATAGCTCGCTTTAATCTATCCCATGTATCTGGTTGGAAGCCAGAATTTACTACTTCATTCCACCAAATGATAGCAAAATCTTTGAACTCACTAGTAGCTTGCTTGACTCTATGTTCTTTAGGAACTAAGTGGGAGTTAAATTTTTGTTCAACAATCATTTTCCAATCTAAAAAAATTTCAACATCATATGCACTAGAAAAAGATGGTATGGTAAATTTAACTTTAGAAAAAAGATCATCATATCCACGACCATTGCATAGATTAAAATTATTACCTCCCAGACTATGATGGTTGTGATTCAGGTGTTATTGTTGTCGTACATCTTGTGTAGCGGCGTGAGCAGTGAAGGCATAGCGGTCTTCTCCATCCACATCATCTCCCGTGCCAAACTCTTCATGCTCCTCCACTCTTCTAGCCTCATTGAGAGGCGGCTATCTCTCAAAGTTCTCCATCCTTGTAAGAATATTAGCAATGCTTCGCTCTATTCTCTCTAATCTATGCTCATTGTCTCGACCGATCTTTGCGATGTTTGCATTGATGCCATTTAGCGTGTTGTTAAACTCGTTTCTTGGAATACACTCCTCTCCATCCACAGCTTCAGCTTGCGAACATATCATTGTTAGTAGAAGACAAAAGACGACACAAGAGTATTATCGCTATCAACTAACTAGGTGGTGGAAGGTAGAATCACTAAACCTCAAGCGTCTTACCACGCTCTTACAAATGTTCTTACCAAAGCAGCAGGTGGTACAACTGGTGGATGGTTCATGATACCGTGACTAAAGCGTGAGTGAGGCTGATGAGGCATCACTCCTTCGGATATGTGCATACATCCTGTTCCAATGACAAGAGCTCGTGCATGTAAATTAAATCATGAGGTGAGCTTGTTTCTCGCTGTTTTATAATAATGATTTTGAGGATGGGATGCTACTAAATATTTGTGAAGTTTTACTACTTAGGAACATGGGAGAAGCACCACTAGGACAGCCACAAGCACTCAGTTTGTTGGCACAATTCAGATTGACGCCAAGTCGAACTGACCACTTCTATTCCAAGTTGGCGCACTTTTCGAAAGGTGCCATCACCTCCACGCAACCACATCCCCACCTGGACTACACCCTTTCCACTCCAAATCAAGCGGGGACTCCAAGTCATCCACAATTCAGGCTCTGTGTTCAGTTCAGAGTCAGCAGATAGCACTGCATTAAAACGGGCATATCTCCCTCATACGAAGTCCAATGGAGAATTTCTTGTGCTTGTTAGAAATATAACGACGAGATCTTTCTAATGGATCTAGTTCTAGCCCCATATTCATTACAGATCAACCAAAATCATCAAAACAATATATTGTATTACTGTTTTAGGTTGTTTAGGGCTTTGTAAGCGTGTGAGGGCCCAAGCCCAGGTTGTGTGCACTCCATTGGATGCACAAAGCCTAGCTCAACCCTCTCACATCCCTCCCTCTCATATACTCAGTAGCCGCCACCTTAGACACTTCGATTTTGCTTAGATTACAACTAGACACTTTATCAGTTTTTCGTCGTACATCCGTTTGTGGAACCCCAACTCATGTGCTTAATATTATTCACAATTTCAGATTACATCTTCTATGTTCTTGCTTGTGTCCTCAATTCGCATGCAGGGATTAGCCTTCTTGGCGAGGTCAACCGTATGTTGTGCATGGTTGATAACCTACGAAGCATGACGTAGCGATTGCAAGGTTCGGATCAGTTTTGATTGGAAGCCGAATTGTCAACATCGAGTTCTCTATCAATCGAATTACTACTACTTGTCAGAAGATTGGGCCACCGTTCGCATCAAGTGGTATCAGAGCCACGGTTACTCGATAGGTAATCCTTGTATCCCCACTTTTGCTTTTCCATCGTCTTAGAGTCCAGGAAAATTGCCCCACAAAAGTTCCTCATCGTTTCCGCTGTCCTACAACCCCTTGCGCCTTTGCAATTTTTGTTTTCAGTTTCGCTTTGTTGAGTCCATGTCCATCATCGTCATCTTGTTGCTGGTTTGAAGTCACGATCCTAGTCTCTAGTTGTCACCTTCTATTGACCTAGTTCTTGTTTGCACCTTGAGTCATCCCACCACCGCCAACCCCCAAAACCAAACTGAGTCCTACTTGGTTTGCCCCTGCCGCAGCCTTGTGTTATATATCCCGTTCCGCAAGCCCTAGATAGGTCGCAAGCCGCCTTGTGTCAATTGTCCTGCACCGCTAGCTTCCATTTTTCGCCCGCTACCCTATTGCTAGCTCAGTCCTAACCAGAAGAAAGAAGTGAAGTCGCAGGCAATTCTAGATTGTGCTGTGTTCAGTAAAACAGTCATAAATTTTGCATACGAACTACGATCAGGGCGTATTTTTTTGTTTCGAAGAGGACGACGAGGCGCATATGAAAAAATCACAGGTCCAAAGACCTGTGCAATTTTTGACCCTCAAAATTGGCCTCTAAGACCGAGTTCTGGGCCCTAGAAGTTTGTTGTGCTGTTTTGCTATTTTTTCGATCATCTATTTAATGATTTCTCTCATTCCAAAATGTGAGATTTTTGTTTTACCTTTGAGTTAAAAGAAAGGAAAAGAAAAAAGGGCAAGTGCAAAAAAAGAGCCGCACTGAAAAAAAACTCAGAGAGAAGAAAAGAAGCAAAAAGAGGAAAAGAGAAGAAGATAATCAGAATTGCTTGCATCCTTTGAGTCCTTTGTACTTTGATATATCACTGCTTGGTTGAACTAGTTCTAGGAACACGTATAGGCCAGCATCTGTGACAAGTACGTTGGACATTTATTCAGCTTGCTAATCTAATTCCGATATTGCTTATTCCTTACTACCTAACATGCCTTCCGAGTTCCACATAACTTATTAGTTCAGGTTATCCTTTGCAATCGTCACACTCACGCTCCAGTCACGGTATCACGAACCAGCCATCGGTTGTACCACTCACTGCTTTGGTAAGAATATTTGTAAGAGTGTGGTAAGACGCTTGAGAGTGAATGATTCCACCTTCCACCACCTAGTTAGTTGATAGGGATAAACTCATGCGTTGTCATTTGTCTTCTACTAACAATGACAGGTTCACAAGCTAAAGTTGTGGATGGAGAGGAGTGTATTCCAAGAAATGAGTTTAACAACACGTTAAATGGCATGAATGAAAACATCGCAAGATCGGTCGAGACAATGAGCATAGATTGGAGAGAATAGAGCGAAGCATTGCCAATCTTCTTACAAGGATAGAGAACTTTGAGAGATAGCCGCCTCTCAATGGGGCTCGAAGAGTGGAGGAGCATGATGCAGCCCACGAACATGAAGAGTCTGTCGCAAGAGATGATGAGGATAGAGAAAACCGCGACGCCTTCGCTGCTCGCACCGCTGCACAAGATGTACGATAACAATGACGCCTGAATCACAACTGTCATGATATGAGAGGTAATAATTTTAATCAGCGCAATGGTCGTGGATATGATGATCGTTTTTCTAAAGTTAAATTTACCATACCATCTTTTTCTTGTGCATATGATGCTGAAGTTTATTTAGATTGGGAAATGACTATTGAACAAAATTTAACTCCCATTTAGTTCCTGATGTACATAGAGTTATACAAGCTACTAGTGAGTTCAAAGATTTTGCTATCATTTGGTGGAATGAAGTAGCAAATTCTGGCTTACAACCTGATACATGGGATAGATTAAAGCGAGCTATGCGTAGTAGATTTATTCCTCCTTCTTATAAACTTGATTTACATAAGAAATTGCAAGGCTTGAATCAAGGTAATAAAATTGTAGAGGAGTAATATCAAGAGCTACAAATAGGCATGTTGCGTTGTGAGGTATTTGAGGATGAAGAAGATAAGATGGCTCATTTTTATGGAGGTTTACGATGTGAAATTCAGGACATAATTGATTACAAATATTATAATGATATCAATAGATTGTTCCAGCTTGCTATGTTGGCAGAAAAATAATTGCAGGGAAGACAACAAAGGACAAAGAATAGTTTTGGTGGGATATCTACACCAAAATCAACATCAGGTCAAGACAAATCAACACCGCCTCCTGCTAATTTGTTTGCTACCCCCTCCACGAGTAGGGCACGTTCAGCAGCACCGCCACCACCGTCACGTGCACCCGAGGTGAGTAAATCTACTACTGTGCAGGCACCAACGAAGAGCTCTTCATCGGTTGCTTCCACGGGTCGTACGATTGGGATTGTGTGCCATCGTTGCAAGGGAATGGGCCATGTCATGAAGGATTACCCAAGTCAGCGAGCATACATTGCAACGGAAGAAGGTGGGTACATTACTGCTACTGATGTTGATGATGAATTTGCTCTTGTAGTTAACCTTGCAGATAATGAAGATGACCATGAGACGGACAGCGATGGTGAGTAGATTTTAGGGACTGCTTCCACAGAGAATTACAGGACCATAATTTTGCAGCGAGTGTTGAGCGCTAAAGGGGAGCAAGTAGAGAAGCTACAACGCCATAATTTGTTTCAGATTTATCTCGTCGTCCAGGACCGTCGAGTTCGTGTGATAATTGATGGTGGGAGCTGCAACTTGGTGAGTTTAGATCTGGTCAACTAGCTTTACTTGACCACATGTGTGCATTCTCATCCATACCATATTCTATGGTTCAATAACAGCGGTAAGGTGAAGGTAACACAAACTGCGAGAGTGCATTTTTCCATTGGAACATATCATGATTTTGCTGATTTTGACGTAGTGCCTATGCAAGCATGCTCTTTTTTATTAGGTCGTCCATGTGAATTTGATACTGATGCAACTCATCATGGTAAAAGTAATAAATACACTCTTATGCACAAAGGAAAAAAAATCACATTGCTTCCTATGACACCTACTGAAATTGTGCAATGTGATTAACGGAGAGCTTAAAATGAGAATAAAAAGAGTGCACCACAATCTGAAAATCAACAAGTAGCTAAGAACGTTTTCCCACCTAAGAAAGACAAGAAGGCACCTAGTTCTAGGTCTGAGGGAATTACATTGAAAGGTGGTGTTATGCTTGCTACAAAATCTGATCTTGCTGAAATTAATGAGAATGATGCACCATGCTATGTTTTAATGTGCAAAGAGCCTTTATTTTGACTTAATGATATTCCTAGCTCTTTGTCTCCTGTTGCCATTAACCTTTTGCAGGAGTATGAGGATTTGTTTCCCGTTGAGTTACCCCCGGGGCTGCCACCTATTAGAGGTATTGAGCACCATATTGATTTGATCCCAGTAGAGACTTTGCCAAACCGTGCTGCGTATAAGACCAATCCAGAGGAGACTAAGGAAATTCAGCGACAAGTCCAAGAGCTTTTGGACCAAGGGTACGTACGGCAAAGCCTTAGTCCATGTGCCGTTCTTGTCCTTTTGGTTCCTAAGAAAGACGATAGTTGGAGTATGTGTGTTGATTATAGAGCCATTAACAATATCACAATAAGGTATCGTCATCCTATTCCTAGGTTAGATGACATGCTTGATGACTTGAGTGGTTCTATTATTTTCACAAAAATTGACTTGCGTAGTGGATACCACCAGATTAGAATGAAATTGGGAGATGATGGAAAACAACATTTAAAACTAAGTTCGGTTTATATGAGTGGTTAGTCATGCCTTTTGGTTTAACTAATGCACCTAGCACTTTCATGCGTTTGATGAACAAAGTTTTATGTGTTTTCATTGGAAAATTTGTGGTGGTATATTTTCATGATATTTTGATCTATAGCAAGTCACATAAAGAACACATAGTACATTTGCATGCTGTTTTTAATGCTTTGAGAGATGCATATTTATTTGGTAATCTTGAGAAGTGCACCTTTTGCACGGATCGAGTCTCTTTTCTTGGCTATGTTGTTACTCCATAGGGAATTGAAGTGGATAAAGCAAAAAATTAAAGCCATCAAGAACTAGCCAACCCTTGAGACAGTCACACATGTGAGAAGTTTTCATGGTCTTGTAGGATTCTATGGGCGTTTCGTGAAAGATTTCATACCATTGCTGCACCGCTGAATGAGTTGAGAAAGAAGGACATATCTTTCCAATGGGGACCAGCACAACAACAAGCTTTTAACACGTTGAAAGAGAAGCTTACACATGCACCTTTACTCGAACTTCCAGATTTTGGTAAGATGCTTGAATTAGAATGTGATGCTAGTGGAATTGGAATAGGAGGTGTGCTACTACAAGAAGTTAAACCTGTTGCTTACTTTAGTGAGAAATTGAATGGGCCACCTATGATAAAAAATTGTATGCTTTAGTGCGAGTATTAGAAACATGGCAACACTATCTTTGGCCTAAGGAGTTTGTTATTCATTCTGATCATGAATCTTTGAAGAATTTAGAAGTCAAGCCAAACTGAATAAGAGTCTTTTCCATGTATCATTAAACACAAGAGGGGTAAAGACAATGTAATTGTTGATGCGTTATCAATGCGATCACTACTACAGATTATACCATCACAGACGGTTCGGAACTATCATCACAGACGGTTTTTTCAACCGTCTGTGACCTTATGTCAGTGATATAATAGCATATCACAGACGATTTTCAAACCGTCTGTGATATCAACATCACAAACGGTTCAAGTTAGAAACCGTCTGTGATACTACAATATCATAGACGGTTTTATACTAGAACCGCCTGTGATCACAGACGGTTTCTAAATAGAATCGTCTGTGATCCTCTTTGTTCCATACACCCCCAGAAGAACTTCCATCATTAGTATCTGTTGTTCGAAATTTTCTTCTACTTAGGTATTTCTACAACGACATTTGTAAGGCACAATCAGTTATAGATTTAGTAATTGAATATTTAAACTTCCTAGATGCATCGAGGCAACAGCTTGTATGATCAGGATCATCTTAATATATGAAGTTTTGTAGCACTTTCATATCCTTTCTTATTATAATATTGATGGATGCTAAGGTAAAATCCATTTAATTCCACAGTTCATCATGAACGCTGTCATGCTCTGATTTATCGCTTCTACTTCATCCTCATCCCCGAACGAGAATACCATAGGTAGCCATGCTTCTTGAATTATAGAGTTGATAAATTATCGTAATCAACTCCATATGATGACTTAATCAACTCTATACGATAATTTAATCAACTCCATACGATGACTTAATCAACTCTATAATTCAAGAAGCATGGCTGCCTATGGTATTCTCGTTCGGGGATGAGGATGAAGTGGAAGCAATAAATCAAAGCATGAAAGCGTTCATGACGAACTGTGGAATGAAATGGATTTTAGCTTAGCATCCATCAATATTATAATAAGAAAGGAGATGAAAGTGCTACAAAACATCACATTTTAAGACGACCCTGATCACACAAGCTGTTGCCTCGATGCATCTAGGAAGTTTATATATTCAATTACTAAATCTATAACTGGTTGTGCCTTATAAATGTCGTTGCAGAAATACCTAAGCAGAAGAAAATTTCGAACAACAGATACTAATGATGGAAGTTCTACTGGGGGTGTAGGGAAAAAAGTGGATCACAAATGGTAATGTGTTGGAGAATTGGAATAGGTAATGATGAAGATATCACTACTATGGATACATCCACACCTAGTTGGACTGTAACACCCCAAATTTTGCTTTTCTTGATTTTTATTGTGCTTTTCTATTTTATTTAAAATTTTCTTGAATTTTAATTATTTCATGTTGTATTTATTTAATTGAGCCTCTTTTATTATCTTTAAGTATTCTGAGAAAATTAGGAATGATCTTTCTTGGAAACATTTAATTTGAGTTTGGAATGTTTAAACTTGAAAATGAACCATTTGCATTTTTCTTGAATTAATATCAGCTTAATTTGACTTTTCTAAACAACGAAAAGATTTATTTTGATTAACATATTCCTCAAACAAAAGATTTCCAGTCACAGTTGGGTTCATTGTGCTTCAAGGATTTTTTCTGTATTTTTGGAGATTTTTCTGAATTTATTTGCTAATTATTCGAATTCCTGGAATTATATTAATTCGGAAATGATTTTAATTTCCTAAAATATCCTCAGGCCCAATCTCCTGCCGGACCGCTCCTATTCCTGCTCGGCCCTGCTCGCGTCGGCCTGCCTTCGCCTCCGCCCAGCCCGATTGCTTCGCCCGTCCGATGCTCGCCGCGTGGACGGCCGAGATGACTCCGCACCACGCCGCCTCAAACCCTAGCGTGCCCCGCCGTTTGTTCTCAATCCAACGTGTTTCGTCGAGCCGCGTGGCTGTTTGGTGTGAGCCGTCATATCTGCACCCCGTGTGCGGTCTGGATGGAGCCACGTCGCCCCACGCCGCAGCCGTCGCCAGGAAACCCTAGCCACCGCAATCTCAGCGCGCCGCGTCCGCTGTCGTCTCGGTTTCTGTGATTGGCGCACCTCCCCGGGCTATTTAAGCCGCCGTCGCACCTTGTCCGAGGTTCGCCTCATTGCGCTGCCCTTTTTGCCCTAGCACCCGCATCCCAAGCCGCCGCCGTTCGCCCTTATGAGCTCACTGAAGTTCATCGAAGCCTCCGCCGTCGTTTTTCCCCACTTGCTCCCCGTCCGTTGCATCTCCGCCGTCGCCGTTGGTACCCGTGTACTCATCGCATGGAGACGCTTCGAACGCCCCAGAAGACGTCGCCGGAGATCCTCTGGAGCGCCATTGTGCTCGTCGTCTTCCTCGACTCCGGTGAAGAACACCGCCGTGCCATCGCCGCCACCGGGGAAGCGCCATCGACCGTCAGATCTGCAACCAGCAGTAAGGATCAAGCCGCGTCGCCTTTTCTACAGTAAACAGCTCCATCAACCTTATCCGTTAGATCTTTATCGTGCGGTTCCGATCTCGCCGCGTCATCGTCAGTTGCTTCGCCGTCGCCACCGTTGGATCCGCGTCGGTCGGTTCTGATCATGCCGCGTGTCCCCGCGCATCGCCGCTGTGGTTGTCGATCCGAGTCGTCGGATTCAAACCGGTCAGCTTGGGATCGTGATCGCGCGACCGGGCGATCCCCGGCCGCCGCATGTCACACAGAAATCGAGGCATCACCGCCTTTGATCTCCGCCATCCGATCTGAAATGAACGGTTGAGATCATCACCGCCGCGTGTGTTATTCACGTCCGTTGGATCTGTGCCACGTGTCATCCATCCAAAGGTGCCACGTGCGTGCTTGCGTCAGCTGGTGCACGGGCACAGTGCCACCGGTTCACCGTGGACTACCGCTGGCCGTGGACCGCGTCCATACGACGGTGACGCGTGTCGCACCGTGGTTGTGCCGCATGTCAGCACCCGATTAGGCCACGTGTCCGATGACGTCAGCATGACGTCATAATCGGGTTTTTCTTCAGAAAAATATTCGGCCGAATATCATTTCTGTGCTGAGGTCAGCATGATGTCATAAATGCTATTTTCTAGTATAAAAGTAATTCAGTAAATTCGGACTTTCTATTTTTAGCAATTTCAGTATTTATTCCAATCTTTGAATAGCTATATCTTTTGCATTTAAACTCCGATTGAGGTGATTCCAGTTTCCAAAAATTTATAAAATCATGCTCTATTTAATGGTGAATTTTATTTAATTTTTAGAGTTGATATTGCTCTCTATTTTGGGTATTTATTCGCTTTCTCCTTCGTTACGCGTAGACGTTGTATTGTGCGACGCATCCGAGGAAAATTTGTCGACTCAAGACCAAAGTCGAGGGGAAGAATAAAAGCTTTTCTAAGT
Organism: Otatea glauca; assembly: GCA_036346275.1. NCBI lineage: Eukaryota > Viridiplantae > Streptophyta > Magnoliopsida > Poales > Poaceae > Otatea > Otatea glauca. The sequence continues at coordinate 49,819,633 of CM070715.1, read as the reverse complement.
CAAGTTGTTCTTTGATCATGTTGAACCCATGTTTACAAAATCGCTATATTGTTTTTACTCTATTGCATATTATTTCAAGTATACAATTGTTTTCAATTTAAATTGGGATTAGCTATGATACCAAATTGATCAGGACCCTACCTTGCCAATTGTATGCTATGATCTAATTTTCACCCTAGGATGTGGAATTATAGTTGGTAAATATTAATAATCAACATGGGAGGATTAGACCGTAATAGTTGCTTAGCCATGTCACGTCATCACATGTTCTGGAATCATTGATAACTAATCTTGACTAATGGAATATGGAACGATGTTATGAACTTGTGTGTCATGTGTGGTCACACGATGAGATTGAGTTGTGGGGGCGAGAGGATGTCCCGCAACGAGGTTAAATTGTTGATGGCACATGGTGCTTGGTAATCAACTGGGGTGATCATGTTTTTAGATTGGGGCAAGTGGCAAGGGGCGAGCATGCCAAGGTGGGCCCGATGGGTAGGGGGTATGCGGAAGTCTTGCCTCGATCATCCTAAGGACTTAACCTTGCAAGCCTTTGACCAAAGTCTTACTTGCAACCACACGTCTGGAATGGGATAGACCTAGTTGATTAGGGTTCTAATACCTCAGGGTGAAAGTACACGGGAGTGTATCTGTGCGGCGGAGCGTACCTGTGCTATGGCTTGGTGCCCATCCAACGGTGTTGGCCTGTCCTATACTTCGGCTAGCACTGCGTGAGAGGAGTGATAGCGAAGGCAATACCAGAGGGTTCTTTGTTTAAGGTAGAGGTTCCTGAAAGGCTTTGTCGTGAATTCTCTGCCGGTACACCAAAGGAAGTGTGCTAATGGCCAGGCACAAAGAGAATATCACGTCGTATGGGTAAAGTGCATAACCTCTGCAGAGTGTATAATCTATTCGAATAGCCGTGCTCGCGGTATTGAGCAATGCTCGGGAATTACAGTCAAGGGTTAGACTTTTGTTAAACAAAATTTATTGGGATGGCAGGATGCCATGGAAAGTGGAATTTGACATAGGATTGGAAATTTGGTTTTCTTGTCAAATGTTGAATCTATCTATTATTATTATTTGTTTTAATGCAATTTCAATCTATTTACTGTATTCTTTTATAAATGCTGCTTTACGGCAAAATAGCCATGATAACCATACCTTTGTACTAAGCCATGCATATAGAATACTAGACTTGCATTCTGTGCACAACTTGTTGAGTGCTTTATGTACTCACCCCTTGCAACACACAAAATCATCAGTTGAGGAGAAGACTACAACTTCAAAGGAGGAGAAGTTCTACGAGGAGGCGATTATCTAGGAGTTGAACCTTGTCAGTTGCCTGTGGTATATTGATGTGATTCGTCGACGTTCTTCATTCCGCTGCTGTTTATTTATTTTTAGTTGAAGCCACCAAGGCCTCACAAGTGTAAGTTTGACCTTAAGGTCATTCAATAGTTCTATATTAATAGATGAAGTCTTTATTTATTATTCCGCTATGTATGATTGTGATATTTCATCTATGTTGAGACTGTGTTCACTAGCGTGATCCTGGACTAGTGTTGAATACACAGAGGGTCCGAATTTGTATAGTCGGGTCCCGACAGAGGTGGTATCAGAGCCATACTGACTTTAGGCCTTGACCTTAGATAGTCTGGTCATCTCTATAGGACCATCAAAATTATTTTCTAAAGGAAAGAACTAACCAGGAAGTATAACATGTTCTTGACTTATCTCATTCTTCTATTCTTTTCCTTTGCTGAGAATTCTTTCTCTTACCTTGCTAAAACAAGTTAAAATCATACCTGAGGTGTCTCTAATAGAAAGCGATGTGCCACACCTTAGGAGAAGGCATCAAGTGTTGTTGTTAACCCTGAAGATCATGAAAGAAGAAATCGTCGAGATCAAGGAAGGAGCAAATTTACTAAGTATTTCTGAAGCTAGAAGACCCAGTGCTTCGGGTAGCCAGCTGAGACTCATGTGTGGGAGTCGCGTCTCTTAAGCTAAGACTGTCGCCCATGTAGACGGTAGTTTTGTGTGCTTAGGTTGATTGATTCTTCCTTGATTGCTGAGTATGCAGTATGTGTTGCATAGCTCTTAGGCTTATATAAGTAACCATACCAAGTTATCAATATTTGTTTGCTTAGATGTTGGGTTAAACCTATCTCCCCTGTCTTAGGATTCCTGCTTCTTACCTATGCTATTTCTCTTTTCCCTAACCCATGTGAAGCAATCAAGCAGATGGTTCAGACTGGTGGAACCAACAGAGTCAGCGAAAGTGATAATCAACTCAGTGAGAACCCCAATGATGGACCAGTTTTTCAACCGTTAGCGTAGATGGACATGCAGAATTTCAGAGAGTTTTTAGCTGTTCAGACTCAGTTGATGCATCCAATGATGAAGCAAATGTAGAACATGACTAATCAAGCCAACGCTAGCAATACATCTCAGGCTATCATCAATGATCCTTGTTCTTACTCAAGATTATCAAAATTCATAAGGACTCGTCCGCCGACTTTTTCTGGAAATGTTTCGCCATCGGAAGCTGATGATTGGATCAATACTATTGAGAGGAAGCTGCTCATTGCTCAGTGTAAAGATGATGAGAGGGTTTTGTATACTTCTTATCAGTTACAAGGAATTGCTGCTGAATGGTGGAAGGAATATTGTTCTAACCATGAAGCCCCGTAGAATATCACTTGGAGTGAGTTTGTCGCTATTTTTCGTTATCTCTTTGTTTCACCAGAGGACAGTGTGGTCACAACGAATTCAAAAAAGAATGCTATCCCCGCACCTAGTTTGAAATCCAGACGATGTTCTCTGAAGTGTTACCAGCCAGACAAGTCAGAAGATCGTGCATGCATTCGCTGTGGAGAAATAGGCCATACCGCTGATGAGCATGCGATCAATTGCTCCAGTTGTGAAGGAAGTCATCCTTTCGGAGAGTGTCCTATGAGCAACATCACATGTTACCTATGTGAAGGTTGAGATCATTGCCTAGCTCAATGTCCCTTGGATCTAATAGTTATTGCAGTGATTCAGCGTCAGCAGATGAATCTTCGAGCTGAAGTCAAGGTTCAAAATTTCGGCGAAATTTCGGATTTCGGACCACCCTGAAATCTCTAGTACCTCCCGGGAAAAATAAATTAAATTTTTTTTGAAATTGCTACAGTAAAATCCGAAATTTGAGTTTTCTCGGCGAAATTTCGTGTTTTTTAGCCGGTTTTGAAAGTTTTAGGGCTGGATTTGGTCCAATAACCCTTAGGAAAGTCATCTCCAATGAAAATTTGTTGAAAAACCTAATTTTTTAAACATTTTAAAATTTTGGCAGAAAAACTGTCAGATTTTTATAAAATTCTACAAGCTTGATAATATTCTGAAAATTTTATGGTGCTATCCTTAGTAGTTTAGGATTGTACATAAAAATTTCAAAACAATTTAACTTAATTTTTTATCTTTAAAAAATCAAAAACAGAATGAACATAATTGGGACAGTTATATTGTCAGAATTTTATAAATTTTCTTGAGTGTGATTATGATCTAAATTTTTTTTAGAGATTAATAATTGACTCAGTACCATTATATAAATGTTTAAAAAATTTCAACTTTGTTTGTTTTTTCAATAAAATCTATGTAAGTATTGAACTTCGTTTGTTATATTATATTTCAAAAATCAAAAACAAAAGAACATAAATGGTACTGTGCCTTGTAAGAATTTTATAAATTCATTGGAGTGTGATCATGAATCACAATGTTTATGGGATATTAAGAACTTCCTTATCACCATTCTTTAAAATTTTCAAAAAAATTTATGGTTTACATAATTTTTCATTTTGTTCAAGTTTGCCGGTAAGCCTTTTAACATGGCAGAAGTACTGTTCGAATTTTTAAAAATTCATAATGTATGATCATCATCTGAAAATTTTATGAGAGAATTATAGATACATCGTAACCATGCAAAAAATTTCAACAGTATCTAACTTCATTTGTACCATTTTCCATTCGGATCAAACTTGTCGGTCAGTGTTCTATCAGGACAACGCCACTCTCCGAATTTTTAAAACTTCGTAACATGTGATAATCAGCTGAAATTTTTATGAGAACATTAGTTATGGATCATAACCATGCAAAAAAAATTTCAACAGTTTATAACTTGATTTGTACCATTTTCCATTCCGATCAAACTTGTCGGTTAGTGTTTTATCAGGACAGTATCACTCTCTGAATTTTTAAAAGTTCCTCAGATGCGATAATCAGCTGAAATTTTTGTGAGAACATTAGAATTGTGTCAGGAACCTTCAAAACAAATTTTAAAATTTTTCGATAAAGTTTAGACCACTTTTCAGCCAGTGCAAAAAACCCGAAATTTCAGGTTTTTTCGCCGAATTTCGGTTTTTTTCCGGATTGGACCAGATTTGAATTTTCAAATTCAAATTTCATCCAAAATAATTCCAAAATTTTGTTATCCGTCCCGAGATGAAATTCATTCTGAAACCGAAATTTGAAACCTTGGCTGCAGTTACTAAGGAATTGTCAAAAAGAGGTGTAATATCAGTTGTACAGGAGACGCCACTTGAAAAACTAAAGACGCAGCCTCCTGATCTTGGCTGTTGTCATCAAGAAAGCAGTAAGTGGCAATCGCCAACAGCATGTTTCTTATGTGACGGAGAAGGTCATTGGTCTAGAGAATGCCCTCTGAAGTAACTAGCCCTGAATTACCAGAAGGACAATAATGAGCATACAGTTATACCCAACAATACACAATAACGATCACGTTTGTGCTACTACTGTCATGATGTAACACCCTAAAATTTGCTCTAATTTAAAATTTGGAGTATTTTTGGTTTTTGAGAATTTGTGAGAAAATAATAGAATTTAATTTTGATTTACTCATTTCTGACCTTTCTTGAATTCAATTAAATTCATGCAAAATTTTATGCAAAGTTTTGTTGAAAATATTTTATTTGAGTTCCAAGTGTCTCAAGTATTTCCCAGAATTTTTCTGATATTTTTACTATTTTCTTTTGCCAAAACTATTTTCTCAAATTATTTTTATTCAAAAAGGATTTAAAATCCGCAGAACAGTGCTTGGGCCGAAACCTTCGGTCCGGCCCAGCCCGTGTCGTCGGCCCGCGCAGCCCGCCCTCCAAAACCCTAGCCGCCGCTGCTTTTCGCCCGTTGGATCAACATCGTGCGGTCAAGAAACCACCACGTCACTTCGCCGCCTCGCCCGTTGGATCGCTGAACGCGGACGCTCGGGATTTTGCCACGTCGCTTCTTCCTCACGAGATCGTCGGAGCAACGGCCGCCTGCATGTCTGTCCGTTTCGCCGAGGATTGCGCGCACGTCGAGGCGCTATTTAGTGCGCCGCTGCCACCCCCGTGTTGCGCACACCTAGACGCGTCTGTCGCCCTAGCGCACGCCTCCCGAGATGCCTCCGTTCGCTCGCAAAAGCTCGCCGTAGTTGTTCCCTTTGCGCCGCCGCTGATCTTCGCCATTTCCTTCGCCGTCGGTCCATCTCCGCCGTCGCCAAGGCCACCGGAGTAACGCCCGCCATGAGACGCGTTGAACACGCCAGATCTTCACGCCGGAGAAGCCCCGTAGCGCTGCGTCGCACGTCGTCTTCTTCCTCTCCGATGAGATCTACGCCGCCGCGACATCACCGCCAGCCGAGCTTCGTCCACCGTCCGATCGCCGCCGAACGCACCAGATTCGTCCACGTCGCCACCCAACAGTAATCCTCATCTTAACTCTTCAGCTGTTGGATTTAATCAACGGTTTAGATTGCTTCGCTTAGATTCACGTCAGTTTTATTTCAGCCATCAGATCTAGATCGTAGGGTGTTTACCTTGCCGCGTCACGTAAGTGTCATAGTCATCGGATGCGTGCCGGTCGCCTTGGATCGCGCCGCGTGTCGCGCCGCAGTAAGCCAGAGCCGATAGCCTTGGCTCATCTCGGCCGTTTGTTTTGAATCATGCGGCTGAGATTACGCCGAACCCTCGCTGAATTAGGATCAGGCACGTGCGCACGTTGACTGGGGACCGGACCAAATCCTGACCGCCGATTTTGAACGAGCCGTCGCGATGTCGACGCGTGTCGTTGCGTAAAACCGAGGCGTCGCAGTGGCGGCGCGGTGATGGCCGTTGGATCCGAGGGCACCGTTCGATGCGTGACGCGTGGCCGTGTGGGAATCAAGGCGTCACCAAGCCGCGCAGGCATAAGATCTGACCTTTGGTTTTAGCGAACGGTCTGGATTTTGCCGCGTGTCGCGTCGGGATTGGCTGCTCATCGTCGCTGACGTCACGGCTTGCGTCAGCTGGTGCACGGGCACAGTGCTGCCAGTCCACGGCGGACCAAAGCCAGTCGTGGACCCAGTCCATAGACCTGAGCGACGTGGCAGCCTCTGGGCATGCCACGTGTCGTGCTGACGTCATCACAGACGTCATAAATATTTTTATATATAAAAATATTTCGGCCGAAATTCTTTTCTGTGCGGACGTCATCATGATGCGATGCTGACATCATAAATGCGATTTTTCAGTATAGAAATAATTCAGAAAAATCGGATTTTGTAATTTCTGTATTTTCAGATTTTATTCAAACTTCAAATGACTATAACTTTTGTATTTTAACTCGGATTTGGGTGATTCAAATTTCTAAAAATTCATAAAATTGTTATCTCTTTAATGGTGAATTTTAATTGAATTTTAGAGGCCATTTAGTCTTTAGTATTAGCTATTTATTTCATATTTTGTTTGTACGCGTAGATGCAGATTTGCCGGAAGGTTTCGAGGAAGAGTTCGTCGCTCAAGATCAAACTTCGGAACATGACCAGCAACTCTTTGAAGGCAAGTGATGCTTTGATCATTTTGATCCCAGAATTTAAAATGTAATTTATGCTTTGAAATTATGCATGCTTATTTATTAAAAATGAATTTAAATTAATTTGGGATAATGTAGTTAATCAACCCATTTTGTTATGCCACCTTGAATTATTAATTGTATGCCCTAAATCATTGTCACCCTAAGTTTGATTGTATTAATTGGATGTTAATATTGTGCCAACACGGGAGGCTAGACCGTGAGTAGATGCTTAGCCTTGCAACGAATCATGAGTGGTCTTTCAGGAAAATGCTACAATACTGATTAAAGAAATATTGATTGTATTTTGAAACTGGTGTGATGATGCCACATGATGAGATTGAGGTACAGAGACCTGTGTGGTTCCGTACTGATGTTGAGTTATTGCTGGCATGTGTTGCACAATAATCAACTGAGTGGGAAATAATTTAGACTGGGGCAAGAGGCAAGAGGCTGTGTGCCAGGCGGGCCTGTGTGGCGGTGGGTTATGAGTGTTGTGAGTCTGTGTGCAACAATGGGCTGTGTGCCACTGTTGAGTACTGGAAGTCTTGCCTTGGTCAGTTAAGGACTTCACCTTGCAAGCCTTTGATCCGAGTCACCAGACAACCACAGTGTCCGTATGGGATGGACCTAGTTGATTAGGGTTCGATATCTTTCTTCCGATACCTCGGGGTGGCGAGTGCGGGCGTGTATCGATGACGGGAGCGTACCTGTGCTACGGCTTGGTGCCCATCCAACGGTGATTGACCTGTCCTATACTTCGGCTCTGTGTGAGGGAAGTGATAGTGAGGGTAATACCGGAGAGGTTCTTTGGTTAAGGTAGAGGTTCCTGAAAAGCTTTGTTGCGGACAATCACCGTGTGGTGAGCGGCTGTATCTTGTGGGTAAAGTGTACAACCTCTACAGAGTGTCAAAACTATTCGAATAGCCGTGCTCGCGGTAATGAGCATTGCTCGGGGATTACAGTCAAGTGTTAGATCTTCAAAAACAAAATGGGGAAAGGGTGGCTGTGTGCTAGTGTTAAAACGAACTGTTAAGGCTGTGTGCCGAGAATTTTCGAAGAAAAACAATTTGAAGAAATTAGTACTATTTATAACTGTTCACTGCTTTAATCTAAATAAAATACTGGTTTAAAAATGCTATTTGATGCAAAAGAATTGGACTAAGCCAATCCTTTGGAATAAGCTTTGCATATAGTAATAGCACTGCATTTTGTGCATTACTTATTGAGTGCCTTGTGTACTCACCCCTCCTTGCTTATTAACCCCAACATCAGTGGAGGAGTCGACACCAGCGTGGGAGGAGGAGTACGTTGAGGATCCGGGCAATTAGGGGACAAGTCCAGTCGGTTGCCTGTGGCAAGATGAAGGCTTCCACGACATTTATTTTTATTCCGCTGCTATTTCATTTACTCTGAATAATGTAAGCCCTGCGTGGCTGATTTTATGTAAGGACACCATAAGGTCGTACAACTCAGTTTATTTAAGTGTTTGCACTATTTATTGTTATAACGCTGTGAATGTCTGTGATGTGCAACCTCAGTAAGGCTGTGTGTCTTTGGCGTGATCTCGGATCGGCACAGTAATACACAGAGGGTCCAAATTTGCAGATTCGGGGCCCGCCAGAGGTGGTATCAGAGCAGGCTGACTGTAGGTCTTGACCATAAACTAGATTAGTTGTACCTAGGAGGATAAAACTATTTTCTAAGTCTTAATCAACTTGAGCAAGAATATCAATGAAATCTCGACTTATCTTTTCTTCCTTGCTTCATACCTATGCTGAATTCTTATTATTATTTTCTGTTTAATTTAAATGAGGTCTGTTTTGGCAGATGAGGATGATTCACACCTATGGAGAGCGCACTGGAGGATACGCCGGTGAGTTATGGCGTATGATGCAGCTACTCGGAGGATTTGATAGACCGCTTTATCGGGGGACCACGGTGGTACGGGCAGGACTTGATATCGCCTGGGATGTCAAGATTACAGTATATGCCCGGGAGAGGACAAGGGCGAGCCGTCCTATTTACATCACGATCAGGAGGTCTTCTTTTGAGGCCAGAATCCAAGAGATGGCGCGTCTGGCGATGCGGCAGATTGCCCGCACCTACTCCGCAGAGTTGGAGGGCACTGTCTTTCGTCACCATCCGCGCCGAGACAATCGTTCTGACAGGATGGAGCTTTTGGAGAAAGACGCCACGATCATTCACCTGGCGAGGTATGTCATCGCCCAGGAGGACGCCTTGGACGAGACAGTCTAGGAGCTGCAGAGGACCCGCGACGAGGTCACGGAGGTGAGGATCCAACTGCGGGAGGGCTTAGCACACTCCATGCAGAAGATCCAGGAGTTGGAGATGGCTCTGTATGGACCCGAGCCTGAGCCAGTCCTGGAGCTGCACGATCCAGATCCGGAGGAACCAGAGCAGGAGGCACCAGTGCAGGAGCCGCCGGCACAGGAGCAGGCAGCCCATGGACCAGCAGAGTCGATGGGGTCATTTGCACCAGCTACAGTAGGTCATCAGGACCAGTTCGCCACGATGCCAAAGCACCCACCGGTGCATGCTTAGGGGGAGCCGCAGCCGGGTTGGCTCGATGAGTGATCGAGTCTAGTCGAGGGTAGTGTCGAGACTCGAGTGTTTGAGTCGCGTCTTTTGCTTCAGAGTCACCATTAGGTGTGAGTCGTTGTGGAGTCCTATGTTGCTTACTTTTTTTTGGTTGTGAGTGTCTCCTATGTGTTGCATTGCCCTTAGGCACTTGTGAGCAACCATACTACCTTTTATATTATATCAATAAAGTTGATAAATAATTTAAATTACACCTGTTTCCCCCACATAAGTTCTTTTACTTGTCTATGCTTTCTTCTTTTCTTAACCTTGGAAGTTTGCAACAGATGGTGAGGACTCGCGGAAACATTGGAGCCAGCGAAAGTGGAGTGAATCAGGCTGACAATCAGAATGAGGAGCCAATCCCTCAACCGCCACAAGTCGATATGCAGAATCTGGGAGCCTTTCTGGCTGCCCAAACTCAAGTTATGAACATGATGGTACAGACCATGCAACAAATATCCAATCAGGCTGCTGCGAATGTTCAACCTGGGGGTAACCATGGACCACACCCCTACTCAAGGTTATCAGAGTTTATGCGAACTCGTCCACCCACCTTCTCTGGCAACGCCAATCCAATGGAAGCGAACGATTTGCTAAGGACAATTGAAAGGAAGCTGCACATTACCCAGTGTGTGGGACATGAGAGGGTGCTCTATGCCTCTCATCAACTTGAAGGAACTGCCGCAGAGTGGTGGGAATACTTCTGCGCAGCTCATGAAGACCCACAGAGTATTACGTGGGAGGAGTTCACCTCTGCTTTCCGCCAATACCATGTACCCGAGGGTATCATGGATCTTAAGAAAGAGGAATTTTGAGCCTCAAGTGGTGGCCAATCGGGCCGATTACGAATAAGTTTACCCAGGTTGGCACGCTACGCACCAGAAGACGTAGCTACAGATAAGGCCAGACAATCCCGCTTTATGAAGGGATTAAACGCGGGATTGCAGGTGGGCCTGATCACCCACACATTCCCTGACTTTCAAGAGCTAGTTAACAAGGCTCTTATTTTGGAGGACAAGCGCCGAGAGTTGGATGACAATAGAAAGCGCAGAATGGCGCAACAAGGAGGTCGTCAGGGTCAGCAGAGGCAGAGGACGACACCCCAACAGTTCATCCGGTACCAGCCAGAGGCAAGGATGTGGCACCACCGCCGCAAATCGCCCGATGGGTCGAATGCCTGCACTCGGCCAACCGTGGTATGATCGAGGAACTCGCAGCAGCAGAAGACGTTGTTATCATCGCAACGAGTTGGGGCACTTCGCCAACAATCGCTCAAGAAAGGAGGTGCCACCCCAGTCCGTTTTAACCTGGGGAACACACCCGCAAGGACTCCCGCGCCAATTGTGAACTGCGGGGCATCAACATCAGCAACTCCATCTCAAGCAACCGCACGAGGCCGAGCTAATCACATCACTGTGGATGAGGTGCAGAATGCAACGGACGTTGTACTGGGTGAGTTCCTAGTAAACTCAGTAGCAGCTACTGTTTTATTCGATTTGGGAGCTTCACATTCGTTTATTTCCCGAGATTTTGCTGTTCAAAATGATATGGATATAGTAAATCTTAAATGTGTGCTTATAGTCCAATCCCCTGGATCAGAACTACGATCTAAAGTAGGATGTTCTGGGGTAAGACTAATAATTAATGGAGTGGAGTTCCTAGCAAACTTAATCGTCCTTAATACCCAAACCCTGGATGTTATCCTGGGAATGGAGTGGTTAACCAAACACAAGGCCGTGCTGGACTGCGAAAAAAGAGTTATATCAATTGAGAGCCCAGAAGGGAGAAGGGTTGGGTTTGAAGCAAAAGTAGTACGAGATGGACAATTAATGGTCAACAGCATGAAGACTGTCAGCTTGGAGGAAGTTTCCATAGTTAATGAATATCCGGATGTTTTCTCGAAAGATTTACCTGGAATGCCGCCAGATAGAGATATCGAGTTCGTGATAGAGCTTGTTCCAGGGACAGCTCCAATAGCTAAGAGACCTTACAGGATGTCCACAGAGGAATTGGTGGAAATGAAGAAGCAAATTGAAGAGCTGCTGAAAAAAGGATTCATAAGATCTAGTTTATCGCCATGGGGAGCACCTGTCTTGTTCGTCAAGAAGAAGGACGGGAGTTTTAGGATGTGTATAGACTATCGTGCACTTAATGATGTGACGATAAAGAATAAGTATCCGCTACCCAGGATCGACGATCTTTTTGATCAGTTGAGAGGAGCAGGAGTCTTCTCCAAAATTGATCTCCGATCAGGATACCATCAATTGAAGATCCGATCAGGAGATATTCCGAAGACTGCATTTTCGTCAAGATATGGACATTATGAGTTTACAGTGATGTCTTTTGGTTTGACAAATGCACCAGCATATTTCATGATCTTAATGAATAAGGTTTTCATGGAATACTTGGATAAGTTCGTCGTCGTGTTTATTGATGATATTCTTGTCTATTCCAAGACAAGAGAAGAGCACGCCGAACATTTAAGGTTGGTTCTTGAAAAGTTGAGAGAACAACAATTGTTTACAAAATTTAGTAAATGTGACTTCTGGAAGAATAAGGTTGAATTTCTTGGACACATAATGGCAGCAGAAGGAGTTGCAGTAGATCCAAAGAAAGTGGAGACGGTTTTGCATTGGGAGCAGCCAAAGACGATAACCCAAATCCGTAGTTTTCTTGGAATGGCGGGATATTACCGTCGTTTCATCGAAGGGTTCTCCACGACTGCGAGACCTCTTACGCAATTGTTGAAAAAGGAAAATAAATTCTTATGGACACCTGAGTGTGAGAAGAGTTTTCAGGAGTTGAAGAAAAGATTAACATCGGCACCTGTATTAGTTTTACGTGACGTTCATCAAGGCTTCGACATCTATTGTGATGCATCGCGTCAGGGATTGGGATGCGTGTTGATGCAAAACAAGAAGGTAATTGCCTATGCATCGAGGCAATTGAGGCCACATGAGGAGAACTATCCGACTCATGATTTGGAATTGGCTGCTGTAGTGCATGCCCTAAAAATATGGCATCACCATCTCATCGGAAATAGATATGAAGTGTATACCGATCATAAAAGTCTTAAGTATATCTTCATGCAAGCTGACCTAAATATGAGGCAAAGAAGATGGCTTGAGTTAATCAAAGATTATAATGTTGGAATTCACTACCATCCTGGTAAAGCCAACGTAGTGGCAGACGCCTTGAGCAGAAAGAACTACAGTGTAAGCATGCTGTTGGAAACAAGTCAGGCAGAATTGTGTAAGGATTTCCAAAAATTAGAACTGGAAATGGTACCAGAAGGATTTTTAGCAACCTTGGAAGTAAAACCTACCCTGGAAGATCAGATCAGGGAAGGGCAGAAAGATGACAACAAAATCAAGAGAATTAAGGACAAGATGGATGCAGGCAAGGCAAAGGATTTCAAACTGGATGAGAAGGGTACTATGTGGTTTAAAGGGCGCATTTGTGTGCCGAATAAAAAGGAATTGAAGCAGATAATTTTGGAGGAGGCCCATGACTCCAAGTACTCAATTCATCCAGGAAGTGCGCAAATGTATCAAGATTTAAAGGAAAGATTTTGGTGGCCAAGCATGAAACGGGAAGTCGCCAAATATGTTGCATTATGTGACATATGCCAAATAGTCAAAGCTATTACAACCCCTAAAGATACCTGAATGGAAATGGGAAGAGATTGGTATGGATTTCATAACCGGGTTACCCAGGACTCAAGGGGGATATGATTCCATATGGGTCATAGTAGATCGTTTAACTAAAGTGGCACATTTCATACCGGTAAAGACCACTTATTCCAGATACCGGTTAGCGAAATTTTATATGGCACGAATTGTCTGTTTGCACGGAGTACCGAAAAAGATAGTGTCGGACAGAGGTACCCAATTTACCTCCAGATTTTGGGGTAGGCTACATGAGGCAATGGGGACTCGTTTGAACTTCAGTACAGCCTACCATCCGCAGACAGATGGTCAAACTGAGAGGGTTAACCAAATATTGGAAGATATGCTGAGAGCTTGTGCCTTAGCATATTCCACTTCCTGGGATAAGTGTTTGCCCTATGCTGAGTTCAGTTAAAATAACAGTTACCAAGCGAGTTTACAGATGTCTCCAATTGAAGCTCTGTATGGCCGATCCTGTCGAACACCATTGAAGTGGAATGAGACAGGTGAACGGCATGTTTTTGGACCGGACATTCTTCAAAAAGCGGAAGAGCAGATCACCATGATCAGAGAAAGACTGAAGATTGCCCAATGAAGGCAGAAAAGCTATGCCGACAATTGTCGCAGGGAATTGAGCTTTGAACCTGAAGATTATGTATATCTCAGAGTTACGCCACTCAAACGAGTCAGAAGGTTTCACGCAAAAGGAAAGCTCGCACCCAGATATGTCGGGCCGTTCAAAATCCTGAGCCGTAGAGGAGAAGTTGCATATCAATTGGACTTGCCACAGTCCTTGGCAGGAGTGCATGACGTATTCCATGTGTCTCAATTGAAGAAGTGTCTCCGAGTACCGGAGGAGCAAACACCTTTGGAGGCAATTGAGCTGCAAGAAGATCTGACTTACAAAGAGCATCCGGTGAAGATTCTGGACATAATGGACAGAGAGACAAGGAACAAGTCAACACGGTTCTGCAGAGTTCAGTGAAGCAACCATTCGGAAAGTGAAGCAACGTGGGAACGCGAAGAAGACCTAAAGAAGGAGTTTCCTGACCTGTTTCTTTAGCCAGCCCTGAATCTCGGGGACGAGATTCTGTTAAGAAGGGGAGGTTTGTAACACCCTAAAATTTGCTCTAATTTAAAATTTGGAGTATTTTTGGTTTTTGAGAATTTATGAGAAATTAATAGAATTTATTTTTTATTTACTCATTTCTGACCTTTCTTGAATTCAATTAAATTCATGCAAAATTTTATGCAAAGTTTTATTGAAAATATTTTATTTGAGTTCCAACTGTCTCAAGTATTTTCCAGAATTTTTCTGGAATTTTTCTGATATTTTTACTATTTTCTTTGGCCAAAACTATTTTCTCGAATTATTTTTAATCAAAAAGGATTTAAAATCCAGAATGTTGCTTGGGCGAAACCTTCGGTCCGCCCAAGATCGTGTTCTCGCCAACCGTGTCGTCGGCCCGCAGCCGCCTCGCCAAAACCCTAGCCGCCGCCCGCCGTTGGATCGATCGTGTGGTCAAGAAACCACCAGGTCACTTCGCCGCCTCGCCCGTTGGATAGCTGCACATGGACGATCGAGATTTCGCCACGTCGCTTCTTCCTTGCGAGATCGTCGGAGCAACGGCCGCCTGCATGTCCGCCCGTTTCGCCGAGGATTGCGCACAAGTCGAGGCGCTATTTAGTGCGCCGCTGCCACCCCCGTGTTGCGCACACCTAGAAGCGTCTGTAGCCCTAGCGCACGCCTCCGAGATGCCTCCGTTCGCCCACAAAAGCTCACCGTAGTTGTTCCCTTTGCACCGCCGCTGTTCTTCGCCGTTTCCTTCGCCGTCGATCCATCTCCGCCATCGCCAAGGCCACCGGAGTAACGTCCGCCCTGAGACGCGTTGAACACGCCAGATCTTCATGCCGGAGAATCCCCGTAGCGCCGCGTCGCACGTCATCTTCTTCCTCTCCAGTGAGATCTACGCCGCCGCGACATCACCGCCAGCTGAGCTTCGTCCACCGTCCGATCGCCGCTGAACGCACCAGATTCGTCCACGTCGCCACTCAACAGTAATCCTCATCTTCACTCTTCAGCCGTTGGATTTAATCAACGGTTTAGATTGCTTCGCTTAGATTCACGTCAGTTTTATTTTAGCTGTCAGATCTAGATCGTAGGGTGTTTACCTTGCCGCGTCACGTAAGTGTCGTAGCCGTCGGATGCGCGCCGATCGCCTTGGATCGCGCCACGTGTCGCACCGCAGTAAGCTAGAGCCGATAGCCTTGGGTCATCTCGGTCGTTCGTTTTGAATCGTGCGGCTGAGATTACGCCGAACCCTCGTCGAATCAGGATCAGGCACGTGCGCACGTTGACTGGGGACCGGACCAAATCCTGACCGCCGATTTTGAACGAGCCGTCGCGATGTCGACGCGTGTCGTTGCGTAAAACCGAGGCGTCCCAGTGGCGGCGCGGTGATGGCCGTTGGATCCGAGGGCACCGTTCGATGCATGACGCTTGGCCGTGCGGGAATCGAGGCGTCACCGAGCCGCGCAGGCATAAGATCTGACCGTTGGTTTTAGCGAACGGTCTGGATTTTGCCGCGTGGCGCGATCGTGATTGGTCGCGCGATCGTCGCCGACGCCACGGCTTGCGCCGGTGGTGCACGGCACGCAGTGCCGCCATCCACGGTGGACCAAAGCCGGTCGTGGACCCAGTCCATAGACCTGAGCGACGTGGCAGCCTCTGGGCATGCCACGTGTCGTGCTGACGTCATCACAGACTTCATAAATATTTTAATTTATAAAAATATTTCGGTCGAAATTCTTTTCTGTGCGGACATCATCATGATGCGATGCTGACATCATAAATGCAATTTTTTAGAATAGAAATAATTCAAAAAAATCGGATTTTCTAATTTCTGTATTTTCAGATTTTATTCAAACTTCAAATGACTATAACTTTTGCATTTAACTCGGATATGGGTGATTCAAATTTCTAAAAATTCATAAAATTGTGATCTCTTTAATGGTGAATTTTAATTGAATTTTTGAGGTCATTTAGTATTCAGTATTAGCTATTTATTGCATATTTTGTTTGTACACGTAGACGCAAATTTGCCGGAAGGTTTCGAGGAAGAGTTCTTCGCTCAAGATCAAACTTCACGACCAGCACTCTTTGAAGGCAAGTGATGCTTTGATCAGTTTGATCCCAGATTTTAAAATGTAATTTGTGCTTTGAAATTATGCATGCTTATTTATTAAAAATGATTTTAAATTAATTTGGGATAATGTAGTTAATCAACCCATTTTGTTATGCCACCTTGAAATTATTAATTGTATGCCCTAAATCATTGTCACCCTAAGTTTGATTGTATTAATTGGATGTTAATATTGTGCCAACACGGGAGACTAGACCGTGAGTAGATGCTTAGCCTTGCAACGAATCATGAGTGGTCTTTCAGGAAAATGCTACAATACTGATTAAAGAAATTTTGAATGTATTTTGAAAGTGGTGTGATGATGCTACATGATGAGATTGAGGTACAGAGACCTGTGTGGTTTCGTACTGATGTTGAGTTATTGCTGGCATTTGTTGCACAATAATCAATTGAGTGGGAAATGATTTAGATTGGGGGTAAGTGGCAAGAGGCTGTGTGCCAGGTGCGCCTGTGTGGCGGTGGGTTATGAGTGTTGTGAGTCTGTGTACCACTGTTGAGTGCTGGAAGTCTTGCCTTGGTCAGTTAAGGACTTCACCTTGCAAGCCTTTGATCTGAGTCACCCGTACAACCACATGTCTGGTATGGGACAGACCGAGTTGATTAGGGTTCTGATATCTTTCCTCTGATACCTCGGGGTGGCAGTGCATGGGGGTGTATCTGTATGGGGGAGCGTACCTGTGCTAGGGCTTGGTGCCCATCCAACGGTGATTGACCTATCCTATACTTCGGCTCTGTGTGAGGGAAGTGATAGTGAGGGTAATACCGGAGAGGTTCTTTGGTTAAGGTAGAGGTTCCTGAAAAGCTTTGTTGCGGACAATCACCTGTGTGGTGAGCGGCTGTATCTTGTGGGTAAAGTGTACAACCTCTGCAAAGTGTCAAAACTATTCGAATAGCCGTGCTTGCGGTAATGAGCATTGCTCGGGGATTACAGTCAAGGGTTAGATCTTCAAAAACAAAATGGGGAAGGGTGGCTGTGTGCTAGTGCTAAAATGAACTGTTAAGGCTATGTGCCGAGAATTTTCGAAGAAAAACCATTTGAAGAAATTAGTACTATTTATAACTGTTCACTGCTTTAATCTAACTAAAATACTGGTTTAAAAATGCTGTTTGATGCAAAAGAACCAACTAAGCCAATCCTTTGGAATAAGCTTTGCATATAGTAATAGCACTGCTTTTTGTGCATTACTTGTTGAGTGCCTTGTGTACTCACCCCTCCTTGCTTATTAACCCCAACATCAGTGGAGGAGTCGACACCAGCATGGGAGGAGGAGTACGTTGAGGATCCGGGCAATTAGGGGACAAGCCCAGTCGGTTGCCTGTGGCAAGATGAAGGCTTCCACGACAATTATTTTTATTCCGTTGCTATTTCATTTACTCTGAATAATGTAAGACCTGCATGGCTGATTTTATGTAAGGAGACCATAAGGTCATACAACTCAGTTTATTTAAGTGTTTGCACTATTATTGTTATAATTTGTGAATGTGCGTGATGTGCAACCTGTAAGGCGTGTGTCTTTGGCGTGATCTGGATAGCGCAGAATACACAGAGGGTCCGGATTTGCAGATTTGGGGCCCGACACATGAGGGAGGCCATTTTGTTGAGAAATACCCGCAGAAGAATCTAGTGTCCCCTACAGATGCAGTCCTTCCAGAAGATACCCTGGTCAAGTTCATAGCGCCAAAGGTAAGCAGTAAAATTTCAAGAGAAGTTTTCCTAGAGAATCGGTTGAAGAAAAGACGTCTGAGCGAAGACACTGCCCCAGTCAGCGAGTGCCCAAGGAAGAAAATTGACAATAAACTCTGTTATACCTGCGGCAAGCCCGAAAATTTTGCCAACAATTGCCCTCAGAAGGAAGCAATCACGCCGGTTCAAGTTGTTCTCAACTCTGCCCCAGTCAAAACCTCAATGCCAATGCCAATCGAGGAAGTTCAGATCAATGATTTTACCCTGAGCGAGTGTCATAACTCATTTGTATAGTGAGGAGATTAGTAATGAATTCAATGTAAAGATTTCCTTGCAAAAGAAATAAAGTAGAGATGAATGTTATATGGTATGAGAAGTTTGAAATAAAAGCATTAATAGTAAATGAAGGATCAGATATTTCCCTGGATATTTGTCTATATTGGTGGTTCACTTGAAAGTGATGCGTGTGCTATAATTGTCAATTCAGTACCATTTAGCATGAAGCTTGTCTGCTAGAAGATTTGTCATTATTAGAAGGTAATCAAATATGCTCGATCTAACCCAGGAATTTTGAGAGTTCAATTGCTTAATAATGCAGTATGGCTCCAAGCGAATCGTATTGTGTTGGATACTCAGATCGTAGGCATTATTCTTGGAATGGAATGGTTGTTTAAGTATAAAGCTGCTTTGGATTGTAGCCGAAGAGTTGTGTCAGTTAGAGCCTGATGACGAGGATGGAATTTCAAGTGACTGCAGTTCACGATGGACAGTTAATGGTTAGCATGGTGAAAATTGATAGCATAGAGGATGCGCCAGCCGTCAGAGAATATATTGATGCATTTCCCGAGGATCTACCTGGTATGCCGTCATATCGGGAAATCAAGGTTGTGATTAAATTAGTGATTGGTGCAGCACCAATTGTAAAGAGATTGTATCGGATGCCTATGGATAAGTTAGTAGAGATGAAGAAGTGGATCGAGGAGTTGCTCGAGAAAGGTTATATAAGGACCAATTGTCACCATGGGGAGTGTATGTTCTGATCGTCAGCAAGAAAGACGGAAGCTTGAGAAAGTGTATCAGTATCATCTCCTGAATGTAGAATTGATAAAGAATAAGTATTCATTGCCCAGGATTGATAATTTGTTTTAATCAGCCGAGAGGAGCAGGAGTTTTCTCCAAGGTAAGATTTCAACCAGGGTATCATCAGTTAAAGATTCGTGTGGAGGGTGTTACCAAGATTGTGTTCTCTACGCTATATGGATATTGTGAGTTATCGGTCATAACCGTTGGATTTGCAAGACTCCGGCATATTTCATGAACATGATGAATAAGATCTTCATGGACTATTTAGACAAGTTTGATGTTTTCTTTATAGATGATATTCTCGCATACTCTAAGTCTGAAGAGGAGCATGCAGAACATTTGAGAATGGGTTTGGAAAGGCTGCAAGAGAAACAAATGTATGCTAAGTTTAGCAAGTGTGACTTTTGGAAGAAGGAAGTGAAATTTCTTGGCCATGTGATGACTGCTAAAGAGGTTGCTCTTGATCCAAGCAAAGTTGAAGCTGTGTTGCATTGGGAGCAACCAAAGTCAGTTACTCAGATTCGTAGTTTCCTGGGAATGGCGGGATATTACCATCGGTTTATAGAAGGATTTTCGACGATTGCTAGACCCCTTACGCAATTGTTGAAAAAGGAAAAGAAATTTCTTTGGACACCGGATTGTGAAAAGAGTTTTCAGGAGTTGAAGAAACGGTTGACGTCAGCACCGGTACTAGTTTTACCTGATTTTCATCAAAGTTTTGATATCTATTGTGATGCATTGCGTCAAGGACTGGGATGCGTATTAATGCAGAATGGAAAAGTTGTTGCATATGCGTCAAGGCAATTAAGGACACATGAAGAGAATTATCCAACGCATGATTTGGAATTAGCTGCTATAGTGCATGCTTTGAAGTTGTGGCGTCATTATCTCATTGGAAACAGATGTGAGATACACACGGATCACAAGATTTTAAAATATATATTCACCCAGTCGGATCTTAATATGAGGCAAAGGAGATGGTTGGAGTTGATAAAAGATTATAATATGAGGATTCATTATCACCCTGGAAAAGCTAATGTGGTAGCTGATGCTTTGAGTCGTAAGAGCCACATTGCCAATATGCTAGTTCATGAGGATCAGTCAGAATTATGCAAGGAGCTACAAAAGTTGAAAATGGAAGCTGTTCCGAAAGGATTTCTAGCCGCTTTGGAGGTGAAGCCAACTCTGGAGGATCAAATCAGAGAAGGTCAGAAAGTTGATGAAAAGATCAATAGAATCAAGTCCAAGAAAGAGGGAGGCTTAGCCAAAGATTTCACTTTGAATGATCAAGGTATTATGTGGTTTAAAGGTCGAATTTGTGTACCGAATGAGAAGGAGCTTAAGTAGTTGATTCTAGAAGAAGAGCATGATTCAAAGTATTCGATTTATCCAGGAAGTGCTAAAATGTATCAAGATCTTAAGGAGAGATTTTGGTGGCCAAATATGAAACGTGAAGTTGCTGAGCACGTTGCTTTATGCGATGTGTGCCAAAGAGTAAAAGCTATGCATCAAAAACCTGCTGGTTTGTTGCAGCCATTAAGGATTCCTGAATGGAAGTGGGAGGAAATCGGTATGGATTTTGTTACTGGTTTGCCTAGGACCCATAGAGGTTATGATTCCATATGGGTCATTGTTGATCGTTTGACCAAAGTTGCTCACTTTATTCCAGTGAAGACTACTTATTCAGGAGATCACTTGGCAGAGCTATATATGTCAAGGATTGGGTGTTTGCGTGGAGTGCCAGAAAGATATTAGACAGAGGTACCCAATTTACCTCGAGATTTTGGAATAAATTGCGTGAAGCTATGGGAACTCATTTGAACTTGATCTGACGTATCATCTGCGGATAGATGGTCAGATAGAGAGAGTGAATCAGATTCTGAGGATATGTTGAGGGCTTGTGCTACATCGTGGGACAAATGTTGTCGTATGCAGAAATCAGCTATAACGACAGTAGCAGGCAAGTTTGCAAATGTCACCATTTGAAGCCTTGTATGGTCGTGCCTGTCATACCCCATTGAAATGGAATGAGACTGGATAGCGTTTGGTATTTGGGCCTGATATTCTTAAAGAAGCTGAAGATCAAATTGCTATGATCAGAGAAAGGTTGAAGATAGCACAGTCAAGGCAAAAGAGTTACACAGATAATCAACGTCGAGGGTGGAGTTCTGAACCTAATGATTATGTGTATCTTAGGGTCATCTCTCTCAAAGGAGTTATGATATTCCAAGCAAAAGGAAAGCTTGCCTTTAAATATGTTAGACTGTTCAGAATCTTGGTATGAAGAGGAGAGGTCGCCTACAAGCTTGAGTTGCCCCAGTTTATTGCTGGAATCCATGATGTGTTTCAAGTGTTGCAAGTGAAGAAGTGCCCACGAGTGCCGGAGGAACAGATGCCATTGGAAGTCATTGTTTTGCAAGAGGGTCTTACCTGCAAGGAGCAGCCGATCAAAATTTTGGATGTAATGAAGCGCAAGACCAAGAGCAAGTCTGTTCGCTTTGCAAAGTTCAGTGGAGCCATCATTCAGAAAATGAAGCAACTTGGGAGCGTGAAGAGGATCTGAAGTCAGAACCCCCAACCTATCTCTAGCCATCCTGAATCTCAGGGTCGAGATTCCGTTTAAGGGGGCAGGTTTGTAACGCCCCAAATTTTGCTTTTCTTGATTTTTATTGTGCTTTTCTATTTTATTTAAAATTTTCTTGAATTTTAATTATTTCATGTTGTATTTATTTAATTGAGCCTCTTTTATTATATTTGAGTATTCTGAGAAAATTATGAATGATCTTTATTGCAAACATTTAATTTGAGTTTGGAATGGTTAAACTTGAAAATGAACCATTTGCATTTTTCCTGAATTAATCTCAGCTTAATTTGACTTTTCTAAACAATGAAAAGATTTATTTTGATTAATATATTCCTCAAACAAAAGATTTCCAGTAGCAGTTGGGTTCATTGTGCTTCAAGGAATTTTTTTGTATTTTTGGAGATTTTTCTGAATTTATTTGCTAATTATTCGAATTCCTGAATTATATTAATTCAGAAATGATTTTAATTTTCTAAAATCTCCTCGGGCCGAATCTCCCGCCGGCCCGCTCCTATTCCCGCTGGCCGGCCGCGTCGGCCTGCGCCGCCTCCGCCTCGCCCGCTCGCTCGCCCGTCCGATGCTCGCCGCGTGGACCGCCGAGATGACTCCGCGCCGCGCCGCCTCAAACTCTAGCGCACCCTGTCGTTTGATCTCGATCCGATGTGTTTCGTCGAGCCACGTGGTTGTTCGGTGTGAGCCGTCGGATCTACGCCCCGTGTGCCGTCCGGATGGAGCCACGTCGCCCCGCGCCGCCGCCGCCGCCAGGAAACCCTAGCCACCGCAATCTCCGCGCGCTGCGTCCGCCGCCATCTCGGTTTTCGTGATTGGCGCGCCTCCCCAGGCTATTTAAGTCGCCGCCGCCCCTTGTCCGAGGTTCGCCTCATTGCGCTGCCCTTTTTGCCCTAGCACCCGCATCCCGAGCCGCCGCCGTTCGCCCGTGCGAGCTCGCCGATGCCTCCGCCGTCATTTTTCCCCGTTTGCTCCCCGTCCGTTGCGTCTCCGCCGTCGCCTTTGGTACCCTGTACTCATCGCGTCAAGCCGCTTCGAATGCGCTAGAAGACGTCGCCAGAGATCCTCTGGAGCACCATTGTGCTCGTCATCTTCCTCGACTCCGGTGAAGAACGCCGCTGTGCCATCGCCGCTGCCGGGGAAGCGCCATCGACCGTCAGATCTGCAACCAGCAGTAAGGATCAAGTCGCGTCGCCTTTTCTACAGTAAACAGCTCCGTCAACCTTAGCCGTTAGATCTTAATCGTGTGGTTCCGATCTCGCCGCGTCATCGTCAGTTGCTTCGCCGTCGCCACCGTTGGATCCGCGTCGGTCGGTTCTGATCATGCCGTGTGTCCCCGCTGCTGTCGTTGTGGTTGTCAAATCCGAGCCGTCGGATTCCAACCGAACGGTTGGAATCGCACCGCGCACCGGGCCAGTCCGGTGCTGCCGCGTGTCACGCGGAAATTGAGGTGTCACCGCCGACGGTTTCACTGACATCACCGCCTTTGATCTCCGCCGTCCTATCTGAAATGAACAGTTGAGATCATCGCCGCCGCGTGTGTTATTCGCGTCCATTGGATCTGTGCCACGTGTCATCCATCCAAAGGTGCCACGTGCGTGCTTGCGTAAGTTGGTGCGCGGGCACAGTGCCACCAGTTCACCGTGGACTAGCGCTGGCCGTGGACCGCGTCCATACGCCGGTGACGCGTGTCGCACCGTGGTTGTGCCGCGTGTCAGCACCCGATTGGGTCACGTGTCCGATGACGTCAGCATGACGTCATAATCGGGTTTTTCTTCAGAGAAATATTCGGCCGAATATCATTTCTGTGCTGAGGTCAGCATGAAATCATAAATGCTATTTTCCAGTGTAAAAGTAATTCAGTAAATTCGGATTTTCTATTTTCAGCAATTTCAGTATTTATTCCAATCTTTGAATAGCTATATCTTTTGCATTTAAACTCTGATAGAGGTGATTCCAGTTTCCAAAAATTTGTAAAATCATGCTCTATTTAATGGTGAATTTTATTTAATTTTTAGAGTTGATATTGATCTCTATTTTGGGTATTTATTCGCTTTCTCCTTCATTACGCGTAGACATTGTATTGTGCGACGCATCTGAGGAAAATTCGTCGACTCAAGACCAAAGTCCAGGGGAAGAATAGAAGATTTTCTAAGTCAAGTTGTTCTTTGATCATGTTGAACCCATGTTTACAAAATCGCCATATTGTTTTTACTCTATTGCATATTATTTCATGTATAGAGTTTTTTTCAATTTAAATTGGGATTAGCTATGATACCAAATTGATCAATACCCTACCTTGCAAATTGTATGCCATGATCTAATTGTCACCCGAGGATGTGGAATTATAGTTGGTTAATATTAATAATCAACATGGGATGATTAGACCGTAATAGTTGCTTAGCCATGCCACGTCATCACATGTTCTGGAATCATTGATAACTAATCTTGACTAATGGAATATGGAAGGATGTTATGAACTTGTGTGTCATGTGTGGTCACACGATGAGATTGAGTTGTGGGGGCAAGAGGATGTCCCGCAACGAGGTTAAATTGTTGATGGCACATGGTGCTTGGTAATCAACTGGGGTGATCATGTTTTTAGATTAGGGCAAGTGGCAAAGGTTGAGCATGCCAAGGTGGGCCCGATGGGCAGGGGGTATGTGGAAGTCTTGCCTCAATCATCCTAATGACTTAACCTTGCAAGCCTTTGACCTGAGTCTTACTTGCAACCACACGTCTGTAATGGGACATACCTAGTTGATTAGGGTTATGATATCTTTCCTCCGATACCTCATGGTGACAGTACACGGGAGTGTATCTGTGCGGGGGAGTGTACCTGTGCTACAGCTTGGTGCCCATCCAACGGTGTTGGCCTGTCCTATACTTCGGCTGGCATTGCGTGAGAGGAGTGATAGCGAAGGCAATACTGGAGAGGTTCTTTGGTTAAGGTAGAGGTTCCTGAAAGGCTTTGTCGTGAATTCTCTGCCGGTACACCAAAGGAAGTGTGCTAATAGCCAGACACAAAGAGAATATCACGTCGTATGGGTAAAGTGCATAACCTCTACAGAGTGTATAATCTATTCGAATAGCCGTGCTCGCGGTATTGAGCAATGCTCGGGAATTACAGTCACGGGTTAGACTTTTGTTAAACATAACTTATTGGGATGGCAGGATGCCATGGAAAGTGGAATTTGACTTAGGATTGGAAACTTGGTTTACTTGTCAAATGTTGAATCTATCTATTATTATTATTTGTTTTACTACAATTTCAATCTATTTACTGTATTCTTTTATAAATGCTGCTTTACTGCAAAATAGCCGTGATAACCATACCTTTGTACTAAGCCATGCATATAGAATACTAGACTTGCATTCTGTGCACAACTTGTTGAGTGTTTTATGTACTCACCCCTTGCAACACACAAAATCATCAGTTGAGGAGAAGACTACAACTTCGAAGGAGGAGAAGTTCCACGAGGAGGCGATTATCTAGGAGTTGAACCTTGTCAGTTGCCTGTGATATATTGATGGGATTCGTCGACGCTCTTCATTCCGCTGCTATTTATTTATTTGAGTTGAAGCCACCAAGGCCTCACAAGTGTAAGTTTAACCTTAAGGTCGTTCAATAGTTCTATATTAATAGATGAAGTCTTTATTTATTATTCCGTTGTGTATGATTGTGATATTTCATCTATGTTGAGACAGTGTGCACTAGCGTCATCCTGGACTAGTGTTGAATACACAGAGGGTCCGGATTTGCATATTCGGGCCCCGACATGGACCAACTCCAACATGTCATCCATGGGCCAAGAAGATAGAGTTATCAAATACATCACTTTCTGAAATCCAATTCGGCCTCCGGATACCACCCTGGAGTAAAATGAGCATAACTTTTGCATACGGTATCCGATTGGAGAGTTCTTATACTTGATTGAAAGCCTACAATGAGACCTTTCAAATGGTTCTAACCCTAGCTCTAGATCCATCATGGATCAGTTAGAATAATCGAAACAATATACTATAATATTGTTTTGGGCTGTTTCGGGCCTTATAAGCGTGTGGGGGCCCAAACCCAAGTTGTGTGCGCCCCTTGGATACACACAACCCTAGGACATCCCTCTCATGTCCTTTCCTCCTATAAACTCAGTAGCCACTTCTTTAGACACTTGGGTTTTGTTTGATTAGTTTAGCCAAGTGCAAACTTTGAGTCTTCAAGTTGTGCTGGACAATCACCTTGTCAAGACCTTCAATAGAACCCCACCCTGTTTTGTCTTCATTCATATTAACAATTTCAGATTGTTTTACTATTGTTCTTACTTGTACTTCGGTTGCTTGTAGGAATTGAACCTAGTGTTCAGGTTGATCGTGCCCACGGCAAGATCAATAACCCTTCGGAGTTGGTTTAGCGATTGCTAAGGCACATCATCATCGTACGTTGTAGACGGATCGTCAAAGTCGGTTCCACCAAATCGATAGTTGTAGCTCTCATCGAAAGATCGGGACACAACCTTACATCAGGTGGTATCAGAGCGCTATGTTTCTCAGTGAGAGATTCAGTACCTTAGATTAGTTGTTTGTTTTCTATCCTACATGGAAAATTACTCCACAAAAATTCAACCTTTAGATTCAATCTGGTATTTTAGTGAGTTTTGTTAGGTTTTGATCTATTAGAGTCCTTGTTTTAGTTGCTGATCGTTTTTCATTCGTGTAGCTTTTCTTTCAATCTGTCCAGTACTTTGTTTTGTTCATAACTTTCACATACGAGCTTGGATTCTAGTGTTTTTGCACTTTCCTAAAACCTGGGAACGATCTCTACAAAAACCTAGTTGGGTATGGACTCTAATTCTGGACCCAAATTTGTTTAATCTGGACGTCAAAGTTGGTGAAGCAAGTTGTACTTCCAGTCAAGATTGGTTCGGTATTTTGATCATAATTCTCACATCCGAACTCCGATTGAGAAGTTGTTATACTTCCTGAATCCTTGAAGAGTCCTCTATAAAAACGTTTTTAGGTGTCCTTTGTGATTCAGACTCCTTCAAATCGAATTTGATTCGGATTCGGATTTGGTTAGATCGGCTGAATTTAGTTCAAATTGGTGCACCTCGGTGTTTTGGCTATAACTTCTATATACGAGCCCCAAATTGTGTGTTCGTATACTTGTTTTAAAGTATAGAACGTTGACTTCAATTCATTACATTGTGAGCAAGTTAGATTTGGTCAATTTCATTCTTTAATTGTGGCCGAATTTGGGTTTGTTAATTCAATTTGTGTTCTAGCTTGTTCCTTTGAGTTGGTTGAGTCCAGTAGCATCCACAATCCACAAAATCCAAAAATACCAATACACATACCTTTGGGAACCAATTTATCCTTTGCGAACACTTTGATCCTAATTGAGACTAGCTATTTCATATTGCTTGGGGCTGCTCTATTTGATACATTGCATAATCTTGATTTATCATATTGTACTATCTTGCGACATCAAGTTAGGGATTCCAAAACTTTGCTCATACTATTGTTGGCCGAAAGTCACCAAAAGAAAGAAAAGAGAAAGAAAGAGCCAAAAGGCCAAAAAAAGAAGAAGAAAAAAAAAGAAAATAAAACAGAATAGTGGCCGACATCACTACTTTGAGCGAAACCCTAATTTGTGTTCATTATTTTTCAGATTGTGCAATTGTATTAATTAGTGAGCAATCTTGTGCCCTTTTACCTTTTCTGAAGCAATTAACTAGCATATCTCCATATCTTATGCAACACGAGCTTTGGTGTTGAAATTATTCTTTATTAGCTCATTCCATTGGTTGCATTAAGTTCCATCATCTTTGCGCGTGAGTTGCCTTGAATTTCGCTTATATCTTTGAGATCGGCAACTAGGACTTGTGAATTCTAGTTTGGGTCATTACTTATCATTACAATAACTAGAATTATCAGATTGCATAGAAAATAAGTATAGCCTACCTAGCTCCACAAATTCTACCACGTATGTTTGTTCGGTCCCTTGGCAATCGCTTTATCCAAGCTTCAGAGAACTTTTGAAACCACCAATGGCCGACAACTCCTGCTGCACGGTAAGAACTTGGAAGAGCTTTGGTTAAAGCTTGAGAGTTGAGCGACTTTTCACCACATCATATGTAGTGATAGGAACATTATACTTGTGATTTGTTTCTTGTCTTCACTAACAATGGTAGGTTCATAGCATCGTAGTGCTTGGTCCAACAGCATCCTAGGAGAAGAGGTAGTTCACATCACGAGATACGAAGAACGCACGAGCACAGCTTCATCACCACGGGAGGTACGACGACATAGCACACGTACCACAAGTAAGTTCATCGTACCCATTTTTAGTGGAAAATATGATCCTGAAGGTTATCTTACTTGGGAATTAGCTGTAGAACAATCATTTGATAAACATGGAATTCCTGAGTATGATAAGGTTAGGGTTGTTACTAGTGGATTTACTGATTTTGCTGCTCTTTGGTGGAATGATTATATGCGTAAAAATCAGGACATCCCTAGCACATAGATTAAATTGAAGAAATTATGAGAGCTAGATTTGTTCCTTCATATATTGCTCGCAAATTACAGAATGAATTGCAATATCTAAAACAAGGTAGTAAAACTATGAATGAGTACTACCAAGAATTTCAGAGTAGATATTTGCGTTGTGGGTTAGAAGAGACCGAAAAGACTCGGATGAACAACTTTTATTTTGGGCTAGATTTTGATATTCAGATAATGATATCTTGTAAAGAATTCAATTCTATGTCTTGTTTGCTTAATCTTTCTTGTGAAGCTGAAAGAAAAATACAGAGAAGACAAACAACCACAGCTCAAGTTCCTACTGAGTTAAATGCTACTCGTATTGCATGCACTGCACTAAACCTTAATGAGAGCATATACCCTGAGCATGAGAAAGAAATACCAGAAAATTTGAGTGAAGTAGAGGATAGCACATGTGAGGATGATTCTACTAATGTAATCCAATCTACTTCTGTTACTTCTATTGTTGCTGTTCCATTTAATATGTAGGTTACTTCTAAAGAAGGGGAGCAACAAGCTGAAAAACCAGTGTTATCAAGTGAAAGTTTTGAGGTACCTACTTCTTCTGTGGAGGACGCTAATGGCTATAGTACAAATCTGATTTTACAGCAAGAAAGGGAGCAAATTTGTGAGTATATTCCTGATGTACTTAATTCTAGTGAGTTACCACCTTGTGCCACAATTGTAGAACCATGTGATGAATTGCATGCTTATAATTTGGATCATGTGGTGCTGATTACACATAAGGAAGTGATAGCTAGAATATCCCCTGCCACTGTTTTGTGCTATATCATGTTGAATGAGTCTGTTAGCTTGACTTGTGCTATGGATAAGATTTCTAAAATTTCTTCTCTTAAGTCTATATCTAGCACATATGCCTACTGTTTTAAATTCAATTTATTTGGGGATTATGGCATAGATGGCAAGTTTCTTGTTTGCGGAATATGCATAACTTGTGATAAACTTGCTGAATTGAAGCTTGTTGTTTTGGGCATTCCTAGTTCTATGCAATAGCTTATTTCTTTTGCGGCACCATCAAATTTTCCTGATATGTGTGATACCCGTAGATTGCTACCTCATTGTTTGAATTTTAGTGCATTCACTTGTATTACAAATCAACTTGTCTTAGTTGATGAGTGGAAGGCCATTAAAATTGTGTCACCGTTGTTGGAATGGTTTGATATTGCTTGTTTACATTCTGATCATATGAATGAGCTCTGTTTATTGCCAAAACATGTAGTTTTGCCCATATATGTTATTGAACGAGGCTTACAAAACATGAGTATTCTTTATCCATGGACTGGGATAGATATGTGCATTACTTATATTTGCAAATTAAGTTGCAAACTGAATCTTCTTAATAATTATGTTACACGCTTCACTTATAATCACAAATTGAGTTGCAAAATTGTGAGGAAAGGTGTTTTGCTTAAATCTGATTTACTCATTTGTTGTTATGTAAATAGCATTCTGCGAATCCAAAAGAACAATGAAATATGTGATATATACATATATGCTGCGTACACGTTTTTCTTTTTGTTGCCTATTTATTTTCCAGCTTGTCCAAAACCGAGAATGGTTTTCCTTCAAGGAGGGGTATCCCGTCTTTAGAGATAAAGAAGGGCGCGAGCTTTTTGTAAGTGAGAGCGAACGTTCCTTTTAGAAGAGCAGAATCAAAATATAGTGTTGAACAAGTAGGCGTAACGGTGAGTTCTATGGTGGAGAACTTAATGGAGTAAGTTATTCTGATCCTGCTTCTATAAAAAAATATGCGAGGCGTTCCCAATTAGGGGAATTTTTTAATTAGATCAGGCTACTTTGAAATAGGATGGTGTTTTTCGCAGCAGTCCAAGGGGTTGGTTCACTTTTGGTCATGCTACCTTTGCTTTGCTCTTCTTTTTCGGACACATTTGGCATGGTGCTAGAACCTTGTTCTGAAATGTTTTTGCTGGTATTGATCCAGACTTGGATGCTCAAGTGGAATTTGGAACATTCCAAAAAGTTGGAGATCCAACTACAAGGAGACAGGCAGTCTTATACCACATTGCTATGGTATCTTTCATCTCTCTTTTTTGATTTGACATGGGAAACATCTCCCACCCTTTCTTTGACTCTTTTTCTTTCTTTATATGGGAAATGATCCCAAATGACAAATGAATAGGTGTGGAAGTTATAATTGTAAATAAACCATGATCGAATCTATGGAAGCATTGGTTTATACTTTCCTTTTAGTTTCGAGTGAAGCATCCAAGAGTGCTAGCATTCATCATGCCATTATATGTTGGAAAGACGTGTTGAGCTATATGGATAATTATCAGGTGAATCCTCTAAATATTTTTCTTGTCTTTAAAATATATAAAGAAGCGGAGCTACTATTTTATTTAAATAAATGCATGACCTTATGAGAATGTTTTGTGCTGAAGACGAGCTAAAAGGAGAGCTTGAGTTGAGGACGACTCAAATTCAAGAAGGGGAGGACGACGAGGACATCACTACTATGGATACATCCACACCTAGTTGGACCAAATCCAACACGTCAACCATGGGCCAAGAAGATAGAGTTATCAAATCCATCACGTTCTAAAATCCAATTCGGCCTCCAGATACCAGTCTGGAGTAAAATGAGCATAACATTTGCATATGGTATCCGATTGGAGAGTTCTTATACTTGATTGAAAGCCTACAATGAGACCTTTCAAATGGTTCTGGCCCCAGCTCCAGATCCATCGTGGATCAGTCAGAATCATTGAAAAAATACACTACAATACTGTTTCGAGCTGTTTCGGGCCTTGTAAGCGTGTGGGGGCCCAAGCCCAAGTTGTGTGTGCCCCCCTGGCTGCACACAACCCTAGGATGTCCTTCTCACATCCCTCCCTCTTATAAACTCAGTAGCCGCTGCTTTAGACACTTGGGTTTTGTTTGATTAGTTTAGCCAAGTGTAAACTTTGAGTCTTCGAGTTGTGCTGGACAGCCACCTTGTCAAGACCTTCAATAGAACCCCACCCTGTTTTGCCTTCATTCATATTCGCAATTTCAGATTGCTTTTACTATTGTTCTTGCTTGTTCTTCGGTTGCTTGCAGGAATTGAACCTCGTGTTTAGGTTGATCGTGCCCACGGCAAGATCAATAACCCTCCAGAGTTGGTTTAGCGATTGCTAAGGCAAATCATCGTCGTTTGTTGTCAGATCGTCAAAGTCGGTTCCACCAAATCGATAGTTATCGTTCTCATCGAAAGATCAGGACACAACCTTACATCAAGTAAGAAAGATAGTTTTGGATTAGGTAAGAATTGTATTAGGTAAAAAAGAGGATCACAGACGATACTTTTGCCGCGGCAATGGGCATTAGGGTTTTTTTGAGGTGAAGTAGAGGAGAGCAAGTGCAAGAGTTGCCATGTGAAGAGGAGAAGAGATGCTAAGAGAAAAGATTGGAATGGCATCTTGTATAATCAATCTATTTAATTAGCAAGTCAACTTAATTTGGTGATCGACAATAATTATATTCTTGAACTAGTTTGATTTCAGGTCATTAGTATTTTTTAGAGCAGGGACAATTGGCTGGTGTAATAATCTTTCTCACAACCCATATGTCAAAGGTTTTAATGCAAAACTTAACATGTGGTTGCCTCTGTGATTACATCACACAACATGTACTTCACATGATCACATATTCACATCCAACAACACATGGTCA
Source organism: Otatea glauca (assembly GCA_036346275.1). Lineage (NCBI taxonomy): Eukaryota > Viridiplantae > Streptophyta > Magnoliopsida > Poales > Poaceae > Otatea > Otatea glauca. Next base: position 49,787,701 of record CM070715.1, on the reverse strand, counting down.
CATATTCTGTATGCATATGTAATCCATCCAAAATTCCATATAACATGTAATTCTCATGCCTGATGTCTACTCTGCACCAATGCAAGAAGCTTATGTTTCCTCCCTATACACCTACACTTATTCCCCACTAAACGTACACCAATTGCCATACATATTTGACTGATTATACTGATGGACATATAAGCTAGTTAGGAACTTGCTTTAAATTCAATCAACTCTATATATAAGACAGCTCATTAGCTTAATGTTACGAACAATTATTTGATACTTGCCAATTAGTTTCAATTTCGAATATACCAGTTTTACTCAAAGCTATGCCCTATCAAGCTCCTCTTTCTTAATTAATCATCAAACACAACTACAAATATACTCACTGGTTCTATATCTCTTTTTTCAAGTCCATGGTATCAATCCTTGCAACATATATCAATATTAACAACTGACATCACAAAAATATAGGGTAGTGATCATCCATGCAAGCAACTCACTAACAGGGAAGAGAAGGTGGAGTAGCCGTCGGGGAGGAGGATGCTCACGATCGGGATGGTCGTCGTCGCCCCCATAGCCTCGTGCACGCAGGATGGTTGTCGTCGCCCTCACGGATGCCGGGGAGGAGGATGCCAATCGAGGAGGCTGAAGTGCCGGGGAGGATGATGCAGGGGAGGACTTTGACGGGGAGGAGGTTGCCCAGGAGGAGGATTGCTGGGGGGCTAGGGTTTGCGGGAGACGAAACGCATAGTTCTGCGCTACGAACCTCTATCGGTATGTTTATATAGTGGTATGGGGTCATATCACAGATGGTTCGTAGCTAGAACAGTCTGTGATGTGAACTTATCACAGACAGCTCGTATTTAAAACTATCTGTGACATTATCACAAACGGTTTTTAACTAAAACCGTTAGTGATATTGATGTATATCACTGACGGCTCATGAAGAGTACCGTCTGTGATTATCTCACTAACGGTTTCACTATAGAACCGTCAGTGATGCTCTTTATCCCAACGGTTTTTCCTAACCGTTTGTGTTGAGGCGTCTAATATAAGCCTTTCTACAGTAGTGGATATACTATGTTGTCTCTGTTGGAAAAATGCCCTAGAGGCAATCATAGGGATAATTATATTTCCATAAATGTTCATGAACTATGAGATTGTTCTTTGAATAACATCATGGATATTGATTAACAAAGTGCGTGACTTGTTTGTGAAACTCTGTATTCGTCTTTATGATGTTCATTCTAAAAGGGGTCCTTAGTCGATAATTATATGATGACACATATGAATAGACTAGCATATGTATTGGTCGATGACCATGTTTCACAGGTCATACATATGGAGATATCAAGCCAATAATATGGACACATGTTAGAGAACATGGTGTTGGACATTGACCCACTATGAGACATTGCGAAAATGTTGTTTTATTTCATGTCATCAGTTGGTCTCATATACGATGTGTATGCTATATCCTTCGACTTGAGATTGTCACATGTTCTCAAGATGTGTAATGGCTTACTTAGGGGTCGTTAAACGTTACTCTGTAACTGGGTAGTTATAAAGATGGCTTTCGGGTTTGTCATGAAACATGCTGCGAGGTGTGGTCGATCAAGATAGGATTTGCCCCTCCATACAATGGGAGAGATATCTCTAGGCCTCTCGAGTGGTCGGATTCCAGAAATGCATGGCCATGCTACTCGAGTAAAGAGTTACTAGAGTCATCGAGTTAAAGAGTTAACTCGATGTATTCGGGGAATCCAAGTCATGGCTTTGAGAAAGAGAGGTCGAGTCATCCAAATAAGGATGACAACAAAATGCCTTGGGTTTGACCGATATCGTGAGGCAAAAGGAAATGCTTATAGGACATTGTTGAGGTTTGTTCGATCTTTACATGTAATCATGAGTCGGTAAGTCCTGCTAGGGGCCGCTATCGACTATTTGTTTTTTTGGCACTGGTTAATAAGATTAATTCATGTTTGGTGGTCCTAGATGTGTTCAAGGTCATTACTCTGTGATCATGTTGTTGTGGTCGCACCACTACTTACCCCTACCAGTCGGTTTTCCGCCATCGGGGTAGACTGTGAAACATAAACCCACAAGCAGCATGCGAAGATCAATAGGATTGATCAACATGGATCTGTGGTCGAAAATAGGGTTAATATGATTAACCCGAAGAGGTTTTCCACGCTTGGATTCATGGTTTGATTTGTGTTTTTCGAAGAGGTTTCGGGCGCTGCCCGAATCCGCATGGGCTCTGCCCCTGACCTGCGAGGGGCACTGCCCCTTCAAACCCCGCTCGCTAACCGGCTAGCGGGACTGCCGTATGTGTACAATGCCTTATAGTTCATTGCAAGTTCACATCGTTTGGTAGAATGCCATTCTATGCATAACTTGTTTTTGCAGGATTGATGTGAATAGTATAGCCCCTTGTGTATATGATGCATGTGTGTAACTTTCATGGCCCGCGTGTCATGCTTGATTGTAGCCCAAGGCTATCTATATTCGTATAAACGGCCTGCGTGTCAACTTGTGATATTTCTACAGTCTTTGTAATTTATTACTAGTGCTATTAGGAGTAATAGCTTAGTGGTAGCACTTGGAGGACTTGAGCACTTGGAGGTATGACGAATAGGAAACGTGGCGATGGAGATCACCATGTGAAGGGCCATACTATGTCACAGTTAATGTGATTATCTGTGATTGCTTTTATATTCCTATTTATTCATTTCTATGCATGTTATATGATTGTTTCGAATGCTTTTAACATGGTAGAAGTAAAGATTCCTCATGTAATATTAAGCAAAATTGATACCCTCTCAATCGGCTGCACCATCCCATATCATGTAAATTAATGGTAGGTCTGCTAAAGTATGGTGCCATTAACTTTCCTTTATTAGATGGGTTTGTGTCGGACACTCACACGCATAACCATTGGTTACACTTGACAAGGTCATCATAACGGTTATGGATCTTGGGGCATAGGGTTGGGGCCGGGGCATGGAGATACCACCCAACAACAAGAGTCATATAGTGATATTATTAGCAAAGGGTTACTTACCAAATTCATTAGCCTTCTAGCAGTGACACTAAAGCTCACTAGTGGATTAATTAATTGTGGGTCTTGAATCATTAAGTACCATAAGAGGGATATGGCATTTAGTGGGAGTATCTTTATTAAATTGTTTAATATAAGTTACTCTTCATGAATATTTGCCTCAATTTTCGCATATATTTTATGTTTTAGATCATGGTACCACTTGCTGCTACACCCACTTCTAGATATGCTTTGCGTTCGATAGTTGAAAAGGAAAAACTTAATGGAATGAACTTTGCGGATTGGTCCCGGAACCTGAGAATTGTTCTTAGGCAAGATAAAAAGGAACACGTTCTAGAGCAACCAATCCCAGATGTGCCTGACGAGAATGCTTCCAATGCTGATAAAGCCGCTTACAAAAAGGCGGTTGATGAGTCCCTCGATGTTAGTTGTCTCATGCTTGCTGCTATGAACTCAGATCTTTAGAAGCAATTTGAGAACATAGAAGCCTACGATATGAGAGGTGCTTAAGGGTATGTTTGAGACCCAGGCTAGGACTGAGAGATATGAGATCTCAAAGTCCTTGTTTGGATGTAAGCTAGCCGAAGGCAGTCTGGTGAACCCTCATGTAATCAAGATGGTTGGTTAAACACAGAGCTTGAAAAAACTTGGTTTCCCACTTAGCCAAGAGTTGACTACTGACTTGATTCCTGTGTCGTTCCCTTCGAGCTTTGGACAATTCATTATGACTTTTCATATGAATGACATGGACAAGAATCTCACCGAACTGCATATGATGCTCAAGACAGCAGAGGACAACATTAAGAAAAGCACTAATCAAGTGATGATGATGCAAAAAAGTACTAGCTTCAAGAAGAAATCTAAGACTAAAGGAAAAGGCAAGGGTAAAGCTTTGGATAAGATCCCCAGCATCAAGCCTAAGCCTAATTCTAAGTCTGGCCCTACTTCAGAGAGTGAATGCTTCTATTGCAAAGAGTCAGGCCATTGGAAGAGGAATTGCAATAGGTACTTGGCAAACCTGAAAAAGAATGATGGAGTTAAGTCATCAAATTCAGGTATTAATGTTATAGATGTATTTCTTGCCAATTCTCCTAATAACTCTTAGGTATTTGATACCGGATCAGTTGCTCATATTTGCAATTCGATGCAGAGGTTAATAAGGAGTAGGAGTATTACAAGAGGTGAGGTTGATCTCCGCGTTGGGAATAAAGCAAGGGTTGCTGCATTGGCCGTCGGGACCTTGCCACTACATTTACCTTCAGGATTTATTATGAAATTAAATAATTGTTATTATGTTCCAGCATTAAGTAGAAACATTATTTCTACCTCATGTTTGTTGGCAGAAGGTTATAAATTCAATATTGAGGACAATGGTTGTTCTATAATTTTGAATAAGATGTTTTATGGCTATGCTCCTGTTGTGAATGGGTTGTTTATTTTAAATCTTGATGATGCTCCTGTCTATAATATTGATGCTAAGGGGCTTCGGCTAAATGATTTGAATCCCACTTACTTTTGGTATTATCGCTTGGGTCATATTAGCCAGAAACGCATGATGAAGCTCCATAGAGATAGTCTTCTAAAATCATTTGATTTTGAATCATTTGAAACATGTGAGTCTTGTCTACTTGGTAAGATGACTAAGACACCTTTCACAGTGGATTGTGAGAGGGCATCTGACTTATTGGAACTCATACATACTGATGTATGTGGACCAATGAGCACGACTGCTAGAGGTGGTTTTCAGTACTTCATTACTTTTACCGATGATTATAGTAGATTCGGTTATGTCTACCTAATGAGGCACAAGTCGGAAACTTTTGAAAAGTTCAAGGAATTCCAGAATGAAGTACAAAATCAACGTGGCAAGAAAATTAAGTTTCTACTATCTGATCATGGAGGTGAATATTTGAGTCATGAGTTTAATAATCATCTAAAGAATTGCGGAATTGTTCCACAACTTACACCTCCCGGCACGCCTTAAAGGAATGGAGTGTCCCAATGGTGTAATCGGACCTTGTTAGACATGGTTCGATCAATGATGAGTCAGTCAGATCTACCATTATCCTTTCGGGGTTACGCTTTAGAAACTACACCTTTTCACACTAAATAGGGTACCATCTAAATCTGTAGATAAGACACCAAATGAGATGTGGACTGGAAAGAGCCCAATTTGTCTTTTATAAAAATTTGGGGATGTGTTGTTTCTGTTAAACGTCAGATGTACGACAAACTCACACCCAAATCGGATAAATGCTTTTTCGTAGGATATCTTAGGGAGACATTAGGATATTACTTCTACAACTGAGAAGAGGGCAAAGTGTTTGTCGCTCGGAATGGTGTCTTTCTAGAGAAAGAGTTTCTCTCTCGAAAGGCAAGTGGAAGAACAGTGCAACTCGAAGAAGTTCGAGTTAATCCTCTCGAGGAGGACTTGGTCGGAGACGCCCCTATCGGGGAAAATCTGGTTGAGGAACCCGTGATTGGGAAAACTCTAGTTGGAGGGACCCCGATCGAGGAGGCACTAATACCACATAGGTTGGACAGGCTGCGCAAAATACCTGCTCGGTATTCACGTGGTATATTGTTGTTGGGCAGCGATAAGCCTATGACTTATAAGGAAGCGATGATGGGCCCAGACTCTGAAAAATGGCTTGCAGCCATGAGATCCGAGATAGAATCAACAGGAGACAATCAGGTTTGGAACCTGGTCAATCCGCCTGATGATGTAAAAACCATTGAATGCAAATGGGTCTATAAGAAAAAGATTAATATGAATGGAAATGTTCACATCTATAAAGCTTGACTTGTCGCAAAGGGTTTTCGACAAGTTCAAGGAGTTGACTACGATGAGACTTTCTCACCGGTAGCGATGCTTAAATCTATACAGATCATTCTAGTTATTGCTGCATATTTTGATTATAAAATATGGCAAATGGATGTCAAAACAGCTTTCCTTAATGGAAACCTAAGTGAGGATGTGTACATGACACAACCTGACGATTTTGTCGATCCAAAGAACACTAGTAAAATATGCAAACTTCAAAAATCCATTTATGGGTTGAAGCAAGCATCTCGGAGTTGGAATATTCATTTTGATGAGGTAGTCAAAGGGTTTGGCTTCATCAAGAACGTAGAAGAATCTTGTGTTTACAAGAAGGTTAGTGGGAGCGCACTTGTAATTCTAATCTTGTATGTGGATGACATATTATTGATTGGGAATGACATTTCTATGCTGGAATCTGTTAATAGCTCACTAAAAAATAGTTTTTCTATGAAGGACTTAGGACAAGAAGCATATATCTTGGGTATAAAGATCTATAGAGATAGAGAGAAAAGGCTAATTGGATTAAGCCAGAGTACTTACATCAACAAGGTGTTGAATCGGTTCAACATGCAGGATGCCAAGAAGGGGTTCTTGCCTATGTCGCATGGAATAAATCTTAGTAAGACTCAATGTCCTTCGACTATTGATGAACGAGATCGTATGAGTAAGAGTCCATATGCTTCAGCTATTGGGTCTATCATGTACGCTATGTTATGTACTCGACCAGATATATCATATGCTGTAAGTGTTACGAGCAGATACCAGTCTGATACAGGTAAAGGTCACTGGACAACGGTTAGAAACATTCTTAAGTACTTGAGAAGGACTAAGGATGAGTTCCTATTTTATGGAGGTGATGAAGAGCTCATTGTAAACGGATACACTGATGCAAGCTTCCAAACCGACAAGGATGATTGTCGTTCGCAATCTGGATTTGTATACATTTTAAATGGAGGGGCAGTGAGTTAGAAAAGTTCTAAACAAGACACGGTTGCTGATTCTACGACGGAGGCTGAGTACATTGCGGCTTCTGAAGGTGCAAAAGAGTGTATATGGATAAAGAAATTCATTTCTGAATTGGGTGTGATCCCTAGTGCCTCCAGCCTAATGAATCTCTATTGTGATAATAGTGGAGCCATTACGCAGGCAAAGGAACTAAGGTCCCATCAAAAGTCCAAACACATACTCAGGCGATATCATCTTATACGTAAGATTGTGGATAGAGGAGATGTAAAGATATGCAAAGTTCAAATGGATTCAAATGTTGCTGATCCGTTGACAAAACCTCTCTCGCAGCCAAAGCATGAGGCGCACACAAGATCTATGGGTATTAGATACCTCAATGATTGACTCTAGTGCAAGTGGGAGACTGTTGGAAATATGCCCTAGAGGCAATCATAGAGATGATTATATTTCCATAAATGTTCATGAACTACGAGATTGTTCTTTGAATAACATCATGGATATTGATTAACAAAGTGTGTGACTTGTTTGTGAAACTCTATAATCGTCTTTATGATGTTCATTCTAAAAGGGGGTCCCAAGTCGATAATCATATGAGGACACATATGAATAGACTAGCATATGTATTGGTCGATGACCATGTTTCACAGGTCATAGATATGTAGATATAAAACCAATAATATGGACATATGTTAGAGAACATGGTGTTGGACATCGACCCACTATGAGACACCGCGAGAACGTTGTTTTATTTCATGTCATCAGTTTGTCTCATATACGATGTGTATGCTATATCCTTCGACTTGAGATTGTCGCATGTTCTCAATATGCGTAATGGCTTACTAAGGGGTCATCAAACGCTACTCTGTAACTGGGTAGTTATAAAGATGGCTTTCAGGTTTCTCATGAAACAAGCTGCAAGGCGTAGTAGATCGAGATAGGATTTGCCCCTCCATACAACGGGAGAGATATCTCTAGGCCTCTCGAGTGGTCGGATTCTAGAAACGCATGGCCATGCTACTCGAGTCATTGAGTTAAATAGTTAAATCGATGTATTCGGGGAATCCGAGTCACGGCATCGAGAAAGAGTAATCGAGCCATCCAAATAAGGATGACAACAACTCGCCATGTGTTTGACCAACATCGTGAGGCAAAAGGAAATGCATATAGGACATTGTTGAGGTTTGTCCGATCTTTACATGTACTCAGGAGTCGGTAAGTCTTGCTAGGGGCCACTACCGATTATTGGTCGATCACTCAATGGTCGACTAGGAATACCCGATGGTCGAGTAGGAGTACTCAACGATCGATAGGGGTACTCTAGCCATGTCTGAGTGCACGTGAACCTATTGGGTCGCACGCTTAAGGGGCTGTAACCAATTCGGATAGGGATCCGAGTTGCAATGGGCTTAGAGTTCCTAATAGGCTTCAAGGGTTGAAACCCGTTATGGGACGTCTATATAAAGAGAGGAGGTGGTGGCTTTGCAGAGAGGGAGACACACGAAAAAACACAATAAGAATTCAGAATTCCTGAAACCCTAGCCGCCACTCCTCCTCTGCCCAGAATAGTGCAGCCGACGCGTGGTGTTCCTGCCCTGTACGTGTGGATACCTTGGAGGCATTGCTGCGAAGTTTCAACGCTAGGACGATCCGCAACCTGCGACAGTCACAAGGAGCTGTTGGGGAGGCGCGAGGCTAGAACGACTACATCTGCACCACCATGCTACATCGACTCTACTTCCGCTTCGGGGTCTACGTGTCTAGTGGTAATTCTGTGATCTATAACTTGCAGTGGTTCCTTGGTTATGCGGTAGAAAATTTTGATTTTTCACTAGAGTAGCCTACCCGTTCCCCAACAGTCTCAACTTGATCATAAATTTTTTTTGTTTAGAGACAATAAAAGAGTTATATGCCACTGATTTGGACTTTAAAGACGCATTTGAAAACTGCAGAGAAGGAAGAACATAGAATAAATATGTGCTGAATGATGACTTGTTATATTGTGCTAACAAGCTATGTGTTCCTGCTAGCTCTATTCATCTTTTATTTTGCAGGAAGTGCATGGAGGTGGTTTGATGGGCCATTTTGGAGTGAAGAAAACTGAAGATGTTCTAGCCATATATTTCTTTTGGCCAAAAGATGAGACGCGATGTCGAGCGCTATGTGTCACGCTGCACTACGTGCAATAAAGCTAAGTCTCGCTCTAATCAACATGGTCTTTATTTGCCTCTTCCTGTTCCTAGCGTTCCATGGAAGGATATTTCTATGGACTTTGTTTTAGAGTTGCCTAGGACAAAGAGACGGAGGGATAGTAATTTTGTTGTTGTGGATCGATTTTCTAAAATGGCACACTTTATACCTTGTCATAAGAGCGAAGATGCTACAAATGTTGCTGATTTGTTTTTTAAGGAGATTGTACGCCTACATGGAGTGCAAACACAATTGTTTCAGATCGTGACGCTAAGTCTTTGAGTCGCTTTTGGAGAAGCTTATGGAATAAATTGGGGACAAAGTACTATTTTCTACAACATGTCATCCCCAAACCGACGGACAAACGGAAGTCGTCAACCGTACATTGTCAACCATGTTGAGGACTATTTTAAAGAAGAATTTGAAGTAGTGGGAAGAGTGTTTTCCGCACGTTGAGTTTGCTTATAACAGGTCAGTACACTCTACCACCAAGGTAAGTCCATTTCAGGTAGTGTATGGGTTTAATCCTCATGCTCCAATTGATCTTATGCCCTTGCCTACTTCTGAAAAGGTGAATTTAGATGCTAAGAAGTGTGCTGAATTTATTTTGAAAATGCATGAAACAACTAAGGAGAACATAGAAAGATGACTGAAAAGTATAAGATTGTTGGTTGCCAGGGTAGAAAACATTTATCTTTTGAAACGGGTGATCTTGTGTGTCTACATTTGAGAAAAGATAGGTTTCCAGATTTGAGAAAGTATAAATTAATACCTCGAGCTGATAGTCCTTTTAAAATACTTGAAAAGATTAATGATAATGCATATAAGTTTGAGTTGCCTGCAGATTTTAGGGTTAGTCCCACGTTTAATATTTTAGATTTAAAGCCATACGTGGGAGAAGAGGATGAGCTTGAGTAGAGGAAGACTCCAATTCAAGAGGGGGAGGATGATGAGGACATCACTCCTTTGGATACGTGCATACATCATGGTCTAAGGACAAGAGCTCATGCATGTAAATAAAATCATGAGGTGTGCTCGTTTCTCGTTGTTCATAATAATGATATTGAGGATGGGATGATACTAAATATTTGTGATGTTTTACTACTTAGGAACATGGGAGAAGCACCACCAGGATAGCCACAAGCATTTTGTTTGTTGGCACAATTCAGATTGACACCAAGTCAAACCGGCCACTTTTACTCCAAGTTGGCACACTTTTCGAAGGGTGCCATCACCTCCACGCAACCACATCCCCACCTAGACTCCACCCTTACCACACCAAATAAAGCCAGACTCCAAGTCATCCACAATTCAGGCTTTGTGTTCAATTCGGAATTAGCAGACAACACTGCATTAAAACGGTCATATCTCCCTCATACGAAGTCCAATGGAGTATTTCTTGTGATCGTTATAAAGATAACGACGAGATGTTTCCAATGGATCTAGTTCCAGCCCCAGATTCGTTACAGATCAGCCTGAATTATTGAAACAATGTGTTGTATTACTGTTTTGGGCTATTCCGAGCTTTGTAAGCGTGTGGGAGCCCAAGCCTAGGTTGTGTATGCTCCCCCTGGCAGCACAAACCCTAGATCAACCCTCTCACATCTCTCCCTCTCATATACTCAGTAGTCGCCACGTTAGACACTTGGGTTTTGCTTAGATTACAACTAGACGCTTTGTTAGTTTTTCGCCGTACATCGATTTGTGGTACCCCAACTCGTGTGCTTAATATAATTTGCAATTTTAGATTGCATCTTCTATGTTCTTGCTTGTATTCTTGATTCACATGTAGGGATTAGCCTTCTTGGAGAGGTCAACCGTGTTTGTGTGTGGTTGATTACCTACGGAGCCGTGGTGTAGCGATTGCAGGGTTCAGATCAGTTTTGATTGGAAGCCGAATCGTCAACGTCGAGTTCTCCATTAATCAAATTACTACTACCTGTCGGAAGATCAGACCACCGTTCGCATCGGTGGAAATTGCAATGGAGAAACTAAATTAATAAGAAGTATGTGGAGCTCGGAAGGCAATGTTAGGTATCAAGGAATAAGCAATATCGAAATCAGATTAGCAAGCTGAATAAATATCCAACGTATTTGTCACAGTTGCTGGCCTAAACATTTTCCTAGAACTAGTTCAACCAAGCAAGGGATATATTAAAGTACAAAGGACACAAAGGATGCAAGCAATTCTGATTATCTTCTTCTCTTTTCCTCCTTTTGCTTCTTTTCTTCTCTCCGAGTTATTTTTTTTAGTGCGGCTCGTTTTTTTGCACTTGCCCTTTTTTTCTTTTCCTTTCTTTTAACTCAAGGGAAAAACAAAAATCTCACATTTTGAAACGAGAGAAATCGTTAAATAAATGAACGAAAAAATGCAAAAACAGCACAGCAAACTTTCGGGGGCCGAAATTCGGTCTAAGAAGCCGATTTTGAGGGTAAAGAATTTCACAAGTCTTTATACTTGTGGTTTTTTAGATGTGTCTCGTCGTCCTCTTCAAAACAAAAAAAGTATGCCCCAATCAGAGTCTGGATGCAAAAGTTATGCCCGTTTTACTAAGCATTGCGCAATCTAGAATTGCCTGGGACTTCACTTCTTCCTTTCAGTTAGGGCTGAGCTAGCAATAGGATTGCGGGTGGCTCGCGACCTATCTAGAGCTTACGGAGTGAGATATATAATGCAAGGCTGCGGCAGGGGTAGGACTTAGTTTGGTTTTGGGGGTTGGCGGTGGTGGGATGACTCATGGTGCAAAATAAGAACTAGGATCACAACTTCAACCACCAACAAGACGACGACGATGGACACAAACTCAACAAAGCGAAACTGAAACCGAAAATTGAAAAGGCACAAGGGGTTGTGGGATAGCGGAATTGATGAGGAACTTTTTTATGGGGCAACTTTTTTGGACTCTAGGACAATAGCAAAAACAAAAGTGGGGATACAAGGATTACCTATCGGGCAACCGTGGCTCTGATACCACTTGATGCGAATGGTGGCCCAATCTTCTGATAGGTAGTAGTAATTCGATTGATGGAGAACTCGACGTTGACGATTCGACTTCCAATCAGAACTTATCCGAACCATGCAATCGCTACACCACGGCTCGGTAGGTTATCAACCATGCACAAACACGGTTGACCTCGCCAAGAAGGCAAATCCTTGCATGCAAATTGATAGCACAAGCAAGAACATAGAAGATGCAATTTGAAATTGCGAATTATATTAAGCACACGAGTTGGGGTTCCACATACCGATGTACGGTGAAAAACTAACAAAGTGTACGGTGAAAAACTAACAAAGTGTCTAGTTGTAATCTAAGTAAAACCCAAGTGTCTAAGGCGGTGGCTACTGAGTATATGAGGGAGGGATTTGAGAGGGTCGAGCTAAGGTTTGTGTGGCCAGGGGGTGCACACAACCTGGGCTTGGGCCCCCACACGCTTACAAAGCTCGAAACAGCCCAAAATAGTAATACAACATATTGTTTCGATGATTCAGGCTGGTCTGTAATGAACTTAGGGCTGGGACCAGATCCATTGGAAATATCTCGTCGTTATCTTTCTAACGAGCACAAGAACTCCTCCATTGGACTCCGTATGAGGGATATGTGCCCATTTTAATGCAGTGCTATCTGCTGACTCCGAACTGAACACAGGGCCCGAATTATGGATGACTTAGAGTATGGCCTGATTTGGTGTGGCAAGGGTGGAGTCCAGCTGGGGATGTGATTGTGTGGTGATGATGGCGCCCTTCGAAAAGTGCGCCAACTTGGAGTAGAAGTGGCCAGTTCGACTTGGCATCAATTTGAATTGTGCCAACAAACTGAGTGCTTGTGGCTGTCCTGGTGGTGCTTCTCCCATGTTCCTAAGTAGTAAACATCACAAATATTTAGTAGCATCCCATCATCAATATCATTATTATGAACAGCGAAAAACAAGCTCACCTCATGATTTAATTTATGTGCACGAGCTCTTGTCATTAGACCATGATGTATGCGCGTATCCAAAGGAGTGATGTCCTCATCACTACAAGCAATCGAGAATTAAGCAAGAAAGAAATAAGCACAACCTGAATTGGAGGATGAAAGATGAAGTTTTCATTGAATAATGGAGAGGACTGAAATTATCGTAGTTGGTCTAGTCGACACAAGTACACAATTGATATTTTTGAACGAAAAAATAATCTAAACAAGCCTAAGAACTAAAAGTGGTGGCCACAAGGGTTATAAGGAGGTGGTGACCAAGGAGAAGCTGTCCTAGGGTTGTGTCCCAACAGGGGTGGGCGAACACAACCTAGGCTTGGATCTAAACACCATTACAAGGCCCAGGTTGGCCTAACAAGTGACACAACACCTCTCTTTGATGATTGTAACATGTAGACATGGAATTTGAAGGTGGGGCTAGATCGGTTGTGCAATATCTAAAAAAAAAAATTAACTCGAGCGGCGGTGGGCTGTTTTAGGGTTAGTGTGGGTTTTGAGAGCTATCTTTGGGCCTCCGAGAGAGATTTGGGTTGGTGTGGGCTGATTCTGGGCTGTAGGTGGGGCGTCATGGCCCATAGAGGGTTTCCCTAACCCTAGCCTACTCTCCCCTTTCACCCCCCCAAGCCACCCTACCTCCCCTTGCAGCCACCCCTCCCTTCCAGCAGCCCCTCCCTCCCTGCGCCTCTCCTTTCCCTGCACCCTCCTCTTCTTGCACCCTCCCTTCCGAGTGCTCCTCCCGACGCCTCCTCCCTCCTGGCGTCCCCCATTCAGGTTTGAGTTATTTTGTGGATCTGTTTTGGTGATTTAATTGATAGAATTTCAGGTTTTTGTGCAGTGATTAGATTGGTTTGGGGGAATTTGTATTGTGGGGCGAGATCTGGGTTCGAGCAATGTTGATCTGAATCTTAGGGCAGAGATTAAAAATAGTTCCAGTCATTTTCAGAGGGGTTGGCAGTTGGAAAAGTTGTAGATAATCGTCTTAAGTTTATTTAGAGACCAAGATCATGAAATTTGGTTTGGTAGTTCAAAAGTTATGGCTGTTTTAGTGACTACTGTCCAGAATCTGTCTCTTCTGGCAGCAGTCGCGGAAAACTGAAGAGTAGGGCTATCTAGATGTTGAATTAAATTTTTTTATGACCAGATTAAGTTAGGAAATTTCCTGTAGATTTCAGAAATGTTATCCTTTACTTCATTTGGAATTGTATAAAATTAGTTATGCTATTTTGAAGTCTGCTGTCCAGTGTGGTAGCAGATTGGGTTTCAGGGCTTAAGATGAAAGGCTAAATGTTTTATTTGAGAGAATTGGTTAACATGTTTTTAGTGGGTAATTTTTAGTAGTTTCATAAAATTCTTGGTCCCTGAGGTTTGGTTTATAAGGGTGGAACTTATAACCTTTAGACCATCGGGACAGCAAAGGGGCGGTTTTGTTCGCTGAGCGAGAAAGGAATAAAATTGGAGTAGGGCGTAAGTTCGATGTCGCTAAACTTATTGCATGTGCTGTGATTGCATTGTGTTGAGATGTATGCAATTTATTTTCAGGTGGTGTGACTTCAGGAGTGGCCTCAACCTTGCGCCACTCCGCTCCTTGTGGTTAAGGCAAGTGTTTTGGAATGGGTAGTGTGTGGTAGGAAATTGTTAGAGATGCTGTGTGTGCCATGAACTAGTTGATGAGTGGTTTGTTATGTTGATGCTTATGTGATGAACGAGTAACTGATAGATTAATTTGCTATGTCTAATGTTAACCAGGATATGATGACTTGATTCATAGTAATGCTATGCCAAGATGAGATAAAATTGTTGTACATGTTGTTTTGGGTAACTAGTACATGTTGCATTCATGGCATGAAATCTGGCCAGGGCGGTGAGAAAGTCCTAACTAGTCCGGTAAAGCCGGTGAGAAAGTTATGACTAATCCAGAGAGCCATAGAATAAGTCCTACATCGTGATTTCATTCACCGTGGCGAATGGAAGCGAGGAGTAGGCACCCTCCATCTACGGGATGGAAGGGGGAAGAGGGTGCACACCGACGGGTGTGCACTCAGCTATACCGGTATACGCCTTTGAGAGGACATGTGCATCGCATGGCATTGCATCTTATTCAAGGAGATGAGTACGAATTGTTAACGATATTATGAATATGAAAATGATAAATATGTTGTTGTTGCTGCTAAATGATTCTTTCACTCATTTCATTATGCTTGCTGAGTTTTAAACTCACTCTTGTGTTTAATGTTGTTTTTTTTAGGTACCAAAAAGTCGGCATGCGGGCTAAGGGATTAGCTACACCTCCTCACGTAGCATTTCACTTTAGGCAATGTTATAAGTTACGATTTGAATTATTGGATATAAGTAAAGGCCATGAAACTTGTTAAATGGTCAATTGGAGTGCTTAAATCTCTCGTTGGGTTCGTTTTTTTTGTAGTGAGATTGGAACTGTTAGTATGAGATTTTGTGGATGTTACATTTATGTTCATTGCTTCTTTAGATGCTTTATATATTGATATTACTTGCCAGGATATTAACGTTTCTAAATTCATGATAAAAACAGATGTTATGCTGCTGAATTTTCGGTATTAACAATTGGTAACCTTGCTGGAATTTAGCTTGTTTTGGGATATTTATTTGTTGTAATTTCTATGTTTGGTAGCATTCGGGCATGATAGATGCCGGGGTGTTACAGGTTGGAAAGGACTTGTTGTAAACTTTCAATCAAGTACTCGAACACATCCAATGGACTCCGTATGTGAAAGTTATGATCGTTTTAATTCAGGACTATCAAGCTGATTCTGAATTAGAGTAGAATTGAAGCAGGGTCATCCTAAACTTAATCCTGGGCTTGTTATGGTAGTAGTGCTACTTCCCTCACCATAGTTCCTAAGTGGAATAACATCAAATAACTTAGGTAGCAATCCATCCTCAATAGGAAAATTATGAACTCATAGAAATGAGCTCACATGATAATTCAACTGTCGTGCACGTGCTCTAGTCATAGTTCCTTGCCTAGCATCTTGTAGAGGAGTGTTGTGTTTATCCAAGGAAGTGATACCACCTGATGAAAACGTTTGGCACAATCTTTCAATGAGAGTGATAACTACGATTGATCAATGTGATGTTGATGATAAGGCTACTTGACTGAGATGACCAAGTCCGTCCTGCAATCGCTACACCACACCCTTTGTCGTTATCAACCGTGCCTAACACAGCTGATCCTTCCTACAAGCAATCATGAATCAAGCAAGAAAGAAATAAGCGCAATCTGAATTGGAGTATGAAAGATGATGTTTTATTGATTAATAGGAAAGTCTGAAGTTGACGTAGTTGGTCTAGTCGACACAAGTACACAACTGATGTTTCCTGAACGAGAAGGAGAACTGATTTTTCTCATTGCGGTTTCAAGTAGTGTTGTGAAAAACGGTGTGCGCTCGACGGACGGATATGGTACCGCTAAGCGACTAATCGCAATACGGCTGATTAATCGGAATTTAACGGACAATTATGTGTTCTTATTAATATATTTATTTACATTTAGAATTAATTAGCAATATTTTAGTTACCCAAAGTTATTCTAAATTATCACTCTACAAAACATGTTTTACATTTTTATTGTCTACACTTCATCCAAAAGATACATACTATGAATACTATCGCACAATATTATAAACTAATCTATCATACTTAGTGAATAAAATAATCTATTTTCATGATTAAACGGGAAAAAAGATAATTAATCAAAAAATGGCCGATAATCGGATTATACGGTCAATTAATCTTTCTATTGCGTTAATTATACTCCGATTAAACTATTTGTGACGGTTTAGTCACCGTCACCGATTAATCAGCCGACTAATCAGCCGAGCTGGCCGTTTTCCACAACAGTGGTTTCAAGTAGCTTGGTTGAATGCAGTCCTTTCTGGAAAAACTTGGTGGTGCAGAGAAGTCAGGAAGGGAGCCACCTTTCTGTGGTGAGATTGCTAATTCTTTTCGTTCTTGCATGCTTGCATTTGGTGGTTTCTGAGTTTGTGTGTAATTTCACCTGTTAACGCTAAACAAGCAGTTCACCAGATAGTGCTCTTAGGGCTGTTTGTTTTTGCTTTGGATTCTCTAAAATCTGATTCTGAATTGTAATTGTAGATAAGCTGATTCTCCAAAAGCTGGAATCCAAAAGCACATATGAAGTGGATTGTGGATTCTAGTGGGGTGGGCTGGATTATGAGAATCGATTCATAGAATCGGCCTGTTTGTTTTTTATTCTGCTTTTAGGGCTATAATCCAGAATCAAAAGCAAAAACAAACACCATTTTGGAATACTTGACGTACTATTTCCTTGTGTTGTAGATTCTAAACAAGCAGAGTTCATTGAGGAGGTTGAGAAGGTGAAGTAGTCTAAGGCCTGGTGACATCATCGAGCTTGGAATTGTAGCATAAGTCATTATGGATGTTTGATTTGTACTTTTAATATGTTTATGGATAGGCAAGAAAGGCATTTCTTCAGCAAGATAATGAGTTGGCCAAGATTAGGCAGAGACTGCAAGCACATGCTGATTTTATGGGGTTGTTGAAAATGCGTAGGAAGGAAGTGTTCGTGAATTTGAGGACAGAAAGGGGCAAGTTTCATTCAAGATTAGAATGTAATCAGTAGCAAGCAAAACTCTTGGAGCAGCACACAGTAAATTGCAGGTATTCATTTTTTCATGCGAGATGAAGAAATGGTTGAACTCTTTTCTTTATTTATGGACTATATCGGTTCCTGGATAGCCCGATATTATACAGCAGCGGTTTGCCAAATTTTATTTCTTATTCTGTAATTGGTCTTTTAGCCTCTATTAAAGTCATAAATGCCCCACATATAAATTTCTTACTAAAAATGTCTCCTTTTACATAGCTCATTTTTTGTACTAAAGTTGCAACAACTCTATATGTGAGATTATTGAATACTGGTCATTTACGGTGTTTTGTTTCTTTTGAACTCTAAGAAATCTATCAATACCAAAACCAAAAGTTTACAGAAATATGCAGGGTTATGTAGCTTGTATGTTCCTAGAGAAAAAATTTGAGTACAAAATAAACGACGCCATCTTAGTGATACTTATTTTGTTAACTAAATAGAAGCAGGCAATAATAATTTATTTGTGTATTTATTAACTTCTAGATAGAGGAGGGGCTGTGACTGTGTGCTTCCATGGATAAGAAGGCCAATGTACCGCTCTCAGGGAAGAAGAGAGGGATGTGGGATTGTATGTATGAATATGCTCTATCCAACCTAGAAATTCAATAAGATGGTACAAGGAAAATATATAAATTGCATTTTTTTTAAAAAAAAAATTGGCTAGGAGTACTGACCTTTATTTAAGAAGAAGAAATAACAACCGAGCTACAAATGCACATACACTCCCCACACACACAACTCACACACACCCACGCGTTTGTACATAGCTCCGTGAGAGCCTGGGTCGAGCGGCGCTGGAACCTGGGCCAGCATCTCACGTGGGACGCGCACCTCCAAAACTCTGGCCTAGCACCTAACCTTTAGGTTTGGTATCTTCTATATCTAGCTTCTATGCCCTCAAGGGTCGTTGGTTCTAGATGATGCATGGATGACACGATGAATGTATGTATGTTTTAATGAATGTATGATACTACAAAAATTCTAAGTGATGATTTAACAATGAAATTAAAGAATGATGCTTGCTAGATTTGTCACTAATTCCATGATTTACTGCTTGGAAAAAATAATCATTTCAGTAATTTGCAGATGGTATTTTTCTTTCATTCATGGCATTATCAGTGCCTTCGGATATTAACTCACATTGGAAAAGTAGTCATTTTGTCCTAATTAGGTTGTTAGGTCTCTATTGGATTTCATTTAGCACTCGTCTGCTATTCACTTGATTTATATTTAGTTAATTTTTACCTTTGCTCTCTAGATTGATGTCACTACTGTGGTCAGAAAGAATTAAATAAGTTGGTTGACATAAGTGAGCAACTTGACTTTGTCAAGCATGCCATATTTCTCTAGCACAAAATAGTACTAGCTATATAATTGAATCATTTGAGGATGTAAATAGATTAGGAAAAGATGCACCTGTCCACGCAATATGCCTCTCCCATATGACATATGGACTCCCTTGGCTGGCTACAGTCAGTGATATATTTTTATACTACTAAAATAGACAGATAAGATGTGGTGCTTTTGTTAATGTAAAAATAAAATACAAGTTTGGGGCTGTTTTTCACATGTTTGTGAAAGATTATTGATACTTGATATACACCATACATACTTCTATTAGTCCTAAAGCCAAGTGAGACTGATCCAAATGTTCAACAATTGTATGAATCTATTTCCCTGTATTTTTTGTGCTATTTAGCCATTTGTAGTGATGTGCGATTATTTAATTGTGGAAGTAACATGGATTGTAGATCACTAAGATTAGACTTTTTTTGTTCAACTTTTTACGTACGAATGGTATTGTTGCACGTAACACATATTAGTTCTAAATTTGTGAGTTAAATTATATTTACATCCCACTCAAAGTGATTGAGATAAAAAAAATTTAAAGTAGCCCTGTTGTTACTGGAAACCCTCCAAAGTGCTTACATTAGTTTGGAATGATGAAATTGAAATGCATTGTGCGTCTGATTGGTACAATATCCTGGTGAGTTTGTGGAGACATTCCAAAGGGCCTACCATATTGAATTTATCCATGGTGAGTAAAATTATCCTGCCTTTGAAACTCATGATGTTTATTGTTGCATTTAATTCATCATAATGTGCTAATTGTTACACTGTTCATTCCAGTTGTGCTGTATCTTTATGTGTGTATGAGAATTTTAATATTTATTATATGATTTAGGTCACATTACATATTATGTATCGCCTTCGACTCCTATTGCAACACATGGGTACCTTATTAGCTTTACAGATATAATAGCTGCGTTTACCTCGCCTGCTAGCTCCACCTCTCAGGAACCTCCACCTGTCACCCTTGTGCAATGCCGTATTTAGGAAAGCACTCACCGAAATGCTTGGCAGCAATTTTCTTTTTGAGGAAAAGTGGAGAAAAAGGGCCTAGTTACTCTGCATTGTTTTAAAGAGTTTGGTACTGTTAGGGTTTGGAATTTTGCGAAAATTTCACCAAAATTTGGTTCTTTTGGTGGTGAAGGATCGAGATGGTGATCAGAGGGGGTGAATGATCCCAAAATAAAAATTTTCCCCCACGAAAGATCCAACCAAGAACCTCACTTCATTGAAGCAAAGTGGAGAATGCAAAATTCCGGAAAAATTCAGCAGCGGGCGACACTACCGCAAATCGGGCCAATAGCAATGGATGGACAGTAGCCCGGCACTAACGGGGGTACTGTAGCGGTATCGATACTGTAGCTGCAGTGTCAGCATGGGAATAGTAAATCAGCACGACTTCGAAATGAAAATCCAGTGAATCTTTTGATCGGCTGATCCAAACTTAATGAAACTTTGTAGACACCTTCCTATGGATGTCAGTAACATATTCCAACCTTCAATCGCAAGGATTGATGTCAAAGTTCTGACTTTTTTCCAATTTGAGGAAGAGTGCACAAAAACGGGTTCAAAAACAAAAACTTGGCTCTCAGCTAGCTTGTAGGTTCTTGATGATCAAGATGATCCTAGATGGCTTTTCACATGTCATAGCAAGCTAGAACACAAGACAAGAATACCAAAAACTAGATCTTCTAAGAATGATTATCTAAAGAGCATAAGATCGGTTTCTTGCAAAGAAGAACACAATATTTGCCTAGATAATTGGGATATGGTCTGAAGAAGACTCATCCATGAGGCAAATCCAAATATGCGGAAAGTAAATTGTAAGAATGTAAATTACTGAATTTAAAGACTGAATTTAAGGCATAATGTAAATGCAGAAAGTAAATTTAGAATTGAGAAAATTAAATTTTCATTTCTGGAAGGGAGGTTTACAAAGCCTCACAACAAAGTGGGCAAAGCTCAAAAGAGCAAACAAACCTCAAAACCTTCAAGAGAAGGAAGGCTACCCCTACCCCTCTATTTATACTACTCTTGAGTCATCCTCCACCCTTGGATGAGTTCTTTATACCCTAAGTATCACCATAAAGGGCTAGGATTGACTCACTCACTCATACATGGGCTAACCCGAAACCCTCTAACATAATGGGTTTTTGTACACTTCTCAAAGCATACTAACTAGACCCGCTACTCTTATCACCTAGACCGCGATCAACGGCCCTCCTTAATCTGAGCAGCTCCTAGCTACCATGTCATCCATTCCTTATCTTCAAGGTTCGCAGCGACTCTGTCTCCGATCATCTTCCGGTGATCCTCAACCGACTGGACCTCCGGTACTCCTCGTCTAGTCCCAATCATGTTCCGCCTCACCATGATCTAGCATCGTCGTCCTGCAACCATCAAAAATAAGGAAAACCCATTACATAGCAATGTTCAACAAAGATATGCAACAATCATCCAATTGCAAAATTCAAATCTCACATCGCTCATTAAGTCGGCACTACCGCTCCAGCATGGCCGGTAGTGCCACTTGCACTCAAACCCCAGCGAGCACCTCTCTGGAAAATAATTACCGCTCCCCAGAGCCAGTAGTGCCGCTCACCCGGCAGTACCGCCACCACTGGCCAGTAGTGCCACTCGAGCCCAGACAGCACTCAAATTGCTTCAATTTAAAAATCCAATTCAAATCGAACTCAAACTAGAGCATACTAGGCTCAAATTTAGTCAAATACTCATCACAAACATGGGTAGACCTCCACATGGTCTTTCAGGTGGGTTCCGAAATACACTTGCTCGAGTTACATTTTGGTGGGTTCATTTGAATTTTATTTAAAAATTTGAATTTTGGTCAAATTTTGTCAAAAAAATTCATTTTTTTATTCAACTGTTTCATCCTGAAATTACATCAAAATTTCTGAAATAGCCAAATTTCCATGATTTCGGTGGGTGCCGAAAAAATTAAAATGAAATTTGCAACCCTATGTACAACAACCCATTACCATGCAACAAGGACCTTCTAAAAATAAAGTGTTATTAACAAGTCTTGAGAATTACAGAAAGGACTAACATTAAATAAAACATTATAGCAGGATGCTTTCATTGATTCGTCCAGCTCCGACGATTGTGATGAACTCCATGCAGCTGAAGAGAGGCCTGTTGTAAATAATGTGATAATAAGAGCAAAACTATCATCCTAATCCAAAATAGTAATATGATGAAATTTACATAATCCAAAGATAGCACAAATAACATAATTAAAGAGATAAAGCATATCATAACTTTTATGTTATCTATGTAATGAATCATGTCTTCAACTCAGATTAATGAATCTAAAGAGTAGTTTAATTTGCTCTTAGGTGTCGGGCTGCTTGGAGATTAAAATTTCAGCCTCCTAGCCACTAGGTATAGGGCTGCTAGAGAATTCTCTTACCTCCACTACACCTGGGTCATATTATCATAATTGAACTAAACAATCAACTAATCAAATGAGGCATTGGATCCTTACCTTCCTAAATTTGCACTATAAAGTATAAATTTCACTCTTCTAAAGATCAAATACCAGATTATACACTATTCGGCCATGCTCAAAGCATGCTTAACACAAGTGCTATGGAACAGAGCTAGATATATCATATGAACAGTGAATACATGAAGCACCTAGGCTCCTAGTTTATTTTAAGTTTTGGAAATTAATGAAAAATGTGCTAAAGGACTGACAGTCTCATTTAAGTTTGAAAGTACAGGTTGGTTATCACCACGGTAACTCCAAAAAGGGTGATGCTTGCTCTAGAAAAGGCTACTCTTCTAAGGAAAAGCCCAAGAAATCAAGAGTAAGGTAAACATTTTCTTTAGAGGTATTTTCCTTTACCGATCTCGGAGCAAGGAGCAAAAGATTGGGTTTGTAGGATTAGTTGTCGTACTATAAAGGGGGAAGATAATAAGTAGCTTGCTGGTGATCGAAATGTCATATGGCTCAAATGCATATAAAATTTTTTAGAGAAGTATTTGTCAAGTTCTGATTTCAGTTTCTTCATGGTCGGCACTACCGCAATTCAAATACTGGTATTAGCGGAGCCCCGGTACTACTGCTCTCTTAGCTGCGGGACTCATTTTCCAGAGAAGCTCTATTGTTCTTTTTCTTGGTTCTAAAAATCGGAACTACTGGAGTCGAAACCGCGGTACTACCGCATGAGCGGAAGTACGATCTAAGGTCGGTAGTCCTTTTCCAAAAAAGGACATTTTTGAGTTCATTCTCAAGTCGGCACTACCATAGGCTAAACCACGGTACTACCGATATCACGGTACTACCGGATATTACCTGGCGGTACTTCTTTTCCAGAAAGGGTCTCAGCGGTGAAAAACTCTTCAAGAAAGTCGATACTACCGCACTTTGTACACCAGTAGTACCGGACTTCTTCCAACAGCTCTTTCCCGCTGCATTAAATGTTCAAAAACGACTGTTGAAGGAAGAGCGGTACTACCGGACCTTGTACACTGGTAGTACCGGATTTCCTGTTTTTTAAGATCTTTCCCCAACGGGAGGAACAGTTGGTGGGGTTTATAAATAGTCCCCCACCTGCACAACAGAGCTTGTGGGGTGACTCATTGAATACTTTTTGAGCTCTAGTACATTTGCTTCTCTCTAGTGCATCGATTTCACATTTTGAGTGAGTTAGAAGTATTCAAGTGTTGCATTTAAGCGTTTGAGCCATCTAGACACTTGATTCATCCTCAAGCAAACATCATCATTCTTTTACTCTTGGAGGTTGCCGCCTCCTAGACAGCTTGGAGGCGTGAGGCATCAGTGATCTTCTCAACGAAGCTTGTGAGAAGGCCCGATCGATTGTGAAGGCAAGGATCTCGCCTAACCGAAGTGGTGAAGAGCTACCACGAGTGATCGAGGAAGGCTCAAGCAATTGGAGCCGGCTTGAACGAGATCAAGTCACCTCAACCTGGAGTAGGGGAGACCGGCAAGTCTTCGAGACCACTAGATAAATTCTTGTCTCGCTCTCTCTTGTGATTGGTTTTCTTATTATTGTGCAAATTATTTCTCATAGTATCTTGAGTAGATTATTTGTATTTAGTATTATCCTTTGCTCTACTTAAAATTGCTCAAGAGCTTGTTGATCATTAGAAATTATAGCTACAAATTTGATATTGTTGCTTCCATAGCTTAGTGATTTAATCAAATTGCAAATTAGACTCGAAAAATTTAGAAACCTCCTATTCACCCCCCTCTAGTCGGTTATCCTTGATCCTACAATACAGCAAAACTCAAAAGAGCATATATAGTCATCAAATGATGACTACAAGGTAGTGATAATGATCAAGCTTAATCAACAATGAACTGCAACAATACTTTCAAGAATAAACAGGAAGTACAACTAAAAGTTCAAGGCCTGATTTACACATTTAGTTATTTAGTTCATCAATGACCCATTTTGCATCATAGAGAAATAGACAAGTTCTACAACAAGTGAGGACAATGCAAATATACTCACAGAGGAACAAACACTCAAAGTTTGTTCGAAAGAATAAGCAAGGCACAACAACAATGTTGTTGTCCCAGAATTCCAATTTCCATCGTTTATACCACGGCATGGTCAGCCTGGAAGATAGAGATACAATGCCCCTTTCGCACACGTGACACAACGAGTGTGAAGTCGAGCCTCAAATTGAGCTACACAAGATCAATCTCCAAGCCTATTCCTTCCTTCCTCTACAAACTCTAGAGTTCACAAGCACAGAAGTTCAAGAAACCCCAATTGATGAGGACATCACTCCTTCGGATGTGCACAACACAACTCCTCAAGATATACAAGGTCCAATTACAAGAGCATGCGCGCGACAATTAAACCACCAGGTGAACTCATTCCTCGTTGTTCGTGTTTTCTTGGATGGCTAGCTACTAAATTCTTGTGATGTTTTGTTGCTTAGGAATATGGGAGAAGCATCACAAGCTTACCTGTACGTCATCCCTCAAAGCCCAAGTCTACTTGTCTCAAAGTCGAGCTCAAGTTAGACTCCAACTTCGGTTCGGAGCCTCAGGACAGCATGTTAATAAAACGACCATATTTGGGTCACACGAAGTCCAATTGAGGCGTTCTTGGACTCTACGGACAAGCCCATGACGAGGTCTTTCTAACGAAAGTGGTTTCAGGTCCAAAATCCTTTTGGGTCGATGGGAATCATCAAATTAATATAACAAATAGAATCTGCTAGGTGCTGCGCCACCTCCACTTGGGCCCAAAGGCCTTGTACGACCTAGGGTTTCACGGCCATCCCCTTGGCCGCCTCCCTTGCCCTCTTCCTCATATATATTCAGTAGCCGTCGCTAGAATAGATGGGTTTTGCTTAGGTTAGTTTTTCGCCGTTCATCGGTTTGTGGAACCCCAACTCGTGTGCTTAATATTATTCGCAATTTTAAATTGCATCTTCTACGTTCTTGCTTGTGTTCTCGACTCGCATGTAGGGATAAGCCTTCTTAATGATGTCAACCGTGTTTGTGCGTTGTTGATAACCAACGGAGACATGGTGTAGAGATTGCAGGGTTCGAATCAGTTCTGATTGGAAGCCGGATCGTCATCGTCGAGTTCTCCACCAATCGATTCATCACTACCTGTCGGAACATCGGGCCATCATCCCCATCAAGTGGTATCAGAGCTTCGGTTGCCCGATAGGTAATTCTTGTATCCCCACTTTTGTTTTGCCATCATCCTAGATTCCAGAAAAAATTGCCCTACAAAAAGTTCTTCATCGGTTCCGCTGTCCTACAGCCCCTTGTGCCTTTTCATTTTTAGTTTCGCTTGTTGAGTTTAGGTCCATCGTCGTCATTGTGTTGCTGGTTGAAGGTCAAGATCCTAGTTTCTAGTGGTCCTTTTCCGTTGCCCTAGTTCTTGTTTTGCACCATTAGTCATCCCACTACCGCCAACTCTAGAACCGAATTGAGTCTCACATGGTTTGCCCTTGCCGCCGCTCGACATTATATTTTTTGCTCCGCAAGCCCTAGATAGGTTGCGTGCCGTCTTGTACCAATCGCCCTGCACCGCTAGCCACCCTTGTTCACCCGTGATCCTATTGCTATTTTAGCCCTAACCGGAAGAAAGAAGTGAAGTCGCAGGCAATTGTGCAGTGTTCAGTAAAACTGGCATAACTTTTGCATACGAACTCCGATCGGGGCGAATTTTTTTTGTTTCGAAGAGACGACGACGCACATCTGAAAAATCCACACATCCTTGACCCTGAAAATCGGCCTCTATGACCGAGTTCTGGACCCTAGAAGTTTGATGTCATGTTTTTACTGTTGTTTCGGTCATCTGTTTAACATCTTCTCTTGTTCCAAAATATGAGATTTTTGTTTTCCCTTTGAGTTAACAGAAAGGAAAGAAAAAGGCAAGTACAAAAAAAAGAGCCGCACTAAACAAAATCAGAGAAAAAAAAGCAAAAATAGGGAAAGTGAAGATGATAATCAGAATTGCTTGCATCCTTTGAGTCCTATGTGCTTTGATATATCCCTTGCTAGGTTGAACTTGTTCTAGGAACACGTTTAGGCCAGCAACTGTGACAAGTACGTTAAACATTTATTCAGCTTACTAATCTGAGTTCGATATTGCTTATTCCTTGCTACTAAATATTTCCTTCCGAGCTCCACATACTTCTTATCAGTTCAAGTTATCCTTTGCAATCGCTTCGCTCACACCCTCACGGTATCACGAACCAGCCACGAACATTTGTAAGAGCGTGGTAAGACGCTTGAGAGTGAGTATTTCCTCCTTCCACCACCTAGTAGTTGATAGGGATAATACTCTTGTGTTGTCTTTTATCTTCTACTAACCATGATAGGTTCGCAAGCTGAAGCTGAGGATGGATTGGAGTGTGTTACGAAAAATGAGCTAAATAACACGATAAATGACATTAATGCAAACATCACAAAGATCGGTCGAGACAATGAGCATAGATTGGAGAAAATAGAACAAAGCATCGCCAATCTTCTTGCAAGGATGGAGAACTATGAGAGACTGTTTGCCTCTCAATGGGGCTCGAAGAGTGGAGGAGCATGATGCAGCCCACGATCATGAAGAGTCTGTCGTAGGAGATGATGTGGATGGAGAAAACCGCGACGCCTTCGCTGCTCGTGCCACTGCACAGGATGTACGACAAGAATGATGCCTGAATCACAATCGTCATGGTATGGGAGGTAATAATCTTAATCAGCGCAATGGTCGTGGATACGATGATCCTTTTTCTAAAGTCAAATTTACCATACCATCTTTTTTCTGGTGCATATGATACTGAAATTTATTTAGATTGGGAAATGACTGTTGAACAAAAATTTAACTCCCATCTTGTTCCTGAAGTACATAGAGTCAGACAAGCTACTAGTGAGTTCAAAGATTTTGCTATCATGTGGTGGAATGAAGTAGTTAATTCTGGCTTACAACCTGATACGTGGGATAGATTAAAGCGAGCTATGCGTAATAGATTCATTCCTCCATCTTATAAACGTGATTTATATAAGAAATCGCAACGCTAGATTCAAGGAAATAGATCTGTAGAGGAGTACTATCAAGAGTTACAAATAGGCATGTTGCGTTGTGAGGTATTTGAGGATGAAGAAGATAAGATGGCTCATTTTTATGGAGGTTTACGACGTGAAATTCAGGACATAATTGATTACAAAGAATATAATGATATCAATAGATTGTTCCAGCTTACTATGTTTGTAGAAAAAGAATTGCAGGGAAGACAGCAAAGGTCAAGGAGCAACTTTGGTACTACATCTACACCGAAATCGACATCTAGGCAAGCCAAATCAATCCCACCTCCTGCAAATCGCCCTGCTGCCCCCTCCATGAGAGGGGCGCGTTCAACAGCACCACCACCGCCATCATGTGCACCCGAGGTGAGTAAATCTACAACTTTGCAAGCACCAACAAAGAGCTCTTCATCGGTTGCTTCCACGGGTTGTACGACTTGGATTGTGTGCCATCGTTGCAAGGGAATGGGCCATGTCATGAAGGATTGCCCAAGTCAACGAGTATACATTGCCAATAGAGAAGGTGGGTACATTAGTGCTAGTGATGTTGAGGATGGGTATGCTCTTGCAGCTAACCTTGCAGATAATGAAGATGATCGTGAGACGGACAGCGTTAGTGAAGAGATTTTAGGGACCGCTGCCACAGAGAATTACAGGACTATAATTGTGTAGCGAGTGTTGAGCGCTCAAATGGAACAAGCGGAGAAGCTACAACACCATAATTTGTTTCAGATGTACCTCATCATCTAGGACCGTCGTGTTTGTGTCATAATTGATGGTGGAAGCTGCAATAACTTGGTGAGTTCAGATCTGGTCAAGAAGCTTTGCTTGACCACACGTACGCATCCTCATCCATACCATATTCAATGGTTCAACAACAGCGGTAAGGTGAAGGTAACACAAACTGCGAGAGTGCATTTTTCCATTGGAACATACCATGATTTTGCTGATTTTGATGTAGTGCCTATGCAAGCATATTCACTTTTATTAGGCCGTCCATTGGAATTTGATACTGATGCAACTCATCATGGTAGAAGTAATAAATACACTCTCATGCACAAAGAAAAGAAAATCACTTTGCTTCCTATGACACCTGCTGAAATTGTGCAATGTGATAAAGAGAGCTCAAAATGAGAATAAAAAGACTGCACCACAATCTAAAAATCAGCAAGTAGCTAAGAACATTTTTCCTCCTAAGAAAGACAAGAAAACACCTAGTTCTAAGTCCGAGGGAATTACATTGAAAGGTGGTGTCATGCTTGCTACAAAATCTGGTCTTGCTGAAATTGAAGAGAATGATGCACCATGCTGTGCTTTAATGTACAAAGAGGCTTTATTTTCATTTAATGATATTCCTAGCACTTTGCCTCCTGCTGTCATTAACCTTTTGCAGGAGTATGAGGATGTGTTTCCAGCTGAGATACCCCCAGACTGCCACCTATCAGAGGTATTGAGCACCAAATTGATTTGATTCTGGGAGCGACTTTGACAAACTGTGCTGCATATAGGACCAATCCGGAGGAGACTAAGGAAATTCAACGACAAGTCCAAGAGCCTTTGGACCGAGGGTACGTACGGGAAAGTCTTAGCCCATGTGACGTTCCTGTTCTTTTGGTTCCAAAGAAAGACGGTAGTTGGCGTATGTGTGTTGATTGTAGAGCCATTAACAATATCACAATAAGGTATCATTATCCTATTCCTAGGTTAGACGACATGCTTGATGAGTTGAGTGGTTCTAATATTTTCACAAAAATTGACTTGCGTAGTGGATACCACCAGATTAGAATGAAACTTGGAGATGAATGGAAGACTGCATTTAAAACTAAGTTTGGCTTCTATGAGTGGTTAGTGATGCCTTTTGGATTAACTAATGCACCTAGTACTTTCATGCGATTGATGAACGAAGTTTTACATGCTTTCATTGGAAGATTTGTGGTTTTTTATTTTGATGATATCTTGATTTGCAGCAAGTCACATGAACTACACTTTGATCATCTACGTGCTGTTTATAAAGCATTGAGAGATGCACGTTTATTTGATAATCTTGAGAAGTGCACCTTTTGCACGGATCGAGTCTCTTTTCTTGGCTATGTTGTTACTCCACAGGGAATTGAAGTGGACGAATAAAAAATTGAAGCCATCAAGGGCTGGACAACCCCTCAGACTGTCACACAGGTGAGAAGTTTTCATGGTCTTGTAGAATTCTATAGGCGTTTCGTGAAAGACTTTAGCACCATTGCTGCCCCGTTGAATGAGTTGACAAAGAAGGGTGTATCTTTTAAATAGGGATCACCACAACAACAAGATTTTAACACGCTAAAAGAGAAGCTCACACATGCACCTCTACTCCAACTCCCAGATATTGGTAAAACGTTTGAATTAGAATGTGATGCTAGCGGAATTGGAATAGGAGGTGTGCTATTAGAAGAAGGTAAACCAGTTGCTTATTTCAGCGAGAAATTAAGTGGGCCAAGTCTAAATTATTCTACCTGTGATAAAGAATTGTATACTTTATTTCGTGTACTTGAAACTTGGCAACATTATCTATGGCCCAAAGAATTTGTCATACATTCAGATCATGAATCGCTAAAACATGTTAGAAGTCGAGCTAAACTGAATAAACGACATGCCAAAAGGGTAGAATATATTGAGTCATTTCCATATGTCATAAAACATAAGGAAGGAAAGAACAATGTGATTGCTGATGCGCTTTCTAAGCGTTATACCATGTTATCTCAACTTGATCATAAGATTTTTGGTTTAGAGACCATTAAAATCTTACATGCTACTGATGTGGACTTTAAAGAAGTGCATGAACATTATAAAGAAGGGAAAATATGGAATAAATACGTGTTAAATGATGGCTTCCTCTATCGTGCTAACAAGTTATGCGTTCCAGCTATCTCCGTTCGTCTTTTGTTGTTGCAGGAGGCGCATGGAGGAGGTTTGATGGCACATTTTGGAGCAAAGAAGACTGAAGATGTGCTGGCCGCACACTTCTTTTGGCCAAAGATGAGACGCGACGTCGAGCGCTACGTGTTACGTTGCACTACTTGCAATAAAGCTATGTCCCACTTAAACACACATGGTCTTTACATGCCTCTTCCTGTTCGTAGTGTACCATGGGAGGATATTTCTATGGATTTTGTTTTAGGGTTGCCTAGGACAAAGAAGGGGAGGGATAGCATATTTGTTATTGTGGATCGTTTCTCTAAAATGGCACATTTTATACCTTGTCACAAGAGCGATGATGCTACAAACATAGCTGATTTGTTTTTCAGGAAAATCATTTGACTACATGGAGTGCCTAATACTATTGTCTCGGATCGAGATGCAAAGTTTTTGAGTCACTTTTGGAGATCACTTTGGAACAAATTGGGGACGAAGCTGCTGTTTTCTACTACATGTCATCCCCAAACTGATGGACAAACATAGGTCGTTAACCGCACATTATCCACTATGTTGCGGGCTGTTTTAAAGAAGAATTTGAAGATGTGGGAAGAGTGTTTACCGCATATTGAGTTTGTTTACAATAGGTCAAAACACTCCACCACCAAGGTCAGTCCGTTTCAGGTAGTGTATGGTTTTAATCCCCGTTCTCCTATTAATTTACTACCTTTGCCCACTTCTGAAAAACTTAATTTGATGCTAAGAAGCGTGCTGAATTTATTCTTAAGTTGCATGAAACAACTAAAGAGAATATAGAGCGCATAACTGATAAGTATAGGATTGCTGGAAGTAAAGGTAGGAAAGAAATAAAATTTGAACTAGGTGATTTGGTTTGTTGCATTTGAGAAAGGATAGGTTTCCAGCATTAAGAAAATCAAAGTTGATGCATAGAGCTGATGGTCCGTTTAAGATAATTGAGAAAATCAATGACAATGCATACAAATTGGATCTACCTGCAGATTTTGGGGTTAGTCCCACATTTAACATTTCAGATGTGAAGCCATACTTGGGAGAGGAAGCTGAGCTTGAGTCGAGGATGACTCCAATTCAAGAGGGGGAGGATGATGAGGACATCACTCCTTCGGATGTGCGCAACACGACTCCTCAAGATATACAAGGTCCAATTACAAGAGCACGCACGCGACAATTAAACCACCAGGTGAACTCATTCCTTGTTGTTCATGTTTTCTTGGATGGATTGCTACTAAATTCTTAGGATGTTTTGTTGCTTACGAATATGGGAGAAACATCACAAGCTTACCTGGACGTCATCCCTCAAAGCCCAAGTCTACTGGTCTTAAAGTCGAGCTCAAGTCGGACTCCAACTTCGGTTCGGAGCCTCAGACAGCACGTCAATAAAATGACCATATCTGGGTCATACGAAGTCCAATTGAGGCGTTCTTGGACTCTACAGACAAGCCCACGGTGAGAGCTTTCGAACGGAAGTAGTTTCAAGTCCAAACTCCTTCTAGATCGACAGGAGTCATCAAATCAATATGACGAACAGAATATGTCAGGTGTTGTGTCACCTCCACTTGGGCCCAAAGGCCTTGTACGACCTCCTCCCTTGCCCTCTTCCTCATATATATTCAGTAGCCGTCGCTAAAATAGATGGGTTTTGCTTAGATTACAACTAGACACTTTGTCAGTTTTTCACCGTTCATCGGTTTGTGGAATCCCAACTTGTGTGCTTAATATTATTCGCAATTTCAGATTGCATCTTCTACGTTCTTGCTTTTGTTCTCGATTCGCATGCAAGGATAAGCCTTCTTGGCGAGGTCAACCGTGTTTGTGTATGGTTGATAACCAAAGGAGCCGTGGTGTAGCGATTGCAGGGTTCGAATCCTTTCTGATTGGAAGCCGGATCGTCAACATCGAGTTCTCACCAATCGACTTACTACTACCTATTGGAAGATCGGGCCATCATCCCCATCACCAATCCCCAAGGCTCAGGAAACCCTAGAGCTTAGGAAGCACAAGAGCTTCCGCGCAAGGAATCTCAGGAGTAAATTGCTCAATCCCAGAGCCAAACCCAGGAACCAAGCCTCACGGAGGCCTTGCTATCGCCGGAGACAAACACTAGTCAACCGCAGAACAGGAAGAAAGTAAGAACCAAGATGGAGATCAAAGATGAAAATCTATCTTTGGAGAGAGTCCAAAGGCGCATATATATAGGGGAAAACCAGAGAGGAGCTCATGGCTATAGAGCATGCCCATGATGCAACAACCGCCCGACTTTCGCTAGAGGCTCGTGCGCCAGAAGTGCCCACGCTGCCACCCAACAAACAGAGAAGAGGACCAAGTCCTCATCTCATTTCACTGCACCCTTATCTCATGCCCTAATGGGCCGGCCACAAGGTTCATTTGCCAAATGGGCCAGACCAAAGACAAGCTCCAAACATCAAAATCTCAGTCGACATCACAACAATCCCCACCAGATTTTAAAGATGGAGAATTTACTTTGTTTGATACAAAGATGTTTGATAAAGAGTACCTTTCGGGTTTGAACCCTTTGTCTAGTTACAAGCATTCAGACTCTGCACAGACGAAGGAGGACTAAAGCCTTGATCCTATGCCTTGGTGTGAGAGATTTCACACTAGTAATACTCTGTACGAGGTAGCTTTTATTTCAGATCTCTGGTTATGACTTTCCGGTCATATCCTAGTATCTTAATTCATGAGATATCTTCTAGAAGTATACCCATTAGTTCCATTGGTCGCGACCTCATGATCATACTCATATAGGTGAGTTCTTCTAGGTGTCCTGTAGGATGACTCCTATAGCCACACGGCATTGAACTCATTAAGAGCTTATAGCTCAACCTGCCATACAGTAGAGCACTGCAGCTAATAGGACCCTTAGATGTGCTCTCCAGACCACACAGTTTGTTTTCCTAGAGCCTAGTTCACGAGATCTCTGATCTTCTAGGATAAGTTACTACCGATGTGAGCAACTCAAATGGGTATGAGCCCCATCCCCTTAGATGTTGCAAGGATGGCCTTCCGTGCCATGCCTTTAGTGAAAGGATCGGCCAAGTTCCTTTCACTAAAGGAATGGTGCGGAACGCTATCCTTGTAGCATCGCCAAGTTCCTTTCAGACTGGATGTATTCTACAGCAATAACACCCGTCTCTCTGGCATGTCTAATCGATTTCGATCGCCTCTTTATGTGTCTTGACAACTTCATATTATCTTTCCGACTCTTCACCTTCAAAAGAACAGTTTGGCTATCACAGTAGGTAAGAATGGCTGGAATAGGTTTTTCCAACACTGGTAGGTTAGAAAGGAACTCAATAATCCATTCTGCATGTATAGCCGCTGAGCCAAGCGCTACTAATTCAGCCTCCATGGTGGATCATGTAATAATAGTCTGTTTTGAAGGCCTCCACGATACAACCCCACCCGCTAGAGTGAAAATATATCCACTCGTAGCCTTCATCTCTCCGAGTCACTGATCCAGTTGGAATCACCGAATCCTTCCATGACTGTAGGATGACCAGAATAGTATATTCCCAAATTCATTGTTCCCTTTAAATATTTGATAACTCTCTCTAGGACTCTTACAAGGCCCAAGGCCCATGTTTGACTCGAACTGAAAAGTTAACCTGACTTATTATGATGATTGTGGAGTACTCCGAAGGAATTTTTAGTTCGGGTGAAATCCATTGGAAAGATCTCGAAGTAAGCGTTTAATCAAGCTCAAGAACTCACCAATCGGACGTCGTATGCAAAAGTTATGCTTTTTTTACTTCAGGCTGGTATCCGAAGGCCGAATTGGATTCCAAAACGTGATGGATTTGATCTCTCTGTCTTCTTGGCCCATGGATGACGTGTTGGTGTTGGTCCAACCAGGTGTGGTCGTATTCGTAGTAGTGATGTCCTCATCATACTCTCCTTCTTGAATTTGAGTCTTCCTCGACTCATGCTCACCTTTTAGCTCATCCTCAACACAAAATATCCTCATATAGGTCCTGCATTTATATAAATAAAATAGTAGCTCCGCCTCTTTATATATTTTAAACACAGGAAAGACATTTAGAGGATTCACCTGATAATTATCCACATTGGTCAACACTTCTTTCCATCATATAAAGGCATGATGAAAGTTAGCACACTTGGATGCTCCCTCCCCTCCTTGAATGATAACCATCCTCGGTTTTGGACAAGCTGGAGAAAAAACAAGCAACAAAAAGAACAACATGAAAGCAGCATATATGTATATATCCCATATTTCATTGTTCTTTTGGTTTCGCGTAATGCTATTTACATAACAGCAAATGAGGAAATTAGATTTAAACAAAACACCTTTTCTAAAAATTCTGCAACTCAATTTGTGATTATAAGTGAAGCATATAACATAAATATTAACATGATTCAGTTTGCAACTTAATTTACAAATATAAGTAAAGCACATATCTAACCATGTCCTTGGATAAAGAATACTCATATTTTGTAAGCCTTATTCAATAAAGTAGATGGGCAAAACTATAAGTTTTGGTAACAAGCATAGTTCATTCATATAATCAGATTGTAAATAAGTAATATCAAACCATTCCAACAATGGTGACACAATTCTAATGGGCTTTCCACTCATCAACTACGACATGCTGATTTGTAACACAAGTTAATGTACTAAAATTCGAACAATGAGGTAGCAAGCTATATGTATCACACATATCAGGAAATTTTGATGGTGCCTTACATGAAACAAGCTCTTGCATACAACTAGGATTGCCCAAAACAGCAAACTCCAATTCAACAAGTTTATCACAAGTTATGCATATTCTGTAAACAAGAAACTTGCCATCTATGCTATAATCCCCAAATTTATTGAATTTAAAACAGTAGGCATAGGTGCTAGATAAATACTTAAGGGATGAATTTTCAGAAATCTTATCCATAGCACAACTCAAGCTAACAGGCTCGTTCAACATGATATAGCACAAAACAGTGGCAGGGGATATTCTAGCTATCACTTCCTTATGCTTAATCAGCACCACATGATCAAAATTATAAGCATGCAATTCATCACATGGTTCTACAATTGTGGCACAAGGTGGTAACTCACTAGAATTAAGTACAGCAGGAACATACTCACAAATTTGCTCAATTTCTTGCTGTAAAATCAGATCTGTACCATGGTCATTAGCGTCCTCCTCAGAAGTAGGTACCTCAAAACATTCACTTGATAACGCAGGTTTTTCAGCTTGTAGCTCCCCTTCTTCAGAAGTAACCTGCATATTACATGGAACAGCAACAACAGAAGTAACAGAAGTAGATTGGATTATGTTAGTAGAATCATCCTCACATGTGCTATCCTCTACTTCACTCGAATTTTCTGGTATTTCTTTCGCTTGCTTGGGGTGTATGCTCTCATTAAGGTTTGGTGTAGTGTATGCAACAGGAGTAGTATTTATCTCTATAGGAACTTGAATTGTGGTTGATTTTCTTCTCTATATTTTTCTTTCAGCTTCCTATGAAAGATTAAACAAACATGACATAGAATTGAATTCTTTACAAGATATCATGATCTGAATATCAAAATCAAGTCACAATAAAAATTGTTCATCCGAGTCTTTTCGGTCTCTTCTAACCCACAATGCAAAAATCTACTTTGAAATTCTTGGTAGAACTCATTCACAGTTTTACTACCTTATTCTAGACATTGCAATTCATTTCATAATTGGCAAGCAACATATGAAGGAACAAATCTAGCTCTCATAATTTTCTTCAATTGAATCCATGTGCTAGGGATGTTCTAATTTTTACTCATATAATCATTCCACCAAAGAGTAGTAAAATCAGTAAATCCACTAGTAACAACCCTAATCTTATCAAGCTTAGGAATTCTATGTTTATCAAATGATTGTTCTACAGCTAATCCCCATGTAAGATAACCTTCATGATCATATTTACCACTAAAACTGGGTACGGTGAACTTATTTTTGGTACGTGTGCTATGCCGTCATACCTCCTGTGGAGATGAAGCTGTGCTCCTACGTTCTTCGTATCTCGGAGTGTGAACTACCTCTTCTCCTAAGATGCTGTTGGCCCAAGCACTACAACGTTGAGAACCTGCCATTGTTAGTGAAGGCAAGAAACAAATAACAAGTATAATGATCCTATCACTACATAGGATGTGGTGAAAAGTCGCTCAACTCTCATGCTTTAACCAAAGCTCTTACAAGTTCTTACCGTGCAGCAGGTGTTGTCGGCCATTGGCGTGTCAAAAGTTCTCCCAAGCTTGGGAAAAGCGATTGCCAAGGGACCGAACAAACGTACAAGCGTAGAATATATGGAGCTAGGTAGGCTATACTTATTTCCTATGCAATATGATAATTCTAGTTATTGTAATGATAAGTAATGACCCAAACTAGAATTCACAAGTCCTAATTGCTGATCACAAGGATATAAGCAAATTTCAAGACAACTCACGTGCAAAGATGATGGAACTTAATGCAACCAATAGAATGAGCTAAATAAGAATAATTTCAGCATCAAAACTCGTGTTGCATAAGTTATGGAGAGACGCTAGCTAATTACTTTAGAAAAGGTAAAAGGGTACAAGATTGCTCACTAATTAATACAATTGCACAATCTGAAAATAATGAACACAAATTAGGGTTTTGCTCAATGTAGTGCAGTCGACCACTATTCTATTTTCTTTTCATTTCCTTTTTTCTTTTTGCATTTTGGCTCTTTCTTTCTCTTTTCTTTCTTTTGGTGACTTTCGGCCAACACTAGTATGAACAAAGTTTTGGAATCTCTAACTCAATGTCACAAGATAGTATGATATGACAATTCAAGATTATGCAATATATCAAGTAGAGAAGCCCTAAGCAATATCAATAAGCTAGTCACAAATAGGATCAAAGTATTCACAAAGGATGAATTGGTTCCCAAAGGTATGTGTACTGATATTTTTGGGGTTTTATGGATTGTGGATGCTACATGACTCAACCAACTCAAAGGAACAAAGCTAGAACAAGAATTGAAGCAAGAAACCCAAATTCGGACAGAACAATGCAGCAAAATTGTCGACACAATTAAAGTATGAAAATGAACGAACCTAGTTTGCTCACAATGTAACAAATTGAAGGCAATGTTCTATGATTTAAAACAAATATACGAACACACAATTTGGAGCTCGTATATAGAATTTATAGCCAAA
Organism: Otatea glauca; assembly: GCA_036346275.1. Lineage (NCBI taxonomy): Eukaryota > Viridiplantae > Streptophyta > Magnoliopsida > Poales > Poaceae > Otatea > Otatea glauca. Next base: position 49,750,029 of record CM070715.1, on the reverse strand, counting down.
ACACCGAGGTTGAAAGCATCTAGGCCGCCAATTTATTTTGGTTTTGGTAATTAATGACAATTACAGTTAAAGGACTAACAATTCCCATTTGAGCATTTTGAGAATAGGTTGGTCTAAGTTCGATGATTATGAAAGCATGAAGTTGATGAAGAGAAGATCAACACGTCAAGACAAAATGGCCAAGGTATAATCATTTAAGGACTTTTTCATAGCTTTTACCGATCTCGGAGTTTGGAGAAAAGATCAGATTACAAGGATTAGGGTTGTACTATTAAGAGGGGTTTTGACGTTCGCTTAATGTCGTTTAAGTTCTAAAGGCTCAATTAAATACTCAAGATCATGCATTGTGTCAAGATTAAAGTCCCATTGAAAAAATCTATGAAGATAAAGATGAAGTTTATGGAAGCCCGGTGCTACCACCCATGGTAGCGCGGTGCTACAGGGTGAGCGGTACCATCGGCCATGTGGGCGGTGTAACAATTCCAGAGAGACTCCTTTTTGTGCCTTCTGGAAGCACGGTGCTACCGCCAATGGTAGCGCGGTGATACCGGGTAAGCGGTAGCACCGGCCATGTGGGGGGTGTAAAAATTACAGAGAGCCTCCTTTTCGTGCTTTCTGGAAGCGCGGTGCTACCGGGTGAGCGGTAGCACTGACCCCTCAGCCCGGTGTGAAAATTCCAAAGAGCTTCCTTTTGTGGGCAGTCGGGCTGTCCGGTGCTACCACCCATGGTAGCACGGTGCTACCGGGCTAGCGGTAGCACCGGCCCCTCAGCCCGGTGTGAAAATTCTAGAAAGCTCGCTTTTGTTGGCAGTCGGGCGGTCTGGTGCTACCGCCCATGGTAGCGCGGTGCTACCGGGTGAGCGTAGCATCGGCCCCTCAGCCCGGTGCAAGAATTCCAAAGAAGCTCCTTCTGGCCGAGCAAAAATAAAAAGAGCTAGTGCTACCAGTCCCAATTGGGCGGTAGCACCGGACCCTCTGCACAATAGGCTCTGGCAGTGCATGTAATGCACTATTCCAACCATTGAGTTAGAGCCCAGTGATACCGGTCCTACAAGGGTGGTAGCAAAAGAAATCCTGACTTTAGCTCATTTCGAGCTCCAATAGCTAGAAAAGTTGATGGGGGCTATAAATACACCCCCACCTGCACTCTAGAGGTCCTCTTGGTTCTCATTGATGATATTTTGAGCTCTAGCAAGTCTTCTCCTCTCCTTAGTGCATTCAATTCTCATTTGAGAGTGTGAGGAGAACATTTGAGTGTTGCATTTAGTGTTTGAGCAAAGACACTCAATCCGACTTCGAGCAAGCGTCAAGGCTTATTACTCTTGAAGGTTGCCGCCTCCTAGATGGCTTGGAGGCGATCGTGCGCGGTGAGCTTCTCAACGGAGATTGTGAGAAGCCTAGACAAGTTGTGAAGGCCGGAGTTCGCCTACCCGGAGGGGGGAAGAACTAACTTGGTGATCGAGGAAGGCTCAAGGGAGTGGAGCCGGTTTGAAGTTGTTCAAGTCACTTCAACGTGGAGTAGGGGAGATCGGCAAGTTTCCGAGACCAAGGGTCAAAAAATCTTGTTTCTTGTTTTCTTGTGATTTGTATTTACTCCTCTAGTGTTTGGTTCAATCTTCTAGCTTTTTCAAGTATATTATTTGTGCTTAGATTTCTACTTGATTCATACTTGAATTGTTAGAGCATGCGATATTTACTAGAGAACTTAGTTGCAAAGTTGAAGGAGATCGCAATTCCTGTTAAGTGTTTAAATTGTTTGTGTTTAGAATTGAAAATTTTAGAAACCTCCTATTCGCCCCCCCTCTAGTCAGTTATCCTTGATCCTACAAGTGGTATCTTAGTTTGGACTCTCTTTTGGGGATTTACCATCTAGAGAGTAAGGATGGCTACCGATGGGGTGTCAATAGGCAAGGCACCATTTTTTGATGGCACAAATTATGCTTATTAGAAAATTCACATGACCGTTTATCTAAAGGCCATGAGCCCAAGCATATGGAGAATTGTAGTTGAGGGTTTCGCTCCAAGAGTTAATCCCACACTCACAATGGAACAAAAAGAGCGAAACACTCATCTCAACGCTCAAGCTATGAACGCTCTCTTTGGTGCTTTGAACGCGGATGAGTTCAATCGAGTGAGAAACCTTGAAACCACTCATGAGATTTGGACAACCCTCTCAAAAATTCATGAGGGGACATCCTCGGTCAAAGAAGCTAAATTGCATATGCTTCGGATCAAATATGAGAGTTTTATTATGTTGCCCCATAAAAACATAAATGAAATGTATTCACGGTTGAACAACATAGTAAATAAGCTCAAGGGCCTTGGGGCGTCACTAACCGATTTTGATATTGTTCGTAAGATGCTTAGGGCTCTTCCGGACAAATATGAGACTTTGGTGATGTTGTTTCTCAACTCAGCGAAGTTGCCAAGGATGACGCCAACGGGACTTCTTGGAAATCTCATTACAAATGAGCTCTACAAGAAGGACAAGAAAAAACTCTTAGAGCAAAGCTCTTCAAAGAAGAAGAATATCACCTTCAAGGCGAAAGCGGAGTCAAGCGATGAGGCGCTTGACGACTCCGACGATGATGAAGACACCGAGGAGGAAATGGCCCTCCTTGTAAGAAGAATGAGGAGATTCATGAAGAGGTGCTCAAGCACAAGTGCTCCTCAAAAATTCAACAAGGCACAATACTCAAACACAAACCAATATGTAAATATCCGGTGCTATGAGTGTGATGAGAAGGGACATATTGCTTCTAAATGTCACAAGAAAAATGACGACAAGAACAAGTCGCCCATGAAGTTCTTTCATGGAAAGAAGAAGCTCTTCAAGAAGCTTAATAAAGACGGAAAAGGCGAGCCTCACATTGGAGAGTGGAATTCCGAAGAAGAATATTCGGACTCCGACTCTTTCGAGGATGATACACCTTCAAAGAAGAAGGGTCTCGTTGGCATCGCTATCAAGGAGGCTTCCTCACCATTTGTCACTCCTTTGTGTCTAATGGCGAAAGGAGATTTTAAGGTAAAATCAAATGACGATGATGAAGCCTCCTATGATGAGCTAATGGATATGCTTGAGGACTTGAATGAATACCTCGGCAAAGAAAAGTCTAAACATAAGGCTTTTAGAAAAGAGTATCTTTCTCTCAAAGACTCTTATGAGGAGCTAAAGGAAGCTCATGAGACTCTCCTTGCCAAGGGCCATTCAAAGCCTCAAAATGATGTAGGTATTAGTTGCAAGATTATAAATGATATGTCTAGTTTGGAAATTGATTCATATTGGGTAGCGAAAACTAGTATGTCTACTTCTTGTGAAGATTTAATTGATGTACCTTCTTCTTCATATGCTAGCTCATTTTCTTGCCATGAAAATTTAATTGTAGAAAATAATGAGCTTAAAGAACAAGTGAATAAACTTAGCAAGAGTTTAGATAGATGCTTTAAGGGCAAGAATACTCTAAATAAAATCTTAAATAGTCAAAGATGTTCCTACAATAAAGAAGGTCTTGGGTTTATTCCTAAGAAGGGTAAGAAAATTAGCAACAAAGCTCCTAGGTTTGTAAAATCAAATGGGAAGCTTTGTTATAAATGTCATAATGTAGGACATCAATCAAATGATTGTCCTTTAGGCAAAGCATCTAAAAATAATGTTTATGATTCTTGCTATGTTCTTAACAAAGATAAAAATGGTAAGATAATTGCTAGATTCGTTAGAACTCCTATAATTGGCCAAAGAAAGAAAGCCATTTGGGTTCCCAAAACCTTGGTCACTAACCTCCAAGGACCCAAACAAATTTGGGTACCTAAAAAGGTTTGATTTTCTTTTGTAGGTAAACTACAAGACCGGTGGATGGCATTAGGTGTTGAATAGTGGATGCACTCAACACATGACCGGAGACCGGAAAATATTCACCACTTTTGAGTCGAGAAGTGGGCATCATGACAAGATCACATTTGGAGACAATAGCAAAGGAAAGGTATTAGGTTTGGGTAAAATTGCTATCTCAAATGACCTTTCTATTTCAAATGTCTCCTTAGTAGAAACTTTAAATTTCAATTTGCTATCCATTGCACAAATTTGTGATCTTGGTCATATTCACATTCTCTAAAAATGGAGTAATTATTTCAAAAGAAAATGATAATTCCTTAATGTTCAAAGGTTTTAGATTTGGAAATTTATATTTAGTTGATTTCACCTCAAATGAGTCATGTCCTCAAACATGTTTAATTGCTAAAACCACTTTGGGATGGTTGTTGCATAGACGACTAGCTCATGTTGGGATGATTCAACTCAAAAAGCTTTTCAAAAATGATTTAGTTGTGGGCTTGAAAGATGTAAAGTTTGAGAGAAATAGATTATGTAGTGCTTGTCAAGCTGGCAAGCAAGTTGAAAGTTTTCATCCTACAAAAAGTATCATGTCCACATCTAGACCATTAGAACTCTTACATATGGATTTTTTTGGCCCGACAACTTATAAGACCACTGAAGGAAATTCATATTGTTTAGTTATTGTTGATGATTATTCAAGGTATACTTGGGTATTCTTTCTAGATGATAAATCCGAAGTCTCCGAAATCTTCAAAAGATTTGCAAAAAGGGCTCAAAATGAATTTGATTTTAAAATAAAGAAAATTCGTAGTGATAACAGTTTCGAGTTCAAAAATACAAGAATTGAAGATTATTGTGATGATGGTTTCCGCCACCTACACTCCAGAACAATCGAACATTAATTGATTTTAAAAAAAGCACGAACTTTCCGCCACCTACACTCTAGAACAAAATAGAGTAGTAGAACGGAAAAATCGAACATTAATTGAAATGACAAGAACAATGCTTAATGAATATGACACTTCCAATAGTTTTTGGGCGGAAGCCATTAATACCGCTTGTCATTCAACAAATAGGCTTTATTTGCATCGTCTTTTGAAAAAGACCTCCTTGAGCTTCTCATTGGAAGAAGGCCGAACATTTCTTACTTTCGAGTTTTTGGTCGCAAATGCTATATTTTGAAAAAGGGTGTTCGGTTTTCAAAATTTCAAAGTCGTTGTGATGATGGTTTCTTGCTTGGCTATTCTTCAAATAGTAAAGCATATCGAGTTTTTAATAAAAGCAAAGGTTTTGTTGAAGAAACTTGTGATGTCGAGTTTGATGAAACTAATGACTCTCAAGAAGAGCAAGAGAATTTGGATTATGCAGGTGAAGAAGGGTTAAGAGAAGCAATGAAGAACATGACGATAGGAGATGTAAAGCTGGATGCGGATAAAGAAGATCAACCCTCATCCACTCAAGTTGAATTATCTACTTCCGCAACACCAAGTCAAGTCCAACAAATAAATGTGGATGAGAAGGAAAATGATCAACAAGTTCAACATCTACCACAAAGGATTCATCATGGACTCTCCAAAGATCATCCAATAGATCAAATTTTGGGTGATGTTAGTAAGGGTATTCTAACTCGATCTCGTATCGCTTCTTTTTGTGAACATTACTCCTTTGTGTCCCCTCTTGAACCTTCTTATGTAGATGAAGCTTTAGATGACCAGGATTGGGTGAACTCAATGCAAGAAGAGCTAAATAATTTCGTTTGAAATGATGTATAGACACTAGTCGAAAGACCCAAGGATCAAAATGTCATCAGCACAAAATGGGTATTTCGAAACAAACAAGATGAGAATGGTACAGTGGTAAGAAATAAGGCAAGATTAGTGGCGCAAGGTTTAACACAAATCGAAGGACTAGATTTGGTGAAACTTTTGCACCTGTAGGTAGATTAGAATTAATTTGTATCTTGCTTCCATTTGCATCTTGCTTTGATATTAAGTTATTGCAAATAGATGTAAAGAGTGCATTTTTAAATGGACAAATATCTGAATTGGTATTTGTTGAACAACCTCTCGGTTTTAAAAGTCCTAAATATCTAAACCATGTTTACAAACTCTCTAAGGCACTATATGGTCTCAAACAAGCTCCTAGAGCATGGCATGAGCGGCTTAGAGATTTTCTACTTTCAAAAGGTTTCAAAATTGGGAAGGTTGACACAACACTCTTTACTAAAGTAATAGATGGAGATTTCTTTGTTTGTCCAATCTATGTTGATGATATCATATTTGGTTCAACTAATGAAGACTTTTGCAAAGAATTTGGTAATATGATGTCTAAGGAATTTGAAATGTCAATGATCGGAGAGTTGAGTTTCTTTCTTGGATTTCAAATCAAGCAACTCAAGAATGGGACATTCGTGAGACAAGCCAAGTATATAAAGGATCTACTTAAAAGGTTTGGCATGGAAGATGCAAAACCCATCAAGACTCCAATGGCATCAAATGGGCATCTAGACCTCAATGAGGGAGGTAAACCGGTAGATTTAAAGCTTTATCGTTCTATGATTGATAGTTTGCTTTATCTTACCGCATCTAGGCCCGATATCATGTTTAGTGTTTGCATGTGTGCTCGTTTTCAAGCTTTTCCTAAAGAATGTCACTTAGTAGCCGTTAAGAGAATTCTAAGATATTTAAAGCATTCCTCAAACATAGGGTTATTGTATCCTAAAGGTGCTAAATTTGATTTAGTTGGATATTCGGACTCGGATTATGCGGGTTGCAAAGTGGATAGAAAGAGCACCTCCGGGAGTTGCCAATTGTTGGGTAGATCCCTAGTTTCATGGTTCTCCAAGAAACAAAATTTCGTAGCTCTATCCACCGCCGAAGCCGAATACATTTCCGCCGGTAGTTGTTGTGCTCAATTATTGTGGATGAGGCAAATCTTAATGGATTATGGAATAAATTTTAAAAATGTTCCTTTATTATGTGATAATGAAAGTACCGTTAAAATTGCCAATGATCCAGTCCAACATTCAAGAACCAAACATATAGATATCCGCCACCATTTCCTAAGAGATCATGTTAGCAAAGGTGATATTGTGATTAGTCACATTAGAACCGAAGACCAATTAGCGGATATTCTCACCAAGCCTTTAGATGAAGCAAGGTTTTATAAATTGAGGAATGAATTAAATGTCATAGACATCTCAAATGTTGTTTGAACATGTGTATCATGATTGTTGTATGTTTATTTGGATCTTATTTGATGCTTCTTAATTCTTTGATGACATACACATTAAGGCGGAGTATTTACCCTTCATATGTATTCTACATCCTCAAAATATGAAATTCCAAAATTAGTGCTACTATGCTTCAAAAAGGTAATTTTAGACCATATTAAATCAAAATGCTTGAAATTATCCTATTTTAAATTTTTAATGAAAACCTTTGAAATATTCACTTTAAAAACATTGGTATATAAATCTCATTCCTTGAAATAGTTATCTTAGTATATTCTCTCTATATTGAAAATTATCTCAAAATGTCTTTTGACAAAATCTTTGTTTTTCATCAAAATTTCCTTCAATCAAAATCTTGGTCTATATTGATCAATCTAATGCACATTGTGATTTTTCACCTTTGGAATTAGAATATTTTAGTTTCTAGAATACCAAAGGGTACTTTTCAACTCATAAATGCAAATGAACTTTATTTTTGCAAATTAAGTGTTTTTGACCCGATGAAAATGTTTTGGAGCAAAAAGAAACCTATCTAATGCAAAAACTTCTTATAAAGTAAAATTCTCGATTGGTATATAAGGTTGGGTTGCTCATGTATGTTTTCAATCAAAATTTGCAAACATATAAGCTATTCCAACTCTTTTGGTACTTTTGAACGTCATTTCAGCCTTTTAGGCTGTTAGGTCCGGTAGCACCGCCCCTACATGGGCGGTAGCACCGGAGACCAGTACTACCAGCCAAAACGCGGTAGCACCGGATTAGTTGGATTGTGGGGTTAAGCCAGGCGTGGTACAACCGCTCTCTCCTCCATCTTCATACCACTGTCCCTTTTTCTCTCTCCAACTCTTTTCCTCCTTTTTCTCCACATCAAAATCTTCAAGAAATTCAAGATTACTTCTCACCTTTTTGCTCCTAACTCAATCCTCTCCTCAAGGTACATGACCTTGTCAAAAATCTTTGGATTATCTATGCCCTAGTTGCTTGGTTCCATATTGTTAGGGTCCTTGCGAAATGGGGCAAAATCTATAAAATTTTTGTTAAAATTTGTGGAAAGAATGAGTGTTACGATGATTCTCTATAACATTAGGGTATTTTACTTGAATCAAATCACTCAAAACCACAAATTTTGTCAAAAAATAGGGTTTGAACCTAAATTGTCCGGTGCTACCAGTCTCAGTGCGGTAGCACCGCCTTAAGTCCAGTGCTACCGGTCCAGTATGTGCAGTAGCACCGCCGCAAGCCCGGTGCTACCAAACTAGCATGGGTGGTACCACCGGGATTGCAGTCAATTGTGCACAAATACTGTTATTTTGCAAGATATTCTATCTCTAGGGCATATAACCTTGATCTCACTCCTTGAATTCTCTATTTGCATCCAGTAATCATGCCTAAAACCCGAGGTACTGGCTCTTATAAGAAAGTTGCGGCAAATAGAGGTCGCCCTCCTCCTCAAGCATTTGACAGTGAAGATGATATTTCCATTGCCTCAAGACGCCGCGAAGTCCGAAAGAAAAGTCAGAGAAACATTGGCAGCAGCTTCGCGGCAGACAAAAGAAAACAAGTAGCTTCAAGCAGTGAGGAAATTGAAAAGGATGACTCAATGGATGTTGATGGTGCTGGAAATGCAAATGAGGGATCAGAAGGTGATCAAGAAAACTTCGAGGATTTGATTCTTCTGTTGATCTGAGGACAATTAAAGGTGACTCCTAGTTTTCTCTCAGACAAGCAAACTAGTATATGTTTCCTAGTAGTGCAACTGAAGACAAGTTTAGGATTCTCTTTCAGCATAAAGTATTTTATGAAATCTATATGCACAAAGAGTTCGCTGATCACAAGTGGGTAAATTGGGATCATATTCGGAAGATACCCTTGTTTGTTAGTGTTCCTGAACTGTTTCAAGGTGCTGGGATGGCAGATTTCGTAAACAGACAGTGCAATTATGATGAGAGTATGATCAGGCAATTTTACGCTACTTTTCACGTTGCTAAGTCGTTTGATGCCATCACTTGGATGACTAATGCCGCAGTGCACACTGTCACCAAGAATGAGATAGAGGAGATTTGGGGGATTCACCACAGTGGATATCCGAGGATACACAGTGATAGAGTCCTCCCTCTTGCCAGGCAGTTTGAGTTTTATGATCCAGCAGCACCAGTCAAGAGACCAGGTAAAATGGCACATCTTCTATCAAGCCTTATGTGACGCCCCCACTTCGCCTGACTAGGCCAGAATCAGTGAAAACATCACAGAGCAGAGTGCGCCAGGATCAGGCTAAGGAAAGCAACACATGTAGCACTGAAACTTCCACCGAATAGTACTCGGGGGATTAATCTTAAAGTACATATAGTACTGTCTTAGGTCTGGCTACGGTGATTTCTACACCGCCCGCCTAATATTACAATATAATTCTAGATGCATCCCTCCTGAGGGTAGATTTATTCCGCCAGGTCTTGGTCGTCATTCCCCTCATATTCATATCCCTCCACAGCAACATCGGTATCATCATAAAGATTCATATCATCATAAAACTCACCTTCTACCTTATCTGGTTGGGTGAACTCAACATGTTCTGAAAAACCACAGAGAAAGCAAGGCTGAGTACACCAGTACTCAGCAAGCCGCGGAACCTTTATGCATGGGTATAAAAATATACTTTTCGGCCACCGAGCCGCTACTCCAAAGTAGTACTTTATCCAAAGTACCCCCTTTACCCATTTGTTAGAAAGTGTCAAGTTTTAACTTTTAAATCTACTGATAGCAAAATAACGTGGGGTCTTACATCCTGTGTTAGAGGAAAACCCACACGACGCACTTCCAAAACCCGGAAGCTAGGAGTGATATCACATTTGACTCTGATCAAAGGTGTACTGCTTTGCCCATAGTATCACTTTGGCTTATTGTCACAGTGCGCTTCCTTAGGCACACTAATAAACTAAGGAAACAGAACGTTTGGCCAACCGTACACTGACCTCTGCCATACCGCCTCGCCTCACCAAAGGCACGCGGGTCGAGACTCCTCCCCCGACGTCTCGCCCTAGGGTGACTACCCTCACTTGGCATAGTCACCTTTCTCACCTTGGCAGAGTCAGCTACTTGTTGGTTACTTAGTTCAGCCCGTCCCATACCGGGTCTTTGGTCAGCACGGCTTGCGCCGATTTTGAGGTAAGCGCCAGTTTGGTTTGTCCTTAAATGATATCCTATGTGGAGGAGCCCTCACTTTCATAGCAACCCAACCGGGGTTGCTCATACCCTGAGCTCTTCCACCCACCAATTACTCCATAACCTCACCAAAGTTATGGTTCTAACACTAGATCTAGCTGATCCAATTAGTGTGATTTAATTTCTTTTAGAAATTAGCTTTTGAGATGAATGCAAGAGTTTCGAACAGCCCAAGCCACAAAATCAGTTCACAAACATGGTCGAAGGGCAACTTGCCTGGATGCGCGATCACAAAGCTGTCCACAGCAGGATGCAGTTCTAGCTGCCCTCTGCTGTTATTGAGGGGATTTCCTAATAAGAGTATCAAATTTTCAATATTCATAGATTCCAAATTTTGGTCAAATTTTATATGTAACTTTTTCATTTAGCAAATTGTGAGATAATTTATTTAAATGTTTGAGTTGGAATTTGTGATGTTTTACTTGGCTATCCATATATGTTTGTGCGAAAATTTGGCCATATTTTACTTTAGAGAAAAGAAAAGAGAAAGACAAGAAATAATTTTGGATTTTGTTTTCTACTGTTTTCTTATTTGATGAATTGATTCAGGTAAAAACAATTGTTATTTTATCCTGTAAGTTATTTATTTTAATCATTTATTCTATTAGTTTTATCAGGTAAAAACTTTTTTTTCGGCCTGACCAAGCCGGCCCAACGCTTTTGGCCAAAAACCGGCCCACATTTCATTAACCCTAACCTAACCCTCACTCTCACCCTTTCTCTCCTCACACTTCACCCAGTCACCGCACTCTTCTCCTCTTCCCCCCTTTCTTGAGCGTGCCCCCATTTTCCCGAGCACCGCCGCCTTCGGCTCCCCGCGCCTCCGGTGGCCGTCGGCTGGCCCGGCCTCCCCCTCTTCTTCCTTCTCTTCCCCGATTCTCTCCTCCTTCGCCCCTCGCGCCGCCTTGCCCTTGTGCCCTCGGTCCCCACCGTCGCCCGATCCACCGAGCGCCACCGCCTCTCGGCCCCAAGCGACACCTCCCTTACCTGCGCCACCACCTTCCTCTTTTCTTAGCGCCGATGACCTCGGATTCGAGCCCTCGGCGGCCCTCACCGGTGCCAACTCCCACACCTTACCGAGCTAAGTACCGAAATCACTCCCCTCTTGATTTACCTCCACTCTACTCATTCTTCTCACCCTCTTTTTTTTACTTCCTACCCTTGAGGTCACGGAAGCTCGGCAGACACCTTGCCCGACTGGCCTCAACGCACCAACACAGTGGTGAGGAGACCGGTGCTCCAAGGAGTCGGCCATCACCGCATGCAACCACGGCTCGGCCACGGCGTCACCGCCTACCACATGAGCTAAGTACCCGAACTCCTCCCCATTTATTTTTGCGGTCTCAGATTAATGTTCTTGGGTTATTTCTCCATTGATTCTTAGTTCTCTGTTGATACTTGTATGAATTATATACGTGAAAAGTGGATGTTGCCTATTGCGATGATTGTCCCTACTTGATTATTAGCAAAGGAGCTTTAGTGATTGAGGTGATGTTGTGAGTCATAAAGGGTATGTGCATATATATATATATATGTTTAACAAGACCATGATTAGTTGGTAAAATTCAAAGCAGTTTTAGTACTTGTGATATTAATTGTGCTGGTGGTTAGCAAACAGCAAATGTATACGCCTTGATTTCACAGTGGATTTTGTTTGAGTGAAACACTAATGCAAGCAATCTTATTATTTAAGTACATGAGTAGTCCTTTCTTGACAGAGAGAGTTCAAATTAAGTTGTGATGCTGATATATGCTTTAGTTAGTTTTTCCTTTTTTTTATTATCAGAGGTATATACTTATATATACATGTATAAGCTACTTTGCATTGATCTTGACTAATTATTTTCTTGCTGGAGTTATGCATTCTGAGTGTTTTAAAGTGTAAAGTTAGAGCATGCAACCAAGACTCTCATAACTAAATTTTTCCCATATTCTTGTTAGATCCTGTAACTACCTCATGATAAAAGCATGCTTGTGTGTTTTAAATTCATTTGTGCTTACATGGCTTAAGGTCAGAAGTTGCTTGAGAACTAAGATTAAAAGCATATGAATATACATGCATGAATAGTGGTTTTGGGATTTAAAGACAGAGAGATTGGCATGAATTCTGGTGTTCTGCATTAATGTGTGGTTAGGATTACAACGTTCGGATCATTGATTAGACTAAGGATGTATATGCTAGTACTTTTGAAGATTAGATTCAGGGAATAGTGTGTGTATTGTTTGATCACTGAGACATAGAAAGATTCCATGTTTTCTTCTGTAATGGTTAATCTGTTATTTGAGTATCACTTTCTGTTTAACAAGGTATCGTTATATTTAGATCCATCATGCATTTCAGATTTTCTTGAATCAATTGATGAATGAATATATATATAATAGTATATAGTTTGATCCACTTGTTCTGGTTACCCCAAATGGTAATGCTAGAGTATCTGATTGTGTAGATTGTTGTTCATTCATTTGCTTTTCTCACATGCAAGATTAATGTGTGTTGTACTTAAAATTTCATATGAATCTACTGTGTGTGAGTTTTGATCTCAATCCTTGAATGATGCATGCAAGCTATCTATGACTTAAGACATTAAACTACTCATGATTGAATGTTGAGGTTCTGAAATTATGTTGCTGCGGGGTATGGTTTCTAGTGGTAGTCAGAATATAAATCTGATTTCATGTGTGCATGATTGAGTTGTGGAACTGTGATCCTAAGAGCTTGCTTAGCTCAGTGCTTGACCCCTCACTGATGCTTTCATTGAGTTATACCAAAGTTTGCAAATTCTAGTGTTAAAAAAGATGAATACACAAAGGCATGTTTAAGTTTGACAGAACAAAGGATGCTTCTTTAGATAATGCATTAACTTTTCTATCATAAATATGGGTATATGGGTCTGAAATGTTGACACATCAACCGACTATGGCCAACTATTGCTTAAACAAACTATGGTAGATATGCACTGATTCAGCTCATTAGTCCTGTTTGTATGTATGACCTTGTTATAGAGTTTTCATACTTGTGTGATATGAATTCATTAGACATGTATTCAAGTTCTAAGACCATCCTTTAGTCTTTCAATAGTTTCTCTAGTCACTTAAATATTGATTGTTTTCCTCACATATGACTGCCTATCATTCACTGCTATTAAATGGCATGGAGGGTAGGAAATAAGAACTGAAGTGTTGGCACCTGATGATTGTAGGAATGACTGGAAAAGGATGGTTGATGAAAAGAGGAATAGATGGAGCCAACTGCCTTCTTTACTCTTGGCCTTCTGCTCTTTCCTTAAGGCAGAAAAGAGCAGCTACTGCTGTCCTAACTCTAGGTGAGTGAAAGTGGGTAGCAGCAAAGTCTCTTGTGAACTGTTTTGACCTGCTTTTATACCCCTAGTTTTACTGCTGGACGAGGACTGAAAACAGGCTTTGGTGCAGGGAAAACTATGGGCTAAGTGCTAGGTGGAGTGCATGTAGTGTCTTGCCTTGCCATTTGGCCAACAGGATGGGCAAAAGAGCAGCTGGCTGCAAGCTGGAGAGATGGGCAGAGGATGGGCAGTGAGAGAAATGGGTGGAGGCTGGCTGTGAAGGTCGGTTCAATGCCTAAAGAAAGATTTTTAATCTCCTGATGAGACTGCTAGAAGCAAATCCGAGCTCTACTGAGATGTAATCTATTGCATTTTGATGTAATCTTGGTGTATATGTATTTTGAACTTGGTTAATCCCTTTGATGATTCGAATGGGTAGGTATGAGGTTGTAGTCTGATTATTGGGTTAAACTGCTATTTAAGAGAAGATGATTGAATTTTGATTGGGTGTAATGTGATCTGTATTCAGAAGATGTATATCTAATGTATGCTTGAAATTTGAGCTTGTTTAAATCTTTTTGATAATCTGCATGCTATAATATTGTGTATTGGCTGATCCGATATTTTCCTTATGTGATGAATCTGGAGTTGAGATTATTAGGTGACTGAATAGACATGTGTGCATATATAAATAAGATTCCCAATGTTTTGAGTAATAGAGAATATTAGGTGTGCTTTTGTTGATATTTGCTTAGAATCTTACTTGTGTGATGATGACAATATACTTCTGCTGTAATAAAGGGACAATATATATTGAGTATTGATGAGTCCTGGTCTAGATAGACTTAAGAGGAGATGACCAACTTTGAGTTGTATTAGATTGTAAAAATGTATAGAGGTGTGAAAAAAATCACGAAAATAATTGCTGAAATTTCGGAGTATTTGTGAATAACTCATGTACTGATGAGGTTGAGTGAAATCTTTGAAATGCACTCGAGCTGCGACTTTGGTTTTTTTTTTCAATAAGATAAAGAGGGGAAACATTGAAACAGATAATCGGGGTTTAGGGGATATGATTTTGGACAGGTTTTTACACCTTATCAATAGAATTGTCAGGTTACTGTGATGGGAAGGGTGTCCCGATCTTTCGATAGGTAGTAATGAATCGATTGGTGGAGAACTCGACATTGACGATCCGGATTCCAATCAGAACTGATTCGAACCCTGCAGTCGCTACACCACGGCTCCGTTGGTTATCAACCACGCACAAACACGATTGACCTCGCCAAGAAGGCTTATCCCTACATGCGAATCGAGAACACAAGCAAGAACGTAGAAGATGCAATCTGAAATTGCGAATAATATTAAGCACACGAGTTGGGGTTCCACAAACCGATGAACGGTGAAAAACTGACAAAGTATCTAGTTGTAATCTAAGCAAAACACATCTATTCTAGCGACGACAACTGAATATGTAAGAGGGAGAGGGCAAGGGAGGCAGCCAAGGGGGTGGACGTGAAACCCTAGGTCGTACAAGGCCTTTGGGCCAAGTGGAGATGTCGCAACACCCGGCAGATTCTGTTTGTCATATTATTTTGATGATTCCCGTCGATCTATAAGGATTTTGGACGTGAAAACACTTCTGTTGGAAAGCTCTCATCGTGGGCTTCTTCATAGAGTCCAAGAATGCCTCAAATGGACTTCGTATGACCTAGATATGGTCGTTTTATTGATGTGCTGTCCTAAGGCTCTGAACCGAAGTTGGAGTCCGACTTGAGCTCGACTTTGAGACCAAGTGGACTTGGGCTCTGAGGGATAACGTCCAGGTAAGCTTGTGATGCTTCTCCTATATTCCTAAGCAATAAAACATCACAAGAATTTAGTAGCAATCCATCCAAGGAAACATGAACAGCGAGGAATGAGTTCACCTGGTGGTTTAATTGTCGCGCGCGTGCTCTTGTAATTGGACCTTGTATATCTTGAGGAGTCGTGTTGCACACATCCGAAGGAGTGATGTCCTCATCATCCTCCCCCTCTTGAATTGGAGTCGTCCTCGACTCAAGCTCATCTTCCTCTCCCAAGTATGGCTTCAAATCTGAAATGTTAAATATGGGACTAACCCCAAAATCTGCAGGTAGATCCAATTTGTATGCATTGTCATTGATTTTCTCAATTATCTTAAACAGACCATCAGCTCTAGGCATCAACTTTGATTTTCTTAATTCTGGAAACCTATCCTTTCTCAAATGCAACCAAACCAAATCACCTGGTTCAAATTTTATTTCCTTCCTACCTTTACTTCCAACAATCCTATACTTGTCAGTCATGCGCTCTATATTCTCTTTAGTTGTTTCATGCAACTTAAGAATAAATTCAGCACGCTTCTTAGCATCCAAATTAAGTTTTTCAGAAGTGGGCAAAGGTAGTAAATCAATAGGAGCACGGGGATTAAAACCATACACTACCTGAAACGGACTTACCTTGGTGGTGGAGTGTTTTGACCTGTTGTAAGCAAACTCAATATGCGGTAAACACTCTTCCCACATCTTCAAATTCTTCTTTAAAATAGCCCGCAACATAGTGGATAATGTGCGGTTAACGACCTCTGTTTGTCCATCAGTTTGGGGATGACATGTAGTAGAAAACAGCAGCTTCGTCCCCAATTTGTTCCAAAGTGATCTCCAAAAGTGACTCAAAAACTTTGCATCTCGATCCGAGACAATAGTATTAGGCACTCCATGTAGTCGAACGATTTCCCTGAAAAACAAATCAGCTATGTTTGTAGCATCATCACTCTTGTGACAAGGTATAAAATGTGCCATTTTTGAGAAACGATCCACAACAACAAATATGCTATCCCTCCCCCTCTTTGTCCTAGGCAACCCTAAAACAAAATCCTTAGAAATATCCTCCCATGGTATACTAGGAATAGGAAGAGGCATGTAAAGATCATGTGGGTTTAAGCGGGACTTAGCTTTATTGCAAGTAGTGCAGCGTAACACGTAGAGCTCGACGTCGCATCTCATCTTTGGCCAAAAGAAGTGGGCGGCCAGCACATCTTCAGTCTTCTTTGCTCCAAAATGTGCCATCAAACCGCCTCCATGCGCCTCCTGCAACAACAAAAGACGAACGGAGCTTGCTAGAATGCATAGCTTGTTTGCACGATAGAGCAAACCATCATTCAGCACGTATTTATTCCATGTTTTCCCTTCTTTACAATGTTCATGCACTTCTTTAAAGTCCAAATCAGCAACATATAAGTCTTTAATGGTCTCTAAACCAAAAATCTTATGATCAAGTTGAGATAACATGGTATAACGCCTAGAGAGCGCATCAGCAATCACATTGTCCTTTCCTTTCTTATGTTTTATGACATATTGAAATCACTCAATATATTCTACCCATTTAGCATGTCGTTTATTCAGTTTAGCTTGACTTCTAATATGTTTTAGAGATTCATGATCAGAATGTATAACAAATTCTTTGGGCTATAAATAATGTTGCCAAGTTTCAAGCACACGAAGTAAAGCATACAATTCTTTATCATAGGTAGAATAATTGAGACTTGGCCTACTTAATTTCTTGCTAAAATAAGCAATTGGTTTACCTTCATGAATTAGCACACCTCCAATTCCAATCCCGCTAGCATCACATTCTAGCTCAAAAGTATTACTGAAATCCGGGAGTTGGAGCAATGGAGCGTGAGTGAGCTTTTCTTTCAACAACTTGAATGCTTTTTCTTGTGCAGGTCCCCATTTGAAATCTACTCCTTTCTTTGTCAACTCATTCAACGGGGCAGCACCCGGATTTGAAAATCCGATACCCTCTATGTATACTACACTAGTCCAGGATCACGCTAGTGCACACAGTGGAAACATAGATGAAATACCCTTCCATACAACGAATTAACTAAGAAGAAGCAAATTATTATTAAATAAAGCAAACGACCTTATGGTCAATGTTTACACCATTATGCCTTAAGGGCTTAAGAAACAAATAATTATTGCAGCGGAAAAGATAACTTGAGCCATTCGACATGCCACAGGCAATCGTCTGGGGAATGCCTTCCTAATCCACGTAGTATTCATAGAATTCCTCCTCATGAGATTCATTATCTCCTTCAGCAACTGATCAACAAAGGCATAAAGCCATGAGTACAAAAGTACTCAGCAAGCCGTAGGGAATTGATGCAATATATTCATGCACGGCTTGACAAGGATGGCTATATAGTTCATTTGCAGAAAGCAACAACTTGAATTGAAATACAATAAATAGATTGAAAGCATATTTATGAAAACATAAATAAATAACTGATAGATCAATGATAGACAACAATCACAATAGTGAACTCCCCGTTCACATCCCAATAATTCCACATTCCACAATTCATAAAATACTCTATACCCGTGTGAAATTCCCGGGCTTGTCCATGACCGCGGACGCGGCTATTCGAATAGTTTTACACTCTGCAGAGGTTGTACAACTTTACCCACAAGACATGAAATCTCTTTGCGCAATCGATATTAACACACTTCCTTTGGTGTGTCGCAGAGATATCATGACAAAGCCTTTACAATGCACTGTCTAAACTCGGTACTGCCCACTAAGGTTTCGCCCCTTAGGGCCCCCTCTTGCGCCTTGCGAATCTACCCGTCCATCCGGAACCCACACCACCAAGTGGCAAGTACTCAAGGCTAGACATTGCAAATTAATCGACTAGGTATGTCCCATACGGACTTGTGGTAGTACGGTTTGGCCCAGTTCAATGGCGCACAAGATTAAGTCCTTAAGTTGTCTCAGGCAAGACATCCACATCCCAATGTGCTAGAAAGCACCCCCTTTACTTCACGATCACTTGCCCAAGGGAAAATAATTCGTTCAACCAAGACCAATGGCAAACCCGCCATGGTACAACAAATTTACAACGATGGCTACCGGCCACGATTCAATATCTCATTAAGTCAAGATTAACATTATTCAACATGTGATATGAATCCCAACGTATATATAAGCATGTCTAAGCATAACTACGATAACCCAGGGTTAGTATAATGATCATGTCCAACTAGTAATGTCCCAACCTAGTTTTAACAATGGATACATGGCATACAACTAATCAAGGTGGCATAATGTCAACTAGGTATACATCTACTCCCATTAAATAAACATTGATACGTAAATAGCATGCAAGTGTATAAAACAAATTACTTTGCAAACATAGGATCGATATGATCAAAGGTTACGACTTTCCTTGCTAATCTAGTGCTGAATCTTGGTCTTCGAAGTCTTCGTTCGCTCCCTTGGAATTAGCGTCTACCGGAAAAGAAGCAACGAAACCAAATAAATACAAAACAGAGACTCAAACAAGCTCAAAACTGAAAATAAATGGCTCTGGAAAATAGATCTTGATTTTATAAAAATTTAGAAACTTGAATCGCCTCAATCGGAGTTCGTATGAGCGAGAACGGGCTTCCGAAAGATTAAATTCAGAGAAAATACAGAAAATCAGAAAATCAGAATTTCTGGATTTATTTTTATACGGAAAAAGGATTTATTGCGCAATCGCTGACGTCATCGGGTTCACGGTGGACTGGGTCCACGGCACGGCTTCGGTCCATACTGCACTCGGCGCACGGCCGACGTCAGCTCTTGCGTCGGCGAGGGCTGAGGTGGCTGCTGACATAAGCGGCCACGCCAGCGCTGACGCAGGCGGCCACGCGTCGCCCATCTGGCGAGAGGGACAGATCGGACGGCCAAGGAGGCGGGATTGCGGCAGTGGCGACGCGGCGAGATCTAGAGCATCGGCTTGCGATCGGACGGCTGAGGTTCTCGGCAAGGTACAACGGCGAGGTGGCGGCGCGGCTTACCGGAGGCGAGGAAGAAGACGCGGCGCACGGCGAAGATGCGACGGCTCGGACCCGGGACAAGGCGGAACGGGGTGAGGGCGACACGGGCAATGCGGAGAGACCAACGGTGGTGGCGGAGACGCACCGGTGGCGAAGAAAAAGGAGGCGGAAGCTTCGGCAAGGGCGGCGGACTCCGGCGAGCTCGCACGGGCAGAGGACGAAGTCTCGGGCGGCGAGACAGAGGGCAAACGAAGCGGCGCGAGACGGCGAACCTCGGGCGGGGTGCGGCACGGCTTTTATAGCCTCGAGGGACGCGCAACAGACGAGAACTCCGAGATGGCGACGTGCGGCGGCGGGACTCCGAGTCGGCGGCGGCTAGGGTTTCGCGGGCGCGATCTCAGCCGCACACGTGGCGTCGATCGGACGGCCGACACTGGTGGTGGCGAAGCGAGCGCGAAGCGGGTCTGCGAGAGATGGGCCGAGCAGAGCGGGCCGGGGCGAGCGGGCTGGGAAACGGCCGGAGCAGATTCGGCTTGAGGGGCTTTTTGGAAATAAAATCATTTTCCGATTTAAGAAATATCCAAAAATTCGAATAAATACAAATAAATTCAAATAAATTCAGAAAAATTCCTTGGAGCACAATGAACCCAACTAAAACTAAAATTCTTTATTTTGATGAATAGTTTAGTCAAATTAAATCCTTTCATTATCTAGAAATTCAAATTAAGCTAGAATTAATTCAAGTAAAATACAATTGGTTCAATTTTAAAATCAAACATTCCAAAACTCAAATTTTTGGGATGTTACACCTGTGTGACAGTCTCAGGTGTTGGCCAGCTCTTTATGGCTTCAATTTTTGCTCCATCGACCTCTATTCCCTGTGGAGTAACAACATAACCAAAAAACGAGACTCGATCTGTGCAAAAGGTGCACTTTTCGAGGTTACCATACAAACGTGCATCTCTCAAAGCTTTAAAAACAGCATGTAGATGATCAAAGTGCATGTGACTTGCTGTAAATCAAGATATCATCAAAATAAACTACAACAAATCTTCCAATGAACACACGTAAAACTTCATTCATCAATCGCATGAAAGTACTAGGTGCATTAGTTAACCCAAAAGGCATCACTAACCACTCATACAAGCCAAACTTAGTTTTAAATGCAGTCTTCCATTCATCTCCAAGTTTCATTCTAATCTGGTGGTATCCACTTCGCAAGTCAATTTTAGTGAAAATTATAGAATCACTCAACTCATCAAGCATGTCATCTAGCCGAGGGATAGGATGACGATATCTTATGGTAATATTATTGATGGCTCTACAATCAACACACATACGCCAATTACCGTCTTTCTTAGGAACCAAAATCACGGGAACAACACAAGGACTAAGGCTTTCTCGTACGTACCCACGGTCCAAAAGGTCTTGGACTTGTCGCTGAATTTTCTTAGTCTCCTCCAGGTTGGTTCTATATGTAGCACGATTTGGCAAGGTTGCTCCCGGGATCAAATCAATTTGATGCTCAATCCCTCGAATAGGTGGTAATCCCGGGGTATCTTATCTGGAAAGACATCCATGTACTCCTGCAAAAGGTTAGAAACAGAAGGAGGCAAAGAGCTAGACATATCCTCAAGTGAAACTAAAGCTTCTTTGCATATAAAAGCATTGCATGGCAGCTCATTCTCAGTAATTGTAGCAAGATCAGATTTTGTAGCCAGCATAACACCACCTTTCAATGTAATTCCCTCGGACTTAGAACTAGGTGCTTTCTTGTCTTTCTTAGGTGGGAAAACGTTCGTAGCTATTTGCTGATTTTTAGAATCTGATGCACTCTTTTTATTCTCATTTTGAGCTCTCTCGTTATCACATTGCACAATTTCAGCAGGTGTCATAGGAAGCAAAGTGATTTTCTTTCCTTTGTGCATAAGAGTGTATTTATTACTTCTACCATGATGAGTTGCATCAGTATCAAATTCCTATGGATGGCCTAATAAAAGTGAACATGCTAGCATAGGTACTACATCAAAATCAGCAAAATCATGGTATGTTCCAATGGAAAAATGCACTCTCGCAGTTTGTGTTACCTTCACCTTACCACTATTGTTGAACCATTGAATATGGTATGGATGAGGATGTGCACGGGTGGTCAAGCAAAGTTTCTTGACCAGATCTGAACTCACCAAGTTATTGCAGCTTCCACCATCAATTATCACACGAACACGACGGTCCTGGACGATGAAATAAATCTGAAACAAATTATGGCGTTGTAGGTTCTCCGCTTTCTCTACTTGAGCGCTCAACACTCGCTGCACAATTATGGTCCTGTAATTCTCCGTGCCAGCGGTCTCTAAAATCTCCTCACCATCACCGTCCGTCTCATGGTCATCTTCATTATCTGCAAGGTTAGCTGCAAGAGCATATTCATCCTCAACATCACTAGCAGTAATGTACCCACCTTCTTCCGTGGCGATGTATGCTCGCTGACTTGGACAATCCTTCATGACATGTCCCATTCCCTTGCAAAGATGGCACACAATGCCACTTGTACGACTCGTGAAAGCAACCGATGAAGAGCTCTTTGTTGGTGCCTGCACAGTAATAGATTTACTCACCTCGGGTGCACGTGACGGTGGTGGCGGTGTTGCTGAACGCGCCCTACTCATGGAGGGGGGAGCAGGCCGATTAGTAGGAGACAGGGTTGATTTAGCTTGCCCCGGCATCGATTTTGGTGTAGATGCACTGCCGAAGTTGCTTCTTGACCTTTTTTGTCTTCCCTGCAATTCTTTTTCTGCCAACATAGCAAGCGGAAACAACCTATTGATATTATTATATTCTTTGTAATCAACTATGTCCTGAATTTCACGTCGTAAATCTCCATAAAAACGAGCCATCTTATCTTCGTCATCCTCAAATACCTCACAACGCAACATGTCTATTTGTAGCTCTTTATAGTACTCCTCTACAGATCTATTTCCTTGATTCAAGCATTGCAATTTATTACGTAAATCACGTTTATAATATGGAGGAATGAATCTATCACGCATAGCTCGCTTTAATCTATCCCATGTATCAGGTTGTAAGCCAGAATTAACTACTTCATTCCACCACATGATAGCAAAATCTTTGAACTCACTAGTAGCTTGTCTGACTCTATGTATTTTAGGAACTAGATGGGAGTTATATTTTTGTTCAACAGTCATTTCCCAATCTCAATAAATTTCAGCATCATATGCACCAGAAAAAGATGGTATGGTAAATTTGACTTTCGAAAAAGGATCATCGTATCCACGACCATTGCGCTGATTAAGATTATTACCTCCCATACCATGACGATTGTGATTCAGGTGTTGTTGTTGTCGTACATCCTGTACAGCAGCACGAGCAGCGAAGGCGTCGTGGTTTTCTCCATCCACATCATCTCCTACGATAGACTCTTCATGATCATGGGCTGCATCATGCTCCTCCACTCTTTGAGCCCCATTGAGAGGCGGCGGTCTCTCATAGTTCTCAATCCTTGCAAGAAGATTGGCGATGCTTCGTTCTATTCTCTCCAATCTATGCTCATTGTCTCGACCGATTTTTGCGATGTTTGCATTAATGTCATTTAGCGTGTTATTTAGCTCATTTTCGTAACACACTCCAATCCATCCTCAACTTCAGCTTGCGAACCTGTCATGGTTAGTAGAAGATAAAAGACAACACAAAAGTATTATCCCTATCAACTACTCACTCTCAAGCGTCTTACCACACTCTTACAAATGTTCTTACCAAAGCAGTAGGTGGTACAACCGGTGGCTGGTTCGTGATAACGTGAGGGCGTGAGCGAAGCGATTGCAAAGGAGAACTTGAACTGATAAGAAGTATGTGGAGCTCGGAAGGCAATATTTAGTAGCAAGGAATAAACAATATCGAACTCAGATTAGCAAACTGAATAAATGTCCAACGTACTTGTCACAGTTGCTGGCCTAAACGTGTTCCTAGAACAGGTTCAACCTAGCAAGGGATATATCAAAGCACATAGGACTCAAAGGATGCAAGCAATTCTGATTATCAGCTTCTCTTTCCCTCTTTTTGCTTCTTTTTTTTCTCTGATTTTTTTTTCAGTGCGGCTCTTTTCTTTTGCACTTGCCTTTTGCTTTTCTTTCTGTTAACTCAAATGGAAAACAAAAATCTCATGTTTTGGAACAAGAGAAGACGTTAAACAGATGACCGAAATAACGGTAAAAACAGGACAGCAAACTTCTAAGGTCCAGAACTCAGTCTTAGAGGCCGATTTTGAGGGTCAAAAATTGCACAGGTCGTCGTCCTCATCGAAACAAAAAAAATTCGCTCCAATCGGAGTTCGTATGCAAAAGTTATGCTAGTTTTACTGAACACTGCACAATTGGCTGTGACTTCACTTCTTTCTTCCGGTTAGGGCTAAAATAGCAATAGGATCGCGGGTGAACAAGGGTGGCTAGCAGTGCAGGGCGATTGGTACAAGGCGGCTCGCAACCTTTCTAGGGCTTGCGGAGCAGAAAAAATAATGTAGAGCTGCGGCAATGGCAAACAATTCGGTTCTAGGGTTGGCGGTGGTGGGATGACTAACGGTGCAAAACAAGAACTAGGGCAACAGAAAAGGACCACTAGAAACTAGGATCACAACCTCCAACCAGCAACACCACGACGACGATGGACATAAACACAACAAGCGAAACTAAAAATGAAAATTGCAAAGGCACAAGGGGTTGTAGGACAGCGGAACCGATGAATAACTTTTTGTACGGCAAATTTTTTTTTTGGACTCTAGGACGATGGCAAAACAAAAGTGGGGATACAAGAATTACCTATCGGGCAACCGAAGCTCTGATACCAATTGATGGGAACGGTGTCCCGATCTTTCGACAGGTAGTAATGAATCGATTGGTCGAGAACTCGACGTTGACGATCCGGCTTCCAATCAGAACTAATTCGAACCCTGCAATCGCTACACCACGGCTCCGTTGGTTATCAACCACGCACAAACACGATTGACCTTGTCAAGAAGGCTTATCCCTGCATGCGAATCGAGAACACAAGAAAGAACGTAGAAGATGCAATCTGAAATTGCGAATAATATTAAGCACACAAGTTGGGGTTCCACAAACCGATGAACGGCGAAAAACTGACAAAGTATCTAGTTGTAATCTAAGCAAAACCCATCTATTCTAGCGATGGCTACTGAATATGTAAGAGGGAGAGGGCAAGGGAGGCAGCCAAGGGGGTGGCCGTGAAACCCTAGGTTGTACAAGGTCTTTGGGCCCAAGTGGAGGTGTCGCAGCACCCGGCAGATTCTATTCGTCATATTGTTTTGATGATTCCCGTCGATTTATAAGGATTTTGGATGTGAAACCACTTCCGTTGGAAAGCTCTCGTCGTGGGCTTCTCTGTAGAGGCTAAGAACGCCTCAATTGGACTTCGTATAACCCAGATATGGTCATTTTATTGATGTGCTGTCCTGAGGCTCCGAACCGAAGTTGGAGTCCGACTTGAGCTCGACTTTGAGACCAAGTAGACTTGGGCTTTGAGGGATGACGTCCAGGTAAGCTTGTGATGCTTCTCCTATATTCCTAAGCAACAAAACATCACATGAATTTAGTAGCAATCCATCCAAGGAAACATGAACAGTGAGGAATGAGTTCATCTGGTGGTTTAATTGTCGCGCGCGTGCTCTTGTAATTGGACCTTGTATATCTTGAGGAGTCGTGTTGCACACATCCGAAGGATTGATGTCCTCATCATCCTCCCCCTCTTGAGTTGGAGTCGTCCTCGACTCAAGCTCATCACTGTTCATCCAAAAAGCGGGAATCTTGATGAAATCAGAGGCTATGCATGGAACATCATGAATAAAGTTATGTACAATCATAAATTTGATGTGGTTGATTTTATAATCAAACATATGGCATCATTAGCATGTGACAGAGGTAAAAGAATTTACTTTGCACCTTTCATTATGATGATCATAAAGAGTGTGACTAGATATTGAGGAGGATGTTGCAGTATTCATAAGCCATATCGGCCCCGTGAGGCAGCTCCTCAGGTTATTAGTTAGTGTGGCCAGTCTTCTTCTCAGCAGCCTCAGCCACAGGAGATTCCAGATGCCCCAGAGCACCCTCAGGTAGCTTAGCCGGCTTCTCAAGACCAATTCTTTGAAAATTTGAGAAATGACATGATGAGTGGTCTTGAGAGCATCCGATCTGACATGCTGAGCAGTTTTTCTTGAGTGGATGAGTATCAGACTCAGACTAGGTAGATCGTTGAGGAGGTTAGAGGGCGACTGAACTCCATTGACTCAACTATTTTTGAGCTTCACTCATCGTTTGATGAGTTTCGCTCTTAGCAGGCACTTGTCGCTTTTCAGCGCTATGGATCTCGCACTCCTCCTCCTACTCCTCCTCCTTCTCATCCGCATCTTCATGAGCTACCCGTAATCTTCTCCATTTTTTGGTATTTGATGCCAAAAGGGGAGAAATATGAATATGAGGAAGTTAAAGACGCTGAAGATTAGCTTATGTTTTTACTTGATATATATTTAGCTACTTGTGGTTGTTTGCTCTTTTGATATGTTGAATGTCGTGGATGTGTAAATACTTATGGTTGTCTTTTGATATGTTAAATGCCATGGATGTTTAAATGCTTGTGGTTTTTTTTAAATCTCTCATGATTCTTGCATATATATCATATTGTTGTTTGTTCATCCACGGATTCAAATATCTAATGAAACTCCGTCAAAATGCTCATTTTTCCAATTTTTCTCATATGTGCAAATCTTCATTCTTCACGCATACGCACATATTTAGGGGGAGTTTCTTTTCTTCTCAATTATTGTTGGTTAAATGATTAAACCAAAGCCTTTGAGTTTACAACTTGTTTTCCAAATTGCATACTCAAAGATCAAACTCAAATTCAAAATTCATACATGTGGGTTGTCATCAATTACAAAAAAGAGGGAGATTGAAAGCATGTAGGCCCCCAATTTATTTTGGTTTTGGTAATTAATGACAATTATGGTTAAAGGACTAACAATTCCCATTTGAGCATTTTGAGAATAGGTTGGTCTAAGTTTCGATGATTATGAAAGCATGAAGTTGATGAAGAGAAGATCAACACGTCAAGACAAAATGGCCAAGGTATAATTATTTAAGGACTTTTTCATAGCTTTTACCGATCTCGGAGTTTGGAGAAAAGACCGGATTGCTAGAATTAGGGCCGTACCATTAAGAGGGGTTTTGACGTTCGCTTAACGTCATTTAAGTTCTAAAGGCTCAATTAAATACTCAAGATCATGCATTGTGTCAAGATTAAAGTCCCATTGAAAAATTATATGAAGATAAAGATGAAGTTTCTGGAAGCCCGGTGCTACCGGGTGAGCGGTAGCATCGGCCATGTGGGCAGTGTAACAATTCCAGAGAGGCTCCTTTTTGTGCCTTCTGGAAGCGCGGTGCTACCGCCCATGGTAGTGCGGTGCTATCGGGTGAGTGGTAGCACCGGCCATGTGGGTGGTGTAAAAATTCCAGAGAGCCTCCTTTTCGTTCTTTCTGGAAGTGCGGTGCAACTGCCCATGGTAGCGTGCTACTACCGGGTGAGCGGTAGCACCGACCCCTCAGCCCAGTATGAAAATTCCAGAGAGCTCCCTTTTGTGGGCAGTCGGGCGGTCTGGTGCTACCACCCATGGTAGCGCGGTGCTACTGGGCTAGTTGTAGCACCGGCCCCTCAGCCCAGTGTGAAAATTCCAGAGAGCTCCCTTTTGTGGGCAGTCGGGCGGTCCGGAGCTACCGGGCGAGCGGTAGCATCGGCCCCTCAGCCCGGTGCAAGAATTCCAAAGAAGCTCCTTCTGGCTGAGCAAAAATAAAAAGCACCCGGTGCTACCAGTCCCAGTTGGGCGGTAGCACCGGAAAATCCTGGCTTTAGCTCATTTCGAGCTCCAACGGCTAGAAAATTTGATGGGAGCTATAATTACACCCCCACCTGCACTCTAGAAGTCCTCTTGGTTCTCATTGATGATATTTTGAACTCTAGCAAGTCTTCTCCTCTCCTTAGTGCATTCAATTCTCATTTGAGAGTGTGAGGAGAACATTTGAGTGTTGCATTTAGTATTTGAGCCTTTAGACACTCAATCCGACTGAGCAAACATCAAGATCTATTACTCTTGGAGGTTGCCGCCTCTTAGACTGCTTGGAGGTGATCGTGTGCTGTGTGCTTCTCAACGGAGATTGCAAGAAGCCCTGGCAAGTTGTGAAGGCTGGAGTTTGCCTACCTAGAGGGGGGAAGAACTACCTTAGTGATCGAGGAAGGCTCAAGCGAGTATAGCCAGCTTGAAGTTGTTCAAGTCACCTCAACGTAGAGTAGGGGAGACCGGCAAGTCTCCGAGACCACGGGTCAAAAATTTTGTCTCTTGTTCTCTTGTGATTGTATTTACTCTTCTAGCGTTTGGTTCAATCTTTTAGATTTTTCAAGTATATTATTTGTGCTTAGATTTCTACTTTATTCATACTTGAATTGCTAGAGTACGTGATATTTACTAGAGAACTTAGTTGCAAAGTTGAAGGAGATCGCAATTTTTGTTTAGTGTTTTAATTATTTGTGTTTAGAATAGACAATTAAGAAACCTCCTATTCACCGCCCTCTAGTCGGTTATCCTTGATCCTATAGAGGTGCATAGATTTGACCTAAATTTAGCCGATCTAACTAAATCTGAATCCGAATCAAATTCATTTTGAAAGTGTCTGAATCACAAAGGACACCCATAAACGTTTTTCTAGAGGACTGTTTAAGGATTTAAGAAAGTATAAAAACTTCTCAATCAGAATTCGGATGTGAGAATTATGATCAAAATACCGAATTGATCTGGACTGAAAGTACAACTTGCTTCACCAACTTTGACGTCCAGTTTAAACTGACTTGGATACGGAATTCGAGTCCATGCCCAACTAGGTTTTTTAGAGCTCATTCCCAGGTTTTAGGAAAGTGTGAGAACACTAGAATCTGAGCTCATATGCAAAAGTTATGAACAAAACAGTGTACTGGACATATTGAAATAAAAGCTACGCGAAGGAAAAATGATCAGCAAAAGAAAGGACTCTAATGGATCAAAACCTAACAAAACTCACTAAAATACTAGTTTGAATCTAAAGGTTGAATTTTTGTGGAATAATTTTCAATTTAGGATAGAAAGCAAAAACTAATTTAAGGTACTGAATCTCTCACCGAGCAACCTAGCGCTCTGATACCACTTGATGTAAGATTGTATCCCGATCTTTCGATGAGAACGATAACTATCGATTTGGCGGAACTGACTTTGACAATCCGACTACAATGTACGATGACGATGCGCCTTAGCAACCACTAAACCAACTCCGGAGGGTTATTGATCTTGCCGTGGGCACGATCAATCTGAACACGAGGTTCAATTCCTGCAAGCAACCGAAGAACAAGCAAGAATGATAGTAAAAGCAATCTAAAATTGCAAACAAGAATTGAGGTTCACGATAATATAGATCAAAAGGTGGGGTTCCGCGAAGTAGTCTCAATAGGCGGTTGTTCGACACGTCTAGAGGAAAATATAGTTTGGCCTTAGGCTAAAACTATGCTTAACAAAAATGCAAGTAATTTTAGAGGACTCCCTAGCTATATATAGGTAAAAGAGAAGGGAGTTTCCGCCAGCACAAAGGAGTGGCTGAATAGGACCCTTACAAGGGACAAGGCCCATGTTTGACTTGGACTGAAAAGTTAACCTAACTTGTTCTGGTGATTGCGGAGTACTCTGAAGGAATTTTTAGGTGAGGTCAAATCCATTGGAAAGATCACAAAGTAAGATTTTAATGAAGTGCAAGAACTCACCAATCGGACATCGTATGCAAAAGTTATACTTGTTTTACTTCAGGTTGGTATCCGGAGGCCGAATTGGATTCCAAAACGTGATGGATTTGATCTCTCTCTCTTCTTGGCCCATGGATGACATGTTGGTGTTGGTCCAACCAGGTGTGGTCATATCTGTAGTAGTGATGTCCATATCAAAAGTTCTAGGAGAGAAACGACTTTGTTTGATCAATTACATCCAAATTGGTCCCCAAATAGTAATATGTCATCCACATATAAACATAAAATGACACCTTCACTCCCTTTGAATCAGTAGTACACACACTTGTCAGCTTCGTTAATACAAAAGCCAATAGAAGTCATTGTACTATCAAATTTCTCATGCCACTGCTAGGAAGCTTATTTTGGACCATATAAGGATTTAATCAAATGACACACTCTATTTTCATGTCCTTTTACCACAAATACATCTGGCTGCTACATATAGATCTATCTCCTCATCCAGCTCTCCATTTAAGAAAGTGGTCTTTACATCCATTTGACGTACTAAGAGATTATAGGAAGCTGCCAATACCAAGTGCGCTCGGATTGTGGGTAATCTGGCCACAGGAGAGTGTCAAAGTAATCTTCGCCTTCTTTTTGTGTGAAACCCTTAGCCACCAAATGGGTTTTGTACTTTTCAATTGTACCATTGGGCCTCCGCTTCCTTGTAAAGATCCATTTGCAGCCTACTGACTTGCATCCAACTGGAAGATCTGCTATCTCTCGAGTCCCATTGGAGATGATAGAATCCATCTCACTCTGGACTGCCACCTTCCAGTACTCTGCATCTGGCGATGCATATGCCTCTAGAAGACTTCATGGTTTTCATGGTTCATCATCCACGACATAGGTGACATAGTCATCACCCAAAGACTTTCAGTCCTTTGCCTCTTACTCCTTCTCAACTCCCATTCTAGAGCTGTGTCATGCACACTAGAAGGAGTAGTGTTTTCATATGAACCATTAGGCGAGCTATCTTCTTTCTCTCTCATAGGAAATATATTCTCAAAGAATGTCACGTCACAGGACTCCATTACAGTATTTACTGCAATTTCTGAAACCTCGGACTTGACCACTAGAAACCTATAACTGTGGTCTGATGAGCATATCCAATAAAGACACAATCCACCGTTTTTGGACCGAGCTTCCTTTCCTTCGGTAGAGGTACATGTATCTTGGCCAAATAGCCCCAAGTCCGAAGAAAAGTCATGTTAGGTTTTCTCTCCTTCCATCCTTCATAAGGTGTAACCTCACGGTTGCGAGGTGCAACCCTATTTAGGACATAATTAATTGTGAGAACAGCCTTACCCCACCATGAGTTAGTCATACCTAAACTTTGTAACAAAGTATTCACTAAGTCACAAATAGTTCGATTCTTTTGTTCAGCCACTCCATTAGATTGAGGCGAGTATGGTGGTGTAAACTCAAGTATTATACCACTTTCTTCACAGTACCAAGAGAATTCCATAGGAATGTATTCCCCTCCCTGGTCTGACCTTAACTTCTTTATTGTCTTTTATAGTTGATTTTCAACTTCAGCCTTATAGATCTTAAAATATTCTAGTGCTTCATCTTTGGTTTTAAGTAAATAGATGTAATAGAACCTAGTTGCATC
Organism: Otatea glauca; assembly: GCA_036346275.1. NCBI lineage: Eukaryota > Viridiplantae > Streptophyta > Magnoliopsida > Poales > Poaceae > Otatea > Otatea glauca. The sequence continues at coordinate 49,719,104 of CM070715.1, read as the reverse complement.
ATCTATGAGAGTAAAGAAGTATCTTTTGCCACCTTTAGTTATTATACCATTCATTTCACAAATGTCAGAATGGATCAGTTCAAGTGGTACTAACCTCAACAATATGAAACGGTTTACGAGGTGTTTAGCTTGTACACACCCCTCACAATTGTGATTTTTATCATAGTTGTATTTAGGAATAAGCTCTATCTTGCTCAACCGCACAATAGCTTCATTATTAACATGACAAAGATGAGAATGCCATAAATCATTGTTATTATCATAATATGAAGACTTGAAAAATGTTTACATCATTATCAAGAGTACAAATGCGGAACATGCCTCCACAATCATAGCCTTTCCTAAGAACAAACCAAACTTGGTCAACACGACCTTATTGGATTCAAAGACTAACTTTATTCCTTACCGACAAAGCATTGACCCGCTCAACAGATTGCGATTCATGGCAGGTATGTACAACATGTCCTTAAGAACAAGTGTCTTGCTTGAAGTTAGCTTTAGGCATACCTATCCTATCCCACGTACTGTTTCTACCGCACCATTCCCCATCAGAATGGTTCCACCTACTGTACCCTAAAAAGAGGAGAAACATGTCTGATCAATGCATGTGTCTAGTAGCACCCATATCGATCCACCAATCAAATGATGAATCTACCATAAAGACCATAGGTATGTACCACTAGTGGAAGTGCCTGCACCGGGGTCTCCGGTCTCTGCAATAGCCACATACACCTAGGCCATAGCAGCCTTCTACTGTTTAGGCGTTGGCCCCTTTCCGCTTCGATTGTGGCATCGATTGGCTTTATGGCCAGACTCACCACAAACAAAGCAGACAATCTCCGTCTTCTTCTTTTTCGTGATCTTAGTCTTAACTTTGTTCACATGAGGTGACTTATTGAATTTCTTCATATTCTTTCCTGGGTTCTTGTGCTCAACAAAATTAGCCTAAGCGGGAGCCTTCATCTCTCCATAGCTATTCTTGGACATCTCCTTGACATTAATAGCAGCGGTTAGTTCACCAACTGTCAATCTCTTCTTTAAATGTCGATGGTCTGTGACAAAGTCACGCCATGAAGAAGGCAATTCAGCTAGGATGACATTCAACTAAAAACCTTCTGGAAGAACACACTCATATTGACATAAATCACGTACGAGGAGCTGCAACTCATGGATTTGTTCCATGATATATCTACCATCAACTATTTGGTAATTCAGGTATTTTGCCGTGATAAAGGAGTAATTTCTATTATCGCTATCGGCATATTTCTCATTGAGCTCCACCCAAATATCACGTGCCTCTGTGAAATTCATATACACATTGAGCAACCTATTTGATAGGATAGCTAAGATGCGAGCCAATGCAAAAGTGTTGGCCTTTTCCCAACTGGCCCTTTTCGCCATTAAGTGAGATAATTTGGCCTCGTCGGTAACATCTTCCCCCGGAGGAGTAGGCATCTCTTCGCTGATGACCCAGAATAATCCGAGTTCAATCAACCAGAGCTTCACCCTAGCCTGCCAGCCTCATCAAAAACTTCTAGCTTGATCGTGTATGAGGACACTGAAGCCATTGAAACTAAAATTGGAATTCTGGAATGTTGTAAATAATGCAATAATAAGAGCAAGAGTATCACGCTAATCCCAAATAGTAATATGATGAAATTTACATAATCCAAAGATAGCAAAAATGACATAATCAAAGAGATAAAGCATATCATAAATTTTATGTCAACTATGTAATGAATCATGTCTTCTACTCAGATTAATGAATCTAAAGAGTATTTTAATTTGCACTCAGGTGTTGGGCTGCTTGAAGATTAAAACTTTAGCCTCCTTGCCACTAGGTGTAGGGCTACTAGAGAATTCTCTTACATCCACTACATCTGGGTCGTATTATCACAATTGAACTAAACAATCAACTAAGCAAATGAGGCTTTGAATCCTTACCTTCCAAAATTTGCACTATAAAGTATAAAATTCACTATTCTAAAGATCAAATATCAGATTATACAATGTTTGGCCAAGCTCAAAGCATGCTTAACACAAGTGCTATGGAATAGAGCAAGATATATAATATGAACAGTGAATACAGCACAACTCAAAAGAGCATATATAGTAATCAAATGATGACTACAAGGTACGGATAATGATCAAGCTTAATCAATAGTGAACTACAACAATACTTTCAAGCATAAACAAGAAGTACAACTAATAGTTCAAGGCCTGATTTACGCAGTTAGTTGTTCAGTTCATCAATGACCCATTTTGCATCATAGAGCAATAAACAAGTGCTGCAATAAGTAAGGACAATGCAAATATACTCACAGAGGAATAGACACTCAAAGTCCGTTTAGAAGACTGAGCAAGGCACAACAAGAATGCTACTGTCCCAGAATTCCAATTGTCGTCGTTTGTGCCACGGTATAGTCAGCCTGGAAGATGGAGATACAATGCCCCTTTCGCACATGTGACACACTGAATGCGAAGTTGAGCCTCAAATTGAGCTGCGCAAGATCAATCTCCAAGCCTGTTCCTTCCTTCCTCCACAAACTCTAGAGTTCACAAGTACAAAAGTTCAAGAAACCTAGTCCCCAATGCTCAGGAAATCCTAGAGCTTAGGAAGCACAGTTTCGGTGAAAGGAATTTTAGGACCAAATTGCTCAATCATAGAGCCGAACCTAGGGACCAAGCCTCACGGAGGCCTTGCTATCGCTGGAAACAAACACTAGCCAACCACAGAACAGGAAGAAAGCAAGAACCAAGATATAGATCAAAGCTGAAAATCTATCTATGGAGAGAGTCTAGAGGCGCATAGATATAGGGGAAAACGAGAAGGGAGCTCATGGCTGGCGAGCATGCCCATGATGCAACGGTCGCCCGACTTCCGTGAGAAGCTCGTACGCTAGAAGCATGCCCATGATGCAATCAATGGCTCGAGAATCACAATCAGCCAAACACTCCCTTTCTTGAAAACTATCATATAGATTATAATCGGAAGTAAGGGTACTAGATATGATATTGAAATTATCAAATTGATCACATTGTTGCATAGGAAATAGAGGTTTCAGATTTGAACAAATGTATTCTCTGCGCACTTTGTACTCTTTTTTATCATTATGTTTGCCAACAACATGAAAAAAAATTGCGATAACCATGGCAAATCAGAATGTACAAAAATCTTCTTCATGAAACTATCTAGATCACACAAAACATCAAATTCAATGTAACCTAAAGTATTTAAAGAAGACATTAATTTAAGCTCATCTTCTTCACTAGCAATGTGAATAACATGTTTATGTTCAGCGCAAGTGGTTAGTTCAAATATAAAATTTTCATGTTCATTCACTAGTTGTGGCATAGATATAAGTGAAGCATTATCACACAACTCTTGTTTATCACCAGGACTAGCAAACAAGTCATCTTGTATCAAAAGAAAATCAGCAATGGGTTCCATTAATAGTTGCTCTACGATAGCATGATTCATGGACAGTTTTATCTCTTCAAAATAATTTTCACCGTGTGTACAGTCCATACCTTTTACATTACCTTCTAAATCATTCTCAGTAGTTGTAGATACAACTTCAATTTCAAAGTCTTCACATACGTAAGGAGCAGCAAAGAACTCTTCTTTCTGCACATTTTCTTCTTTATCCTTCTCTCGATGGTGCTCACTTTTCTACAAAATGTTAGCTACAAAAAAAGGTGCAACAATGAGTACCTCAAATGAAGCTAAAGACACTTTCAAAGATTCATCAAGCATGTTTTCAGCTCTACAAGCATATTTAATCAAGTCTGAGAGAGAACTATATGTTTCATCAATAAGAACATCCTGAATTTCATGATTAAGTCCACATTTGAACCTAAGCTCAGTAGCTTCTTCACATTCTTGTAAACCACAATGCAACAAATAATTTTGCAATTTATGATAGTAGTCTATAACAGTTTTAGAACCTTGTTTTAAGCGTTGAAGTTTAGTAAGAAAATATTCAGCATAATATTCAGGAACATAATAATCTCTCATAAGTCTTTTCATGGAATTCTAAGTTTTAGGTTCCTTATCATGTTTAGATATATGCTTCCACCAATATATTGCATCTGTTGTTAACACTTTAGCTGCGGCACTAATCTTTTGGTTTTCAGATAAGTCATACTTTGCAAATTCTTTGTCTACTGCTATCTCCCAATTAATATATGCATTAGGATCAAACTTTCCACCAAAAGGAGGCAATTCAAACTTGATTTTACCTTGTTCATCATTAGTTGAAGAAGTCGTGGTGATGTTGATGTCGCGAGTCCTTGTGCACCAACGTAAGTGCTTAAGGAACACATGATCCAAAGGTTGTATTAGACGCTTGCTGTGAGGGGACTGTGGTGCATGATTGGCCTCATTGGTAGTATGTGGTGGTTGTCGTCCTTCAAGACAATCAACGCGATCACAAAGTGTCGTAAGGTTGTTGTTGATCTCAGCCATAGCATTGTCGTGGTTCTCAGCATGCGTATTGACCAATCGTGTGAAGTGTTGTATGATTCCTCTCATGCGGGGTGTGAGAATTTCAGCTTGGTTTTCCTCAATGTTTCCATTGTCATCTGCCATGGTTAGTAATAAACAAGAAAACACACAAAGATATGTAGTTCCCTATCGCTACTACCTGCTGAAATGATCAAGTGTCACTCTCTTTTGCTCTTACCAAGCTCTTACCAATTCTTACAAATGCAGCAAGGGGTGCAATCCGGTGGCTGGTTCATGATAAACCGATCTCAAGTGTGAGAAAAGCGATTGCAAGGCTTAGCACTTGTATGGTTAGTTGAAACTGGAGATTGGATAGGCTATATATTCAGTAGCAATGGAAATCAGTAAGCTATTCTCATATTTGCAAAATTTGAGTAATAGTTCGAGACTAGCACTTAGCCTAAGTTGCTGATAAAAAAGGATGGATAATAGGCACAAGCAAATATGGAAATGGATACAAATGTTAGAGACCAAACAACTCAAGGATATGCAATTTGGAACATGAAAGCACAAGTTTTCTCCATTCTTTCTAGCTTGCTGTTTTCTGTCCACAAAATAGTAGGCTTGTATTTAGGCCGCAATTTTCAGTCAGTTGCCTCTTTTTCAATGATTTTTTCTCTTCTTCTTGATAACTTTTGCAACAACTTTTATTTAGGGCCAACCTTCTGGAAATGTACCGAACAATTCACACAAAATTCATAAGTGCACTTAGCTGCAGAATCTAGGATATCAAATATGTGTTATTGAAACATTCACAGATTTTTCATGCTTTTAAGTATGGACGTCAAAATTGGCAAAAAATATAGAGCACTAAGTCACAGATCTGCTCCTTCTAGTTTCACTCAAAAAGGATAAGGGAAGTGATATTTATGGTATTTTGGTGGCGGTTGCAAAAATGGACAGTTTCTGCCCGAGATGGAAAATTTTGTTTTTGGACTTTAGGGATGGATTTTGACATGGGGAGATGAACAAGAAGATGCAGAACAAGATGAACAGCATCTAGGCAACACTAGAACGGACACAAGCACAATTTAGCAAACCAAAATTAACTGATTGAAAGGCACAAAGGACTTTGGACAGCGGTAAACAAATCTTTTTGTGGGGCAAATTTTCTGGACTCTAGGAAGAATGCAATCAAACAACTAAACAAGATACAAGAACTCACCGGTCAATCATTGCTCTGATACTAAATGATGCGCACAAGACTATTTCTGGACATTGGAGTTTTTCGACGATATCTTCCAACTCAAAAAGAATTTGATGGTGAGGTTAGATCCATTGGAAAGTGTATGAGATAAGCTTTAAATCAAGTGCTCACACACCCCAAACGGACTCCGTTTGCATTCTCTATGCCCATTTAATGACAGACTGGTCTTTAGAGGCCAAGTTGTATCCTTTCTCATTCCCACCTTGCTTGAGGACTTGTGTTGGCGAATTAAAACTCTCTTGCTGATCCGTGCCAAGGTTCCTAAGTATGAGAATATTATAAAGTAGTGGTCTATTCTCGAAAGTGACATTATGCAACCTAAGAAATGAATTTACCTGATAATTTAGTTGTCGTGCACAAGCTCGAGTAATTGGCCCTTATATGTGGGTCAAATGTTGCTGATCACTAGGAGGAATTTGTTGATCGTTGGTCATTGGTGCCATGGGTGTATCCAACGTAGCTATGTCCTCATCGCACAGTCTGTCCTGACCGCCGGATCTTGATCGTGCGGTTCTGCCCGTGCTGCATGTCACCCACAGGGGATAGTCGTGTCGTCCTGACGCTTCGGTTTTCCTTGTAGCGCCACCATCCGATCTCATCGCACGGTCAACATTGTGACGCGTCGCCCTAGGTTTTGCTGTAGGTCCTAGCTGTTAGATCTGCTTTGGATGGCTTAGATCACACTGCCTAGCCGTCGAATTAGAGCCTGCCACGTGCTATGCCCGCATCGTGCCGCATGTCTGCTGATGTCATGGCTTGCGTCAGCCGGTGCATGGGCATAGTGTTGTCGGTCCACGGTGGTCTGAGGCCGAACCGTGGACTGGGTCCATGCGCCAGCGACACGTGTTAGCATTTGGTGTTGCCACGTGGTAGTGATGTCAGCATGACGTCATAAATGCTATTTCTTAGTATAAAAATAATTCCTTCAATTCAGTTTTTCTATTTTTCTGATTTCTCCTTTATTTCAAACTTCAAAGGGTTCGTTCTCCCTCATACAAACTCCGATTGAGGTGATTTCAGTTTCTAAAAAATTGTAAAATTGAGCTCTATTTAATGGTGAATTTTATTTAATTTTTAGAGTTGATTTTTCTCTCTAGTTTTGGTATTTATTGCTTTATCGCCTGTTTCGCGTAGACGTTGAAATGCCCGAGGTATTCGTGAGCAAGGAGCTAATCCAAGACCAAGGTCCAGAGCAGGATTCAGAGCTATTTGAAGGCAAGTTGTGCTTTGATCATGTTGAGCCCATGTTTTAAAAGTTATATTGTTTTAAACTATTGCATGCTAATTCAATTCATACTTGTTTCAATTATGTTGGGCATAGTTATTCATCCAATTGTGATATATCCACCTTGCCATATTGTATGTCGTATTTCATTTGTCACCCAAGTATGGTTCCTTATATGTTGGTGACAATTATTTGCCAATGTGGGTTAGCTAGAACGTGAATAGTCCGCTTAGCTGTGCAACTAGTTATTGATATCATTTTATGTGAGAAAATTTAATCTTGCTTAATGAAATATGAAACATGTTTTTAAAAATGTGATGATGAGGGCATCCCTACAATGACACTTTCTTCTCCTCCACCTAATGATCAAGATATACGCACAAAGCTGCCAACTAGACCTATTACTCTAGCATGCGCTAAGCTACTTAAGGAGTAGGTGACTTTGTTTCTTAATGAACATATTATTAATTTTCATGAGAGCTCTATACTACCTAAAAGTAGAGTCTTAAATGTGCTCAGGTTTTAGGAGCATAGAAAGGAAGAAGACATTGCTAATGATGCTATACGCATTCATGAAACCGCCGGTAACAACTGTTTGCTGATTCAAGCTGATTCGGACAATGCACAAAAATGGACGTATGGGAGAGGTTTTGAACATACACGGTAAGCGTTGGTGAAATCATACGCCCCCACATCTATCAAAAGCTTACCAAGACCTTCCTAGCATGGTTCCACTCGGATTTGGGATGAAATAGGCAAGAAAACAGAAGATGGAAACAATAGAACTCGTTTCGGACTCGGATTGGACTACCAGGAGGTCCGAATTTGAAACAGCTACCGTTTTCTCATACGTGCTCCAAATAAAGCAAATAAGGACTTGTTGGAAAGCTAATTCTGAGACCTTCCCAACAGATATGCTCTCAAGCTCATATTCGTAGAGACCAATTCACAATCATCAAAGAAAGTTGTCAGTTTTATTTGTTAGTTTCCAAATAGAGTCATGTAAATTAGGAAAGCTAGGGGTTTGTTTGTTTTTGACTCAAACACTATGTTAGTCACCCAGAAGTCTTTATATACTCTTGTAAGTCGTACCTTTTAGGTCATCCCACTTTATGCATAAGAATTGAAACAAAGCTATTGCTTGTTCTTTTGTACCATCATTCATGCGAGGACAGCTGAGGGAGGATTAGGTGATCATTGTTCATTCTGCAATTCAAGGTCAAGCCATTGTTCCGCTGGGGATTTGTGACTTGGCATCGTTTCTCGTAGTCACGCGATGATCATCTACCGCTGTGTGTTGGGCATTTTTCGAAGAGTTGAGGATTCGTGCATTGGCACGAGTGTTCAGCTAGCAACATAATCTACTCCATGTCATCTATCTGTAGTTTCTCACCGATAAGATCGGACCAACCTTGTCATCGTGGTATCAGATTCAAGGGCCACTCGGTGAGAGCCATTTACACGTAGTTTTGGTTTAATTTCTGTCCTATACACACAAAAAAAGCCAAAACAAAATATATTGTCATTTAGCCATAGTTTTAATTCTGCAATTTTTGTGTGTCTTGTTGGGTCCAATCTGCTAGGTTATAGTGTCGAGTTGCTAGTTGTGTTATTTTTGCGACACTTAAGCCGTCGCTTTTTGCTCCAATCTATTTCATTGTTTCGTTCGTGTTTTGTTATCGGAATTGAGTGTTTCTTGATCCGTTGGAAAGCTTGTGTCATCTTCTATCTATATTTGTATCCTCCAATACTAGAAAATACCAAAAATAGTTCCACAAAAATTTTCATCCTCTAATTAGCTGTTGTTTTGCGCACCCTGACTTTTATAGCAATCATCTTGTTGTTGGGTGCGAATAGCTAGTTCCTGCTGTTTGTGCAACAAAACATCACTTATATCTTTTGAGTTGCATATTTTTCTTTGTGAACACATCTATTATTTGCGACAACTTTGATCTTATTTGAGACTAGCTTGTTGAATTTGCTCGAGGGACTACTCATTGTTAGGTTGTGCGTCACAAGTTTTTGTTTCATCAAGTTGTGATCATCATCATGAGTTCGTATTCCCTGCTATTTTGAAAGTTTGTGTTGGCCAAAAAAATACCAAAAAAAGAAAGAACAGAATTGAAAAAAATAGAGAGAAAAAAAAGGTGGCCAAAAGTTTTTATATCAAGATCTATTTGGAGCTAGTTTTTGAGCAATCTTGTGACCTCTTATTTCGAATTTGAGCAATAGCTAGCGTCTCCCCTTGAACTGTTGCAATACGAGCTTCGACGACACTATGAATTTTTTTATAGCTCATCCTTTGATTGCAATAGTCCCATTATTTTTGTGTGTGTGTGTTGTTGTTGTCTTCTCTTCACTTCTATCGCTTGATCAGCAACTAGGCATTGTGGTTTGGTGGGTTGTGCTTTAATTCAACAATCGAGGTTGTAGAATTCATAGGTCTATTTTCCCCACCAAGCTCCACATACTCCCGTGTCGTGTGCGACTTTACTCTCGGTTATGCTCATACATTATTTGGTTGGGATTGTTCGCTGCCAAAAGTGTAAGTTTGCTATCCCTAATTCACTTCAGAACGGTAAGCTTGTCTTGTTTTCAAAATAGTGAGTTGCGAGAGTAGAGAGTGATTTTTTTACTAACCCATATATAACGCTTGTTGTTTGTGTGTTTTTGCCATGACAGGTCACGAGGATGATCGACATGATCCAGAGAAACCAATTACATGGGCAGAATTCCAAGCCCTGCTCACGATGCTGCAAAAGCAATTCCATGATAGTGATAATGGTGTGTGTGATGAGCTTGGGGAAGTTCAAACTAGACTGAATAACCTCCGGGAGGAGGTCACGCAATTGCGGGCATCGATCAACAACAATTTCCAAGAGCTACGAGCGATGTTCACAAACATACCGCCGCATGGAGATACGGGAGCTGATGATGCAAGTGTGCATGGTCCTCCCGGGGACCAGCCAAATGAGACCGAGGAGCAGCGAGCGATTTGCATGGATGAGGCACAATGAAAACGACAATCACATCGACTCGCGACGCAGCCAAACGTCAGAGTGGCAGCTGCAGCACAACCTCATTGTCAGGGTAACGACGCCCACGGAGGAGGTGGCATCTTTGCCACCAATACTGCTGCTACGCGTATACACGGTGCACATGGAGGAGGTAGCTGGGCTAACGATGCGGAGCTCTCGGCGGACGATGATTTAGATGTTGACAACTATGACAACCAGCCCCGCCGTCGAACCAACAACGTGCATTACCGTCGACAAGATGATGACGAGGATTTTGTCGCTAAGCCCAAATTTTCTATTCCAGTGTTTTCAGGTGTTACCGATGTAAAAGAATACTTCACGTGGGAACTAAATCTTGACAAGCTATTTCGGATGAACAACTACTCCAATGAGAAAAAGCTATTGCTTGCATCTAACGGTTTGGATGATTATGCTGCACATTGATGGGAGCAGTTTGTTTGCATGTGTATGGAGCGCCATGATTTACCCATCATCACTTAGGAGCAGATGAAGCAACATTGGCGTGCACGTTTTGTACCTTGTCAATACAAGTGTTCGCTGTTTGAAAACTTGACAGGGCTGCGACAAGGTTTGAAATCAATTGATGAATATCATAAGGAGATGGAGACCATCATGATACATGATGATGTTTGTGAGAATGCGGAACAAACAATGGCACGATTTTTGGCTGGTATGAATCACGCGATCAAGCGTATCATCAATCACCATCCCTACAATGATATGATTGAGCTACTGCACCAAGCACGTAAAGCTGAGCACCAAGTTATTGAAGATGCAAGGTTTGCTGCTCGTTCCCATTTTTCAACAAGCACGGGACAGCCATACAACAAGAGTCAACCCACTAAGAGCACCCAGTCCGGGAGCAATTCAATTGCTCGCGGTTTAGCAAGCAAGAAACAAGAGAATACATCGATGCCAACATGTCAACCAGTTGCACCCGCTGCTAGCGCATCTTCTTCTATGGGTTCAACGGGACGTTCACATGATATGACTTGCCACAAGTGCAAGGGAGTTGGTCATTTTCAAAAGGATTGCCCGAATACAAAGGTTATGCTTGTTACGGATGATGGTTATGTTTCAGCTAGTGATGAGGAGACGCCAAATATTAAGCAAGTTTTGCATACTGATCAGATTGAACAATATTAGAGTGATCCCGAGTTTCCTAGTGCTGAGCAATATTCTATTATTTGCACACCGAAGGTACTTAGTGTGATGCCATCGCAGTTTCCTGAACAGCGGTGCAATCTGTTTCACACTTGGGCCAAGCTTGATACGGGCAAGGTGTGCAAAGTGATTATTGATGGTGGGAGTTGTCATAATTTGGTCAGCAAGGACATGTGCAGTAAGCTGGGTTTGAAGTATTTGCCACATCCCCATCCTTATCATGTGCAATGGTTGAGCGACAAGGAGGAAGTCAAGGTGAACTATATGGTGTGTGTGACATTTACTACTGGGAGGTACACCGATACAGTAGATTGTGATGTTGTGCCCATGACAATGTGTCACTTGCTGTTGGGACAGCCATGGCAATACGACCGTTCTGCTATTCATGATGGGCGTACCAATCGCTACACTTTTTGATGAATACTAAGGAGATCATCTTGAGCCACTTACACCACAACAGATTGTCAATTCTTCAACGCAAAAGGTTGAGGTGCACATTGAGAGTGAGATAGACAAAGAGAACAACAGAGGCCCTCCACTTTCGCTGAGTGAGCGCCACAAGCCAAATTTGAGTGGTAAAAATAAAAGAGAGGGAGAGAAGCATTTAATAATGTTAGCCACCAAATCAGAGATAAGAGAATTTAGCGCGGATCCTACTTTGGTGCACTTTGTACTCTTGTACAAAGACACGTTGCTTTCGACTAATGACTTGACTTCTCTTCCTAGTGGTGTTACTTCTATTCTGCAGGATTTCAACGACGTGTTTCCCGAGGAGGTGCCCCCTGGTTTTCCACCAATCCGCCGGATAGAGCATCAAATTGACTTGATTCTAGGTGCAACGTTACCTAACCAACCACCGTACTGTACCAACACCGAGAAAACAAAGGAAATTCAGAAACAAGTACAAGAGCTTCCCTCCAAAGGTTACGTACGCGAAAGCCTAAGTCGTTGTGTTGTTCCTATTATTTTAGTTCCTAAGAAAGATGGTACTTAGCGCATGTGCGTAGATTGTAGAGCAATTAATAATATCACTATTCGTTATCGTCATCCCATACCTCGCTTGGACGACATGTTAGATGAATTAAGTGGAGCTGTTATTTTCTCAAAAATTGATTTGCGTAGTGGATACCATCAAATTAGGATGAAAGAAGGGGATGAGTTGAAAACCTCCTTCAAAACAAAATTTGGTTTGTATGAGTGGTTAGTAATGTCGTTTGGTTTAACTAATGCACCTAGTACGTTTATGAGATTAATTAATGCCGTTTGGTTTAACTAATGCACCTAGTACGTTCATGAGATTAATGAATCATGTTTTGAGGCACTTTATTGGAAAATTTGTGGTCATGTACTTTGATGACATTCTAATTTACAATCGCACTAAAACTGACCACATTGCTCATATTTGCCAAGTGCTGGAAGTTTCACGTGATGCTAAGCTGTTCGGTAACTTGGAAAAGTCACTTTTTTCAAAGATCGTGTGATATTCCTTGGCTATGTTGTTTCAGCCCAGGGAGTTGAAGTAGATGAGTCTAAAATTGAAGCTATTAAGAACTGGCCTACTCCTATGAATGTTAGTCAACTTAGAAGCTTTCGTGGACTCGTTGGTTTTTATTGGCGATTTGTTAAAGATTTTAGTACCATTGCAGCTCCATTGAATGACTTGACTAAAAAAGGTGCTGAATTTACTTGGGGGTAGCGCAAGAAAATGCTTTTGCTGAACTAAAGAAATGTTTGACAGAAGCACCATTGCTTGTTTTACCTGATTTCACTAAGAACTTCGAAATTGAATGTGATGCTAGTGGAATTGGTATTGGTGGTGTGTTGATGCAAGCGGGTAGACCGGTAGCTTACTTCAGCGAGAAACTGAAAGGTGAACAATTGAATTATCCGATTTATGACAAGGAGCTTTATGCATTAGTGCGAGTGTTAGAAGTTTGGCAGTATTATTTATGGCCTAAAGAGTTTATTATACATTCTGATCATGAGGCTTTGAAATATTTGCAAGGTCAATATAAACTGAACCGTCGTCATGCTAAGTGGGTCGAATTCATTGAGTCCTTTCCATATATTGTGAAATACAAGAAGGGAAAAGAAAATGTGGTTGCTGATGCTCTTTCTAGGAAAAGTTTTCTTTTGAATCGTTTGGATGTACAAGTTCCTGGTTTAGAGAGTTTACGTGATTTATATGCTAATGACCATGATTTTGTTGTTCCATATGTGCATTGCAAGGAGGGAAAAGGCTGGGAAAAATATCACTTACATGAGGGATTTTTGTTCCGCGCTAACAAATTGTGCGTTCCAGAATCGTCCATGCGGTTGCTCTTGTTGCAGGAATCTGATGCAGGTGGATTAATGGGACATTTTGGACTTGAGAAGATGTTATCTATGCTGAGCGATCATTTTTATTGGCCTAAAATGAGGCGTCACGTGCAGAGGGAAATTGTGAGGTTGCATGGAGTACCCAGGACCATTGTTTCTGATCAGGATGAAGTTCATGAGTTATTTCTGGAAGATGCTATGGGGGAAGCTTGGGACACGGTTGTTATTTAGCACAACATGTCATCCCCAAACTGATGGTCAAATGGAGGTTGTTAATCGCACACTTTCAATGTTGCTCAGAACCATGATCAAGAAGAACTTAAAGGAGTGGGAGGACTATTTGCCGCATGTTGAATTTTCCTACAATAGAGCAATCCACTCTACAACTCAGATGTGTCCGTTTGAGGTGGTGTATGGTTTCAAACCCATCACGCCACTTGATTTGCTGCCACTTCCAAGTCAACACCAAGCTAATATGGAGGCATCAAAGAGGGCTGAGTATGTCAAGAAAATGCATGTCAAGGTGAAAGAACAGATGGAGCGCAAGGCCAAATACTATGCTGAAAAGGCCAACAAGAAGCGTAAGAAGATGATTTTCGAGCCGGGTGACCTTGTGTGGGTGCATTTGCGCAAGGATCGTTTTCCTGAGCACCGTAAGTCCAAGTTGCTACCACGAGGTGATGGACCATTTACAGTACTTGAATGGATCAATGACAATGCATACAAGATCGAGCTTCCGGGAGATGACTATGCCGTGAGTTCTACATTCAACGTTGCTCATCTATCACCGTTCTTTGGTGGTTACGTCCAGTGTCGAGGACGATGCCATTTCAAGAGGGGGGATGATGAGGGCATCCCTACAACAACACTTTCTTCTTCTCCACCAAATGATCAAGATATACACACAAAGATGCCAACTGGACCTGTTACTTGAGCACGCACTAAGCTACTTAAGGAGCAGGGGACTTTGTTTCTTAATGAACATATTATTAATTTTCATGAGAGCTCTATACTACCTAAAAGTAGAGTCTTAAATATGCTCAGGTTTGAGGAGCATAGAAAGGAAGAAGACATTGCTAATGATGCTATACGCATTTATGAAGCCGCCGGTAACAACTGTTTGCTGATTCAAGCTGATCTAGACAATGCGCAGAAATGGACGCATGTGAGAGGTTTTGAACTTACACGGCAAGCGTTAGTGGAATCATACGCCCCCACATCTGTCAAAAGCTTACCAAGACCTTCCTTACATGGTTCCACTCAGATTTGGGACAAAATAGGCAAGAAAACACAAGATGGAAACAATAGAACTCGTTTCGGACTCGGATTGGACTGCCAGGAGGTCCAAATTTGAAACAGCTGCCATTTTCTCATACATGCTCCAAATAAAGCAAATAAGGACCTGTTGGAAAGCTAATTCCGAGACCTTTCCAACAGATATGCTCTTAGCCTAAGATTCGGAGAGACCAATTCACAATCGTTAAAGGAAGTCATCAGTTTTATTTGTAAGTTTCCAAATAGAGCTATGTAAGTTAGGAAAGATAGGGGTTTGTTTGTTTTCGACTCAAACACTATGTTAGTCACCCAAAAGTCTTTATATACTCTTGTAAGTCGTGGATTTTAGGCATAAGAATTGAAACAAAGCTATTGCTTGTTCTTTCGTACCAGCATTCATGCGAGGATAACTGAGAGAGGATTAGGTGATCATTGTCCATTCTTCAATTCAAAGTCAAGCCGTCATTCCGCTAGGAATTGGGGACTTGGCATCATCGCTCGTGGTCTCGC
Source organism: Otatea glauca (assembly GCA_036346275.1). Taxonomy (NCBI): domain Eukaryota; kingdom Viridiplantae; phylum Streptophyta; class Magnoliopsida; order Poales; family Poaceae; genus Otatea; species Otatea glauca. The sequence continues at coordinate 49,703,859 of CM070715.1, read as the reverse complement.
GACGATCATCTACCACTGTGTGTTGGGCGTTTTCCGAAGAGTTAAGGGTTTGTGCATTAGCACGAGTGTTCAGCTAGCAACATAATCTACTCCACATCATCTATCCGTGGTTTCTCACCATGAAGATCAGGCCAACCCTTATCATGTGAAAGACCATGTGGAGGTTTGCCCATGTTTGTGATGAGTATTTGACTAAATTTGATATTGGTATGCTCTTGTTTGAGTTTGATTTGAATTGGATTTTCAATTTGAAGCAATTTGAGCTCTGTCTGTTTTTCCCCGTGCTACCAGCCATGGTAGCATGGTGCTACCGGCCGAGCGGTAGCACTGGGCCCAAAAGCGATGTGGAAAAACCCGAGAGGGTGTTTTTAGGGGATCAGGTAAGCCGGTGTTACCGGCCATGTCATCCCGGTGCTACCGACCGAGCGGTAGCACCGGCCCAAATGGCCAGTGTGAAAATTCCAAAGAGCATCTCTTCTAGTTTTGGGATGAAGGGTGGTGCTACCGGCCAGGGGGCGGTAGCACCAGCCCTGATGAGCGTGAATGATCCAAAAATTATGATTTTGGGAGTTTATTGCATATCATTTTGGACATTGCTATGTGATGTGTTTCCTTGTCTTTGATGGTTGCAGGACATCGGGTGTTGATCATGGTGAAGTGGAGGATGACCGGGACTAGGCGAGGAGTGTCAGAAGTCCAGACAATGCAAGCCTAGAAGAAAAGGAAAGGAAAAGATGCTAGCTAGGCGCTGCGTGGATCAAGGAGGGCCGTCGGATCGCGGTCTAGTCGATAGGATAGCAGGTCTAGTTAGTGTGCTTTGAAAACCATGCAAAAAAACCCGATTTGTTTGGTGGGTTTTGGGTTAGCCCTTGCATGGTTGTGTGAGTGGGTCAATCCTAGCCCTTGATAGAGTGCTTAGGGTTGAGGGACTCATCCAAGGGTGGTAGGTGGCCCAAGAGTAGTATAAATAGAAAGGTAGGGATAGCCTTCCCCCTCTTGAAGGTTTTAGAGGTTTTGTGCTTCTTTGAGCTTTGCCTACTTTGTTGTGAGGCTTTGTAAACCTCTCTTCCAGAAATGCAAATCTTTTCTATTATGCTTGAATTTACTTTACGCATTTAAATTCCGCACTTAAATTCTTGCAATTTACATTCATGCATTTGGATTTGCCTCCCCTCCTTCTACATGCTTTTGGATTTGCTTCCTCTCCTTCTAAAATGCTTTTTCTTCTTGTGCCGAGGATGTTAATTGATGGATGAATCTTCTTTAGATCATATCCCAATCATCTAGGCAATCCATGCATCTTTTTTTGCAAGAAACCGGTTTTGTGTTCTTGAGTGAATCATTCTTCAAGGTCGTGTTTGCGGAGTTTTGGACTTCTGTTCTTAATTTCTGTGACATGTGGGAGGTCCTCCAAGGTCATCTTGATCATCAAAACCCCGCAAGCAAGTCTTAGATTGAGTTCTTGAATTTTGCTCAAACTTGGTGTGTTATTCCTTCACAGGTGAAAAGGTCAGAACTTTGATGTCAATCCTTATGATTGAAGGCTGGAATAAGTTCCTGACATCCTTAGGAGTACATCTACCAAGTTTCGTGAGTTTTTGTCCAGCCGATCAAAAGATTCCTCAAAATTTGCTTTTGAGTCATGCTGTTTTTAGACTTGGTTTTTCAGTTGTTCTTGAGCCCGGTGCTACCGCCCCCACCGTGGTACTATCGTCCTCCCAGCGGTAGCACCGCCCTTACAAAATAGTTTGCTCCTTCTCATTTACACCCTTTTGATTATTCTCTTTGAGGGCTTGGGTGGATTATTTTATTTGGGGAAAATTTTATTTGGGATCATTCACCCCCCCTCGATCGCCATCTCGGCCCTTCAATTGGTACCAGAGCTAGTTTTGCTCTTTCATAGATATTGACCGGTGTCAAGAGCCATAGCGATGGACAAGTATTCCACCAAGCCTCCCATTTTCTCTGGAGTTGATTTTTCATTTTGAAAGTCCTGAATGGAGTCGTACATCACTGCCCAGGGCTTCCTGATATGGTAGAAGGTGAAACTTCCATATGAGGTTCCTGCCGATAAAAATGTCACGGTCGGCAGTATTGCTAACATTAATGCGAACGCTAAGGCAAGGAACATCCTTATACAGGGTCTTAGCCACAGTGAGTATGATAGGATTTCTCACCTTCGTTCTGCTCATCAGATTTGGGTGACCCTCGATCCTTACCATAAGGGCACCACTCAAATCAAAACGGTGAGACAGGATCAATTTAAGCGTGAGTACAACAAGTTTGAACAACACGCTGGTGAGAGTCTTGACGAGTGCTTTGGTCGTTTTACAAAGATTTTGAGTGACCTCCGAGCAGTCGGTTGCGTATACCCTGACTCGGATAATGCTCGACATTTCTTGACTGCACTTGATCTTCGAGTTTGGGAGATGACGGTGACCACCATCAAGGACACTATCGACTTGTCGATCTGACTCTTGACGGGCTTTATTCCCGACTCAGCACTCATGAGATCGACGTTGTCTCTCTCAAGATGAAATCTCAGTCAATGGCCTTGGTCACCGATCCCATTGGATCCACTTCGGATTTTCTTGTTAGTTTTTTCCTCTCCCCCCTTTGCTAGCTAAGCAATGACCAACTAGAAAAAAAATTCAGAAAATGAGCTTGCTCTTTTGGTTCGCAAATTTTCTCATGCCTACAAAAGGGTGAGAGACCGGAGGAGAGGTGGCACGATCAACTGCTTCGAGTATAGTGGCCTCAACCACATTTGAGAAAACTATCCCAAGCTAGAGAAGGGCAAGAACGACTCTGACAGTCCGGCCAAGAACGACTACACCGAAAAGAACCACAACAAGAAGCCTCCAGTTCGTGACCCGACACGCGAGAAGAAGTACTGCAACTTCTTTAAGAATAAGAAGCTCTTCCACCGCATCCTCGCCGCACTCGACGACATCAACCTCTTTAAAATGGAGACCTGGAGCGATGAGGGCGAGGATGACATGCAAGAGAAGAACAAGAGTGGCGACGACATCACCGGGATGTGCTTCATGGTGGATGCCAACGGCATTAGCGACTCTGAGCTCTACAGTGACACGGACAAGGTACCCTCCCATGACCAGCTCAATGAAGCTTTATGCAAACTAGGAAAATTTCATGCTAGATGTAGAGCTAGGTGTACGGACCTTGAGAAGGAAGTAGGTACTTTGACTTGGGAGTTAGCTTCTCTTAGATCTTCTCCCTTCCGAGTCAGTGATGACTGTTCTTTGTGTGATGCCCTGCTTGTGGAGCTAGAGAACCTAAGGACTATGCATGATAATGTGTTGTTTGAGCTAAATAGTCTTAGGATGAAGAATGCTAGCAATGAATCTATTGCTATGTCTTTAGATGCTAGTTTTCTTCATTCTCACTCTACTCCCTCATGTGAAAATTGCCCTAAATTACTTGCTGAGATTGATGCCATGAGCACTCACATCAGGAAGTTCTCAACTAGAAATGATGAACTTGAAATACATGCTTCTAAGGACCCAGTCAGCTCATGTGATGGTTGTAAGCAACTAAAACTTGATAATGAATTTTTAAATGTCAAGTGTGCTAAACTTGCTAAGGACTTACTAGTTAAGTCACAAGAAAGTTGCTTGCAATGTGCTGTGATTCAGGGGGACTTTGATGAAACCTAAGTCGAACATAGGAAGAAGCTTGAGGCCCAGACCCTTAGGATTAGAAATGCTCCTTATGTTTCATATGAGGCCCTCAAAATTGAGGCAGCCGTGCTGAGAAAGAAAAATGCACATGCTGATAGTTCTTCTCTTCCTGGTTCTTCTTCCTCCTCTCTTCCCTGTTCTTCATGTGCCTCTTTCTTCTGGAAGTGTGAGTATCTCATGAGCACTCTCGAGAAGTTTGTAGGAGGCAAGAAGAAGCTCAATCTCATTCTAGACCAATCCAAAATTAGCCGATTTAATCAGGGTCTATGATTTGACTACTTGGAGCACGCTCGGGCGCATTGTCCCACCATTGTGTGTGGCTCCAAAAGTGGTGAGATCATGGTAGCTCCCAAAGTGAGTACCACTGTGTTTAAATCTTCTGGGGTTTTCCATGAGATCTTTGATCAGAAGGTTGCTCCTCCTGCTACTTCTGCCTCTAGTAAGGCGAAGTATACATGCACCTTCTATCAGAAGGATGGATATTTGATAAATTTCTGCTTCAAGAGTGCCAAGATCACAAGGCGTGAATGTGTTGCTGCTCTTAGGGGTATTCAGGGTCATCCCCAGACTCTGAGTGCTTCTAAGGCATGCACTGCTACTAGACAGGATAGAGACTCGCTGTTCTTGGGCAGCGTCTAGGACTCGGTTTTTATGGTGTTCAATCGAGTTTTAGTCCTGGAGTTGCTTGTAGTCAGGTCAGTCTTTCCGCCGTCCTCTTAATATTCCTCATTTTTCCCATCGAGGTAGATATCAGTAGCGTAAGGTGTTTCCTAGTAGGAGATTTGGACAGCCTCACTGTGATGGTCTGACTTTTGCATGACGACGAGCCAACCTAGTTTCAGCTCCCAGATTATTTGCTAGTGTTGTTCCTGATCTTGTGAGAGTTGAGCGTCAGAGAGACACTAGAAGTTTTAATAAAGTTTCAACATTTCGAGCACATTTTTACAGGAATACGCGCGCTACAAAAGGCAACTAGCCTAAGAAAATCAATCAAAGGTCTTCTTCTTCTATGGCTTTATCATGATCTCTCTACCGACACACCAAAGGAAGTGTGTTAATTGCATGGCAACAAGAGACGATCATGTCGTGTGGGTAAAGCGCATAACCTCTGCAGAGTATAAAATCTATTTGAATAGCCATGCTCGCGGTATTGAGCAATGCTCGGGAATTACGGTCAAGGGTTAGACTTTGTAAAATGAAACTTGGATGGGAAGGTTAGATGAAATTGGAAAGTTTGAAATATGATTTAGGGTTGGATGTCAGGTTTACTTGAGAAATACTTGAAAGTTATTACTTATTATTATTTGTTTTACTGTCTTTTCAATCTATTTAAAGTATTCATTTATAAATGCTGCTTACTGCAAAATAGCCATGTTAGCCATTCCATTGGAATAAGCCTTGCATATAGTGATGTTAGAATTGCATTATGTGCACAACTTGTTGAGTGTTTTAAGTACTCACCCTTGCCAACAACCAAATCATCAGTTGAGGAGAAGTCTACACCTTCGAAAGAGATGGAGTTCCATGAGGAGGAGAATATCTAGGAGTTGAACCTTATCAGATGCATGTGGCATGTTGATGGGATTCACCAACGTTCTTTGTTCCGCTACTATTTATTTGCTTTGATTCAGAGCCATCGAAACTTAATAAGTGTAAGTTTGACCCTAAGGTTATTCAACTATGTCTTATTTATTATATGATGTCTTCTATTATGTTTCCACTTGAATGATTGTGATATTCATCTATGTTGAAGCTGTGTGCACTAGCGTGATCCTGGTGTGATATACATAGAGCGTCCGTGATGGGAACGGTGGCCCGATCTTCCGACAGGTACTGGTAATCGATTGGTGGAGAACTCGACATTGACGATCCGGCTTCCAATCAGAATGGATTCAAACCCTGCAATGGCTACACCACGGCTCCGTTGGTTATCAACCACGCACAAACACGGTTGACCTCACCAAGAAGGCTTATCCCTACATGCGAATCGAGAACACAAGCAAGAATGTAGAAAATGCAATCTGAAATTGCGAATAATATTAAGCTCACGAGTTGGGGTTCCACAAACCGATGAACGGCGAAAAACTGACAAAGTGTCTAGTTGCAATCTAAGCAAAACCCATCTATTCTAGCGACAGCTGCTGAATATGTATGAAGGAGAAGGCAAAGGAGGCAGCCAAGGGGGTGGCCATGAAACCCTAGGTCGTACAAGGCCTTTGGGCCCAAGTGGAGGTGTCGTAGCACCCGGTAGATTATATTTGTCATATTGTTTTGATGATTCCTGTAGATCTAGAAGGAGTTTGGACTTGACAACACTTCCGTTGAAAAGCTCTCGTCGTGGGCTTCTCCGTAGAGTCCAAGAACACCTCAATTAGACTTCGTATGACCTAGATATGGTCGTTTTATTGATGTGCTATCCTGAGGCTCCGAAACGAAGTTGGAGTCCGACTTGAGCTCGACTTTGAGACCAAGTAGACTTGGGCTTTGAGGGATGACGTCCAGGTAAGCTTGTGATGCTTCTCCCATATTCCTAAGAAACAAAACATCACAAGAATTTAGTAGCAATCCATCCAAGAAAACATGAACAGCGAGGAATGAGTTCACCTGGTGGTTTAATTGTCGCGCGCGTGCTCTTGTAATTGAACCTTGTATATCTTGAGGAGTTGTGTTGCGCACATCCGAAGGAGTGATGTCCTCATCATCGATTTACATATTCGGGTCCCGACAGTGCATAAGAGCTAGGGTTTGTAATAGATTGGTTCGGTAATTTGATCAGACATCCTACACCCGAACTCCAATTCGGAAAATTTTACTTTCTCAAATCCTCAAAGAGTCCTCCACAAAAAAAATGTTTTGGGGCATCAATTGTGATTCGGATTCTTTGAAATCGAATTCGATTCGGATTCGGGCTCTGTCAGATGGGCAAAATTTAGGTCAAATATGTATCTCTCGATTTTTTGCTATAACTCCTACACTTGAGTTCCAAATTGTGTTTTATTGTACTTGTTTGAAAGCTTAGAACATCAACTTCAATTCATTCAATTGCGACCAAGCCAGATTAAGTCATTTTGAAACTTTAATCTGATCAACAAATTTTGTACCTTGTTGGCCGAATTAGGGTTTCTTCCATCATTTTGTCCTAGCTTGTTCCTTTGAATTAGTTGAGTCTAGTAGCGTCCATAAAAACCATAAAATCACAAGAATATCAGCACCTCACCTTTGGGAACCAATTCATCATTTGCGAATACTTTGATCCCAATTGAGACTAACTATTTGATATTGCTTATGACTGTTCATATTGATACACTGCAAAATCTAGAAATGTCATATCGTTATGTTTTCTTATAACATCAAGTTAGGGTTTCCAAAACTTTGTTCAATGTTGGCTGAAAGTCACCAAAAGAAAGAAAAGAGAAAAGAAGAGCCAAAAGGACAAGAAAAGAAGGAAAAGAAAGAAAAAGAAAAAAAAAAGAGAATAGTGTCCGGTCACACTACATTGAGCAATATCCTAGTTTGTGTTCATTATTTTTAGATTGTGCAATTGTATTAAATAGTAAGAAATCTTGTGCCCCTTTATATTCTTTAAAGCAATTAGCTGGCATCTCACCAAGACTTGTGCAATAGAGCTTTGGTGCTGCCCCTATACTTTATTTTAGCTTATTCCTTGATTGCACTAAGTTCCATTATCTTTGTGTGTGAGTTTCTTTGATCATCACTTATGTCTTGAAAAGAATGAGGAACTAAGTTCAGAATTTCTATTTTGGATTGCTACCTAGCTTTACAATATCTAGAATTCAGATTAATTAGGTAAACACTTTCCTACCAAGCTCCACTAAACACCCATTGTTGTGCAATTGGTTCTTTCTTGAAATTCACTTACTCATTACCGTGTTGTGTCTACCACTGTCAAGTGTGAGTTTTTGACCTTAATTCACTTCAGAACGGTAAGAACATGATTCGGTAAGAAGGGTCAGATTAAGTGATTTCCGCATTTAGTGCATATATAGTGCTATAGTACATAGGTTTTTGCTTAACTAACCATGACAGGAGAAATGAAATTGGAGCTACACAGTAGTGGTATCTTTGTGAGCAAATAGGAGGGTTGTAGCACCAAGTTGTTTCATTCCCATTGTGCTGTTAATGGTGTTTTTTGTACTTGACTATTGATGAATTGAGCACAACCAACTTGACAAGCATTGAGCTAGTGGAGAAGTTGAGTTTACCTACATGTCCACACCCTGATCTGTATCTGTTATTTTGGATAAAATGCAATAGATCACTAGAAGAGTAAAGGTACCAATTTCTTTGGGAGAATTTGCTGACACTGTTGAGTGTGATGTGGTGCCGGTGCCTATGTATTTGTGTCATGTACTATGGGATGGCAATGGAAGAAGGGTCAAAACATTAAACATCATCCTAATACCAAATGTTACTCCTATTACAAAGGGGTAAGCAAATGGTACTTCATCCAATGCCGACACAATGGTTCCTTGATGATTGAGGGAACAAAAAACACAGAAGTATTTGCCCTCAAAGAAGCAAAAGGAGACGGTCGAGCATGGGAGTACCCCTTCAGTGGAGGAGAAATGTTATGCCCCCTTTGCTACACGTAGCGCATGAGGAAATTGTGGTTGATGGTAATTGTTCCATTGCTGGCCTATGATCAATGGAGGATGAGATGCATCAAAACACATGTGAGGATGAGAGCCACATAGCTAAATTGAGTGAGAGTGATAAAAAGAGTGAGCTTTATGATTGCACTATGCATTACATTGAGAGCATCTAAGTTGAGAGTGTGAGAGATACACCAAAAGAAAAGAAAAGAAAAGAGAGGAGTAGATGATAGGATAAGTGATGCTATTTCTGAAACTAACGACTTATTCTCTACTTCTAGTTTTGTTTCTCACATTGTGCAAGTTGGCCAAAGGAGTCGAGGAGCTAAACGATAAACAACCCGCATCACTTGAGAAGAATGATGAGGAGATAGCCACAATTAGAGATGGATTGCTTGCTACCCGGTAGTTACATGATGAGAACATCAATTCCTTGGATACACACAACACTCCTCTACAAGATGCTAGGCAAGGACTTATGACAAGAGCATGTGCATGACAATTGAATTATCAGGTGAGCTCATTTCTAGGAGTTGATAATTTTCTTATTGAGGATGGGTTACTACCTAAGTCATGTGAGTTATTCTACTCAAGAACCATGGTGAGGGGAGCAGCACTACAAAGTGTTGTGAAAAACGATATGCGCTTGACGGACGAACGTTCTACCGCTAAGCGATTAATCGCAATACGACCGATTAATCGGAATTTAATGGACGATTATGCGTTCTTAGTAATATATTTATTTATATTTAGAATTAATTGGAAATATTTTATTTACCTAAAGTTATTGTAAATTATCACTCTACAAAACATGTTTTACATTTCATTGTTCATACTTCACCCAAAAGGTATATACTACGAACACTATGACACAATATTATAAACTAATGTATTGTACTTAGTGAATTAAAATAAGCTATTTTCATGATTAAACAGGAAAAATGGATGATTAATCGAAAAACGGCCGATTAATCGAATTATGCAGTCAATTATTCGTGACGGTTTAGTCACTATTATCGATTAATCGGCCAACTAATCGGTCACTTCTACAACCACAACAAGTCCAGGCCAACCCTGCTTCAATTCTAGCCCAATTCGGAATCACCCTAACAAACCTGATTTAAAACGATCATAACATTCACATACGGAGTCGGTTGGAGGTGTGCGAGTACTTGATTGAAAGCTTATGACGAGATCTTTCCAACGTATTTAGCCTTACCTTCAAATGCGCTACTTTTGCCAATTGGGACGCCCAGGAGGAGTCCGTGTCCACCTCCTGGCCACACCCACTTTAGATGCTTATTTGAGTTAGCCAAGCTCCCTCATGAGACTCGGGTTTTGTCTAGTCCTAGTTTTCCTTGGTGAAACTATTTGGTATTCTCTTGTTCGACTAGATCAATAGCAATATCGTGCTTCGAAACGCCACGTCAATACTTCAATTATATTTGAAATTTTAGATTACTTTTTGATGAGGACATCACTATTATGGATACGACCACGCCTGGTTAGACAAACTCCAACACGCCATCCATGGGCCAACAAGAGAGAGATATCAAATCCATCACGTTCTGGAATCCAATTCGGCCTCCGAATACCAGCCTGAAGTAAAACGAGCATAACTTTTGCATACGACGTCCGATTGGTGAGTTTTGGCACTTGATGAAAAGCTTACTTTGAGATACTTCCAATGGATTTGACCCCTACCTAAAAATTCCTTCGGAGCACTCCACAATCACCAAAACAAATCGGTTCAACTTTCTAGTCCAAGTCAAACTTGGGCCTTGGGCTTTGTACGAGTCCTATTCGGCCACTTCTTTGTGGTACCCTAATCTCCCTTCTGTTTTAAATATATATATGGAGTCCCCAAAATTACTGGGGGTTTTGTTTAGTCGTAGTTTTCCTTGGTGAAACTATTAGGTCTCTTGTTCGGCTAGATCAACAGCAATACCATGCTTTAGAACCCCACATCAGTACTTCAATTATATTTGCAATTTCAGATTGCTTTTGCTTTGTTCTTGCTTGTTCTTCAATTGCTTGCAGGAATTGATCTTCGTGATCAGGTCAATCGGGTTTTGGCACGGTTGATAAAAATTCGAAGTTTGGTTCAGGGATTGTTTGATGTCAGTCGTGTTTCAGTCGGTAGCCTAGATCTTGAGGGTTGTCTCCACTAATCGAGAGTTATCCATCTCACCGAAAGATCGGGCCTCCATTAGCCTCATCAGATGGTATCAGTGTTTTCGTTGATCAGTGAGAATTTCAGTGCCTTAGATTAGTTTTTTTTCTATCCTAAATTGATAAATACTCCAAAAAAAATTCAACCTTTAGATTAAATCTAGTATTTTAGTGTGTTTTGTTAGGTTTTGATTTATTAGAGTCCTTATTTTAGTTGCTGATCGTTTTTCCTTCACGTAGCTTTTATTTCAATCTGTCCAGTACTTTATTTTGTTCATAACTTTCCTATACGAGCTCGGATTCTAGTGTTCTTGCACTTTCTTGAAACCTTGGAATGAGCTCTACAGAAACCTACTTGGGCACGGACTCTAATTCCGTATCCAAGTCAGTTTAATCTGGACGTCAAAATTAGTGAAGCAAGTTGTACTTCTAATCCAGATCAGTTTGATATTTTGATCATAATTCTCATGTCCGAACTCCGATTGATAAGTTTTTGCACTTTCCTGAATCCTTGAAGTGTCCTCTACAAAAAAGTTTTTGGTTGTCCTTTGTGATTCGAACTCTTTCAAATTGAATTTGATTTGAATTTGGATTTGGTCAGATCGGCTGAATTTAGGTTAAATCTGTGCACCTTAGTGTTTTGGCTATAACTTCTATATACGAGCTCCAATTTGTGTGTTCGTATACTTGTCTTAAAGCATAGAAAATTTCCTTCAATTTATTACATTGTGAGCAAACTAGATTCGGTCATTTTCGTACTTTAATTGTGGCGAGAAGTTTGCTGCACTGTTCTGGCCAAATTTGGGTTTCTTGCGTCAATTTGTGTTCTCGCTTGTTGCTTTGAGTTGGTTGAGTCCAGTAGCATTCACAAACCATAAAACCCCAAAAATATCAGTGTGACTTTTGGGAAGAGAAAGTTGAATTTCTTGATCATGTGATGACTGCTAAAGGGTTGCTATCGACCCAAGCAAAGTTGGAGCAGTGCTGCATTGAGAACAGCCGTAGTCAGAAGCTCAAATCCGTAGTATTCTGGGAATGGCAGGATATTACCATCGATTTATCAAAGGATTTCCGACGATTGCTAGGCTGCTTACGCAGTTGTTGAAAAAGGAGAAGTTTGCATAGACGCCAGAGTGCGAAAAGAGTTTCCTGAAATTGAAGAAGCGTCTGACGATAGTACCAGTGTAAGTGTAGCCCAGTCATCAAGACAGTTTCAATACATATTGTGATGCTTTCAGACAAGGTCTTGGTTGTAGGTTGATGCAGGGTATGGTTGTAGCCTATGCATCGAGGCAGTTGAGGCCACATGAGGAGAATTATTCTACGCATGATCTAGAATTAACTGCCATAGTGCATGCTTTGAAGTTATGACATCATTATCTTAATGGAAAGGGATGTGAGAAATATATACAGATCACAAGAGTTTGAAGTATATATTTGCACAGTCGGATCTCAACATGAGACAAAGGAAATGGCTGGAGTTGATTAAGAATTATAATGTTGGAATCCATTGTCATCTTGGTAAGGCTAATGTAATAGCCGATGCCTTGAGCCGTAAGAGTCACATTGCCAATATGTTAGTTCATGAGGACCAGTCCAAGTTATGCAAGGAACTACAGAAGTTGAAATTGAAAGTTGTTCTAAAAGGATTTTTAGCTACTTTGGAAGTAAAACCAACATTAGAAGATCAGATCAGAGAAAGTCAGAAGGATGATGAAAAGGTCAACAGGATCAAGTCTAAGAAAGAGGAAGGCTTAGCCAGGGATTATATTTTGGATGGTCAGGATACTATGTGGTTTAAAGGTTGAATTTGTGTACCGAACAAGAAGGAGCTCAAACAGTTGATTCTGGAGGAAGCTCATGATTCCAAGTATTCGATTCACCTAGAAAGTGCCAAAATGTATCAGATCTCAAGGAAAGGTTTTGGTGGCCTAACATGAAGCGTGAGGTAGCTGAGCACGTTGCTCTATGTGATGTGTCAAATGGTAAAAGCCATGCACCAAAGACCTACTAGTTTGCTACAGCCGTTAAAGGTTCCTGAATGGAAGTGAGAGGAAATCGTTATGGATTTTATTACTGGTTTTCTTAGAACTCAGAGAGGCTATGATTCCATATGGTTCAATGTGGATCATTTGACCAAGGTCGCTCACTTCATACCAGTCAAGACTACTTCTTCAGGAGATCGCTTGGCAGAGCTGTACATGTCATGGATTGTGTGTTTGCATGGAGTGCCAAAGAAGATTGTGTCAGATAGAGGTACCCAATTTACCTCGAGATTTTGGAATAAGTTGCATGAAGCAATGAGAACTCGTTTGAATTTCAGTACAGCGTATCATCCGCAAACAGATGGTCAGACTGAGAGGGTTAATCAGATTCTTGAGGATATGTTAAGAGTTTGTGCATTAGCTTATGCTATATCATGGGATAAGTGTTTGCAGAATTCAGCTATAACAATAGTTATCAGACTAGTTTGCAAATGTCACTATTTGAGGTTTTGTATGGTTGTGCCTATACTCCGTTGAATTGGAATGAAACAGGAGAGCGTTTGGTATTTGGGCTGATATTCTCAAAGAAGACGAAGAGCAAATTGCTATGATCAGAGAATGATTGAAAGTAGCACTGTCAAGACAGAAGAGCTACGCTGACAATCGCCATCATGAGTTGAGCTTTGAGCCAGATGATTTCGTGTATCTCAGAGTTACCCCTCTCAAAGGTGTTAAAAGGTTTCGCGCTAAAGGAAAGCTTGCGCCAAGATATGTTGGTCCGTTCAAAATCTTAAGCCATCGAGGAGAGGTTGCATACCAGTTGGAGTTGCCTCAATCATTGGCAGGTGTGCATGATGTGTTTCATGTCTCTCAGTTGAAGAAGTGTCTCAGAGTGACAGTAGAACAAACACCGTTAGAAGCAATTGAACTGTAGAAGGATTTGACTTACAGGGAGCAGCCGATCAAGATTTTGGATGTGATGGAGCGCAAGACCAGAAACAAGTTAGTTCGCTTTTGAAGAGTTCAATTGAGCAATCATTCAGAAAGAGAAGCTACCTGGGAGCATAAAGATGATCTGAAGTAAGAATTTTCTAACATATTCTCTAGTTAGCCCTGAATCTCGGGTCGAGATTCTGTTAAGGGGGAGGTTTGTAACATCCCAAACTTTGCCTTAAAATATTATTTTATTGCTATTTATGCATTTTGTGAATTTTCCGAATTTTTAGAATTTTTTGGAATTTATTCCCTACTTTTGAATAATGCCTTTTTGGATATTATTTTAAATCTGTGAAGAATTTAGTTAAGTTTTTCAAAAAATATTTTATTTTACTTAAGTTTTTCAAAGTATTTTTGAGATTTTTCTTGGAATTTTTTTGATAATTTATCTACTCTAAACTAAATAGTTTAATTAATAGAATTATTTTTATTAATAAAACCTTAGAAAATGCCCTGAAAGGTACTGGGTTTAGCCCAAGACTATGTGGCCCATGTGGTTCGGTCCAGCCTATTGCCTCAGCCTTTTTCCCAGAAGATCAATTGTGACCATCGGTTGGAAATCGAACGGTTGTGATTAGCTAATGAGGTTAGAAACCCTAGCTGTTGTTAGCCTCGGATCATGATTTTGCAGCCCAGATTAGTCGTGTTGGATCGAGACCCTTTGAGCTTCGTCCATTCAATTAGGTGTCATGTCCGGATAGGATTGTGCCGCATTGCGCGTTAGGTGGTCCGTTGGATTGGGTCGCGGGGACGGTTGTGATGGAGCCGCGTTTGCGTTGCTAACGCACCATAGGATACATGCCACGTGGACGGCCATGATGTGACCACGTTGCGCCGCCATGTCCGTCCCAAATCCGGTGGTGAGTTTGTTGTGGTCTCGGCGTTCGTGCCGTGAGCGGACTCCTAGGGCCTTAAAAGGCGATCCTGACCCTGCCCTGAGGATCACCTGCCTACGCCGCCCTTTTTCCCCAAGTTTTCGTCGGCCAAGACGCTACTGGAACCTGTGCGAGCTCATCGGAGTTAAGTGAAGGCCACCGTAAAGATTTGATGTTCTGGTCTGCATCGTTGCTCTTCCGCCGTCGTCAAGGCCACCGTTGGGTTCACCGAGAGGAGCTCTACCAGATCTCTACAAGGCCGAAGCGAATCTCACAAGGAAACGTCGTCGTTGTTGCTTCTTCTTCAAGTACGGTGAGTTCGCGCCACCATCATCACCGTTGTGCCAGCTCGTTCGATCGTGGCCATCCATGCTTCAGAAAACAATCCGGATTAGGTCACGTAGTCGCCGTCGCCATCATCCGAGACCGTCAGATCTTCCGCGAGCAATTCTGATCCCACCACGCGTCAACTGTCGGAGTACGCATCTGGGAGGTGCCACAGCCAACCAGGCGTAACCACATGGCAGGCACTGTCACCGAGGAGTCATGGATCAGGTCCACGATGGATCAGATCCACACCACGAACTGGGTCTATACACCAAGGTGATGTCTCGCAACGTGATTGATCCGGGTTGGCGGTGACTTCACACTGACGTCATAAATCTGAATTTTCCGTTGAGAATATTTCGGCTGGAAAACTCTTGGTGCTAACTTTGTGATGACGTCATAAAAGGGATTTTTCAATATAAAAATAATTTGGTTATTTATTTGTTTTTCCAATTTTTTTATTTTTGGATTTTTGGATTTTTGGATTTGGTGATTCAATTTTATAAAAATTTGTAAAATTGAGATATATTTAATGGTAATTTTATTGGATTTTTGGAGTTTATTTGCTCTCTATTTTGGTATTTATTTTGCTTTCTCTCTCGTTTCGTGTAGACGTCGAATTGTGTGAAGCATCTAAGGAGGATCCATCAACTCAAGATCAGGTTCTAGAGCAAGAATAAGGGAGAATTAAGGCAAGTTGTGCTTTGATCATGTTGAACCCAATTTATAAAATCGCTATGTTGTTTTACTTTATGCATGTTATTTTATGTTTATAAATGTTTCAAATTAAAATGGGATCTAGCTTATCTATCCAATTGAATTATACCCTACCTTGTCATTTTTATGCCATGATCTATTGTCACCCTAGATTGGTTCATTAATTGTTGGTTAATATTAAAATCAACATTGGTTGGTTAGACCGTGTTAGTATGCTTAGCCATGCCACGTACTTCACATGTTCTTCGAAATATCAAAGGTTAATCTTGACTAATGGAATATAGAACATAATTATGAATTGGTGTGTGAGGTGTTGTCACACGATGATATTGAGTTGTAGTGGTGAGGGATGTCACACAACAATGTTGACTTGTTGATAGCATGTGGTGCTTGGTAATCAACTGGGGTGGTAATCATTTAGATTGGAGCAAGTGTGCCAAGGTGGGCCGAATGGCACAGGGTATGTGGAAGTCTTGCCTCGATCATCTTAAGGACTTAACCTTGCAAGCCTTTGACCTGAGTCAAACATGCAACCATATGTCTGAAATGGGATGGACCTAGCTGATTAATTTGCAATGTCTTAGCTTTAGTTCTATCAATGGTGGTGGGAGTCCCGGGTTGTGGTAACCAGTCCCTTCATGGATCAACTCACATAGCGCAAGAGGGGGACCCTGTTGTGGTAACCAATCCCTTCAGTATTGAAACCTTAGCGGGTAGTATTGGGTTAATACATAGCATTGTAAAGATTTGTCATAATATCTCTGCGACACACCAAAGAAAGTGTGTTAATATCGATTGCACAAAGAGATATTCATGTCATATGGGTAAAGCACATAACCTCTGCAGAGTGTAAAAACTATTAGGATAGCTGTGCTCGCGGTATTGAGAAAAGCTCGGAAATTACAGTCAAGGGTTAGATTTTAATTAAATGAAAACTTGGGATGGATGGCAGGTTGCCATTGGATGGTTTGGAATTTGACATAGGATTGGATACATTTGTTTACTTGAGAAATGCTAAATCTATCTATTACTGTTATTTGTTTTACTATCTTTACAATCTACTTATCGTATCCATTTATAAATGCTGCTTTACTGTAAAATAGCCATGTTAGCCATTCTTTTGGAATAAGTCTTGCATATAGTTATGTTAGAATTGCATTATGTGCACAACTTGTTGAATGCTTTAAGTACTCACCCTTGCCAACAATAATACCATCAGTTGAGGAGTCTACATCAGTTCTAGAGAAGGAGTACCAGGAGGAGACGAATATTTAGGGTGCGAGCCTAGTCAGTTACCTATGGTATACTGAGGGGTTTATCTATGTTTTCATTCCGGTGCAGTTCAATTTGTTATTCAGACTTGCGAGGCATAGTCATGTAAGTTGACCATAAGGTCATTCAACAGGTATTAATTAATATATGATGTCCTTCATAATGTTTCCACTGTGTATGATTATGATATTCATCTATGTTGAGCCTGTGTGCTAATCCTAGACTAGTGCGATATACATAGAGGGTCCAGATATTCGGGTCCCGACACTCTACGACTTGTGCAATAGAGTTTTTAGTGTCTCATATTTTATATCTCATTCCTTGATTGCATAAGTACCATTATCTTTGCACGTGTGTTGTCTTAAAATTCGCTTATATCCTTGTGATCAGCAACTAGGGCTTGTGAATTCTAGTTTCGGTCATTACTTATCATTACAATAATTAGAATTATCAGACTGCATAGGAAATAAATATTGCATGTCCAAGCTCCACCTTCTACTAGCCAAATAGGTACTGTTCTCCTTGAAATCGCTTTGCCAAGCTTGAGTGTGTTTATCACGAACCAGCCGCTGGTCACCACCTATTTGCTTGGTAAGAATTGGTAAGAACTTGGTAAAAGCTTGAGCGTGAGAGATTTTGAACCACCAGCACCTAATAGTTGATAGGGATATATACTTGTGGTTTGTTTCTTATCTTCACTAACAATAGCAAGTTCTCAACGTTGTAGGAGAAGAGGTAGTTCACACTTCGAGATACAAAGAACGTATGAGCATAGCTTCACTACCATGGAAGGTACGATGGCATAGGACAAGTACCAAAAATAAGTTCACCGTACCCATTTTTAGTGGTAAATATGATCCTAAAGGTTATCTTACTTGGGAATTAGCTGTAGTACAATTATTTAATTAACATGGAATTCCTTAGCATAATAATGTTAGGGTTGTTAGTAGTGGATTTACTAATTTTGCTGCTTTTTGGTGGAATGATTATATGCGTAAAAATCAAGACATCCCTAGCACATGGATTAAATTGAAGAAAATTATGAGAGCCAGATTTGTTCCTTCATATGTTGCTCGCCAATTACAAAATGAATTGCAACGTCTAGAACAAGGTAGTAAAACTGTAGATGAGTACTACCAAGAATTTCAGAGTAGATCTTTGCGTTGTGGGTTAGAAGAGACCGAAAAGACTCGGATGAACAATTTTTATTGTGGACTAGATTTTGATATTCATATCATGATATCTTGTAAAGAATACAATTCTATGTCAATGTGAAGCTGAAAGAAAAATACAGAGAAGACAATCAACCACAGTTCAAGTTCCTACAGAGTTAAATGCTACTCCTGTTGCATGCACTGCACCAAACCTTAATGAGAGCATACACCCCGAGCATACGAAAGAAATACCAGAAAATTCGAGTGAAGTAGAGGATAGCACATGCGAGGATGATTATACTAATGTAATCCAATCTACTTCTGTTAGTACTGTTCGATGTGATATGCAGGTTACTTCTGAAGAAGGGGAGCTACAAGCTTAAAAACCTGCATTATCAAGTGAAAGTTTTGAGGTACCTACTTCTTTTGAGGAGGACGCTAATGACCATGGTACAGATCTGATTTTACAGCAAGAAAGGGAGCAAATTTGTTAGTATATTCCTATTGTACTTAATTCTAGTGAGTTACCACTTTCTGCCACAATTATAGAACAATGTGATGAATTGCATGCTTATAATTTTGATCATGTGGTGCTAATTACGCATAAGGAAGTGATAGCTAGAATATCCCATGCACTATTTTGTGCTATATCATGTTAAATGAGTCTGGTAGCTTGAATTGTGCTATGGATAAGATTTCTGAAATTTCATCTCTTAAGTCTCTATCTAGTACCTATGCCTACTGTTTTAAATTCAATTAATTTGGGGATTATGGCATAGATGGCAAGTTTCTTGCTTACAAAATATGCATAACTTGTGATAAACTTGTTGAATTGAAGCTTACTGTTTTAGACAATCCTAGTTGTATGTAACAGCTTGTTTCATGTGAGGCACCATTAAATTTTCCTTATATGTGTGATACCCATAGCTTGTTACCTCATTGTTCGAATTTTAGTACATTGACTTGTATTACAAATCAGCATGTAGTAGTTGATGAGTGGAAGCCCATTAAAATTGTGTCATCGTTGTTGGAATGGTTTAATATTGCTTGTTTACAACCTGATCATATGAATGAGCTATGCTTGTTGCCAAAACTTGTATTTTTACCCATCTATGTTATTGAACGAGGCTTACAAAACATGAGTATTCTTTATCCAAGGACAAGGATAGATATGTGCTTTACTTATATTTGCAAATTAAGTTGCAAATTGAATCATGTTAATATTTATGTTATTTGCTTCACTTATAATCACAAATTGAGTTGCAAAATTTTGAGAAAAGGTGCTTTGCTTAAATCTGATTTCCTCATTTGCTGTTATGTAAATAGCATTACGCGAAACCAAAAGAACAATGAAATATGGGATATATACATATATGTTGCGTACGCGTTGTTCTTTTGTTGCTTGCTTCTTATCCAGCTTGTCCAAAACCGAAGATGGTTTTCCTTCAAGGAGGGGAGGAAGCATCCAAAAGTGCTAGCTTTCATCATGCCTTTATATGCTGGAAAGAAGCGTTGAGCTATGTGGATAATTATCAGGACCTATATGAGAATGTTTTGTGTTGAAGATGAGCTAAAAGGTGAGCTTGAGTCGATGATGACTCAAATTCAAGAAGGGGAGGATGATGAGGACATCACTACTACGGATAAGAACACACCTGGTTGGACCAACTCCAACATGTCATCTATGGGCCAAGAAGAGAGAGATATCAAATCCATCACGTTCTAGAATCTAATTTGGCCTTTGGATACCAGCCTGAAGTAAAATGAGCATAACTTTTGCAAATCGCATCCGATTGGTGAGTTCTTATACTTGATGAAAAGCTTACTTCGAGATCTTTCCAATGGATTTGACCCCACTTAAAAATTCCTTCGGAGCACTCCGCAATCACCAAAACAAGTCAGGTCAACTTTTCAGTCAGAGGCAAACTTGGGCCTTGGGCTTTGTACGAGTCCTATTCTGCCACTTCTTAATGCTGGCCCAATTCCCCTTCTCTTTTACCTATATATAGCTAGGGAGTCCCCCAAAATTATTGGGTGGTTTTGTTTCATCGTAGTTTTCCTTAGTGAAATTATTAGGTATTCTCTTGTTCGGCTAGATCAACAGCAATATTGTGCTTCGGAACCCCACATCAATACTTCAATTATATTTACAATTTTCAGATTATTTTTGCTTTGTTCTTGCTTGTTCTTTGATTGCTTGCGAGAATTGATCTTCGTGATCAGGTCAATCAGGTTTTGGCACGGTTGATAACAATTCGGAGTTTGGTTCAGCGATTGCTTGTCGTCGGTCGTGTTTCGGTCGGTAGCCTGGATCGTGAGGGTTGTCTCCACTAATTGAGAGTTATCCATCTCACCGAAAGATTGGGTCTCCATTAGCCTTGTCGAATATCTAAACATGGGGTATGTGTCCACAGAGGATACGTAGAGAATATGTCCCAAGGACATACAGAGATTCTGGATATCACGGGTCCGATTCTGAGGGATATGATATACGTGGGAAAGATAACTCCATATCAGGAAGGACTCGATCGCTTTCCCCTTGCGAGGAAACCATCTCGAGTACGCCTGGTATCTAGGGAAGTTTGGATATGCTATGAAGATCACGCGACGATGGACTCCATATCGGCTACAATCTGATACTTCAAACGGACTACAACTCGACTTGAGGCCGGGCTACCCCGACTATATAAGGCCGGGGGTAGGGGTCCTCAGAGGAGGGAGCTTTTCATATCAGAGCAAGAGCAATTCTCAAAAGTTTAACCATTTAGAGCTTTAGTCCTTTTGCGCATAGAGCTCAGGAGCCAACGAAGCCTATTTCGTTATCCTCTAGCCATAGCATAGGTGCAATCCACATTGTAACTAGGGCTAGACACATTGCTCTGTTCTTTGTTCATCAACTCCATACATCATCCATACAGGAGTAGGGTATTACTCTGTCAGGGGACCCGAACCTGTCTAAATTGTGATAGGCTTGAAGTGCCCGATCTTTCGGTGAGAGGGTAACTATCGATTGGAGGAGGCGACCCTCGCGATCCGACTACGAACGAACAAGTCGTGGCGCCTTAGCAATCGCGGAACCAACTCCAAATGGTTATTGACATTCTTTGGAGCAGCAAGATCAACTGAACCCGAGGTTCAAATCACGCAAGCAATCGACGGGCAAGCAAGAACAAGATGTAGGCAAACCGAAATCACTTAAATTGGGGGTTCACAATGCTGTCTTACAGGTGGTCGCTGGACACAACTGAAGAACAAAGTTTGCACAATAGCTAAACTGAAACAAAAGAAAACCCACCCCACAAAGGGAGGTTCGGCCTAGGCTAAATAGGTGAAGGAAGAAGGAAATTCGGCCAGCAGCAAAGGCAGGACGCAATTTCCTCTATTCCTTTCCTTGTTTGGGTAAGACTATCGTTATTACATGGGCCTGTCTCAAGATTTGGTGCGCAGCACCTTATTCATCTTCTTGCCTTTATTCTGGACCTTCATTCCTAAGCAGGAGGACGTAGTTCAGTTCACGTGCACGAGCTCGAGTCATCGGTCCTTGCATCATTGTTGGAAGTGTTGAAGAAGTGGGTGTTGTAGTTGAATCTGAAGAAGTGATGTCCTCATCATCCTCCCCTTCTTGTGCTGAAGTCGTCCTCGATGGGATCTGCTCCTCCTCACCAACATAGTGCTTCAAATCATGGGGTTCAAGCCGTGATTTTGCACGTTGACAATTGGGGCAGCGAGCGATAAACCTCTCCACATCTCGCCTCATCTTTGGCCAAAAGAAGTGATCAGAAAGAATGGCTTCAGTCTTTTTGACTCCAAAATGTCCCATGAGTCCACCACTATGTGCTTCTAATAAAGAAAAGAAGAAACGAGAACTAGCTGGAATGCATAGCTTGTTAGCACGAAACAAGAACCCATTATTTAGGAAAAACTTTGCCCAAGCTTTCCCATCCTTGCAATTCAGCAGTACATCCTTAAAATTAGGATCAAACATATACTGCTCCTTTATAGTCTCAAGCCCAAAAATCTTGAAATCAAGTTGTGAAAGCATAGAGTATCGGCAAGACAAAGCATCTGCAATTACATTTTCTTTCCCCTTTTTATGTTTGATAACATAAAGAAAAGACTCAATGAATTCAACCCACTTAGCATGTCGACGATTGATTTGATTGGCTTTGAATATGCTTTAAAGATTCATGATCGAATGAATGATGAATTCTCTAGGCCATAAATAATCTTGCCATGTTTCTAGGGTGCGGACCAAAGCAAGTAATTCTTTGTCATAAGTGGAATAATTCAGACTAGCACCATTCAATTTTTCACTAAAATATGCTCTTGGTTTGCCTTCTTGCAGCAAACACACCACCAGTCCAATTCCACTCGCATCACATTCGAACTCAAACATCTTATTGAAATCAGAAGTGAAGTAATGGTGCGTTAGTCAACTTATCTTTCAAAATCATGAAGGCCTCTTCTTGTGGTGGTCCCCAAGTGAGCGGAACACCCTTCTTTGTGAGCTCATTCAGTGGAGCAAACAATGGTCTTGAAATTGCAAACAAATCTGCGATAAAATCCAGCAAGTCCTAGGAAACTCGAATCCGTGTGATGATGGTCGGAGTAGGCAGCTGACGAATGCGTCAATCTTGGCATGATCCACCTCAACACCTTGAGTTGTGACAACATAACCAAGAAAAGAAACACGGTTTGTGCAAAAGTTGCACTTGTCCGATTTCCAAACAAGCGAGCATTACGTAAAGCATCAAGAACAAGACGCAAATGATCAAGATGATCCTCCAATGATTTGCTATAAATCAAGATATCATCAAAATAGACAACCACAAATTTGCCTATGAAAGCACGCATAACTTCGTTCATAAGTCTCATGAATGTGTTAGGTGCATTTGTTAACCCAAAAGGCATAACTAACCATTCGTACAAACCAAACTTTGTTTTGAAATCTGTTTTCCATTCATCCCCCAACTTCATACGAATCGATGATACCCACTACGCAAATCAATCTTAGAAAAGGATTGCACCACTTAATTCATCAAGCATATCATCTAATCGAGGAATGGGGTGGCGATATCGATTGTAATGTTGTTAATGGCGCGACAGTCAACACACATACGCCATGAACCATCTTTCTTAGGCACAAGAAGAACAGAACAAACACATGGTGAGAGATTCACGAACATACCCTTATCAAGTAATTCTTGTACTTGGCGCTGAATTTCTTTTGTCTCCTCCGGGTTGGTGCGATATGCAAGACGGTGCAGTAGTGAAGCACCGGAATAAGGTCAATCTGGTGCTCAATTCCTCGGGGGAGGAAGACCTGCTGTACGTCCTTTGGGAAAGCGTCAAGTACTCCTGCAAAGGTTAGTGACCGAAGGAGGCATAGGAGGCAAATCATCCAAGAAAAAGCAATCGAGTGCACATAAAAGCATAGCCATCCAATGAATTATCACCAACTCATCCAAATCAACTTTAGTAGCTAGCAAAACAGGACCCTTTAATTTAATTTCATTTGGTGTTGTATGAGAGTGTGAGTGTTGTTCTTTGAAACTCTTTTGTAACACGATCTGCAGAGGAGGATGTGCTTGAGTTTTCGCTATTGGTTCTAGCAAGTTCATCTTTCATAATTTGTTCTGGGGTCATGGGATGCAACACAATTTTCTTGCCCTTGAAGAAGAGGGAATATTGATTAGTGCGACCGGTGTGCACACAATCGATGTCGTATTGACATAGTCGACCTAGTAATATAGAGCATGCTTGCATGGGCACAACATCACAATCGACATAGTCATTGTATGAACCCATAGCAAATGTTACTGAATCGAACGTGTGACTTTCGACTTACCACTTTGGTTTAACCATTGGATGTGGTAGGGGTGAGGTGTGGACGAGTTGGTAGAGCTAGCTTTTCCACCATATCGGTACTCGCCAAATTGTTACAGCTGCCA
Organism: Otatea glauca; assembly: GCA_036346275.1. Lineage (NCBI taxonomy): Eukaryota > Viridiplantae > Streptophyta > Magnoliopsida > Poales > Poaceae > Otatea > Otatea glauca. Next base: position 49,680,096 of record CM070715.1, on the reverse strand, counting down.
CCATCTATGATGATGCGAACAGCACGCTGCTTCACCACTCCTTTGGTCTGAAACAAATTATGGCGTTGATTTTTGTCTGTTGTGGCTATTTGAGTACTTAGCACACGCTGTACTACAATACTCAAAAACATATCCGAAGCATCGGCAGAAACATGTACTTCTTGATCCTCATGTCCTGCAGTGTTAGTTGCAAGCATGGAATATGTTTCATCATCAAAATCACTTCTTCGAGTCATACTCACCATTGTCAAGCGAGAGCAGGACTCTCTTGTTGGGGCAATCGCGTATCATGTCCATATCCCTTGCGGTGGCATTGGATATCTCTAGTGCGTCCAGATGAAACAACCGAAGTACTCGATGTTGTCCCATGATGAGCAGCCTTTGGTGTTGCGAAGCTTGTAGTGTTGGAGGGACACCAACACGGGTTGCTTGTTATTTGTGGAAGAAGGTGTAGCGGGTTGGAAATCGGTGTGGTTCTTGAGCTAGGCTTCCAAGAGCTTGTGCGACTGCGAGAAAATGTAGTTCGGCTCCTTGTTTGGCGTCCCCGCACTTCACGTTCAGCTTTACATGCAAGATGAAACAATCGAGTAATATTATTGTACTCCTTATAATCAAGAACATCCTAAATTTCACGGTTTAGACCCCCCCAAAAACCGTGCCATAGCTGCATCATTATTTTCAACTAAACCACAACGCAACATACCAATCTGCAATTCACGAAAATATTCTTCCATGATTTTGAACCTTGGTATAGGCGTTGTAGTTAGTTAAGCATGTCACGAGCATAGTATGATGGAACAAATCGTGTCGCATGAGCAATTTTAAAGCACCGGGATGTGGGTATGTTATTAGGGTGCATAGTGCAATGTTCTCGCCACCATAGAGATGCAAAATCTGTAAACTCACTAGTAGCGATCTTAACTCGATTATTTATAGGCACATCATGGCATGCAAACTTTTGATCAACGGTGGCTCCCGGTCAAGATAAGCATCAGGATTATATTTACCATTGAATGCGGTATAGTGAATTTAGTCTTAGCAAAAGAATCATCCCGATTACGTACCTCGCGTCGGTCTTTATTGTTGATTTCGCCCTCGTTGATTGGCGGGCGCCGTCGATGATCCGAGCATTGTTGTTATGGGGAAGTTCATCATGCTCGATGATCGCGAGCAATCGGCATCATCATGGTCATCAACCTCGCTGTGGACGAGTTGATTACGTACAACATTAGCAACTGTTGGGACAGAGCTTGAAGTTGTGTCATGATGTTAGTCAAAGTGTCGTTGGTGGTGGTTTGGGCGGTCTTCATCTCCATGAGTGTCGCACTTGTTGCAATCTGGGTGCTCTCAAGCTGTCCCAAACGCTCATTGATTGTGCGAATATCATCGTCAAGTCCTTCTACATGCAATCGCACTTGTCGCTCGAAATGTTGTATAATGCCCTGTGTTCGAGGAGAATGCACCGTCCTCTTGGCATTTTCATCGAAGAGCTTGTCATTGTGAAAACAAAACAGGAAAAAACAAAAAACACAAGTGTGTCACGCAACTAATAGGATGTGGTTACATTGGATCACAACTCTAAAACCGTTATCAAGATCTTACGCCCTTACCATGCAAGCGGGGTGATCGCAACGATGGTATAACCGGTGAAGATTGGATGGAGCGATTGCCGGTAGACACAAACCGGTTCGTTGTAGAAATCGTGTGGTGTAGGAAGTTGTACTTTGTAGCAAGGGCAGGCATAATCAAATCGATAAATGCAAGTTGAATAAATGTTCAAAACATGCCCACAAGTTCTGATCTAAACAAGGTGAGAAACGTTTCAATAGGGTTGCACGCAAAGACAAATGGGACTGATGCAAGGAAGGAAGATCTCGCATCAAGTACTAGGAGAGGCGCTAGCGGGCTACTTGAAGCCGATGTTAGGCACGCGATTGTTCACAAGGCGTGGAGCACACGTAAAAGAAGCGAAATGCAATGTAAACAGCCCCTAGCTTAAGTAGAAAGCAACAGCTAGTCTCAAGCGATGAAAGGATTTTTTTGGTGGTATGTGTGGGTACTCAAACTAAAAGTAGAACACAGGTGCAGGTAGGAAGTGAAAGTGTCACTGCAAGTGAAAAAACGACCGGGGTAAAAGGTAAAAGAAGATACTCTCTCTCTCTCTCTCTAAAGTATGGAAGCTCGAAAGTTTCTGTCGAAATTTGGAGATTGGATCGAAGAAAGCGAGAAAGTTATGGAACAATCGGGACGCACTATATTTGTGATGTCTTTCCCTTTTCCCTCCTACTGTTGGATGCTATCTAGGTGCGGCTTTTTTTTGTCTTTCCCTGTTTTGTTTTTGTGTTTGTTTTTTTTTCACCTTGCCTTTTCTGTGTATCACGCTGATCCTTGATTGCTCCAAATATGGAAGAACAGAAAGATAAGAAGGAAACTATCTTTGGTGGCCGGAGGAGGCTTTCTTTTCAATGAGCTACACAGATATTTTGTGAAACCAAACTTTCCTTAATGTGAAATGAGTTGTGCGGTTACGCTAGAAATGGAGTTGATGGTGATGAAAAGGGTAAAACAAAATGGAAAAACGACCGACAACATAGAACAATGATGAACACAAACTCAACAATGCAAATTCTTGAAATAAAGATGCGTGGCACAACGGTCTTGGACAGAATGTTCTAACCCTATTGTGCTTTTTCGTTTTATGTGGACTATAGGAATGAAAAGTAACTATGAAGTATGGAGGAATCTCACCAAGCAACCTGAAATCGATACCACTTGATAGGCTTGAAGTGCCCGATCTTTGGTGAGAGGTAACTATCGATTGGAGGAGGCGACCCTCGCGATCCGACTACGAACGAACAAGTCGTGGCGCCTTAGCAATCGCGGAACCAACTCCAAATGGTTATTGACCTCGCTGGAACAGCAAGATCAACCTGAACCCGAGGTTCAAATCACGCAAGCAATCGACGGGCAAGCAAGAACAAGATGTAGGCAAACCGAAATCACTTAAATTGGGGTTCACAATCTTTGTTTACGGTGGTCGCTGGACACAACTGAAGAACAAAGTTTGCACAATAGCTAAACTGAAACAAAAGAAAACCCACCCCACAAAGGGAGGTTCGGCCTAGGCTAAATAGGTGAAGGAAGAAGGAAATTCGGCCAGCAGCAAAGGCAGGACGCAATTTCCTCTATTCCTTTCCTTGTTTGAGTAAGACTATCTTTATTACATGGGCCCAGCCTCAAGATTTGGTGTGCAGCGCCTTATTCATCTTCTTGCCTTTATTCTGGACCTTCATTCCTAAGCAGGAGGACGTAGTTCAGTTCACGTGCACGAGCTCGAGTCATCGGTCCTTGCATCATTGTTGGAGGTGTTGAAAAAGTGGGTGTTGTAGTTGAATCTGAAGAAGTGATGTCCTCATCAAATTGTGTCCCTCCGATTTTGTGCTTGACTCTGCAACCCGAAGGTATAAATTTATTATCGATTTTCTAACCTTCGACAAGCCTCATCACTTTTGCTTTGTTCTTGCTTGTTCTTCGATTGCTTGTAGGAATTGATCTTCGTGATCAGGTTAATCGATATTTAGCACGGTTCGTAAAAATTTGGAGTTTGGTTTAGGGATTGCTTGGTGTCGGTGGTGTTTCAATCGGTAGCCTGGATTGTGTCTTATCCACTAATCGAGTTATCCATCTCACCAAAATATCAGACCTCCATTAGCCTTATCAAGTGATATAAGAGCTTTTGTTGATCGATGAGAATTTATAGTTTCTAGTAGTAGATTTATTTTTATTTACCCAGAGTCCAAAAAATTGCCACAAAAAAATTACCTTACCCAAACCCTTTGAGCTTTGCTATTTTTCTTTTCGGTTGGCATCTTTGAATTGAATGTTGCATCATTGTGTCTCATTGCTGGTCTTAGTGCCTAGATTGGTCTTGCTTTACTTGCTGAGCTCTGTCTAGGGTTGTGTCACTGCTAATTTTGGTCATCGAGAGTCTTGCCGTTGAGTCCAGAAAAGAAAGAGAACGAATCAGTTGCGTTCTATTTGGAAAGAGATTGATTTGGTTGCATTCTGTTTGGAAAGAGATCAATTCGGATTGTCTTTTTCCTTAAGTTTGGATTAAAAAAAGTCCGAGTCAATTGTGCTTCCCTTGTCCAAGTTGCATAAAACCTGATTTGAGTCCAAGACGAGTCAATCTCCATTTTACTGTATCCAAATATGCTTCCGTTGGCCGAAACCGAGTGTAGAAAGTAGCATTCATGCGCCTGTCAGTAAAACGGCCATAACTTTTGCATACGGAGTACATTTTTGACGTACGGATATTTATTTCAAAGCGGACGATGATACGCATCCAAAATAACACATACCTTTAGTATAGTGTCCATTTTAGACCTCAAATTTGGACTCTAAGACCGAGTTCTAGGCCCTAAAAGTTTTTCGTCCTGTTTTTGTTGTCTTTCGGTCATCTATTTAGTATTTTCTTCCATTTCAAAATATGAGATTTTTATTTTCTATGCTTAGTTGAGTTAGGAGTTGCACTTATGAGTTGCAAAAAAAAGAAAAAGAAACAGAAAAACAAAAACAAAAATTGTGAGAAGAGCCTCTTGTTGTTGAAATAGCTCCTTCTGTGTGATAGTTTCTCATGCTGGTCACTTATGTTCGACCCTAGGAGTACCTTTCTGAGCTTGCTATACCTAGCTCCGGTCTAGTCTAGGGCCAATAAATTGTGACTAGTACTTTGAACTGCTTTTCAACTTTGCAATTTCCAGATTAAATTACTTGCTAATCTTTGCTACATATTTAATATTGTCCAATCTCTACCTTCTACTAACCAAACAGGTATCGTTCTCCTTGCAATCGCTTTGCCAAGCTTGAATTACGTTTATCATGAACCAGCCGCCGATTGCACCACCTTTTTTGCATTGGTAAGAACTTGCAAGAGCTTGGTAAGGGCTTGAATGTGTGTGACTTTGAACCACCAGCACCTAGTAGTTCATAGAGACATATACTTCTGAATTGTTTCTTGTCCTCTACTAACAATGGCAGGTTCCACTGATCATACCGACGAGGATGCACCTCTCATGGCGTGCATGAAAGGAATACTAGAGAGAGCTTCACCACCGGTTGTGATGTGAGGTTGTGTCCCGATCTTTCGATCAGAGCGATAACTATCGATTTGGTGGAATCGACTTTGACGATCTGACTACAACGTACGACGACGATGCACCTTAGCAATCGATAAACCAACTCCGGAGTGTTATTGATCTTGCCGTGGGCACGATCAACCTGAACACGAGGTTCAATTCCTACAAGAAACCGAAGAACAAGCAAGAACAATAGTAAAAGCAATCTGAAATTGCGAATAAGAATTGAAGGCAAAATCAAGGTGGGTTCTATTGAACGTCTTGACAAGGTGGCTGTCCAGCACAACTCGAAGACACAAAGTTTGCACTTGGCTAAACTAATCAAACAAAACCCAAGTGTCTAAAGCGGCGGCTACTGAGTTTATAAGAGGGAGGGACGTGAGAGGGATGTCCTAGGGTTGTGTGCAGCCAGGGGGGCGCACACAACTTGGGCTTGGGCCCCCACACGCTTACAAGGCACGAAATAGCCCAAAACAGTATTGTAGTAAATTGTTTCAATGATTCCGGCTGATCTATGATGAATCTGGTCCTAAGATTAGATCCATTGGAAAGATCTCGTTGTAAGCTTTCAATCAAGTCCAAGTTCACCCAAATCGGAGTCCGTATGAAAAATTTATTCATATTTGAATTCGGTGCTGTCCCAGGAGGCCGAATTGGATTCCAGAATGTCATGGATTTGATATCTCTCTCTTCTTGGCCCGTGGATGACGTGTTGGAGTTGGCACAACCAAATGTGGACGTATCTATAGTAGTGATGTCCTCATCATCCTCCCCTTCTTGAATTTGAGTCGTCCTCGACTCAAGCTCACCTTTTAGCTCGTTTTCAGCACGAAACATTCTCATATAGGTCCTGCATTTATTTAAATAAAATAGTAGCTCCCCTTCTCCAGGATTAACCTGCATATCCCATGGAACAACAACAATAGAAGTAACAGAAGTAGATTGGATTACGTTAGTGGAATCATCCTCACATGTGTTATCCTCTACTTCACTCGAATTTTCTGGTATTTCTTTCTCATGCTCAGGGTGTATGCTTTCATTAAGGTTTAGTGTAGTGCATGCAATAGGAGTAGCATTTAACTCAGAGGGAACTTGAGCTGTGGTTGCTTGTCTTCTCTGCATTTCTCTTTCAGTTTCACAAGAAAGATTAAGCAAACATGACATAGAATTGAATTCTTTACAAGATATCATGATCTGAATATCAAAATCTAGCCCAAAATAAAAGTTATTCATTCGAGTCTTTTCGGCCTCTTCTAACCCACAACGTAAATATCTACTATGAAATTCTTGGTAGTACTCATTAACAGTTTTACTACTTTGTTTTAGACATTGCAATTCATTCTGTAATTTGCGCGCAACATATGAAGGAACAAATCTAGCTCTCATAATTTTCTTCAATTTAATCCATGTGCTAGGGATGTCTGTATTTTTACGCATATAATCATTCCACCAAAGAGCGGCAAAATCAGTAAATCCACTAGTAACAACCATAACCTTTTCATGCTCAGGAATTCCATGATTATCAAATGATTGTTCTACAGCTAATTCCCAAGTAAGATAACCTTCAGGATCATATTTACCACTAAAAATGGGTACAGTGAACTTACTTTTAGTACGTGTGCTATGTCGTCGTACCTCCCATGGTGATGAAGCTGTGCTCGTACGATCTTCGTATCTCGGAGTGTGAAGTATCTCTTCTCCTAGCATGCTGTTGGCCCAAGCACTACGACGTTGAGAACCTGCCATTGTTAGTGAAGACAAGAAACAAATCACAAGGATATGTCCCTACCAACAACTAGGATGTGCTGAAAAGTCACTCAACTCTCACGCTTTAACCAAAGCTCTTATAAGTTTTCACCGTGCTGCAGGAGTTGTCAGCCGTTGGCGGTATCAAAAGTTCTCCTAAGCTTGGATAAAGCGATTGCCAAGGGACCGAACAAACGTACGAGCGTAGAATATGTGGAGCTGGGTAGGCTATACTTTTTTCCTATACAATCTGATAATTCTAGTTATTGTAATGATAAGTAATGACCCAAACTAGAATTCACAAGTCCTAGTTGCCGATCTCAAAGATATAAGCGAATTTCAAAGCAACTCACGCGCAAAGATGATGGTACTTATGCAATCAAGAAATGAGCTATAAAATATAAGTGAGGCACCAAAAGCTCTATTGCACAAGTCATAGAGAGACACTAGCTTATTGCTTCAAGAATGTAGAAAGAGCACAAGATTGCTCAACAATTAATACAATTGCACAATCTGAAATAATGAACAGAAATTAGGGTTTTGCTCAATGTAGTGCGACCGGCCACTATTTTCTTTTTCTTTTTTTTTCTTCTTCTCTTTTTTTGCCTTTTGGCTCTTTCTTTCTCTTTTCTTTCTTTGAGTGACTTTCGGCCAACACTACTATGAACAAAGTTTTGGAATCCCTAACTCGATGTCACAACATAGTATGATAAGATAATTCAAGATTATGCAATGTATCAATATGAACAGCCCTAAGCAATATCAAATAGCCAGCCTCAATTGGGATCAAAGTATTCGCAAAGGATGAATTGGTTCCCAAAGGTATGTGTACTAATATTTTTTGGGTTTTATGGATTGTGGATGCTACTGGACTCAACCAACTCAAAGGAACAAAGCTAGAACATGAATTGAAGCAAGATATCCAAATTCAATGTTTCTAGGGTAGCAGATTTGTGGCCTAGATTAAAGCTTCAAAACGACCGAATTTAGAAGGTTCACTATGGTAAGAATTGAAACTTATGTCCTCAGCTTTCAAAAGAGTACAAGAACATGCAATTTGGAGCTCGGGTGTAAAAGTTATGGCTCAAAAACTGAACACCACAGAATACCAACAATTTCAGCCCGCGAGACCGATTCTGAATCTGAATCAAATTCGTTTTGAAGGAGTCCGAATCACAAAGGACACCCAAAAACGCTTTTATAGAGGACTCGTCAAGGATTCAGGAAAGTAAAAAAAGTTCTTAATCGGAGTTCGGATGTGAGAATTATGATCAAAATACCGAACCGATCTGGATTGGAAGTACAACTTGCTTCAACAACATTGACATCCAGATTAAACAGATTTGGCTCAAGAATTAGAGTCCACGCACAACTAGGTTTTTGAAGAGATTGTTCCCAGGTTTTAGGAAAGTGCAAAAACACTAGAATCCGAGCTCGTATGCGAAAGTTATGAACAAAACATAGTACTTGACAGATTGAAAGAAAAGCTACGCGAAGGAAAAAAACGATCAGCAACTAAAATAAGGACTCTAATGGATCAAAACCTAACAAAACTCACTAAAATACTAGAATGAATCTAAAGGTTGAATTTTTGTGAAGTAATTTTCAATTTAGGATAGAAAACAAAAACTAATCTACGGTACAGAATCCCTCACCGAGAAACTTGGCACTCTGATACCACCTGATGTGAGGTTGTGTCCCGATCTTTCGATGAGAGCGATAACTATCGATTTGGTGGAACCAATTTTGACGATCCGACTACAACGTACGATGACGATGCGCCTTAGCAATCGCTAAACCAACTCCGAAGTGTTATTGATCTTGCCGTGGGCACGATCAACCTGAACACGAGGTTCAATTCCTGCAAGCAACCGAAGAACAAGCAAGAACAATAGTAAAAGCAATCTGAAATTGCGAATAAGAATTGAAGGCAAAATCAAAGTGGGGTTCTATTGAACGTCTTGACAAGGTGGCTGTCCAGCACAACTCGAAGACACAAAGTTTGCACTTGGCTAAACTAATCAAACAAAACCCAAGTGTCTAAAGCGGCGGCTACTGAGTTTATAAGAGGGAGGGGCGTGAGAGGGATGTCCTAGGGTTGTGTGCAGCCAGGGGGGCGCACACAACTTGGGCTTGGGCCCCTACATACTTACAAGGCCCGAAATAGCCCAAAACAGTATTATAGTAAATTGTTTTAATGATTCTGGCTGATCTACGATGAATCTGGGCCTGATATTAGATCCATTAGAAAGATCTCATTGTAAGCTTTCAATCAAGTCCAAGTTCACCCAAATCGGAGTCCGTATGCAAAAGTTATTCATATTTGAAGTCGGTGTTGTCCCAGGAGGCCGAATTGGATTCCATAATGTGATGGATTTGATATCTCTCTCTTCTTTGCCCGTAGATGACATGTTGGAGTTGGCACAACCAAATGTGGACGTATCCATAGTAGTGATGTCCTCATCAGGTTGCCTTGTTGCCCCCACTGCTACCGGCATACAACGACAATGTCGTATCCCTTCTGTTGCTCGCTCATAGGCCGACGAAGTAGTAGAAGAAATCATGGATGAAGGAAACTAATATGTTGCTGATACAGAGTCCGATGGAGGATTCAATCCAACAATGATCGTGATCATCAGCAACGTCGTTTCAATCGCCAAGGTATGAGAAGAGATCCACCACCACGAGAGGTACGTGACCATGATGACTCATTTGGTAAAATTAAATTCAATATGCCTCCTTTTGCTGGAAAGTATGATCCTGATGCATATCTCACATGGGAGTTAGCTGTAGAACAAAAATTTGTTTGCTATGTTTTTCCTGAAGATAAGAAAGTTAGGGCTGCTACTAGTGAGTTTACTGATTTTGCATCTATTTGGTGGAGTGAGTATTATTGTAATATTCATGACATACCTAGAATATGGAATGCTTTGAAAAGAGCTATGAGATATATATTTGTATCTTCATATTATTCTCGTGATTTACTAAACAAATTTCAACGTTTAAGACAAGGTAGTAGCTTTGTAGAGGATTACTACCAAGAATTGCAACTGGATTATTACGTTGTGGTTTAGAAGAAACTGAAGATGCTAAAATGGCTAGATTTTTAGGTGGTTTAAACTGTGAGATTTAGGATTTACTTGATTATAAGGAGTACAATTCTATCACTGACTTGTTTCGTCTTGCTTGTAAAGCTGAAAGAGAAGTACAGGGATGACAATCCAAGACAAGAGGAAATTTTGGAGGATCTTTTCCTGGTTGTTCCAATCAACTACAATCAAAAGCTTCATACAACACTTCTAATTGAGCCTCTGCACCAAGTTCCTCCCACAAGAGCCAACACCCCACTACTTCCACTACTTCTTCACGTGCACCTGAAACAAGCAAAACCACGGTACAAGCCCCACACAAATTTCAACCTCGGTTGCTTTGATGGGAAGAGCATGAGAAACATAGTGCCATTGCTACAAGGGCTACGGTCATATGATAAGGGACTGCCCTAGCAAGCGATCTCTCCTCATAAAGGATAATGGTGAGTACACTTCAGTTAGTGATATTGATAAGAAATATGATATGCTTGCCACTGACCTACAGATGAAGAATATGAATCTGATCATGTGGAGGAAGAACATTTTGGTGCTGAAGCTTATGACAGTACTCAAGCATCATTGTGAAGCATGTGCTAAGTGCTCAAATGGAACATGCTGAACAGAACCAACGCCACAACCTATTCCAAATAAATTTCGTCATCAACGAGCGTTCGTGTAGAGTCATCATTGATGGAGGGAGTTGCAACAATCTTGCAAGCACGGATATGGTAGACAAGCTTGGCTTGACCACCAATCAGCACCCTCGTCCTTACTACATTCAATGGTTTAATTCTTGTGGTAAGCTGAAGTTAACACGCATTGTGAGAGTACACTTTTCTATTTGTTCATATCATGATTATACTGATTACGATGTCGTACCTATGCAAGCATGTTCTTTGTTATTGGGTAGACCTTGGCAATATGATAGAGATACCATTCATCATGGTAGAACCAATCAATATACTCTCATGTCTAAAGAAAAGAAAATTATTTTGCTTCCAATGCCTCCTGAAGAAATTTTAAAAGATGAATTAGAGAGAGCTAATAGAGAAAAGGAGAGTAGCAAAAGTGAAAATCAGATTCTAGCTAAAGAGATTGTGCAACATAAGAAGAAAGAAACTACTGCTAACAAAGGTGAAATTAAATTGAAAGGATCTATTTTGCTTGCTACTAAATCTAATTTTAATGATTTGGAAGTGGATAATTTTATTTGCTATGCTTTACTTTGCAAAGATGCTTTGTTTTCACCTGTGGATTTTCGTACATGTTTGTCTCCTGCTATTACTAACCTTTTGCAGGACTTTGCTGATGTGTTTCCATCTGAAATACCCCTGGGGCTACCACCTATTAGAGGAATTGAGCATCAAATTGACTTGAACCTGGGAGCTTCTTTGCTAAACCGTGTGCCATATAGGACTATCCGGTGGAGACCAAGAAAATTCAGCATCAAGTGCAAGACTTGCTTGACAAAGGGTATGTACGTGAAAGCCTTAATCCTTGTGTTGTTCCTGTGATTTTAGTTCCTCAGAAAGATGGATCATGACGTATGTGTGTTGATTGTAGAGCCATTAACAATATCACTATTAGATATCGTCATCCTATTCCTAAGTTAGATGATATGCTTGATGCTTGATGAATTGAGTGGCCCCACTATTTTCTCTAAAGTAGACTTGCGTAGTGGTTACCACCAGATTAGAATGACACTTGGAGATGAATTGAAAACTGCATTTAAAACTAATTTTGGGTTATATGAGTGATTAGTGATGCCTTTTGGTCTAACTAATGCACCTAGCACATTCATAAGAATAATGAACGATGTTTTGTGTGCTTTCATTAGTAAATTTGTGGTGGTTTACTTTGATGATATATTAATTTATTGTAAGTCAATTGATGAACATCTTGAACACTTACGTGTTGTTTTTAGTGCTTTGAGAGATGCACGTTTGTTTGGTGACCTCGAAAAGTACATCTTTTGCACCGATCGAGTTTGTTTTCTTGGCTATGTTGTTACTCTATAGGAAATTGGGGTAGATGAAGCCAAGATTGAAGCTATTAAGAGTTGGCCCACACTACAAATGGTCACGCAAGTGCGGAGCTTTCATGGACTCGTTGAATTCTATCGTCGCTTTGTGAAGGATTTCAGCACCATCGCCACAACATGTAATGAATTGACCAAGAAAGGCGTTACCTTCAAATAGGGACAAACGCAATAAGAAGCTTTCAACTTAAAGAAAAGCTCACAAATGCACCATTATTCCAACTTCCTGATTTCGGTAAGACTTTTGAACTTGAGTGTGATGCTAGTGGAATTGGAATTGGTGGTGTATTATTTTAAGAAGGTAAACCTGTTGCTTACTTTAGTGAGAAATTGAATAGGCCAAGTCTGAATTATTCAACTTATGATAAAGAATTATATGCTCTTGTGTGTGTGCTTGAAACTTGGCAACATTAATTATGGCCCAAAAAAATTTGTTATTCATTCTGATCATGAATTATTGAAACATATTAGAAGTCAAGATAAACTAAACCGTAGACATGCTCGTTGGGTTGAATTCATTGAATCTTTTCCTTATATCATAAAGCACAAGAAATGGAAGGAAAATGTGATTGCCGATGCTTTGTCTAGATGGTATACTTTGCTGTCTCAACTTGACTGTAGAATTTTAGGCTTAGATATAATAAAAGATTTATATGTTTGTGATGATAAATTAAAAGATGTCATGTCCAATTGTAAAGATGGTAAATGCTGAAACAAATTTGTTTTAAATGAAGGGAGGGTTCTTGTTTAGAGCTAATAAGCTATGCATTTCAGCTAGCTCTGTTCGTCTTTTGTTACTACAGGAGGCACATAGAGGAGGACTTATGGGATATTTTGGTATCAAGAAGATGGAGGACATCCTTGCAGAATATTTTTATTGGCCAAAGATGAGGCGAGACGTTGAGTGCTATATTGCTCGCTACACTACATGGCAAAAAGCTAAGTCTCTATTGAATCCACATGGTTTATACATGCATCTCCCTGTTCCTAGTGTGCCTTGAGAGGATATTTCTATGGATTTTGTTTTATGATTGCCTAGGAAAAAGAGGGAAAGGATATTATTTTTGTAGTAGTGGATAGATTTTCTAAGATGACACATTTTATTCCTTGTAATAAGAGCAATGATGTTACACATGTTGCTGATTTATTTTTAAAGAAGATCGTTCGACTACATGGTGTGCCAACCACAATTATTTAAGATCGAGATGCAAAGTTCTTGAGCCACTTTTGGAGGACCTTATGGAACAAGTTGGGGACGAAGTTGCTATTCTCTACCACATGTCATCTCCAAACTAATTGAAGGACCATGTGGAGGTCTATACAGATTTGTGATGAGTATTTGACTAAATTTGAGCTTGAGTTGATCTTGTTTGAGTTTGATTTGAAATGGATTTTCAATTGGAAGCAATTTGAAGTCTTCTCTGTTTTCTCGGTGCTACCGGTCAGATCGAGTAAAAATGAATTTTAATGAGTGGACTTTGGTGGATTTATTGCACATCTTTGTGGACATTGCTATGTGAGGAGTTTTCTTGTTTTTTATGGTTGCAGGACGACGGTGCTAGGTCATAGTGAGGCGAAGGATGGCCGGGACTAGGCGAGGAGCGTCGGAGGTCCAGACGGTCGGAGATCGCCGGAAGATGATCGGAGACGGAGTTCCATGCAAGACGTGAAGACAAGGAACGGATGAGATGCTAGCTAGACGCTGCGTGGATCAATGAGGACCATTGGATCTTGGTCTAGTTGATAGGTTAGCGGGTCTAGTTAGTGTGCTTTGAGAACCGTGCAAGAAAACCCATTATGTGTTGTGGGTTTTGGGTGAACCCTTGCATGGCTGGTTGAGTGGGTAAATCCTAGCCCTTGATGGATGCTCTAGGGTTTAGAGGCTCATCCAAAGGTGGTAGGTGGCCCAAGAGTTGTATAAATAGGGGTGGAGGGGTAGCCTTTCCCCTCTTGAAGGTTTTGAGGTTTTTTATACTCCTTTGAGCTTTGCCCACATGAAATGTGAGGCTTTGTAACCTCTCCTTCCAGAAATGAAATTTTCTTCATTTATGTTCATGTTTCATTTCCTTTACGCATTTAAATTACGCAATTTAAATTCAGCATTTACTTTCCCGCATTTACATTCTCGCAATTTACTTTATCGCAATTTGGATTTGCCTCCCCTCCTTCTAAATGCTGTTCTTTTAGGATGTCTTGAGGGTGTTCATATGGTTTTACATCTTTTTTGCACCCTAGGATAGACTAGAGATCAAGTTTTTATCAAATTGCAAATCTGTCCAAAACTTGTTCTTCGGGCAGCAGTCAGTCATTGATTTTTATAAATATTTAGGAAACTCCTTTTTAAGTGATTATTGCTGGAGAAGGTGCAAGATTCATATATCCATCTCTGGAAAAATTTGTGAGTCCACTGGTTGCACCGTTTGAGTGCTATGAAGTGGCCGAGCCTCAAATATTACAGTGAAGTTCTGTTGTCTGTAATGCTTGATTTTTCATGTTTATTATACAAAGCTTTTTGAGGTGGTTTTTGGTGGAGTGTTTGACGACTCAACTTCTCACAGGGAGCAAAATTCCCAAAAATTTTAGAGCAACAGTATTTTTCTGGAAAGAGACTTTGGTGTTTTAGCTTTATCTCTTTTAGAAAAGTAGTCTTTGAGTTAATTCCTCTTTGTTTGGACACTTGACAACCAGGATTGTGATTAAAAAATCCCTCACATGATTCATGGTTCTCATCCATGCAAGCTAGGGGTACACATAGTTGTCTAATTGTTCGGGTTTTGGAGGGTGTGCGAATCTGAGAAACACCAGTTTGAAGGAAAATCTTTGGGTGTTTCAGATTTTTATTGCGAGATTGTTTGGAGTACTTTGAGTAGGGGAAAATTTTATTTGAGATCATTCACCCCCCTCTGATCGCCATTTCGATCTTTCACTAATGTGAAAACTGAAGTCGTCAACCGCACATTATCAACCATGTTGATGGCTGTTTTGAAGAAAAACTAGTAGTTGTGGGAAGAATGTCTACCTCGTGTGGAATTTGCCTACAATCGCTCGCTGCATTCAACCACAAAGATGAGCCCTTTTCAGGTAGTATATGGCTTTAACCCTCAGGCTCCAATTGATTTGTTACCTCAACCATCTTCGGAGAAGGGAAATCTAGATGCTAAAAAACGTATTGAATTTGTTCTTAAGTTGCATGAGAGAATAAAAGGAAACATAGAGCGCATGAACGAGAAATATAGGGTTGCTAGTGGTAAAAGTAGAAAGAAAATAACTTTTGAACTTGGTGATCTTGTTTGGTTGCGTTTGAGAAAAGATAGATTTCCATATTTGGGAAAGTCTAAGTTGATGCCTAGAGCTAATGGTCCTTTTAAGATTATTGAAAAGATTAATGATAATGCATACAAGCTTGAGTTGCTTGCAGATTTTGGGGTTAGTCCCACATTTAACATTGCAGATTTGAAGCCATACTTGGGAGAAAAAGATGAGCTTGAGTCTAGGACGACTCCAATTCAAGAGGGGGAGGATGATGAGGACATCACTTCCTTGGATACACACAACACTCCTCTACAAGATGCTAGGCAAGGACCTATGATAAGAGCACGTCAGCAGTTGAATTATCAGGTGAGCTCGTTTCTAGGAGTTGATAATTTTCTTATTAAGGATGGATTGCTACCTAAGTCATACGATGTTATTCTACTCAGGAACCATGGTGAAGGGAGCAACACTACAACTACAACAAGTCTAGGCCGACCCTGCTTCAATTCCAGCCCAATTTGGAATCAGCCTAATAGCCCTAACTTAAAATGATCATAATTTTCACACACAGAGTCCATTGGAGGTGTGCGAGTACTTGATTGAAAGCTTACGATGAGACCTTTCCAACAGATCTGGCCTTACCATCAAATTTGTTGTCTACATGTCATAATCATCAAAGAGAGTTGCTACGCCACTTTTGTCAATTGAGCTTCGACCCATGTAATAGGAAGGCCCAGGAGGAGTCCGTGTCCATGTCCACCTCTTGGCCAACCCCCTTTAGATGCTTATTTAAGTTAGCCGAGCTCCCTCAGAAGACTCAGGTTTTGTTTAGTCATAGTTTTCCTTGGTGAAATTATTTAGTATTCTCTTGTTCGGCTAGATCAACAGTAATACAGTGTTTTGGAAATCCACGTCAATACTTCAATTGTATTTGTAATTTCATATTGCTTTTGCTTTGTTCTTGCTTGTTCTTCGATTGCTTGTAGGAATTGATCTTCGTGATCAGGTCAATCGGACTTTGGCATGGTTGATAACAATTTGGAGTTTAGTTCAGTGATTGTTTGGCATTAGTCTTGTTTCAGTCGGTAGCCTGGATCGTGCGGATCATCTCCACTAATCGAGAATTATCCATCTCACCGAAAGATCGATCCTCCATTAGCCCCGTCATTACATTACGAAGAAATACTACCTATAACACTTGCATCAACTGAGAAAGATGTTAAAGATAACACTAATGGTGTTGAATTCAAAGCTCATTACCAAGAGGTTAGTAAAAGTGAGAATTCATTTGTTTCTTTGATGATTCTACATTTTGAATTTAATATGCTTAACTTACATAATGTGGAGTTGATTACTCGTAAAGAAGTTTTTACTAGAATATCCCCCAATGATTCTTTATACTATATCATCTTCAATGATCATGTAGAGCAGCTATCTAGTGGTTGAAAACATTTCTGAAATTGCATGCCTGAAATGACTAGTTAGTACTTATGCCTACACTTATATAAATTCAATTTGATTGGCGATTATGGTGTAGATGATAAGTTTTATCGAATGTGCATTACCTATGATAAGCTTGCTGAGTTGAAATTGCATATTTTGGACAACTCATATTATGTGCCATATTTATGTAATTAGATTAGCACATTTAAAACATGGAAGGCACTAAAAATTTTATCACTCATATCAGGACGATTTGATACATTATTGTCCACTACTAACTTGATACTTGTCTTGAGGGGGGATGATGTGGATATTATGCTTGTAATTGCCAATTTGATATACGTATATACATCATATGGTTATTGTTGTGCTAAACATCGTATGCAAAGGAGTGATAAAACATATGATATCTATTTGTTCTCTTTACTTAGTATACTTTCGGTTTATCAAAAGCTAAGGCAAAAGTCGATGATGGTTTTTCTTGAAGAAGGGGAAGATGATGCATATATGCATATATCTAGTACTTTTTGGTTAAATATATTAATTAACTCTAAAGAATTACTAAATCGCATCAAATATCCACAGTGAATCTTTTCCCTAAGCAATTTTTGCTATATTTACTTGAGAATTATATACTTCCTAAATAGCATGTGTTTGTTTGTTGTTAGGTATGAAGATTGCTAGAATGTTAAATGGAGCCAACTTGCGTTGGTGAACCATTGTAGAACCCAATGGGAGGCGAGGGAGCATGAGAGCCGCATAAAAGAACTAGAAAGCAATTTGGACCATATGCATATATTTCATGCAGCCAACCACCCAGCCAAGTATGAGGGAAGGGGGTGGGAGGGGCATGGGCCCAATGGGAGTGCAGCTCATGCGGCTATAAGGTGGAACCAAGGAGGGTGAAAGACCATGTGGAGGTCTATCCTTGTGTGTGATGAGTAATTGACGAGTTTTGAGCTTGGTTTGATTTGAATTGAATTGTATTTGAAGCAATTTGAGTGTTGGTTGCTCTTCTTTGTGCTACCGGCCTAGGGGTAGTAGCACCAGACCATTGAGAGCAATTATGATCGATTAATGATTTTGGGATAATCATTGAATATCTTTGTGGGCATTGTTATGTGAAAGGTTTTTCCTTGTCTTTGATGGTTGCAGGGCGACGGTGCTAGGTCATGGTGAGGCGGAGGATGATCGGGACTAGGCGAGGAGCGTCGGAGGTCCAGACGGTTGGGAGATCATCGGAAGATGATCGGAGATGGAGTCCAGGCAATTCAAGAAGACAAGGAAAGGAGATGATGCTAGCTAGATGCCGCGTGGATCAATGAGGGCCGTCGGATTGAGGTCTAGTTGATAGGTTAGCGGGTCTAGGTAGTATGTTTTGAAAACCGTGCAAGAAAACCCGATATGTGTGTGGGTTTTGGGTTAGCCCTTGCATGGCTGTGTGTGTGGGTTAATCCTAGCCCTTAGATGAGTGCTCTAGGGTTGAGGGACTCATCCAAGGGTGGTAGGTGGCCCAAGAGTAGTATAAATAGGGGTGGAGGGTTAGCCTCCTCCCTTTGAAGGTTTTTGAGGTTTTTGAATGCTCCTTTGAGCTTTGCCCACATGAAAGTGAGGCTTTGTAACCTCTCCTTCCAGAAATGAAAGTTTTATCCATCCAACTCTAAATTTATTTTGCGCATTTACATTATGTCTTTACTTTACGCAATTTAAATTCAGCATTTACTTTCCCGCAATTACATTCTCGCAATTTACTTTCACGCAATTTGGATTTGCCTCCCATCCTCTAAATGTTGTTGATCTTGGATGTTTTGAGTGTGTTCATATGGTTTTACATCTCTTTTGCACTCTTGGATTGAGTAGAGAACATCTTTTCTTGCAAGTTCCAACTTTGTTCAGAACTTGTTCTTTACGCAGCATTTAGTATTTGATTTTTATAAAAATATAGAAAAATCCTTTTTAAGTGATTATTGTTGTAGGAGGTGCGGGACTCTGATATCTACCTGTAGAAAAATTTTGGAGTTCACTTGTTGCACCGTTTGGGCGCCATGAGGTGAAAATCGAGCCCCAAACTTTCTGCTCGAAGTTCTTGACTGACTATGTTCTTCGATTTTTCCTGTTTTTCTGTAAGGCTTTTTGAGGAGAAATTTGGTGAAGTTCTTCAAGACTCTTCTTCTCATAGGGAGAAAAATTCTAAAAATTTTTTGAGCTGCAGAAACCCACCAACCTCCTGTTCAAATTGAGGACAATTTCTGGAAATTCTGCTTTTGCTTTTCTGAAAGTGACTTTTGTGATTTGAATTGATGTCCTTTCTAAAAGCAAGAGTTGGATTGATTCCTCTTTTTCTTGGACACTAGACAACTAGGATTGTGACTCAAAAATCCCCACATATTTTATGGTACTTACCCATGCAAGCTAGGGGTACACATAGTTGTCTAGTTTTTCGGGTTTTTCACGATTTCCTTTGAGCGATCTTGTCGAGTTTTTTGTTGGAGTATTTTGGGGGGAAATTTATTTGCGACCATTCACCCCCCCCCTCTGTTTGCATTCTCGATCCTTCAGAGGGTCCAAGCCCAATTTAGTTAGTCCAAGAGAGGAAGGGGAGAGCCCAATTTAGTCAAGATAAGAAAAGGAAAGAAAGAGATAAGACCAAATTAGTTTTGGAGAGCAAATGAGTCCAAATTAGATTTCCAGACCAGTTTGAATTAAAAAAAACCCATAACTTTCATGGTAGAACTTGCCAAGAACTTTCCAATTTAATATAATAATTGCATCATTGTACCATGGTATCAAATATCAACAGGTGAATATTTTCTTTAAGCAATCTTCACTATATTTACATGAGAACTATATACTACCTAATAGTACGTGCTGGCTTGTTGCTAGGTACGTAGATTGCAAAAATGTCAATTGGAATCAAATTGCATCATTGTACCATGGTGGAACCCAGCGGGGGGAGAGGGAGGATGGGAGCCACACGGGCCTAAGTGGGAAGCAAGGCCACTTGACCAAGGTGCAGGGAGACAAGGCCCAAGCCCAATTCGGATAAAAAAAGAAAGGGAGTGAAGAGATAAGGTCATATTGGACTTGAAGAGCAAAAGAGCCTAATTCGAAATACCATACCAATCAGACTTAAAAAGGCTATAATTCTCACATACAAAGTCGGATTGTAGTGTTTTTATACTTGTTTGAAAGCTTGGAACGTCATCTCTATTTGACTCCATCATGAGACGGTCAGAATCGGCTTCCATCTATCCGTAAATTGGCAAACAAGTATCATATTCCAGATTGGCGAATTAGTTTAGGAATTTGAGTTAGAGATAGAGTCCAAAAAAGGTGGAACCCACCATGGCCGGCCCTAGGCCAGGTTGCACGCCCCCTTAGTGTCTTTTATGTATTTGTATTGTTCTCTATTGTAAACTTAGACCACGTTATTTTTAAGATTGCTAATATTGCTTATTCTTGGGTTTATACTATGCGCTGCCTTTTGGGAATTGGGCGATTTTCTTGGGAATACCTCCGTTGTTCTTGCCATTTCTTCATGTGATTACAGGAACCATGCGTTTACTTCTTGCGTGGTCGAGCAGACATGGATCACAAGCGTGTTATTGGGCGAATTCATTTGTCATAGGTTGATGTATTGAGATAGTGGTTGGCACCATCGTGTTCTTCAGGGTTCACAGATCCAAAGTTATGCTTGATCCTATGTTGTGAAGATCCGGCACCCCATATCATCTTGGTATCAGAGCGTCAGGTTGAAACGATAGGATTATTTACCCTTAGATTAGTTTTTATTTTCTTTCCTATATTGAAAATTTCTCCACAAAAATTCAACCTTTAGATCCAATCTGGTATTTTAGTGAGTTTTGTTAGGTTTTGATCCATCAGAGCCCTTGTTTTTGTTGCTAATCGTTTTTCCTTCGCGTAGCTTTTCTTTCAATATGTCCAGTACATTGTTGTGTTCATAACTTTCGCATACGAGCTTAGATTATATTATTCTTGTACTTTCTTGAAACCTTAGAATTAGCTCTAGAAAAACTTAGTTGGGCACAGACCCAAATTCCGCATCTAGATCTGTTTAATCTAGACATCAAAGTTGGTGAACCAAGTTGTAGATCCAATCCAGATTGGTTCGGTATTTTGATCATAATTCTCACATCCGAACTCTGATTGGGAAGTTTTTGTACTTTCTTAAATTCTTAAAAGAGACCTCTACAAAAATGATTTTAGGTGTCCCCCATGATTCAGAATCTTTTAAACCGAATTTGATTCGGATTTGGATTTGGTCAGATCGGCTAAATTTAGGTCAAATTTGTGCACCTTGGTGTTTTGGCTATAACTTCTATAAATAAGCTCCAAATTGTGTGTTCGTATACTTGTTTTAAAGCCTAGAACATCACCTTCAATTCATTACATTGGGGGCAAGCTAGATTTGGTCATTTTCACACTTTAATTGTGGCAACAAGTTTGCTGCACTGTTTTGCCCAAATCATGGTTTCTTACATCAATTTGTGTTTAGCTTGTTCCTTTGAGTTGGTTAAGTCCAGTAGCATCCATAAACCATAAAATCCCAAATATATCAGTACACATACCTTTGGGAACCAATTCATCCATTGCGAATACTTTGATCCCGATTGAGACTAGCTATTTGATATTGCTTAAGGCTGTTCATCTTGATATATTGCATAATTCTGAATTGTCATATCATCATACTATCTTACAACATCAATTTGGGGATTCCAAAACTTTGTTCATGCTAGTGTTGGCTGAAAGTCACCAAAAGAACAAAAAAAGAAAAGAAACAAAGAGCCAAAAGGCCAAAAAAAGAGAGAAAAAGAAAAAAAATGAGAAAAGTGGCTGGTAGCACTACATTGAGCAAAACCCTAATTTATGTTCATTACTTTCAGATTGTGCAATTTTATTAATTAGTGAGTAATCTTGTACCCTTTTACATTTTCTGAAGCAATTAGCTAGTGTCTTTACATAACTTATACAACATGAGCTTTGGTGCTGAAATTATTCTTGTTTAGGTCATTCCATTAGTTGCATTAAGTTTCATCATCTTTGCGTGTGTGTTGTCTTGAAATTCGCTTTATATCCTTATGATTGGCAACTAGGGCTTGTGAATTCTAGTTTGGGTTATTACTTATCATTATAATAACTAGAATTTTTAGATTGCATAGGACAAAACACTAACCCTCCAAGCTTCACATATTAGCCATTGTCATGTGCAGCACCTTGATAGTGAATTTGTTTGAGTAATCACTTTTCTTTTATCTACTGTCACCAAAGAGCATACAAGTTCTCAATCTAAATAAGAGGTCATAAGAACTTCGGTTGGTAAGGAGAGGGTGAGGATGAGTGATTCCACATATATTTTACATATACATGTTGTTTTTGCTTCCTACTAATCATGGCAGGTTACGAGTACGAGGAGCTCCCATTCTATGGAAGTAATGATCTAGAGGAGTACTCATATGGGAAGAACAAATGGAAAATGTATTCAAATTTCAAAAGCTTCACAAAGCCAAAGAAGTGATACGTGCAACTATTGAGTTTGAAACTATGCTTATAGCTGGTGGTAACAACTTTTTGGGAAAAACTTCATTATATCTTGGTCGGATTTAAAGATAATCATGAGAAGAGAGTTTGTACCATACTATTATGAGAAAGAGCTACTTCATCACTTGGAGAACATTACACTATCAGCAAACATGTCCAAGATTATTATGTTGAGTTGAAATGTGCAATGCGACGTGTCGATACCACTAGTGCATTAAAAGAGAAGGAATACTTTAAAAGAGGTTTGAATTTTAATATCGCCGCTGCACTTCAATATAAGTATTTTAGTAGCATATTTGATATTGTAGATTGTGCTATTGAGAAGGAAAGAAAACTTAAGGAATATCGTATACTTAGATTTAATCTTAGGGCACCAATTCATGAGACCCACATAACCAAAATAAGTGAGAGTGTTGAAAAGAGTGAGCATGTGATCCCACCATATGTGAGCTTGACAACATCGAAATTAAGGGTGTGAGATTTACACTAAAAAAGATGAGAGAAGAATATGAAAACAAAAGTGAGATTATTTCTGAAGCTAATAATTTACTCTCTACTTCTAGTGTTGTTTCTCATAATATGCACGTTGACTAAGGAGATGAGGAGTTGAACTATAAACAACCCGCACTACTTGAGGAGAATGATGAGGAGATAGTGAAGGTTGGAGATGGAACGCTTACTATTCTGTTGTTAGATTATGAAGAAACCCTACCAACAACACCTATATCAACCGAGGAGAATGTTAAAGGTAACAATAAAGGTGTTGAATTAATACAACATCACAAAGAGGTAAGTAAAAGTGAGGACTATTGTGCTTCTTTAATGATTCCACGTTTTGAATTTAATGTGCTTAATTTACATAATGTGGAATTGATTACTCATATGAAAGTTCTTACTAGAATATCCCTTGATTGATGTTTATGTTATATTATGTTCGATGAACCAAAAGAGCTATCTAGTATGATTAATAAGATCTCTGAAATTACATGTCTAAAATCACTAGTTAGTACATATGCCTATACTTATAAATTTAATTTGATTGGAGATTACAATGTAGACAATAAATTTCATATTTATAGAATATGTATTACTTGTAACAACATTGTAGAATTGAAGTTACATGTTGTGAATGAACTATCTTTAAAGACATATCATGAACACTATGAGATGAGTTTAAATGTTAGTGCTTCTTGGTCGGAAGGAACATGTTGCCTACTTGCTCATCTTTGCTTATGAAATCATATATACATAATCAGAGTAGCTTAGTTGCAGCATGGAAGGCATCTAAACTCATTTTATCCACGGTGCTTTAGTTGATGTTGAACTATTTGTCACAACCTTTCAAACTACATGATACTCATTCACCCATTAGTTTTCAAAAGTCGAGAACGAATGATGTGAGAGGGAATGATGTTGATAAATTGAAATTATACATGTGTTAGTTCTTCATATAAATTGTATATATCTTATGGGACTTTAATTATACAAATTGTGAGGAAAATGGGGAACAATAAGACAATTGATGATAGTTACAAATATCATGCATATATGTTGTTTCCTATATTTGCAACTGTTGGTTTATTATATAAATGCAATGGATATTGTTGTGTTAGATATCATCATATTCTGAAAGAGAATTTCAAGATAAATGATAAATACATATACCATGCATACATATTGTTCTCTTTGTTTAGTACATTTTTAGATCATTGGAAGTTGAGGCAAAAAGGCGAGGATGGCTTTTCTTGAAGAACGAGAGGATGATGGGGAAATGCATATGCCAAGAACTTTCCAATTTAATATCATAATTAATTAGAAAGAATTATTGAGCCGTATCAAATATCAACAGGATAATATTTTTCATACGCAATCTTCACTATATTTACATGAGAACTACATACTACATAATAATAGTTGCTTGGTTATTGCTAGGTACGAAGATTGCACAAATATCAATTGAAATCAAATTGCATCATTGTACCATGGTGGAACTCAGCGGGAGGAGAGGGAGGACGGGAGCCACAAAGGCCCAAGTGGGAAGCAATGCCACTTGACCAAAGTACAAGGAGACAAGGCCCAAGCCCAATTTGGATAAAAGAAGAAAGGAAATGAAGAGATAAGGTCGTATTGAATTTAGAGAGTAAAAGAGCCTAATTCGGAATACCAGACTAGTTAGACTTTAAAAAGGCCATAATTCTCACATACGGAGTTGGATTGCAGTGTTTTGTACTTGTTTGAAAGCTTGAAACGTCATCTCTATTTGACTCCATTATGAGACGGTTAGAATCGGCCTCCATCTATCCGTAAATTGGCAAACAAGTATCAGATTCCAAACTGGTTGAATTAGTTTAGGAATTTGAGTCAAAGATAGAATCCAAAAAGGGTGGGACTCACCGTGATCGGCCCTAGGTTAGGCTGCACGTCCCCTTAGTGTCTTTTATATATTTATGTTGTTCTCTATTGTAAACTCAGACCACGTTATTTTCAAGATAGCTAATATTGCTTATTCTCAGGTTTATGCTATGTGATGTCTTTTGGGAATTTGACGATTTTCTTGGGAATACTTCCGTTGTTCTTGCGATTTCTTCATGTGATTGCAGGAACCGTGCGTCTACTTCTTGCGTGGTCGAGTAGATGTGGATCACAAGCATGTTCTTGGGCTAATTTATTTGTTGCAAGTTGCTATATTGAGATAGTGGTTGACATTATCATGTTCGTCAAGGTTCATGGATCCAAAGTTTCCCTTGATCCTACATCGTGAAGATCGGGCACCCCGTATCAAGATTCCATTTCCTTTTAGATTTAATCAAGCCGACAAGTATCAGCACTCTAGTTAGCTAAAAATAGTAAACATATTGTGATTTTTCTTTTTGTGTTTAGAGTCTAGTACTGAATATGATATAAAGCCTAGGAGTTAGAGTAGGATTCGGCTCCTAGTCAAATTAGATGTGGATTTGGTCACTTTGGCTACACCCCGTGAGTCTCCTATATATTTGTGTTTCCTATTTGTAAAATTCAGACAATAAATAATTTTTTAGATTGCAAATTGCATTTACTAACGTTACACACTTGTTCTTCCTCATTGATTGGCGTAGCCAAAATATAAAGGATAATCGGGCGGTGCTTCTTCCAAGGATCATTTCATCTTTTTGCTGGGAATCCAGAGATTGATATCATCACTTGGTGGTCTCAGTGGATTTATCTTCATGTGTGTGATAAGAGGCAAATAAAAGAGTTGCAAGCCCATTGCATTGACAGTGGGGGATCATCCATGATTCGTCGAGTTTTGCATAAGTTATTTTAATCTTACGTTGTGAAGATCGGAGACCCGTATATAGGTCTTGTCCTCGGAGAGTAGCACGACACTGGCGTTGCCCGTCACCAGCGCCTAGCCGTGCATGGGCACGACGCCGTCCTTCGTGCAAGCATCGGGGAGCTCTCTGTAGCTACCACTTGAGCGCAGGGTTCACAAAATCGGTTTGAAAAAAATCAGAAATATCGAGCCGAAAATCTTAAAAAATAGTAGAGTTTCAAAATCAATTTTTTTGTTTTTTTAAAATCGATCGTTTTCATGGAAAATCAACGAACTAGATGAACTTTTTTTTGTCATAGATTTTTTGAGCAATTTTTGTCGAAAATCGACCGATATTCACCGATTTTCGACCGGTTTACATCAAACAATTTTTTTCTTCAAATTTTCGAATTTTTTAAAAAAAATTTAAATTAAATTAATTTATCGAGCGATTTTAGAAGTCGAATCGCGCTATACGACAAAAATAGCAAAAATCGAGAAAATAGAGCTATTTTGATCGAATTTGTGAACCCTGCTTGAGCGCCTCGATCCTGCTAGGCGCCGCTCCTCCGCTACCGTGACCTCCACCTTTGCCTTAGCAGGCTGAGCCGATGATGCCAAGAAAAGACGAAGGTGCCCAAAGTGCACGCCGTGACGGTAGCTGCCAACGATGAGGCAGGAGGCAGCTGTACGTCACAACCAGGAGGAGACGGCGCGGATGTGATGGCCGGTCACGACTTACGAGGAAGAAGGAAGGACGAAAAATTTCGATAAATGACAGATATCCAAAATAGCGCCACCCCCACATCCACCCAACCCCACCAAAGTACCACCACTGCCATGTCCCTCCACCGGCTCAAGGAAACCCTCCTCCCCTGCTCCTCCTCCTCCTCCACCTTCTCCCAATCCCAACCCCGATCACCTCCTCTTCCTCCTCTCCCTCCACGGAGGCCACCCAAGACTTCCCTCTCGCAGCAGCTCCTCCGCCTCGATGCCTCCTCGTCCTCCTCCTTCACCGCCTCGCCACCGTCTCCTTCCAAACCCCCGAGTCAGTTGACGGCGGAGGATGCGGCGGAAAAACCGCCGTCCTCGCCGCCGCCGTCGCAAGCGGACGAGGGCCCCCGCCTCCGCCGCTGCCCGCCCCCTCCACCAGCAGCTGCCCTCGTGTCCCGCGGACCCTACGAGCCTCTTGTGATCTCGCCTCCCGGAGAGCGCCCCGTCGTCCAGGTACCAAAATATCCTCTCCTCTCAGTTTCTTGGCGACTTGTACTATTCAATGCTCTCCAGTCCTCAGTCTCTTGGCAACCGGCTTTGGGCTTTTTAACAAAGTAGCAGTAAATCCTACTTTTTCATGGGAGAGAGAACAGAAAAACAGTAGGGAAGTTCCGTACAGTTCTTCTTTGTTAGTAAAGAGAAAGTAGTGAACGGAAGTACAGTACTTGCCCTATCAGAGTTTTCGATGGTATATATAAAAAAAAGAGTTTTCGATGCTATTGTCTTCTTGCCCTTAGCAAGAAATCCTACTATATATGGTCAATGTTTTGCACAACAGTCGGCACACAGCGGGATGCAAACATGTGAGTAGCATAGTGATATGGAGCCTGATTATTCTGAAACAACTGCTTTGAGGTTGGCTGGGTGCCCATGTAAGCACTCGTGATGTGGGGACATCCTATAGTTATGTTTTGCACTATGTTTTGAAGGCGCCATCAAACCACCTAGGATTGCAACTACGGCCGCCACCCACAGCTCATGGCCCAGCCGTCTGTTTCGGTGAGCTGTAATGTTATGGGCATGGGCCCAACTGGAACCACAGCACCAAGAACTGACATGGCAGCAGCAACAGTTGGTGCAACATCAAAGATTTGGAGGGCTTCAGTTGTTAGGAGATAACTTTCTTTCAGTTATTCCCTTATCTGTTAGATTGATCAAATTCATATATATATAGTTGTTAGGAGAGCCCTCTAGATAAGGATGCAGATTGTAATTGTCACCATTAAGAAATGATGAAGTTAAGCCCGCCCCCCCCCCCCCCCCTTCCCCCCTCTCTCTAGAGATCTACCCCCTATCCCTGAGTCTTATTCTACTTGAGAAGTAAGGTTCATAATGGGTTTATAGTTATTACCTAAACGATGAAAAGGAAGATCCAAAGAATGAAATTTAATAATAAGACCAAAGGGAAATACTGGCCGCCTACTGGTAAAAATTACTACTGTCTAGTTGTCCACTCACGCGTAGTGGTTTCTTATGGACCTATGGTATTTCACGCTACATTGATGCTGTGATTGCAATATGTACTTTGTGTTTTCATATCCATGTGCTGAATTTTTTTTAAAATAATACATGAAAAAATTTACAAAAATAATATATCAAAAAGAAAAATTACAAAAGTATACCTTTGTCGCTCTTCGGAATGGCGGCAGAATATTCTCGCCATTTGAAATGGCGACTTGATGATGTGGATGCCACATAGGATTTCGCTCGCTATTTTGTTCAGCGAGAGTTATATCGCCATTTGAAGTAGCGATAGAGTTCTGTCGCCAGTTCAATTGGGGAAAGAGTTCAAAATGGCGATAGCTTGCACAAGGCTAGGGTACTACGTGAATTCGAGTACTACATGAATTCAAAGTTGTGGTTACCAGCATCGTTACAGGTGATAGCTGCGTGTTGTCCAATGGGCCTGCAAAGCTGCTGCCCATGTGTTGTCTAATCGGCCTGACAAAGTTGGTGACAGCGTGTTATCCAATCGAGCTGACAAAGATGGTGGCCGCGTGTTGTCCAATCCGCTTGAGAAAGCTGCGTGTTTTCAGATCGGCCTGACAAGGCTTGAGGCTCATATAGGGTTGTACAGTTATTTAGTAAGGACGGTATGACGATGGCATGTGGTAGTGTGTTGTATGTATGTTCTATACATCAATTGTTGTTGTTATCGGAAGTGGTAATGTCATGTGTAATATTCAAAAACAACGGAATGAAGGAAAGATACCATTTCATAATAAGCGTGGGGATTACATGGCGCATATAGTTTGGTTCGGTGCTCATGTTCGCATTGGTACTTTGGACGGTACAAATGGCGGCATAGACCAACCACAAACATGGACAAATGTATGATACAAGGGCGCCTTTTGTGATTTTAAAAGGGCGGGATGGACTCTGTGTTATGGGCGGAGGAGGTTAAGGGTCGAATAGGTAATTGTACGACACCCACATGTAGTGTCGATCGTCAGGACAGCGTGGACGGGGCTGCTGGTCACGGTCATGGTTATCACGGTGCCCCGGCGAGGCGAGTCGCCTCCGGGGCACCTGGACGCCTAGGCGGCCGCCTAGGCGAGGATTAGGCGACCAAAGGATATCCCTGAAGAAGCTGCCTTTGTATAGCCAACCAGTCTCAATTAAACTAAATAACAACATTAATTGAGGCGGTTTATAAAGTCCTATTCATAAAATGACATTTGGCCCGTGCCTAGCCTAGTCGGCCCATCCAACACCCAGCCGACGCCCGATGCCGTTCATAAGATCATTCGCAGGCTCGAAGCTGCCCTCTCCATTCGACGCAGGACTCTCCCAGCCCTCTCCATCCTACGTTCCCAGCCGCCGCCGACTCCTCTCCCCTCTCCGGCGCCGACGTCCTCTCGGGCCCCCTCCCCTACGACGCGGACTCCTCTCCCCTCTCCCGATCCCCCCATGCCGCCATCCCCTTTCCCGATCTGGCGCGGTGAAGCCTGGCTGGAGGTGATGCGGATCTGGCACCGGCGAGCCCGGATCTGGTGCCGGCGAGCCCAGATCTGGCGCTGGCAAGCCCGAATCTGGCGAGAAGCGACGACCAGTGAGCTGGAAGGCGAAGGCGCGGTGCCTGGCTCGCTTCAGGCGAGGCGCTCGGCCATGGCGCCTCCCGCCGGCCGCCTGGACGCCTAGTCGGCGAATAGGCGACGCCGTGATAACACTGGTCACAGTAGTGGCAAGTACAACTGCAACTCGCATTGGCGCAACAGCAGTAAGTGTGGTAGTCGCTGCCGAGGTAGACGACCTCCTCATTGTACCTCTCCCTGATCCGTTGGCGGCAGAGGTTGTCGTTCTGGGTCTGGAGCTCTAAGTTTTGCCTGCGGAGCTCTTTGTTCTCGTTCATCGCCGTGGTGAGGTCCTCTCACATTTCGTCGAGGCGATACAGCAATGTTTGGATGTAACATTAGGCATCTATGGGATACGGAGGGTCCACCCATTCAGTGAATTTGCAATCCGCGGTCTGCAAGCAAGAGTATGTGTTAGCAGGCGATATAGCGAGACATGCGTCGAATGGTATGTAAGAGTTATAGCGGTTACCATGAATAGAGGGCATCGGTAGAAACGACATCCTGGGCTGGAATTACACTGGTTGCAAACCTGGACAACAGCATCGAGGTTATGTTGCATGTCGGCCACTGTAGGGGGTGTAGTGGGAGGCCGTCGTTGATTGGATTTTTTGGGATGTAGTAGTCCCTTGTTCGAATGGGAAGATCTGGGTTGGGGGGATGGGGTCTTGGGGACCATAGATTTGATTGGCCTCGAGTGGAGGGTCATAGCCTCGAAACCATGTCTCATGCCGTCTTCCCCGTGTACCTATCCCACTACTTGAGGTGCCTCTTCTGTCTGTCATTGTAATAGAGTGAAGTAATTTTGTCATGGCGCATTGGGTATTTATAGGCCATGTTTGATGTGGGTAGAGTGGAGTAATTTTTGTCAATTTGGCCTGACAAAGCGTCAGGTTGCGTTTTGTGAAATCATAATGACAAAGGGGGGTGCATGCTGTGACATCGCGCTGTCAAAGGTGGTTCCTGTGTGTTGTCAAATCAGACTGACAAAAGGGGTGCGATGTGACTCGCCTGAGAAAGGTGGTTCCTATGTGTTGTCAAATTAGACTGACAAAGGGGGGTGCGTGCTATGACATCGCCTGACAAAGGTGGTTTGTGCGTGTCAAATCGCCCAGAGAAAGGTGGTGGGTGTGTGTTCTGAATGTTTGCTTTGTCATGAGCAGTTTGGTTTGAGAGGTGTTGGGCTTGCCCAAAGTGGTCTTGAGTGGTCGTGACCTCTGTTGGAGTGGTAATACGATATAACAAATTGTTAAGCGAGGAACAATTCAATACAAAAAGACCGTTTGCAAAGAGTAACTTATATAAGAGTACATAAGTAACAAAGCAAAAGACCATGTCGAAACAGTACATAAGTTCTCAAAGAGAAAAAAAAAACTAGCTGAGTCTCTTGTGCGGTGCGACCCCTCGAATGGTCCCAGGCCTCCCACGACGCTAGACATGTTCGGACGGATACATCAGCTGGTCTGACGGAACTCCTCGAGTGCTCCTGACGAGACGTGCCGGTGGAGGCGGAGTAGCGTACGGTGCTTGGGCTGACTGGGTCTAGGTGTACCGGACAGCTGTGAAGAACCGAGAAGAACCGCTGTCGACTCGTCAGGGGGGTCAACGGCAAAGTCACAGACGATGTCCTTATCATCGGCGTCGGTGGCGACATGGCCGTAGTCGATGACGTCGTCGTCGTGCTGCGGAACGTCCGCTGCATACGGATAACTTCACGGCATTAGAACTACAAGTGGAGATAATGAGCAATTCATTAAGTACAAATAAGCACCAGAAGGTTTACGTGGAACATACTAGTGTACGGAGTGGGCCGCTGCCAGCTGGAGCTCCCCGGCACGTCGGGAGGAGGTGCGGTATGTGGTGTCGAAGTTGACGTCTGCTGGGTATGTCGCCCGCATACCGAGGATGAGCGGATGACATGTGGAATGACGTCATCCTCCCTGGGCCTCCTGCACGATGTCAGCTTGACGATGCGCTGAGATTTCGCGATCACACGGTCTACCATCCCTCGCACTTTGTCCAACGTGACCTACGTGTGACCAAAGCCGAGTACGGACCTAAGCCTCGTCATGTACCTCCCTAGCAATGTCGCTCTGCATAGAAATATAAACATGTTCCATTAGAAGAAAGCATGCGTATTTCAGAATTTTTTACCACGTCTCTTGACTCACTGAGCGATGGAAGGCTGAGTTCGGCTGTGTAGGGTACGTGTCCGCCGTCGTAGCCACGTGCCTCGGAGGGTCATCGACGATTTAAAGACGACACAGACGACTGTAATGCATGTCCGTGTACCATACCACCGTATCTAGTCGTCGTATGTGCCGTGGTCGTAAGGGGTAGCTTCCTGGTGGACGTCCTCCAATGCATGGGACCACTGCTGAACGTGAGTCTGCATGCGTTGTGTCCAACCTGTACGCCCTGAGAGACCCTTCCTTGTGTGCCTGCAAAAATAAGTTACATGTTGACATCATTACATCATAAAAGAAATATATAACCCATTGGAACAACGTGGAATGGAGGACTCACGAGTGGACGGTGGTGCTACGACGTCACCCATGGGGACCGGGAAAACTTGTCGTAGTCCAAACCGGTGCATCACCCGGTGAACGGCATATGTATCCACGAATACGTCGAACACTGGGTGACGACGGGTGAGCCAGAAGGCGGCATCGTGGGTACACTGCACAGAGAGGCCAAAGGGTGCTCGCGCGGCAACGTACTCCGGGAAGTACAGCCTCCAGATCACACAATTGCTTTAAATGTCCGTAAATTTTACTTCTCAACTTTGTACCTTCCGGCATATCCGATCGAACCTAAATCGTGATCACAGCACTACAAATGCAAAAATACCAATGTGTCTGAACTATTATTACTAACCTACACCCACCTACACAAATATTACTATTCTAAACATACCTCTGCCAATAATACCAATCTACAAATATTTATAGAAAATCTTAGCGATCTAAATATATCTACATAAATATTTTTAATCTACCCATATCTAAAAAAATATTACTAGTCTACAAATGTCTACACAATTATTAGTAGTCTTCGTAACTAAATACCTACATATCTAATTACTTTGGTTTTCTAACCTAAGTTTTGAAAATAAAAAGCACGAGATTAAAGTTTGATCCTCCAAATCTCAATAAGACTCATCTTCCCCTCCCCCCTTTTCTTCCTCCTCCCCTCCCTCCCTCCCCTCTTCCTCTTTCTCCCCTTCCTCTTCCTCCTCTCTCTTCTTCCTCTCCTCCTCTCCTTTCTTTTCTTTTTTTCCTCTCGGTTTGCTCTCGGCCTCGCGCGATTGCTCTGGCCTCGACCGGCCGCGTGGGGCCTTATCTCGTTTTCTGTCGTCAATCTGAATAGCGACTGAGAAATCGAACTGTCAGTCACCATTCACATTGGCGACTGTAATTACAATCGCTATTCTGATTCACGATAGAAGACGTGGCTCATATGTGGCGCGTTTATCACCGTTTCAAATGATGACCAACCTATTGTCGCCAATCAGAATGGTGACAGAATTACAATCGCTATTTTCACTGGCAACAGAACTCTGTCGCCATTCTAAATAGCGACAGAGGTATACTTCTGTAATTTTTTTTGGTATATTATTTTTGTAATTTTTTTTCATGTGTTACTTTTTTAAAAAAAATATCCATGTGCTTGTGTACATGTACATGCATGTGTCAGTGCATGCTGTGAATCTTGCTCTATCTAGAGGAATGTGAATTTAAACTTCAACCGTAGTCATAGAAAGCTCAACGGTCCCTCACAGGAGTTCAAGGTGCAAAGGGAAACCTAAATATTCTCCCTATTAGGAAGGGCAACGGGGCCGAGGGTTGCCCTGGTACAGTAATGGGCCCCCATCCCCGGTATCCTTTGGGGGGAGAACAAGCCCCACCCTGTCCCCCGTGGGACCCCCACCCCCACTGCGAAATTGCCACCCCTAGCCCCAATACCTTTCAGCATTAGAAAGGTTGACCTATAAGATAGATAAAACTTGATAGGTTCAAACCAGATAAATGCATAGCTTCCACATCAGCTGCAAGCTTGCGAAACCCAAGTGTTTTGCTCATATGCACACCCATGTTCTGACCCAAACTTATGAAAACTATGTCCTTACATGGTTAATGTTCACCAAACCTTCTACATGGAAATTTTCTCTCTTCAATTTATCTGTGATATATGTTTTTGTATCTTCGCCCGTTGTTGCATTATTTCCTGCTAAATTTCATAAAATAGACTGTAATTGTCCATCCATTATTTCTCTGTAATCCCCTTGGACAGAATGTATTTACTTTATTTTCTGGTTGAATTTTAGTTATTTATCATTATATTCACTTTGCCAGACTTCTCTTTTGTCTGGTTGTAGGTGCCCCCATCAATAAATTGCAGGCTACTTGCGCATCAGAGAGATGGTGTGAGATTCTTATACAATCTGTATAGAAATAACCATGGTGGTGTGCTTGGAGATGACATGTGAGGTTTGAAAGTTGTTTTGTTATGTTATAAGCATGTTTGTAGCTTTTTGTATCTCAACTCAAATGAACTGTACTACATCCAAAATCACGCATATCAGTGTCTTATCTATCCATGCAAAACATTTATTTGACAGCTAAACCAAGGGTGTGTTCGTCAATAGATTGAAAATTGTCAATTCCTTTTCCTGAACTGCGGCTAATATTAGACTCGCAACTAGTTGGATGTAAGGTAATATTTGGATGAAAGATGATGAATGTGGAGTTGTGTTATGATTGACTTGTATGACCATTGTTTTTCTTATGCTTTTCATCATCCTTGCCCTTTCTTAATTTTTGGACTTCAAACTGTCATCAATAAAAAGGATTCCTCAGATCAGATGCAAAAAAGGAAATGTCTTTTCTGGATTTATGGCACTAAGACTTTTCAGCAACCTTCCCCAACTCTTGTTCAAGAAGATTCATATCTGAATCCTGTGATTATTTTAATGATTCGGATATGGTAATCAAGGCTGATATAGGTGTTATGTTGATCATGCTGGCACATGTAGTCATTAACCTCATGTTTATGTAAGTCATAGCCTAGACACATGTGATATAGGAAGTTCCCATGCCACCAGAATTACCATTGAATGAAATTCCACTTCCCTAGGTTTGGATTTGCAGCAGGGTGGGGGGCCGTGGAGTCTGATGAAATTGCGTTCTCCATTTCGTTGTGGTTTCATTGTCTAGTTATGATCTATACAAATGCTGACATAGGAACTTCCTTGCAACCATGCTTGTGTTATCATCTGCTTTCTTCTGTTTTCTCACAGCAATTTGCGCTTCTTAGAGGGTTCTTTGAGTTCACTTAGCTGCCCTACCCTGGAATGTGGTGCTAAATTGATCTGAACTCTGAAGTTCAGAATAGTCATGATTAATGACTTCTTGTTTACTTCTGTACTATGAAATGAAGGCAAAAGTCCAAAGGTTTAGGAACACCCAATGGCTAAAACACTTTTTCATTTAGCCCTTGTTCATGCTGTGCAGCATGTGGCTGATGGGCAAGCAGCCAGGCACTTACTCCTGCCTTCACGGACATCAGACAACCGCAAACAGCACACCTGTGACACCTTCTCTGCCATGCTGTTGCTTATGGCTTATCCACTTGCACCTTGCACTTCAGGTATGGTGGCACATTTACATGGCAGCGAGCATACTGAAGGTGGAGGGCTGCAAAAAGGAAATTATATGCCATTTCTCTATTCGTTTGTTTATACTTACTACTGAGGACCCGCATGCTTTTTGTACAGTCATGCGAGAGAGGATTGAAGCATGTATGCTAATCTGGATTCAACCAAGCGGTTTTTCAATCATATTCGTGGGACTTCTGTTAAACAGAAATTTTGAGGACAAATGAGAGATTAAACAAATTGCCGCCTTCTCAGGATTCTATGGCCATATCTCCATGCCAAAACTAAAAGGTTCCAGTAACAATGGAATTATCATCCATGAGATCCATAAGAGTTCCTATACTTGTTAGTTCCATTTCATTCCATCCAGAATGACCAGAACATTCCGTTTGAACAACCAAATCTGTATGCAACATGCTCCATTCCGCGCTGGTCAAAAGACTCAAGATTCTAGCCCATGTTGGCTAGAATATCCATATTGCTGGTTATGGTACTGGTGACAAGCAAGAGTGCAAGAGGCCCGGAAGTGCCACCAGCTTGCGCACAGAACCCAAGATCTGTCCTGCATTTCCTATGTCCCATGCCCCCAATACCTTATGTCTACATCA
Organism: Otatea glauca; assembly: GCA_036346275.1. Taxonomy (NCBI): domain Eukaryota; kingdom Viridiplantae; phylum Streptophyta; class Magnoliopsida; order Poales; family Poaceae; genus Otatea; species Otatea glauca. The sequence continues at coordinate 49,644,427 of CM070715.1, read as the reverse complement.
TAGTCACAGCGATCGGGATCGATGCTGTGATCCAAAACCCCGGTTCAAGCTTCCTGATTCGCGGGTTATCGGCGATCTGGGTCACTGCCGGGTCGAACGGTGAGAGGACAGGATGGGGAGAGAGGGGGGGAGATGGATGAGGAAGAGACGGGATTGAGCTAACCTATCCCGTCGCCGAGGTCGCCACTTGCAGACGCCACCATCATTGCTCACCACCACATGTTGCTAGAGTTAGAACTTAGAAATGGTGGGGCACATAGAGGGAAGTCATTGGCAAGGTTGTTAAATTGTCGCTTATGCGACGCTTAAGTGGTAAGGTGCTCGGGAGGGGCTTCGCCACGCCGCGCCTTGCCGGAGGGGACAATGGCCACCGTGTCGCCTCCACCCGCCGTCGCGTCGCCTCCAGCTAGGGTCCGCCGCGTCGCCTTTGCTCCATTGCTGGCGCCAGTCGCCAGATCCAATTGGGGTCCATCTCTTCTTCTGCTCTGGTGAGGTCGAGGCTCTTCTTCTGCTACTCCTCTTCTTCTTTTGACGTCGAGGTCCATCTCTTCTTCTTCTGCTCTTCTTCTGACGTGGGTCACTAGATCCTCCGTGCCGCTCCTCTGCTCCTCTGCTCGGGGAGGCGATGGGGGGGAGGAATAGGCGATGGGGAAGGGAGAGCCGATCGGGGTCGGGGCAGAGGCATCGGGCAAGAAGTATCAACAGTAGCCACCAGTCGCAGTAGAAGTAGCAGTAGTACTGTGGTAGAACTGTAGTAGTACAAGTACTTAGTAGTAGTGGAAGTATAGCAGTACCGTAGCGATAGAAATACTGTGGTAGTATCGTAGTAGTAGAAGTATAGCAGTAGTAATTAGTGCTAGTACTGTAGTAATAGAGTACCAGGAGTAGTAATGTGTACATGGTTGTCATGGCGTCGCCAAGGCGTCATGGCACTAAGGATGGGACGTTGTGGATGCTCGACTCACCTTGGTCATCTAGGTGGGCGCCTAGGAAATTGCGGCGTCCACGGCGAGCGGCTAGGCAAGTGCCTTGGCCAGTTAATTTGATTACATCTTGATATCATTCTATTTGGTACCAATGGAGCCACATTGTGTAAAAAAAATTTCTGAACATTGAAATAAAAATTTTATTTATATTGAACTTTTTCTACTTAATACAATGATGTATGGCTCTTCTGTTTATTCTCAAAAAAAAATAAAAAACGATTTTCCACACAAAATGGTGAATATTACAGAGTACAGACTTTTGACTTTCTTGGTTCTCATCAATATTAGTTATTTCCAAATTTTATTCAAAAGAGTATAGCACAATACAATGATGCTGGTGGTAAGCTTTGGCTATTCATGTTTAGTATCATATGACAGTGTGATCTCTGTCCTGATTACACTTTATGGACAATATCTTTATTTCTGCAAATTTTAATGCAATTTTTCTCCTCGCTCTTAAATATGCCCACAGATGAGTCACTTAAAGAGTGTTCTTTTCGATAAGGCGAAATTGGCTCCTATACACTACAAAATAGATAATTTGCTGATGGGCACTGCAAAATTATGGTCATTTGCTGGAACACATCGGATCCACTAAAGTGTTATTAGTAAATTTCTTAAAACCACATGTACTCTGTCAGAACTATCGCAAAACTGCGCTTTCAAGAATTGATTTCAAAGAACCACACTTTCTTTTACGCAACATTTCACAGAACCACCCTTCCATCATAACCAATGGTTTCCGATATGGTGTGCCCACTCGGCAGTGACATGAATCCGGGTTTACCCTGTTAGTGAGGCGGACACGTCACCAGTCCATGACATCTGAGGTGGCAAAAGTTGCAACACAATTGCTATCTCGGTTTGGCGTGGCCAGGTGCGAATTGGAGGGTGAAGTTGTGCGGCTATGTGTGAATTATAGGATCAAGGCATGCAAGGTGGTTATTATTTTAGAATTCCAAGAGTACTTATTAACCATGGTGGGTGCTACTTGGAGCTCCAATTAGCAAACCAAGTAATTTTCTCAATATAGTTTATTGGTGCATAATAGTAAGAAGAAATTCAGCTCAGCTGATGAAGTGGTTATCATCTGCATCACTTCCCAAGTCATATATGTGATTGGTGTTGCCGGAGTGAAAATTCGCCATTCCTACTTCATGCAATTAACGGGCATGTCCAAATTTAATATATTTTTTTGTTTAGATATTTAATACTTTCTTTTTTTACGATTTAGGGGTTTGGGAAAGACCATTCAAACAATTGCATTTTTATCCTCTGTCATTGGAAAAGATAACGACTCTGGTGAGCAGCAATCAACGGACAAAGGAAAGAAGACTGGTCCTGTACTCATCCTCTGCCCCACTTCAGTAATTCGGAACTGGGAAAATGAATTTTCTGAGTGGGCAAGATTTTCTGTTGCTGTCTATCATGGTCCAAATCGTGAATTAGTTCTTGAAAAAATTGAAGGTCAAGGACTAGAGGTACTCATTACCAGTTTTGACACTTTTAGGATTCATGACAAGATTTTATGTGGCATCTCATGGGAACTTGTGGTTGTTGATGAGGCACACCGTCTTAAGAATGAAAAATCGAAGTTATATGCAGCATGTTTGGGGATTAATACTCGAAAGCGGTTTGGTCTCACAGGAACCATAATGCAGAATAAGATCATGGAATTATTTAATCTGTTTGACTGGTTTGTACCTGGCTGCTTGGGGGATCGAGAACACTTTCGAGCATATTATGATGAGCCTTTAAAACATGGCCAGAGGTTAAGTGCTCCTGAAAGATTAGTTCAAGTTGCTGATAAGCGCAAGAAGCACCTTGTTTCAGTTCTAAGGAAAGTACTGTTGAGAAGGACAAAAGAGGAGACTATTGGACATCTTATGCTTGGGAAGGAGGATAATATTGTTTTCTGCAGAATGAGTGATGTTCAAAAGCGTGTTTATAGAAGAATGCTCCAACAACCTGACATACAAATTCTTGTAAATAAGGATCTCCCCTGTAGCTGCGGAAGTCCTTTGACTCTGGTTGAATGTTGCAAGAGAATTGAACCGCATGGCATTATCTGGTCTTATCTCCACAGAGACAACCCGGAGGGTTGTTCACTATGCCCCTTCTGCCTTGTTCTTCCTTGCCTTGTCAAGCTTCAGCAGGTTATTTCCTATTCTTGCTATATTTTGGACAGTTTTGTTTTGAAGTTTATAATAACTTAGTTTTCCTTCCTGAAGATTAGTAACCATCTGGAGCTGATAAAGCCTAATCCAAAGGATGAGATTGAGAAGCAGCAGAAAGATGCTGAGCTTGCGGCTGCTGTGTTGGATACAGATATCGAATTAGTCGGCGGTAGCGCTAAAAGTGAAAACTTCATGAGTCTCAGTGATGCAGAACATTGTGGAAAGATGCGTGCATTGGAAAGACTCCTGTCACTGTGGACTCTGCAGGGTGACAAGATTCTTCTTTTCAGCTATTCTGTCAGGTGGTTGTTCTTTTTTGTGCTCATTGTTTAAGGTCCAAATATGCATTGCCATTTACCTTTGTAATCTAGTCTCCCCATTCTGTCTAATGATTCAGTCAGCATGTTCTGTGGCACACGTTAGTGTTATTTATTACCTCAAATTAGGACTAAAAGGGATTGCAAACTGTACTAGCAAATTGGTTATATCAAACCCCCAAAAGCATCTTTGTTTTGACTTTTGACTCAAATGAAGTTCTTCATATTCAACGAAAGCAAGAGAAACACATTTCAGAACATCTTTTTAGTTTTGAACAGGCTTGATAATGGAACTAGAATGCACGAAAATATCTTACTTCTATTGATGTAAGGCCTTTTGCTTTATTTTCAATCAATTGTTAATTCTAATTATCTGTAAGTCACTTCGCTGCCATAGTGGGTATGCTTGGTTAGAGCTCCAGAATACTCCATTTATTCAATTGGTGCTATTTACTTCAAAATGATCTCAAGTGAAGTTGTCTAGATTTGTAGAAGATGACAAGGTGTTGATGAGATGTAAAACTTGTGTAACTTGTCAACTTATACCCCCTTCCCCTTATATTGTTGGGAAATTAGGGTGGAAAGACCCAGTTGTCGGGATCGGATTTCCAAATCCGAACTCTCTGTGTATAAACTGTGCTAGTCCAGGAATAGCTAGCACACACAGTGGAAACAGTGATGACAACACATCCATATCACGAAGCACATAATATTAATTAAGCAAAAGAGTATTAGCCTTATGACCAATTATTACAAATAAGCAGCATCATGGCTTGAGTTCAATAAGAAACAGCGGAAACGAAATAACAATAGCAGGATAAGCCATCCATTTGCCCAACAGGCAATCGACTGGGGTACGCGTCATAGCATTCCGGATTGCCTTCATCATAACCACAAGCATAGAACTCGTAGTCACCTTCAGCTTCTGCGAACTCCTCTGTGGAAAGTTGGGGATGTTGCAAGGGTGAGCACAAAATATACTCCGCAAGTCTTGGAAACATAATGCATGATAACTATATGCAAAGCTAAACAATTGAAGGCATAATATGGCTCTTTTAGCATAAAACAAAGTTTAACTGTAAATACCAATAGTAATTTCACAAAGCATCATTTGACCAAAATGTAAATAGCATAGTAATTGAATTTGATTGACAACTAAAGCAGGTTCTAGCTACCTGACTGGCTTCATCTGCCAAACCATAACCCGAGAGTTCTATGTACTCACGGATTCCCAAACCACCATGTTCATTTAAAACAAAACCATAAAATCTACAATGTGCAAGCGTACCTCGCCTGCCCTTGATCGTGGGCACGGCTACTTAAGTAGTTTTAACTCTGCAGAGTGTGTACACTTTACCCACAAGACATGATCGACTCTTGTTGCCAAGCTATCAGCACACTTCCTTTGGTGTGTCAGCAGAGAGATCATGACAAGGCCTTTACAATGCACAACCCCACTATTAACATCGCCCGCTAAGGTTTCACCGTTGTTAGGGTTCTAGCTGCCTAGTACAGAAGCCCCCTCTTGCGCCTGCCATCATCTGGCACTCACCAACTGGCGAATCATACGGCACTCACCAACTGGCGAAGCTAATAACGAGACGCACAAATTATTTAGCCAGGTCGTACCCATATAGACTTGTGGTTGTACGGTAGTGCTTGGTCCATAATAACACATGCTTCGGTCCTTAATTGACTAGGGCGGAACATTCACATTCCAAGGTCTCATGCTTTCTGCACCCGCCAAACATCCATCCGCCCTGGTCTAAACCATGTTTTCCGCTTTATTTCATTTAAATAACAGCAGCAATACCAATTGCCGCGACTTTACAAATAGGTTTCAACAATGTTTGAAGTGATTCCCATAATGGCATAATACCGAAACGTTTAAGCTGGACTAAGCAATTCTACCGTCCCATGCTAATCTATTGGTTATCACCAAATAAAATAGCTAGTATTATCTAGGGTGACAAAGGTTCATCATGATTAATGTCAATGAGGGTATAACAAAGCTGGCATTTAACTAAACCCTAAAACTATATTTAATGTACATTGCATAGAAGTAAGCATGCATAATTTGAAACAACAAAAGCTTTTTATAAAATTTGGGATCAATATGTTTAAGGAAGACTTGCCTTCGATGCCTCCTGCTAGATCTACCTCTGACTGCTGATTCGCTTGAGCTTCGACTGCGTCGTCTACACGCGAAACGAGACCAAATAAATAAAATAAGTTCAAACAAAATTCAAAAGTTGAAAAGAATGGTACTGGAAGATAGATCATGAATTTAGATGAATTTAGAAATTTGAATCACTGGAATCGGAGCTCGAACGAAGGAGAACGGGCTCCGGAAGTTCCTCGAATCAGAAATTCAGAAAAATCAGAAAGGCTGACATGTGGCAAGATCTGATTGGCTGGAATTTCGGATTTTCTGGAAAATCAGAAAAAGAAAAAGAAATGCCGACTGACACGTGGGGCCCACGCGTCAGCGACATGGCTCACAGTGAACCGGGTTCACCGAGGCGATCAAGGACGACGTGGCGAGGTCTGCCGATGAGGACTCCACGCGGCGGCTAGGGCAGACGTGGCAGCTGAGATGGCGTGCCACGCGGGAGACTAGGGCGGACGTGGCAGCCGACGCGGCGGGTAACGCGGCTACCGGGCGCGGAGACGAGGCGGGCCGACCGGGCGGAGGCGAGGTGATGTGGCGAGGTGGCGCCACGCTGGCGAGACACGTGCAACCGGCGAGGCGCCAACGAGGTACCGGGGCGCAAGGAGAGCGAGCGCTCGGCGGCGACGTGGGCTCGCCGGAGGCGGGGAAGGTGACGCGGCCGACGGGGCAAAATGTGACGGATCGGCTCAGGTTTTTGGGGCAAAAGAGAGCAGAGAACGCGAGGAGACTGGAGGTGCAAGCGACGGCGGCGAAGACTCGCCGGCGAGGAAGAAAAACGGCGGCGAATCGCTCGGGACGGCGGCGCAACTTCGGCGAGCTCACGCGAGAAGACGGCGTCGTCTCCGGCAACAAGAGTTAGGGCAAAGGAGGCGGCGCAACGAGGCGAACCTCGGAAGGGGGTCCTCGGGGCTTTAAATAGCCTCGGGAGGCGCGCACGGCACAGACGTTGAAAACGGCGCGGAGGTGGCTAGGTTAGGGTTTCGATCGGCGGCGCGAGGCGACGTGGCAGCATCTGGACCACACACGCAGTGAGGATCGGACGGTTCACACGCGCGGCGCGAGGCGAAGGTGGTTCTCTGATGCCGGGACAGATGGCAATTGTAGCATTCGGTTGGTGCGAGAACGACGCGTGCAGCAATGATTCGGCCACGCTACGGTGATTTCTGCGAAAAAACATACTTTTGCACGCAGATTTGCAGGCATTTTTTTGTAAACAACCAGATATCATGTTCAATCGCATTGACATGTATGTCAAGATTTCATAAATCTGTCCTAAGCCTATTTTAACGCGTGACCCTTCGGGTTCATGCTATGTTGGCAATAAATCGAAAAACACCTTTTTCGATTCATCAGTCGCAAGCGCCTCCTAGCAGAACACAACGACTACCCAAATTGCATGAATATTATTTATCTGATAAACCTTCAATGAATACATGCTGGTTCCTTTGTCACTTTGATATCATGGTTTAACTCAAGATTGAGGTCTGCCATCCTTGCACTGTTAAACCGATTTTCTCGATTCTCTGAAATAGAATAACAAGATCGATCGATTAACAACTTTAATCGTTCGGGCATTACCATGCACATTCTTTAGTCTATTTCATCGAGTGGCCTATTGATATCATTCCCTCAGTATGAGGAGGACAAATTCCATCTTGATCATACACTTCCCTCTTCATGATTCAAGTATACCCGAGTGTTGTCCTTATGATTATCCGGTTACGGACAGCATTAGACAACATCAAAGCATACCATCCTCATGTAGAAAAGTGTGTTGATCTCAGGTCTAAGGATCAATCATTATCATTGTATCAAACAAGTTATGACACTAAAAAGGTGTTTCATAAGCAGGTCAGTCTAATAGCATGTACACTTACATGTATTCACATGACTGAATAGTATCACATACCTATAATCTATGAAGCGTGATTATCAATCAATTCATGTGCTTGTTTTGAATAAAGTTTATTGGTGTCCCACCCAATAAATAAACAAGGGACAATTTATAATAATGTCATAATCAAATTACAGAGTTTCACGATCAAGTCATATACTTGAAGATCTATAATATGGCACTATTAAAGGAACAACATAAGCATAAATACATGATAATCATCTTCGTGATTAGCCTCTTGGGCATATTTCCAACGGGCATATTTCCAACATATATAACCTGTACTGAGCCCAAACTAAGCCTAATTTGGACCATAAAAGAAGGTTCTTAGTACTTGTTCACTGTTGGTTGTTGCATTTACTTCTGGAAACGTTTCTTCCAAATACTTGTGCTTTAGGTATTTACTTTTAGTATCATTTGCATGTGTAATTAATTGACTTATTTCATCTACAAAAAACTTACAAACAGGATGCTTGACATACTAGAGAAGTTTCTTATAAGGAAGGGCTATTGCTTTTCTCGCTTTGATGGAACAACTCCCATGAATGCACGCCAATCACTAGTTGATGAGTTTAACAGAAGCCCTAGCAAACAGGTGAATACATGATGTGTATTTCAGTACCTTTTTTGTAAAAAGAACTTTTGGATGAGCATAGTCCATTTAAGTGGTGAATTGCTTTTCTGCAGGTTTTTCTTATATCTACTCGGGCTGGTAATTTAGGTGTGAACCTTGTCAGTGCTAACCGTGTGGTGATATTTGATCCAAGTTGGAACCCTGCGCAAGACTTGCAAGCACAGGACAGATCATTTCGATATGGACAGAGACGCCATGTTACAGTATTTCGCCTACTTGGGGCTGGTTCCCTTGAAGAGCTTGTTTATTCTCGACAAATATATAAACAGCAGCTTTCAAACATTGCAGTCTCAGGAAAAATAGAAAAGCGTTACTTTGAAGGTGTGCAGGTAATGCCGTTAGCCATTTAAGCATTTTGATAAGATTGGATGGAAGGTTTTAAGTACTTGAGGCATTTGGGTTGGTACAATTGTGGGCAAGCTAAGTACAAAAGGTGCCGAGGATGAGGTTAATTTAGCCCATTTCTCTTGGAAAATGACAATCAAGAATAAGATAAGGGCTGTGGGCTGTGGCACAATTTGATAGAATAGGATAAGGGCTCTAACTTATAAAGCAAACCAAAAGGACCAAAATGATGTTCTTTTCCTGTTCTCTTACAATTCCTTTTTGCCTCAAATCAACTAATGCATTTTTGGTTCCTTCAATTTTTTCTATGCTTTCCAAATATGTGTTTCTTTCATGCTTGTGTTTGAACTGAATATTCAGTTATTACTTAACCACAGGATAGCATTATAATATGAGAGGTGCTTTAATGCTTTTCTTTTTTACAGTTGCACAAATATTAAAGCATGAATGAAGGGTAGATGGTGATTACTTACCCCTTCGCTTGCTTTAAGATTTGTGCAACTTGTATTAAGAAGGAAAGCATTGAAGCACTGCTCTTATAATATTTATTGTTAGATGGCGTTATAGTAGAACCAAACATGACAAACATTGTTCTAAATAAAGGCCGTTTACATGGTAAAAATAGCCCTTCTGTTACGTTAAACTAAATTTAAAGGTTAGGCTGATATAAAGGTCTGTTTATACAGTTTAATGGGCGTTAAACTTTCACGAGGTCCGTTTTGTAGTATAAATCTCTATTTCTTGTCAGGAATTATAGCACGGAACATGAAGTATGAAGCATTTAGCAGGCATAATTTTGTCAAATCTTCCCCTTTCTGCCACTGTCATGAACAATTGATGGGAATTTTGTTCTATGTATAGGAAAGATGTATTAGATGCTTATTTTGTTACTATATAAATAGGTATATAATCATCTGACTAAGTACTAAAACCGTGTATAAGGCCGTTTACCGTATAAATAATAAAAGGTCGGGTGACCTTTTCTTAACCATTTACTGTTATTTACATTGATGGCAAACATGCAACCACTCTTCCTACTTATAATGTTGCGAACATCAGCATATTAATTTAATTTGGACTTGGGCAGTTTGGCTGTCACTTTAGTTTAATTTCAAATTGAGCTTTTTTGGTAGTTGTAAGAATAATAGAGTAGTTGCTATATACTTGGGCTAGTTTGGGACATTGGGTATCTAATTTGGATACATCTGATTTTAGGATGACAAGAAATTTCAAGGTGAGCTCTTTGGGATCTGCAATTTGTTCCGTGACTTGTCTGATAAGCTTTTTACTAGTGAGATTATTGAGATGCATGGCGAACATGGGAATACAACTGAAGCAACAGGAATAAGAGAAATAGTTGATACTGATTTATTTGGTACACAAGAGAAAATGAAGTCGTCCATGGCAGCAATAGATACTGAAAATCAGGAATTGGTTCGTTTTGGTAAGCTCTACTGTGAATGTCTTATTTAAATTACTTGATTTCAGGCCTTCTAATGTGCTGCATGAAAAGCTTCAAGGACTGATGTGGCGACCCGCATAATTAGCCCGAGGTAACGATAGTAGCACTGTCACCACACCGGGATAATTACGCGAATCGCGGCATACTAGCTAATCAAAATATCGAGCACACTCGATATTTTATCAGTTAGTACGCCGTATTCAGAGTGTTGCAACAGAACAATAATTAGAGACTGAATGTAAATATATTACAAACCAAGCCACACAAGACTATATGTTCATTACATAAATATACTGATCTTTGTACAACAAAATGATATAACATAGATACTATTACACCAAAAGATTGACGAAGCCGATGCATGGCTACTCATCCCCTCTATTCCTCCTGATAGAACTTAGCCGCCTCGTCAACTCATCCAGAAGCTTAAGCACCGGGGCCATTATCTAGAAAAGGGGGATTTAGCAAGGGTGAGTATAAAAGTACTCAACAAGCATTATTAGCAAATACAATAAATGATTTTCTCTCAATCCAACCAAACTCCAAATAATACTCACCTTCCCTCAACATCCACTTTTACAGAAATTAGGTTTTTGGTTTTCTTTAAGGATTGTTTATTTTAATTTTCAAAACCAGCTACTAGCACGTATATAAGGTAGACTTACCTTCTGTAGCCTCCAATCCAGGAGATAGGCTTGAATTCAAGATTTGACCCTGCGCAGGTTTGTACCACTTTACCCATAACGGCCTCATCTTGTGAGGCTCCAGAACGTTTATCACTAATCCAGCATTTTGATCTCCAACCCTGGTAGCTAACGAGTAGTGGTGTTCTCGACTGTTCCCCACATACCCTCAGCATACCAGTTGTACTATGCTACCGTAGCAGCACTGATACTCCTCTAGGCTTTAAATATAGCGCTTTGATAGAAGGATAGGTCCCGACCTTTCGATGAGAGAGGGATAGATTCGATTGGGTGGAAGAAGACGTTGGCGATCCGACTACACCGTCCCCAGACGATGCGCCTTAGCAATCGTTACACCGACTTCCGAAGTTGTTATTGATCTTGCCGTGCACGATCAACTCGACCACGAAGGCCTTTGTCCTCGCAAGCAATCAAGAACACGCAAGAACAAGATGAACAAGCACCGAAATTATAATTGAAACCACGAGTTCATTCGGAATCACAAAAGAGGGTTTCCGATGACAAGTAATTGGGCGGTTTAGCCAACACGCGCGATTACAAGAAGTAGCAATCGCTATCTTTGATCTAAAGAAAACCCACCATCTAATGGCAGCGGTGGCTGTTTTTATTGTGGAGAGGCGTCTAGGAACCCTAGGTGCACCTTAAGTGGGCTTTCCTTGTTACAAGGCCAAAGGCCCACTTTTGACTTGGACTGAAAAAGTGACGCTGCTTGATTGAACGATTCCGTCAACTCGAAGGAGTTTGGATGTGATTCAGATCCGTTGGAAAGTAGACTTGATAAGCTTTGGTGAAGTACAAGAACGCCCAAAACGGAGTCCGGATGTAGCCGTGGCGGCGAAACAAGTCAGCCCTGTCACGAGTCGAATCAACCGAACTCGTGCTTCTCTTCTATCCTTCATCTTGGTTGGTTCTCACCCAAGTTCACGAGGCAAAGGACATCATCACAAGAATTAAATAGCATTCCATCCATTAAAATATTCGTATGAAGCCCGAGGAACGAATTCACACGTAATTGAGTTGGCGCGCGCGAGCTCGAGTAATCGGTCCATGTATTACAGCAACGGGACCGATTGATGCGTAGGTGATGGATTTGCGGTGTGGCTATATCCATAGAAGTGATGTCCTCATCATCCTCCCTTCTTGTATTGGAGTCGCCCTCGACTCAAGCACGCCCTCTTCTCCAAAGTATGGCTTTAAATGCAGAATGTTAAATGTGGGAGAGACCCCAAAATCTGCAGCAACTCAAGCTTATATGCATTATCGTTAACTTTTTCCAATACTTTAAAAGGGCCATCGTGCGAGGCATCAACTTAGACTTTCTTAATTGAGGAAAACGGTCCTTAGTAAATGCAACCAAACAAGATCTCCGTGTTCAAAAGTTACATGTTTCCTTCCTTTACTACCAAAGAAGTTTATATTTCTCATTCATAGACTCAATGTTCGCTTCGTTGTCTCATGCAATTTTAACATCGATCAAAGACGTTGTGTAGCATCAAAATTGATTTCTCAGAAGGCGGAATAGGTAATAAATCAATGGGAGCACGAGGAACAAAACCATACACAATCTCAAAAGGCACAACTTAGTAGTAGAATGCGTGACGGTTATACGCAAACTCAATGTGAGGCAAGCATTCTTCCCACATCTTAATGTTTTGTTTTAAAACACCCTAAGCATGGTAGACAAAGTTCTATTGACGACTTGGTTTGCCCATCGGTTTGTGGGTGACAAGTAGTAGAAAGCAGTAGCTTAGTCCCCAATTTAGCCCATAAAGTTCTCCAAAAGTGGCTAAGAAATTTAGCATCACGATCTGAAACTATTGTGTTTGGCACACCATGCAATCGAACAATCTCACGGAAAAACAAATCAAGAACATGGGTAGCATCATCACTCTTATGACAAGGTATGAAGTGTGCCATCTTAGAAAATCTATCCACCACAACAAAGATACTATCCTCCCTTCTTTGTTCTAGGCAACCCTAAAACAAAGTCCATAGAAATATCCTCCCAAGGCACACTAGGAACAGGAGGGTATGTCGTGACTTAGCTTTTGACATGTTGTGCAATGAGCGACTAAACGCTCCACATCTCGCCTCATCTTTGGCGTAAGAAATGGCTAGCAAGTATGTCCTCTGTCTTTTTCACACCAAAATGTCCCATCACCCCACCTCCATGCGCGCTTCAGAACAACAACAAACGAACTGAGCTATTTGGAATGCATAGCTTGTTAGCTCTAAACACAAACCCATTATTGAGGACAAATTTATTCCACATTTTTCCTCTTTACAATTGAGCAACACATCTTTAAATTCAAAGATCATGCTCATATTGCCCTTTAATCGTTTCGGCCGAAAATTTTGAAGTCAAGTTGGGAAAGCATAGCGTATCGCCTAGACAATGCATCACTATAACATTCTCCTTTCCCTTTGTGTTTAATGACATAAGGAAAAGATTCGATGAATTCAACCCACTTAGCATGCCTACGGTTTAGTTTTCCTTGACTTGAATATGTTTTAATGACTCATGATCGAATGTATTACAAATTCCTTGGGCCATAAATAATGTTGCCATGTTTCCAAAGTTCGAACTAGCGCATATAACTCCTTATCATAAGTGGAATAGTTCAAACTAGGCCCACTCAATTTCTCACTAAAATAAGCAATGTGTTTTCCTTCTTGCAACAACACACCTCCCAACCCAATTCCACTAGCATCACATTCGAGTTCAAAGGTTTTCTTGAAATCGGCGGTTGGAGAAGTGGTGCATGTGTCAACTTATCTTTCAACATGTTGAAGGCGTTCTCTTGTGCTTTGCCCCAAGCAAATGGCACTCCTTCTTAGTGAGCTCGTGCAATGGTGCGGCGATGGTGTCAAATCCTTCACAAAGCGACGATAGAATCCAAAGCAAGTCCTAAGAAACTTCAGACTTGTGTGACCGTTGTTGGAACCGCCGGTGTGTATTGCTTCAACCTTGGCTTGATCAACTTCAATCCTCGCGGAGTAACAACATAGCCAAGAAAGAGACTCGATCCGTGCAAAAGGTGCACTTCTCAAGGTTACCAAACAAACGAGCATCACGTAAGGCATGAAAAACAAAGACGCAAATGATCAAGATGTTGTTCTAGAGTTCGCTATAAATCGAATATCATCAAAGTACACCACCACAAATTTTCCAATGAAATGGCGCAGAACCTCATTCATTAATCTCATAAAAGTCTTTGGGTGCATTAGTGAGTCCAAAAGGCATTACTAACCACTCATACAATCCAAATTTTGTTTTAAAAGCTGTTTTCCATTCATCGCCCAATTTCATGCGAATCGGTGGTATCCGCTACGCAAGTCGATCTTAGAGAACACAAGAGAGCCACTCAATTCATCTAGCATATCATCTAACCTAGGAATAGGATGACGATATCTAATTGTAATGTTGTTAATCGCTCTACAATCCACACACATGCGCCATGATCCATCTTTCTTAGGAACTAAAAGTACTGGGACAAAGACATGGACTAAGAGATTCGCACACATACCCTTTCTCAAGCAATTCTTGCACCGACGTTGTATCTCCTTGGTTTCTTTGGATTGGTTACAGATGGTGCACGGTTTGGTAAGGAGGCCCGGGAATGAGGTCAATTTGATGCTCAATTCCACGGATTGGTGGCGATCCGTGGCACCTCCTTTGGAAAAATGTCTATGTTTTCCGCAAAAGATTAATGACAAAGCAGGAGGCAAAGAAGAGGATGTATCTTCAAATGAAAATAAAGCTTCTTTGCAAACCAAAGCATAGCAAACTTCAGAGCCATCATTCAAATCATTTAAATCGATTTGGAAGCAAGTAAACAAGCACCCTTCGCTTTAATCTCATCTTTTCTGTCATGAGCAGATTTAGACTTGCCCTCTTTATGTTGTACAAATTCCTTTGCTACAACTGATTTTCACTCTTCTCATGTTTTCGATTTTTTTCTTTGCTGGCTCTAGCAACTTCATCCTCAAAATGGCTTCAGGAGACATAGGATGTAATACAATTTTCTTCTCTTTATGCACAAAAGAGTACCGATTAGTTCTACCATGATGCAAGGTGTCTTTATCGATCGCCATGGTCTACCGAACAACATAGAACATGCTTGCATAGGCACAACATCGCAGATCAATATAGTCATGATACGAACCAATGGCAAAGTGCACTCTTACCAATCGTGTTACCTTTATCTTACCGTCGTTAAACCATTGGATGTGGTGCGGGTGTGTGGATGTGGGCTTGTTTTCACTCTAGCTTTTGAACCATCTCGTAACTTGCTAAGTTATTGCAACTACCCCATCAATGATGACGCGGCATGAGCGCTCCATGACCACACACTTGGTTTGAAACAAATTATGTCATTGGTTCATTCAACCTTCCCATTTGGGCACTCAACACGCCAGAACAACAAGGCTCTCATAATGTTCGCATTTTCAAAGACCAATATGTTCTTCTTCCTTCTCATGTCCACTTCTGTATGGTCAATGGCAAGCATAGCATATGTCTCATCATCCAAATCACTAGCGTAAGAATACTCACCAAGATCCCGCACAATCAAGACACGCTTGTTTGGGCAATCTTTCCTCACATGCCCAAATCCCTTGCATTGTAGGCACCGAATATCCCTCGCTCTTCCCGTGGATGCAGCGGACGGCGCTCTTGGCGGGTGTTGGTCCGACCTTTGTTGTTTCCGGATACTGCGGCATTGGTTTTGTTGAGGCGTGTGTGGCGGTCGCTAGTGGTACCTTGTGAAGATGCACGGTTTGGGGCATTCTTTGAAATGCGTGGATGCCATGATGTAGTCCGACCTGCGAAACATTAGTCCTGCGCGCGACGCCTCAGACTTCCCTTTCGACTTTACAAGCAAGATGGAATAAACGAGTGATAGAATTGTATTCCTTGTAAGCTAATATGTCCCGAATTTCACGGTCGACCCTCCCATAAATCTAGCCATAGCAGCTTCTTCTTCTTCCACTAACCCACAACGCAACATGCCCTGCTTGTAGTTCCCGATAATATTCTTCTACTGATTTGCTACCTTGTCTCAATTGTCGCAGCTTATGTAATAAATCTGCATGATACGAAGGAACAAATCTAGCTCGCATGATCCTTTTCAAAGCATCCCAAGTTTGTGGCACATTGTTTGGGGTCTTATTACGATACTCGCGCCACCAAACGGAGGCAAAATCATAAACTCACTAGTTGCACCCTAACCTCTTGTGTTCGGAAAATCATAGCAAGCAAATTTCGATCTCACTAGTTCCAAGTGAGGTATGCATCGTGGTCATATTTCCCATCAAAAGGTGGCATGTCAATTTGATTGATCCTAGGAGTCATCATGTTCACGCACTGTCGTCGTGGTGGTCGCAAACCCATACCATGGCGGTTGCGGTGTAGCCGCTCGCTGTGGCCTATCATCCTCCTCTTCCTCAACTTCGTGTCCGCCGCATAGTCCTGTTCATTGTCTCTGCAACGCGCTCACATGTCCATCGTAGGCGCCCACGATCCTCTCCTCAAGTCATCGCAAGAATGCCGCAGGGAGGTGTTGATTGCGCCACGTAAACTTCCAACGCGGTGATTTTGGTGTTGGTGTCAATTTGAATCGCCTCCAATTGACCAAGGCGGTCATTGGTAACACGAACGCCCTCATCAAGCGATCGTGTGAAGCCTCATTTGGCGCTCAAGTCAGACGATCCCCGTGTGCGAGGTGAATGTTGTCCCCTTTATCGGCTTCCGATCCCGCCATGGTTAGAGAAAACAAAGAAAAAAAGGCTAACACCAAGTAACAAGATTATCCCTATCTACAAGTGGTGTGCTAGTGTCAAATCGCTCACTCTCAACCTGCTCAAACAAGTTCTTACTGTTCTTACCAAGCTTTAGCAAGGAGGTGTTGGCAACCAAAGAAGACAAACAACTTCGAGAGTAGGAGACAATCTGTGGAGCTATAGGTGGTGAAATAGCACAAGGAGTAACCTTCACCACGCTAGTCAAAGAAGCTAAATAAACGTTCTCACGACGGTGCCGTCTTGGTCCTAGTCCCGAACTGTACTAGAGACGCGAGCCAAGACACAAACGTCGCCACCAAACGCCCAAAACAAACAAGTTTTTTTTTTTTTTTTTTGGGAGGGTCACAAAACTCTCTTAGATGAACTCAGAGACCCTAAAAACAAAATTTGCACAAAGGACTTTTGGCAAAACCAGGTATAAAGGTAATTAAAAGATACTCTCTCTCTCGAACTTTGATTTGCAATTGATCTAGCGGCTTTTGAAATCAGACTTGCCTTTTTCTTCTCTCGATTTGGTGCGGCTTTTCTATCTGCGACTTGCCTTTTCTTCTCGATTTGGTGCGGCTTTTCTATATGCACTTGCCTTTTTTTAACTCCTTGATTTGGTGCGGCTCTTGTATACTGACCGCCTCTTTTTTTTATATATATATATTTGGAAACCGATATTTATTTTGGTAAACACAGAGAATCAAGCGGATTAGTAAACAAAGCAAGGAAATCGCAACCCAATTTGATCTCCCACACTAGACGAAACAAACTCAACTCCGATCCGATCTACTAATGAATCACGACTCAAATTATGAACGAATCGTGACAAAAACATGACTGAACTCGAAACTCTAAAGGATGAAACTAAAGACCAAAGAACTTGACTCGTCAAGCAACCGTAAATTCAACAAGCCGAGAACTAAAGTAGTAAAAGCAAGGGCACAAACTGTTTTGGACAAGGAAGATCTAATCGCCTATTTGTTTTTTTTATGGTTTTTCGGGATCGTAGGTAAAATAATGGATGGGGAAAAAATCTCTCACCGATCAACCTTGAGCTCGATACCACGTGATAGAAGGATAGGTCCCGACCTTTCGATGAGAGAGGATAGATTCGATTGGGTGGAAGAAGACGTTGGCGATCCGACTACACCGCCCCTGCACGATGCGCTTTAGCAATCGTTACACCGACTTCGAAGTTGTTATTGATCTTCTTTGTGCACGATCAACCCGACCACGAAGGCCTTTGTCCCGCAAGCAATCAAGAACACGCAAGAACAAGATGAACAAGCATCAAATTATAATTGAAACCACGAGTTCATTCGTAATCACAAAGAGGGTTTCCGATGACAAGTAATTGGGCGGTTTAGCCAACACGCGCGATTACAAGAAGTAGCAATCGCTATCTTTGATCTAAAAGAAAACCCACCATCTAATGGCAGCGGTGGCTGTTTTTATTGTGAGAGGCGCCTAGGAACCCTAGGGTGCAGCCTTAAGTGGGCTTTCCTTGTTACAAGGCCAAAGGCCCACTTTTGACTTGGATGAAAAAGTGACGCTGCTTGATTGAACGATTCCGCCAACTCGGAAGGAGTTTGGATGTGATTCCAGATCCGTTGGAAAGTAGACTTGATAAGCTTTCGGTGAAGTACAAGAACGCCCAAAACGGAGTCCGGATGTAGCCGTGGCGGCCAAACAAGTCAGCCCTGTCACGAGTCGAATCGAACCGAACTCGTGCACTTCTCTTCTATCCTTCATCTTGGTTGGTTCCTCACCCAAGTTCCTGAGGCAAAGGACATCATCACAAGAATTAAATAGCATTCTATCCATTAAAATATTCGTATGAAGCCCGAGGAACGAATTCACCTGGTAATTGAGTTGACGTGCGCGAGCTCGAGTAATCGGTCCATGTATTACAGCAACGGGGACCGATTGATGCGTAGGTGATGGATTTGCAGGTGTGGCTATATCCATAGAAGTGATGTCCTCATCACGCTTGATCAACCGCAGCTGATATCGTGTCCGTCACTGGGACTCCCGGCATACCCAGTTTCACACCCCTAGTTAACTACATAACCACCAATGTGGAGATCATAATATCTTCATATGACAACCTTTGCTGACAGCGATTTTTCTCGCTATGGTTGATACTGGAATACGGCTCATTGCCCAGTGTAGTCGATTGACCTTAAATTATAGCTTATGTAGAGGATCTCGCCGGCTATTCCCTTCTCATCGGCGCTCTCTACCCACCATACATAAAGATACGAACACATTCACGGCTCCATTCATTGGATGAGCCAAACATCATCCCCGAAATTCTGTTTACCATCTCACCAACTCATTCACAAACCATATTTTCATCCGAGTCCAATTTAAGGTTTTCAATTGCAATATATGCTTTTCAATGCAGTGATGATATAGATAAATTGCATAAAAGCAGTTGAAAGTATTTAACAAGACATGATTGAAGGGAAGCTTGTCTGGATTAGGATTGATATAATCAACCTCACCTGTATACTGGATCTGATTGGCTGGAATGCTCAGGTCTGATCCTGAAAGCAAAAAGCATTAACTAGAGCAATTAAGGTGAAATATTTATTCTGGCATCCAACCAATTTTTGTTCTGTCGTACAATTTTATCTTGGCACTATTTAATTCATACCAATTGCCGATTTTTACGCGATCCGCAAGTTGATCAACAAAATCAACGCTGTCCGCAGCACGAATTATTTTTCCTACCCTTTTCCCTCACCTTTTCTCTCCCCATTTTTCTTTCCTTTTCCTTTCTTTCCCTTCTCCTTTTCTTTTCTGCCTTTTTCTTTTCCCGGCCGACTCCTCTCGGCTCCTTCCTCTCCTCTACTTCTCCTCCCTCTCACGTCGGCTAGCTCTCCACGGCGCCACCTCCCTTCTACTTCTTCCGCCCGCTAGCCCTCTCCATGGTGTCGATTCTTCTAGCCGCAGCTCCCCCCTTGCGGCCTCTTCCTCCTACTCCCTCCGGATTCCCCTCTCCTGGGCGACGGCAGCCCATGGCGCCGCCCTCACCTCCCTCGACGAGCGGCCTGGCGACCCTTGGCGCTGGCGGCTCTGGCCATCGTGGCCATGACCCAGCCCGCGCTTGCAGACGCTGCCCTGTCGCCTCTCTGCCCGCCTTCGGCCCGCAGATAGCCTGTCCTCGCCCGCAACAGCACGGCTCGGCATCGGTTTGGGCAGAGCTTGGGCCAAACCCCTCTACTGTTAGCTCGGCCGTAGCTCACTCCCTCTACCTCTACTGAAGCTAGGGTTTCTACCCATTCGATTTTTCAATCATTTTTGTTTGCTTGCTTACTGATGCTGCTAAAAAGAAAAGGATGGGGATCTATGATGCACGTTGGGATGTTCGATCTATTTATGAATAACAGATACTACACTAGCTTTAAGAGCTATCCCACTACTGAGAATCCCGAGGAAAAGACCCGATCTAACCCCTATGCTACCCCATTGGCTAGCTAAGCCGTTGATCTACCCTCTGCATATAAGAACAGGTATTGTTGCTACTGTTGATATGAGGGCAAAATGCACCTAGGATGATTGGGGGCTAAGCAATGGGGTGGATGAGGTGGTGCTGGTCAAGGAGCTTGGGCTGGTCTTCTTGCTTCAGGATGTCTCTCTCTTCACTTCTGGAAGCTGTCGCCACCTCCTTCTGGTGGCTTGATCTTGCTTCGGTTGTTGGTTGGCTGGTTCTTGTGTTCTTGGATGAACATAGGCACTGGATGCTTTGGCTTAGTGCTTTGGTTTCTGTGGAATGGCAATGGGTGGCTACCAGGTGGAAATGAGCTGGATGCTTGCTATGCTTTCGGCTGGCATCCCATTGGCTCCTTTTATTTACCTCACAGCATGCTCTTTTACCTCATTGCCCCATAGGGCTTTTACTGTCTCTATTTACCTTGTGGGCATTACGGTCATAACTCGCTCAAACTATTAACGGTACCTGCAACCGTACTAGGTAAGTTCTAAGCGTCGAATGATGAACCTGCCTGGGTCTCGGATAGGTCGGGTACCTCGATGAGTGATACCTTTCATTGCGGGACTGACGGCACTCTCTAATCCTTATATTTTATTATCTTGCCTAATCATATTTTTATTGCTTAATTAATGTTAACTGTTTTTAATTAACTGACAACTTCCCGGGTTATCACAATCAAATCACTAAGCAGTTGCCATTACCCCTGCCTTACACTTTCTTAGCCTGAAGAAAAAGTATGGATCCAATAATGGATATACAATGTGATAAACCTGCTGACTGTTAGCATGTATTCCACCGTTCAACATCTTGATTTAGAGAACTTATTCTCTAGTTTTTGTGTATCATACTATCATGCTCATGATTTTAAGAATAACATGAGTCTGATGATATGAAGATCTCTGTGAACAAGATTGCAAACTGAATGTTGCCTGCTAAGCTGACTTCCGTTGTCCTGCCCTTCCATCTCCATTCACTGTGCGTTTCATATTTTTTTAAAGTATAACAAAATTTTGTTCCCTCTAAACAGGAATCGTGTATGCACACCGAAATGAGGATGTTGTAAATATGAGGACAAACGAAAGAAATAATCGTGCAACAGATCAATGTACCCAGAGCCTCTCAGAGGGGCTGCAAAGTAAGGACATAATGCACATGGATAAAGCAAAATCTTACTCGGTGGAGCAGAAACGGAAGGAATTCAGCCATATTGCGACTTGTATGGGTATGAACGACCTTGAGTTTAGCAAGTGGTTGCTATCTGTCTCACCTCTACAACGGCATGAAGTACTGGAGAACTACAGGAAGAAAAAGAAGAGGAAGTATCATTAATACAAGTGACGCTAGTTTTCAGGACTACTGGGGAGCTTTGACATAGTACTTAGCTTGTGTAGAAAATGCTGGTTACGATAAGTGATGCAAGTAACTCTGGGATTGATTAATCGCAGGTGCTAGTCACATTTTTTTCTCTGTTAATTTCTTCTGGGCTTTTTATTGGCCCTGCACCTATAATACATGCAACGAGCTCTGCAGGAGGGCGCAACTCATTTGAATCATCTCTTGCCTGTTTAATACATAGGCAAATGAGCAACGTACAAGGCATGGTCAAAGGTGTATTTACCATGCGAACTATTTTTTCTTCTCGTTCATATGCTGCTTGTTTATTAGGGGATGTTTGGTTGAAGGCTGCCATACCAAAAATTGGTAACCAATGCGATTTGGGCACCATGTGGATTGTTGCCAAAATTTTGCTTGCCAAGGGAACTGTCATATAGCCCAAATCCTAGGCCATTTTGTGGGGCGTGAGCAAGGTTCAAAATCTCGCTGACATTTCCGATTTTGGTGGGGACCGATACTCCGGATCTTGGCAGAATAAAAAAATTCAAATTGCTACGGTGATTTCGGTGAATTTTGCCGATATTTCGGCTTTTTGGATCGGTTTTCATGGCTTTTAGATTGGTTTTGTGGAGAATTGTAATATCTTTTACGAGGAATATATGTGAAAATTTTACAAAAAATATATATATATATAAATTATGTAACTTTAACCGTAAACCTTAACTCGAATCTTAGTAGCTGATTAGTATTAGCCACAATAAGCTTGTTGTATTAGCTCTTAGCTAGATTGTTAATTTGGTGATCCTATTACCTAGTAGCCGAATATACAGCCGGATAGTTCCAATGATCACAGGCATGGTATGTGCTCAATTAACGCAAGTTGATTATAAAATTCATCAAATCTGAGTACTTATTTTGTTTTGTCACTTTTGTCACCAAACTTTGAAATCTAGTTGTCATATAACTGACAAATTAAAAATTATAAAATGACATTTTTTTCACGTAGTCAGCAGTCGATATCCATCAGAGTTAAAATGATAATACCAATTAATCTGGAGTCTGGCGTGGACTATAGAGTATATGCATGGTTAATCGATCGAATTGTATTAGTGATGGACTATAGAGTATATGCATGGTCAATCGATCGAATTGTACGAGTGCTCTGCTTTTAACTAACATAAAAAAGAATATGTTGGAGAAGCTACACATATATCTTTGATAAAGTAGAACGGAGCTACACATATATCTCCAAAGATTTCGCTCCTTGGTGATGCCAAAATTTTGGAAAGGCTACTTGGGCATACCAAGGAGCGAAATCTTTGGCAGGACTTTCGTTATCTGTGTGGTCCTTCGGAAAATTCGAAGGCAACAAAACTGCATACATCCATGCACCCAAGCATTTGATTAATATGCTATTCCATCCATAGACGTGATGACGACCATCGTATAGCAGTTACTACTTGCCATACATAAGTACTGACTCCACATTCACAACTAACAAGGATGATGTGTTCACAACCTAGCTACTTTTACAAGCCAGCAGACACGTTTGAATGCTACTACCTGCATTACATACAGATACTGCTAGCAGATTCCCACTCGTTATACGCACAGCAATTGCTTATTTATTTTCATAGCTAATTCATGTCGGAACAGCAACAGACGTATCACATATTCACAATCCCATGGGTGCCTACGAGAAATCCCGGTCAGGAAAGAGCAGCGGACCTACAAGGGTCCAGATGTACAATGCTGCAGTAGCCCACTCCGTGCAGATACGCACCCAGACGGTTGTCCATCCAACATCCATCAGCTCCGAGCTCTCTGAAGCAGCGCTCGTCCAGCCAGTCAGAAGCATGGCGGAATACGTACTTGCGAGGGCAAAGATAAGGTGGAAAAAGGTATATGAATAGCTCACGGGACGCGGTTCACTTTCCTTGCTATCACATTTCCCCGCCTCCACATTATCATCACCGAGTAAAGTATTTTTGGTGCCTATTGCATTGTTGATCACCAAGAATGCCGATGTCAGCCAAGCATGCAGATACAGACGAGGTATTTGGTAATTGGCATATTCTTACCAGATCTAGGAGATGATGTTGGTGAAAGAAATGTAGTGGAAGATCCAGCACGAACAGCAGAGTACACTACAGAGAGTACAGTAGTGAGCATCCCAAGTATAAGAGCGCTCAATGAAACCTGCTTAGAATGCCTGTGAAGCCCGTTGCATATGTAGTCATCCGGTTCACTTGAGAGACTACTGTAACACAGGTATGCACAGTAAACAGAAATGACAGAAGCAGGCATAACGCTTCCATTGACCTGGACAAGGAAACAGTATTTCATCACGTATGACAAGAAAACCACTATTTTTTCTTGAAGACACCAACAGAAAACTGGACAAACTCAGGTGCATCAGAAACAATCATCTCAGTCCTATACGTGTCAGATAAATGTGCAAGATAACGCAAAACTTTCCTCTCATAATATTGATGAGCAATTGACAAACTTATCGCTATGCAAAAGGGAGATTAGTGTAGGTCATGAATTAGATAACCCAGCAGATCCTAACCGGATCTGATTAATTTACACAAAGTCAAAAGGAAAAAGGACCAAGTGCACTTCAGACTTGATATGCAAACTGACAGGACACCATATGGGGCACTGGCTTCGACTCAAATATGGAGAACATAGGATAGGAAGCACATATGGCCTGTTTAATGGGATTTGCTCGAATACACAAAGGAATGATAAGTCTAAATTCAAATAATACAATTTAAATTCATCTGCTTGTTAGTACTACAAGATGACAATTTCCAAACCAAACTGAGTGCTGCCTGATCAATAAAATACTTAGGTTTATTGTACTGATCGAACTCGACAAATTCGTACCCTGTATAAGTTGGGGCAAGAGAGTAACTAGGCCTGGCGATACTGGATTTTGAGAATCCATAGTTCTATCCTCAAAACTAGGGTTTGTTTGTAACAGCACATTCCGAATTGAAAGTGAATCTGTTGTGTGAAGAGTGCATTCTGAACCATGGCCACCTACCCGCTTTGGCTCCTCCATTGTGGCTACATGGGAAACCTAACTCTTATGGAACCCAAGGAAAGGCTGAACTGCTTCCCGAGGGGCATTAAAACCAGAGCTTTTTGTAATGCTAGGCTGCTAGCAGGAATGCAAGTGAATGAATCTATATTCTTGATATATTTGTTTTGGCATGTCCAGAGGGAAAGGTACATGCAAGGTAAAAAGCAATGAAGTCCTAGTTTATTCATAGGTTAAACCAGGTAATATATTCTGAAGCGTGGCCGCCTACCCGCTTTGGTTGGTGGGGTGGCTCCATTGTGGGTAAATGGGAAATATGACTCTTATGAACCCGAGGAAAGGCTGCACTGCTTCTGGAGGGGGCGTTAAAACCGGAGCTTTTTGTAATGCTAGGCTGCTAGCAGGAACGCAAGTGAATGAATCTATATTCTTGATATATTTGTTTTGGCATGTCCAGAGGGAAAGGTACATGCAAGGTAAAAAGCAATGAAGTCCTAGTTTATTCATAGGTTCAACAAGGTAAAAGTAGTATGTCACCTGGGGGTGCAAAGCAATTATTGCAAATGCAAAAGCAAGAATAATTGTCATGACAATAAAGAACACGTTGAGACCACAATCATGATGAGAGGGATTGAACCACATGAAGAGCACACCAGTGAAGGCAAATGTAGAAAGATAGCAAACCACAGTCACCACTAGCAAAGCTATTTCCCTGCAATATCAGATAAGATGCCAGAATCAATGATAGGAAAAAGACAAAATGGGTACAAGCATCACTGGCTGATCGTGAGCATACTCACCACTTTTGCTCATCTTTCTCAATCCACGAGTCATTCCAATTATTTGTGAAGTCTAAAAGCATCACGACTTGCACCAGAAGAAACAAGCCAGATCCAAACTTTGAGAGTATCTCTGCAAACAATCAATCTCGATATTGAGGAACTCAATATACATGCTATGGTAACTGGTTCATAAGGAGCATTATAAACATGCTACTAATATCTGGAAAATATAAAAAGAGGTACATCTAGTGCAAATCAACAATTAGCTGCAACCATAAAATCTCTTTGATTTGGACATAAAACCAATATAAAGAAATATTCAAAACAAATTGAGGTGGCACCCTCAATGTAACCTATCACTATACAAACTTTTCAAGTTCAAATTTAATCTGTAGTAAAATTAACAAAAAAGATAATTTTAGAGATCTGCACACAGTATCATACGCACCTAGTTTCTACAAACCTGTGCACTTCAAAACATTCTCCAAAAATTAGGATGCTGGGCATGTTAACCTATGTGCACGTGCAAAATATCGCGCACAAACATGATCAAGTACAGAGAACT
Source organism: Otatea glauca (assembly GCA_036346275.1). Lineage (NCBI taxonomy): Eukaryota > Viridiplantae > Streptophyta > Magnoliopsida > Poales > Poaceae > Otatea > Otatea glauca. The sequence goes on along the minus strand of CM070715.1, from coordinate 49,618,715 downwards.
GAGTGTTGCTTAGTTGGCAGGGGTGCCGTCGTGCGCCCCAGCCCATCCGCATTCGACTCCAGGTTGACGTGCGCGCTCACTAATAAAAAAAAGGGTACACAAACATGTGCGTGTTAAGTGGGACAGCGTGTTCATATGCTCCGGAGGTCGTGAAGCCTCCGATTAATTCCTTAGCGTGTATAGGTGTGTTATGAATAGCACTTGTATTCAACATGAGGCCAAAAGGCCACTATATATATACATGTACAAGAGGACATAGAAGGAAAGCCTATAAAACGCAATAACTATACAAGGCAAATAATCTCTATACAAGGCAACTAGCAATCTCGTATATAAGGTAACAAGGATACTATCTAACACCCCCCCTCAAACTCATGGTGGATAAACAACACTGGGTTTGGAGAGATAAAAGCTGTGTTGAGCTCTAGTCTGTGTCTTTGTGAAGAAATCTGCTAACTGGAGCTCTGAAGGCATATACTGAAGAGCCACAACCTGATCCTGTACCTATGTCCGCATGTAAGAAGCATCAACGCTAATATGCTTGGTGAGCTCATGCTTCATTGGATCTCGAGCAATGCTAATAGCACCTGTACTGTCAGATAAAAGAGGAGTCGGCGTAGAAACAGAAACACCAAAATCCTCAAGTAGCCACCGTAGCCAAGTAACCTCTACTGTCAAAAGAGCCATCGCTCGCAACTCAGCCTCAGCATTGGAACGAGAAACTGCTGTCTGCTTCTTAGTCTTCCAAGTAATGAGAAAACCACCAAAAAAACCCCAATAAGCAGAAAGAGACCGGCGATCGGAGGGATCACTAGCACAGGTAGCATCGGAGTATGTCTGAAACTGGAGGGAGCTGGAGCGAGGAAAGAAAAGACGACGAGAGATAGTTCCACAAAGATATCGTAGAACACGAAGAAGATGACTATAGCGAAGCTAGGTGGGAGTAGAAATGAACTGACTCAAGATATGAACTGGATATGAAATGTCAGGACGAGTGATACCAAGGTAAACAAGACTCCCAACAAGATGGCGATAGCGAGCAGGATCCTCAAGAGGTTCACCATCAGAAGGTCGAAGGTGAACATTGAGCTCCGTAGGAGTCTCAGCGGTGCGCTGATCAGTGAGAGAAGCACGATCAAGAAGATCTTGGGATACAAGGAAACCCTCAGGTGTAGAAGAGACTTCAGTCCCCAGAAAGTAGCGAAGAGGACCCAGATTAGACATGAGAAACTGCTCACTGAGACGTGCCTTCACAAAGGCAATATACTGAGTGTCATCGCCAGTAATGATCATGTCATCAACATAGAGAAGAAGAGTTCGTCCATGAGGTGAAGTGTGAACGAAGAGCGCAGGATCATGAGCGCTAGCAGAAAAGCCAGCAGCAGTGAACACAGAAGAAAAACGCTCAAACCAGGCACGAGGGGCGTGCTTGAACCCATAAAGAGAGCGACGAAGCCGACAAACCATGCCCTTAGGAACAAAATACCCTGGTGGTGACTGCAAAAGTCCTCACGTAGCTCACTATTAAGAAAGGCATTCTTGACATCAAGCTGAGAGATAGACTACTGACGAACAGATGCCACAGCAAGAAGAGTGCGAACAGTGGTCATATGAGCTACAGAAGCAAAAGTCTCATCATAATCACGACCATATTCCTGCTGAAAACCACGTGCCACGAGACGAGCCTTGTAACGCTCAAGAGAACCATCAGAGCGAATCTTAACCTTATAGACCCACTTGCATGTAATGGGACTGACACGTGGAGGAAGGGGCACAAGATCCCACGTGCCAGTGCGCTCAAGGGCAGCAAGCTCCTCTACCGTCGCATGCTGCCATTCCTGATGAATAACAGCCTCGCAGTAAGAAGTCGGCTAGGCAAGAACAGCACCAGCAAAGCCAAGGCGCTCAGGAGGCCGAATAGACTGACGATCACGAAGAGCATAGCGAGAAGGCACGAAAGAAGAGGACTCAACAAGGGAAGATGACACATCAGGAGAATCCTCAACACGCGGACGATGAGTGTAGTATAGAGGATAAGAAGGAACAATGTCAGAAGAAACAGGTTGAGAAGGCACAGGAGGTGAAGCTCCTATGGAGAGATTGGTGAAGGAGACATCAACCGTGGAGAAGAAAAAGTGACAACAGGAGTATCAGGAAAAGTCAAGAAAGAAAGCGGCTCAACAAGAGATGCTGAAGTGGAAGAAGAACGAGAGTAGAAGGGACGAGGCTCATCAAAAGTAACATCCCGAGAGATCCGCATCCGTCGGCCAACAGGATCCCAACAGCGATATCCCTTGTGCTCAGCACTATATCCCAGAAAAACACACTCAACAGACTGAGCAGTCAGTTTGGTGCGTTCACGAGGTGCGAGGACATAGCACACACACCTAAAGAGGCGAAGACTAGAGTAATCAGGAAGCATGCCACAAAGACGCTCCACCGGAATCCCACCCCGAAGAGCAGAAGAAGGCTGAATATTAATCAAGTAAGTGGCAATGGAAACAGCCTCAGCCCAGAAATGAGGTGAAACAGCGGAAGCAAGAAAAAGAGCATGAGCTGTCTTAAGAAGATGGCGATGCTTGCGCTCAGCCACACCATTCTGACCATGAGCACCAGGACGAGAAAACTGAGAGTCCATGGTGTGATACCTGATGAGGAGGAAGGTGGTCTCTCATTGGAAGACTGAGTAGCAGAACCAGCAGAACCTGACGGTGCAGAAGTAGCCATGCGACGTAGCAGCATAAAAATCTCCTGAGTGGGGTCGGAACCAGCATAAGCATGTTGAGGCACCTAGGAGTCCAGTGCCCTTAGGAAGACGCCCACTACGACGAGCAAGATCCTTTTTCTTCCGATAGCAAAACTGCTCCGCATGCCCATCCTTGTTGCAGTAGTTGCAGTGAAGCCCTGCACCCCTAGTAGTCGATACTGAAGTAGGCGCCACTGATGGAGAAGTAGCACAAGGCACTGCCAGGACTAAAGGAGATACTAGCAGGCCTGCACGACAAAGACGAGTCTCCTCAGTACGAATAGCTGCAAGAGCCTCCAACAAGGTCACACGAGGATGACGAACAAGCAGCTGAGCACGAATCTGCTCAAATTCAGCCCGAAGACGAGTCAAGAAGTCGTAGATGCGACGAAGCTCCAAGTGAGTCTTGGCCGACGCTTAGCAAAGACCGACAGTCGCGACAAACCTCCGGTCCAAGAGAATCAAGCTGACGCCACATGAGGACAGTTGAGCATAGAACTCATCCACGGTAGAATCACCCTGCTGTAACGACTGCTCTTGTCGTACAACAGCAAGGTACAAAGAATCACCAGTAGGCTCATAGCGGTCGCGAAGATGTGCCCACATCAATCGTCTTTCAAGACAAACCAACAATATCGCCAGCGAGATGTACTTCCATACTAGCAACCAGAATAGCAGATGCACGAGCATCTTCATCAAGCCATATCTTGTATGCAGTAAATTGAGTCTGAAAAGACTCCACAGCATCAGCACAGTCATCGGAGGCCTTCGTTGAGCAGTAGAATCAGCCTCCTTTGGAATAACAGGCATGTCAAGGGGAGCAGGACAAGACGGACATGATAGCTCGCCAGTAAGAAACTCTCATAGACGTTGTCCTCGCATGTGAAGGCGCATATGAAGAACCCAGTCGCGATAATTGAGGCCATCAAAGATAACCGGGCAGCGAGGAACAGAGACAGTGCCAGAAGAAGAACCTGCAGATGACGACATTTTTTTTCTGCCGAACCCTTGACTTCGGCTTAAAACGACCAATAATCACTCGATCAAAGGCAAGAACAAGCCACAGCCGAGCTACTTAGCCAAAACCGGACTTGAATACTGAATAAAAAGACCAAAACCCGATCAGATTTCAAATCCGATCAAGCAGCACCTTGGATGGAGCTTGCTGATGATGGAGGCACAAGCGAGCTTGCTGATGCAGGTGAGCTTAGTCACGGAGAAGCGGAAGCGAAGGCGCAGGTGAGCTCGATCCGGGCGCGGGGCCATCAGAGATGCGGTCGGCAAAGAAGCTCCGTGTTCACGGCCGCGCGCGATGAGGAAAGCGACAAGCTCGGAGGCGGGGGACGACAGGCGGCAAGACGAGTGGCCGAAGCGGCGAACGGGCGCGCCGCGCGTGCCTTAGCGGCGCGGGGTAGAGGCGCTCGGGAGATGGCAGCGGGATGCCCAGCGCAGCGTGGAGGCACGGGCAATGAGTCGGGAGATGGCGGCGAGATGCGGCATAGATAGCTTGAGGCGGTGTTGATGGCGGTAGAGGCGTGAGAGAGAGGAGGACGAACTGGCGAAGAAAAGCCGAGGAGAGGTCAGGAGAGCGCAAGTGCAACACCGGTAAGAAAAACCCTAACCCTGACCTTGCTCTGATACCATGTTATGAATAGCACTTGTATTCAACATGAGGCCAAAGGGCCAGTATATATATATATGTACAAGAGGACATAGAAGGAAAGCCTATATAAGGCAATAACTATACAAGGCAAATAGTCTCTATATAAGACAACTAGCAATCTCGTATAAAAAGTTAACAAGGATACTATCTAACAAGGGGATGCACACGCATGTGTGCACATGTGGTGTGTGTGTGTGGTGTGCGTGGGTTGTGTGCATCCGCCATGTACCCCACAAAAAAAAAGAACAAGTACACTGTACAAAAAAGGCAAGTTCTGCACATATATTAAGCAATCTAAGTTGTTCTTCTTTGTCTTTTTTGTTTAAAGTGTATATGGTCACATTTGTGTACCATTTTTCGCAAGTGCACATATATTAAAATGATATACATCCATGAATATTTGGGGAGTTTCTTGAGCCATGCTTACACACAAGCAGAAAAAACCACGGGGGTGTTTGGTTAGTGACCAAATTTGCCACCATGTTTGCCAAAATTTGGCCACCAATTTTCTTGCCTGTGAATTGGGCAAGTTTCGGCAACAAAATGAACTTAAAAGCCAGTGAAGATGGAACCTTACCTAATTTTGGGAACAAACCAAGTGATTGGAACTGGTTCCTGATTATTAGACTATATCCCCAATCAACCCAATCATCCAAGACACCCAGAAAAAAAAATTGAGAGGGAAAATGGAAGCACATCAACAGAATAAACAGAAATGCATAATTGTGAATGAACATTGCTATGCAAATAAAGTCAGCAATATACGAATGACCAGTATAAAAAAGTGCTTACCATAAACAGTAATTACAATGTTTGGGACACAGAACATAAGAACAAGGAGAACGGCCCAGACACAAATTTTTGCAATCCAGCCACCATGGTGCCATGCATCACGCCGATCATTCTGATCTTTGACACCAATCATCATAAGAGCAAATATTGCAAAAAACAAGAAGTTCCCCAGGCTGACTCGAAGAACAGCATTCATTTGAAACCATTCTTCTGGTGGTGTATCATCAAATGTATTTATCCCTGAAATACAGTACATTTCATACTTACTAGGCCCACTTATATGATCTTGAAAATCAATGCCTCAATGATTTCTCTGAATTATCATAAGTTCAAAGATTTAATGGTTCTAAACAAACAAAATAATTGGCTGAGATAACTCCGGAAACATCGATAGTTATATGGGGTTTTACCCATGCAACATTTTCTATAGTATATGACCATGTATTTATGGTATATAAGCAAAGTTGTTCTAAATGATAATAACAAGATCATGCAAAAACTCACAATGCCAGTGCATGTCAATCACATACCAGTGTATCTTTTAAACCCTAAAGGCCATGTATGATCAAGATTCTATTAACATGTGCAAGACTCATGACACTTAAAAAAGGGTCACAGTTTTACAAATTTACAGGAGTACAGCCGTATCGGACACCAGAAGAATGAAGTTCAGGAGCTGTACCCCACAAAAGAAATAAAAATGACATCAAGAATTTTGGTCAGTGCCAACGATATCAACAATTTTGGTCAGTGAGAACAATGTACAACACAGGTATGCAATAGAAGAGATTACACTTAATACAGTACGAGTTTCGAACTAAGATGGTTTAGATACTTCGCACAGCTCCAGAACTAATGGATGGACACAGTAATCTTATTGATGTTAATTTTACTGACACTTTTCAGTGTTATTCTACATAGGTATCAAGGTATGATATATTTGCCAAATCGCATTAATTTCTAAATTACATGAAGATAAACCAGACCAACTGAGATCTTATAAACAAGTTGGTTACATGGTTTAGCTTGTCTTAGATGATACATAACTTCCAAAGGAACCTCTTAAGAGGAGCAAATAAGTACACAGAAATACAAATCCTGGATGGCACATACATAACTGCAATTTGGTTTTACTAGTATTATGAGCAAATATGTAAACAGAAATACAAATCCTGGGCAGTAGGTCACCTGAAATTCCCTAAATACTCTAAAAAACATAAAGCTGACACAAGTAAGTTGTAGATCACCTATAATCTTCAACAATATAGTGCAGAGAACCATTCCTACATGATCCTCTACCATCATTCTTCAACCCACTGCTACATGGCTTGTTTATGGCTATCCAAATAAGATAAATATGTGTATCCACTGCATACACATAAGTTTAAAATAAAGAGTAGTGAATAATGAACTAGAAACATGTATGACCATTTTTGGCTTTCTGCTATCTATGTCTTGGCCTCTCAGGACTGCACACACTTACAAATCCATAAATTTTAACTACAAAAGCAACTACAAATGGACCTATTTCTTGTCTGAAAACAAAAGAAAAACATAGCGCCAACACATAACTTTCTCAATCTTTATGATTCTTTCACAAAATCCAGCTGAATCTTCTCCACAAATTGCTGAGCTTTCCGTGCATAACTAAACTGCCTTTGCCTTTCCTTGCAAATGTCTGACGCAAAACAGGAGAAATAAAACTACTGCTTTTATTGTTAAACAAAGAAATCAAACTTTTAACTTCCATGTGAGATTACAGAAGCATGTTGTATCATGATCTTATCTTGGCTGAATCTTCTTTGATGATTATACAAACCCAATCAGACAGCATGTTTGCTGTTGTCTGGGCAGATGATCTAGTAGCAGGTTGAATCAAACATTGCTGGTTAAGTACTAGATTCTTTGGGTTGCAATACTAGATACCCTAATTCCTATGCCGTGAAAATCAGGGCTCCTCAGATTCATATCATTTTTTTAGAATGCAGGCTATGCCCAACTTTTATAGAAAGCAAAAGAACCAGGTACAGGAGAGATTCATATCATTGCTAGCAACACCAAAAAGAAGTACGATTAACATTGTGCCATTTATCTTCTGTAGCAAGAGGACACTATTATGTTACGTCCCCTTGCCGCCAAGCTCATTGGGGCATGAGATCAGCACAAATCGAAGACAGAAAGTTTCAGAGGAACAGCAGAAAAAAGAAGAAAGAAAATAACCAAGAGCAACAAGCAAACTTCATTCCATTTCTATATCTGCCTTCCCTCTGTCCAGTACATGAGTCTTATACTTCCCACAGCATCTAACGAATCCTGCATTTACCCATAACAAACTATTACTCTGTTACAGTCTAACCCATGTAAATTGACAACCTTTACTGCTACAGTATTTTCGGTCATCACTATTCACTGTCATAGCCGTTGGATGCTCAATGCTCTTTGCCTTGTTAATCTGTGCCGTCCGTTACATATTATGTCTTCTCCATCTTGGGTAATTGAGCCTAAAATGCAAATACAAGAAGAAAAAATCTGACTTTGCAAATAGGGAATTTCACACTCCCCCATATGATAAGGTCTGGTTTCACCTAGATGGCTTTTTTATGGCTATCTGAATAAGCCTAAAACTATTGAATAATGAACTACAAACATGCATGGCTATTGCTGCAAACGTTTAGGACAGTTCATACTGATAAATCCTTAAAATTTGACTACCAAAACATCTAGAAGTGAACATCATGTCGACACATAACTTTCTCAATCTTTATGTTTTTTTTTTTGACAAAATCGTGCTGGATCATTTCCACAAATTGCAGAGCTCTCTCTGCATAACTACACTGCCTTCGTCTTTCCTTGCAAATTTCTAACGCAAAATGGGAGGACAATTGGACAATACAACTACTGCTTTTCTTGTTAAGAAAAGAAATCTAACTATCAAGAAAAGCAAATCTAACTATCACTTACTTGTGAGATTGCATAAATATGTTGTATCACGATTTTATCTATATTATATTATTATTAAATATAATTATGAATATATATCTTTCCATTGTCCACCACCTTAAGTATATACTACCTTAAATTTTATCCTTGACCTCCATATTTAGTCCACATTGATGGTATTCCCTAGCAAATACAATGAATTTTTATATCCACTTACACTTGAAAGTTGACATGTGTAATCTATCCATTTTGAAAAAATGAATATGTCAACAAATAGTGATATGTATTTAATGTACAGATTTACAAGTTATTTTATAAAACTGATTAGTGTACTAAAAGCTAATAAACAGAAAACTTTCGCATGTTAACTTTCAACCTTCAAAGAATTCCTCCAAACAACATTATCTCCATTGTCAACTGTACCGCTGTTTGCACACACAGATGTTCCAAACTAATATAGATTTTTTTTTATCTTTACTTCTAGTTACAAATGTCAATGAAACGTACACACCTCAGTTTCAAACTTCCAATTTTACAGACGTTATGAGGATACTAGCTTATTGATTCATCTCTATTTGATTAAATAAGCAACTCCACTTTCTAAGTTTATACAATTCTGCAAACAAGACCGATATCACTGTTCTATGTCAATATTATCCCCAATTTTTTCTAACTTCATATATTTTTCACAAACGTGCACGCGGAAGAAAGCAAAATGGATGAAACAGAGCAGTGACTAGTAGGGATTCGAAAATTCCCCAAATCACCTCCACCAAACAACCAAACCCTCCACAATTTCAGCACGATCTTGCACGCTATGTAACAATTACCGAATATCACAAAGATACCAGATATTAATTGCAACGAGGGCGGTCTCAAAAATTAAAAAGAAAATAATAGCAAGAAAGAAACCACAGCTAACCCTTAAAAAGCAGAGGAATTAGGATCAGATAACTAAAGAATGGGGTGGGGTTGTTAGTAGCACTAGGCGCGTACATGGGATGTGCTGGAGGAGAGGGGCGGCAAACTGGCGGATGAGGAAGGAGAGGAGGAGGGAGGTGGCGAAGAGGCCGCAGTATGCAAGGCGGGCGGAGCGGCGGGGCACGGCCGACGCCGCCGACGCGCAGAGGTTGCAGGCGCAGTCCGCGCAGGCGGACGCCAGGCACGACGCACACCACATCTCCTCCTCGTCAAACTCCCCGCTCCGGGCGGCTCTGGACGGTCCTCGAAGATTTTGGATCTTGCTGAATGAGCCTTCCAGCCTCTCCGTATGTGCTGTAGACACGGATCGTCTGATGAGAGTAGGGATCGTTGAACCAGCACTCACAGAGTCACAGTGGTGTCCAAACGGGAGCACGGGTCCAAACGGTCCGTCGGCCGTGCCGGGTCGAAGCCGACCTGGTTTGGCACAAAAATTAAAAACAAATCGAAAACTTATATATATATATATATATATATATATATATATATATATATATATATATATATATATATATATAATTTGGAAGATCGTAAATGTTTAAAAAAAATACAGAAAAAATAGGAAAAAATTGTACAACAATTTGAAAAACTTGTTAAAAATCTATGTAAATTAGGTAAAGCAAAAAAATATGAAATAAAATTCTAAATGAGACAAATAATTAGAATTAAATAATGAGCTTTATTAATGGTTTGCTGTCTCGTTAAAAACTTTGCCAAGTAAAAATTCAACATGAAAAAACCTTCGCAAAGAAAAAAGAGTACATCCTATAGCTCAGTGATACATGAAAAATTATTTTTTCTGATTATCTAGATAAAGAGTTTCAAATGTCGCTTCCATCTCAACATTTTCTGTAGCATTTTGAGCTCGTTGATCAGCTTTTTCCTAATCTTTCACAGTAAGAAGTATTTCCACCATCTCACTTGTCAAATTTGTTCTTCTCTCTTCAATTATTCTTTCAGATAAACTGAAAGCAGACTCCGAAGAAACCGTGAAGACATGAACTGTTAACACATTACGTGCTAACATGGAAAACACCAGATATGTTATCTTGTGCTTATGCCACTACTGCAAAATATTGAAGTTCTCCTCTTACTGCTCTTGGTAGTTGACAGTGTCGCTATTGAAATAGGCAGCTAGCTCCCCACCACTTGTTGTTGTGTCCACACTTGACGCTGTTGTACTCGAACTCTTGAGGTAGAGCCATTTGCACTCCATATCTTTGCCCAACGCAGTTTTCTTCTTATCTGTTTTGTGTGCTAGTGGAGGTCACTACAGGCGAACTCCAGCAAACTTCTGATCATACTTAGCATAAACTTGAGATAAGTTAGCACGAACATTTGAAAAATAACTAGAATAATCAATACCTACCGCATCAATTAGAAGTGAGAGAACATTACCAAATCCTCAAACTTTAGCTCTAGGATCTAAAAAAAATGCAAATGCATATAACACAGGAATTTCATTTCAATATTTCAAAATTTTAGTTTTCATAGCATAAACAGATTCACGCAAAACATTATCATTTTCGTGGTTCCTTAAGTGGGTAGCAATTTATAGAATATGATGCACAATTAAAGGAGAGGTTGAGTAATAAGCTCAAAAAAAAGCAACAGCAGAATCATAAAAAAGTTCCAAAAATGACAGTAAATATTCAACAATATACCCATGTTGCTCTGTGAGTAGTGGTTGGCCATCTTGGCTATGATAATGCATGTTAACAAAAACAAAAAATGTGCTCTTATAGGGTAGGAGTGACTTAAGCATCAAGTAAGTAGAGTTCCATCTATGCCTCCACGCGTCGCGCACCGAGGTAGCCATGTCACTGCTTGCGTCGCTTATTTTTGAGCCACTCGATCTTCCGTGAAGGGTCACGATCTAGCCACGTGGCCAGGTCCGCGGTACGCCGCGTGTCCCAAACCTCACCGTCGCCCTCAATAGTTTGATCTAGAACGGACAGGCGAGATTGTGCCGGCACCGCGCTAGTCGTGTTATGTCGCGTGTCACCCGGGTTCTGAACCGCCGCGCCATCTGGGCCGTCGGATCTAAAGCTAATGGCCTAGATCTTGCCGCGTGTCGCCTCTACAGTAAGTCACCGATTCGAGTCTCATGTAGATCTTGGCCATCCGATTTGAACTGGACAGGCGGGATCGCATCAAGCCATGCGCCAGCCGTGTCTCGACGTGTGTCGAACTTCGTGCTTCGCCACGTGTCGCGCTGTGATGCTGCTATGTGTCCCGTGACGTCATAATTCGGTTTTTCCTCAGAAAAATATTTGGCCTTTCTTTATTGACGTCAGCATGACGTCATAAATGCTATTTTCCAGTAGAAAAATAATTCTGGAAATTCATATTTTTCTTATTTTTCTTTTATTTCAAACTTTAACTTACTCGTTCTTGCTCATACGAACTCCGATTGAGGTGATTCCAGTTTCAAAAAATTTGTGAAATTGAGCTCTATTTAATGGTAAATTTTATTTAATTTTTGGAGTTAATTTTGCACTCTATTTTTGGTATTTATTGCTTGCTCGATCGTTTCACATAGATGTCGAAGTACCCGTTTAGTTTGTGATCGAGAAGCCAACACACGAACAAGGTCCTGAGCAGGATTTAGAGCTATTTGAAGGCAAGTTGTGCTTTGATCATGTTGAGCCCATGCTTTAAATATTATATTGTTTTAAAGTATTGCATGCTAATTCAATTATCACGTGTTTCAATTATGTTAGGTATAGTTATTCATCCAATTGTGATATATCCACATTGCCTTGTCATATGTCGTATTTCATTTGTCATCCTAGAATGGTTTCATATTAGTTGGTAGCTATAATTGCCAATGTAGGTAGCTAGAACACATATAGTATACTTATCCATGCAACGAGTCATCATTTCATGTTAAAATAATTAATATTGCTTAATGATTATGGAACATGTTTATTAACTTGTGTGTCGGGTGTTGTCACACAATGTTGTTGTTGATAGCATGTGGTGCATGGTAAAATAACCGGGTGGTAAAATGATTTAGACAGAGGCAAGTGGTAAGTATTTGTGGTGGGCCAATATGGCATTTGGTCGGTCGCATTGTTTTTTAATGGTATATGATGGTTAATGCTTGTGATGATTTTTGGTTAGTCTTGCCTTAGTCAATTAAGGACAACCTTGCAAGAATTTGAACTAAGTCATTCATACAACCACAAGTCTGGTATAGGACGGACCTTGCTGATTAATTTATTATGTCTAAGCTTTGGTACTACTAGTGGTGGTGTGAGTCCCGGGTTGTGGTAACCAGTTCTCGCACAGGTAGTCTCACATGGCGTAAGAAGGGGTCCTAGATGTGGTAACCAGTCCCACCAGTGTTAACCTCTACAGGCATTGGTGGGTAGTACTGGGATTAGACAGGCATTGGAAAGGGTTTGTTATAATCACTCGCATTTGTGGTGTATGGTTGTATCTTGTGGGAAAAGTGTTTAACCTTTACAGAGTGCAAAATCTATTCGAATAGCCGTACTCGCGGTATTGAGCATTGCTCGGTGATTACAGTCAAGGGTTAGATTTTATCAAAACAAATGTGGGTATGGAAGTTGAATTATGGTTAAGTTTATGAGTTGGTTGTTGGATAACAAATGAGAAATTTATTATTGCTATTATTGTTTTTACCGTCTTTCAATCTACTTATGCTATTTCTTTACAAACGTTGTTTTATGCAAATTAACCATGTTAGCCAATCCTTTGTAATAAGCCATGCATATAGTGTATTAGATATGCATTTTGTGCACAACTTGTTGAGTGTTTTATATACTCACCCCTCGCAACAAAACATGACCAGTTGGAGAGGAAGCTACGCCTGCTTTTGAGGAAAAGTATCAAGAAGAGGTGAATAACTAGGGTGCGAACCTTGTCAGTTGCCTGTGGCAGATTGAAGGGTTTTCCACGAATAAGTTTATTTTCCGCTGCAGTTTATTTACTTTTCAGTCTTAGCCCTGCGAAGCGTATTCATGTAAGGTGGACCATAAGGTCGTCTAATAGTTATATTTAATTTGATGAAGTCTTTATTATGTTATCGTTATGGATGATTGTGATATTCATCTATGTTAAGCCTGTTTGCACTAGTGTGATCCTGGACTAGTGTGGAATATACAGAGGGTCCGAATTTGCATATTTGGGTCTCGACAATCGTCACCTCTAGTAGATATGCAGAACTTTGGAATATTTCTGGCTACTCAGACACAATTGATGCATATGATGATGCAACAAGTGCGGAATATTACCAATTAGGTTGATGCCAACAATGTACACACAACTGCTATTAATGTATCGCTCCTTACTTGAAGTTACTAGAATTCAAGAGAACTCATCCGCCGACTTTCTCTGTGAATGGTTCATCTTCGGAGGCTGATGATTGACTTAGAATCATTGAGAAGAAGTTACTAATTACTCATGTGAAGACAATGAGAAGGTTCTCTATGTTTCTCATCAATGGAAAGGAATTGCTACTAAATGGTGGAAGAATTACTATGCTGTCTATGAAGCCCCGTAGAATATCTCCTGAAATGAGTTTGTTGCTACATTTCGTACGTACTATGTGTCGAAAGGAATCATGGATCTAAAGAAGAATTCAGCGCTATAAAAGCAAGGAGGCCAATTTGCAGCCGAGTGTTTGAATAAGTTCATCAGCTTGCACGTTATGCACTGAAAGATGTTGGTAATGATAAAGCAAGGCAATGGAATATCAAAAGTTAATCTTGATTAATGGAATATAGAACATGATTATGAACTGGTGTGTCAGGTGTTGTCACATGATGATGTTGAGTTGTAGTGACGAAGGACGTCACGCAATGATGTTGACTTGTTGATAGGATGTGGTGCTTGGTAATCAATTGGGGTGGTTGAGGACCGAAATGGCGATCAGAGGGGGTGAATGATCCCAAATAAAACTTCCCCCACTCAAAATAATCCAAACAAGCCCACAGATAATTTAATCAAAAGGAGCAAATCAAATGGAGAAAGTTTTCCTGCAAGTCTGGTATGACCGTACGAAGGACGATATGACCAGGCTCAAGAACAGCAGGAAGAATAGAGCCAAGAACAACACGAACTCAAAAGCTAATTCGAGGAATCTTTTAATCGGCTGAACATAAACTCATGAAACTTGGTAGATGTGATCTTAAGGATGTCAGGAACTTAGGCCTTGTTTGTTTACCCCCCAGATTATATAATTTGGCTTATATAAGCTAAACTGGGAAACAAACAGACCCGGATTATAATCTGGATTATATAATTCAAGCCCCCAGATTATGATAATCCATAAGCAGCCCTGGGGGTGCTTATGGATTCATAATCCACCTTATTTTCTGGCCAAAGTCTAAAGTACCATTCCAAGTTCAGTGTATTTACCCACCATTGCCATTAACTCCCCTCCAACCCTATCTGCCGAATCATTTTTTGCATCTGAATCGGTTTTTCCTCTCATCAGTCGCCACCAGTTCATTCTTCACAAAATCGCCGCCACCTTCCACCTCCACCTCGCATCGATGGAGTCCATGGCGGAGGCCGCTGACGGTGGCCTGGGCGACAACATAGGTGTGGATGCGGCGGAACCCGGCTAGGGCGGCGGCATCGGGGCTACGGCACGGCGTGGCGGCATCAGCGTGGCGGTGCTGGGAGGCGGATCGGCGCTGCTGGCGGAACCCAGCTAGGAGGCGAACGGGCAGCGGCTTGGGCCTCACGGAGCTGGGACGCGCTTGCCCGGCGGCGCAGGCGCGCATCGGGCGATGACGCGGCGTGGATCATCGCGTGGCGGGCTGAGGGCAGATCGGCGGCGACAGCGCTAAGGAAGTGCGCCAGCGGTGCTGGCGAAACCCGTGAGGGAGGCGCTGGGGCGGCGGCTTGGTCCTCGCGGATCAGGATGCGGCTTGCCGCAGCGGGCGCAGGCGGCGATCGGGCGACGCGCGACGTGGCGGCATCGGCACGGCGGCGCTGGGAGGCGGCTGCGCTCAGAGGCGATCGGGGTTGGGATCTTAGCTTGGATGCGCCAAGTCTTGGCCTGGGAGGTGGAATAGGGGCGGCGACATGGGTTGATGGCTGGGGAACAAGCGTGAGTAGAGGGTGGGAGGCGGCCTGGGAGGAGTTCAGGAAGCGGCGGCCGATAACCTCCCGCCAAGACGTTAATCGATGGTCGCGACGCAAGGCAGTACGATTGTAGACGCGTCGTGCCTCCTCCGCAGTCGGGCCGAGGTATTGATCTTTGTCGACCTCAACAGCGCAGACAGTGCCACGGCGTCCGCAGCAATCAAGGGCAAGGGCGAAGCGAGTGGTCGCATGAGTTCCTTACAAGCCGCCACGACCTAATCCGTCAACCGACATCGTTGATGTCGATGCTGGTAGGGATGAAAACGGAACGAAAATGGTCGGTAAATGGTCGTTCTGTTTCCGTTTCCACATCTTTTACCGGTAACGGAAATGAAATCGGAAACCCCGAAAACGGATACGAAAATGAATAATGACGGAAACGGATGCGGAACGGAACGGAGCGGATACGAAAACGAAAGTGAAAAATTCCACAAGAACGTAGTACATGATCACAATATACATGACCGCAAAAATAATGTAACTCATTTCACCTCAAAGGCTGATACAAGAACAATGTTATTTTCATCGCTATCACTAGAAAGTTTTTTTTCTCAAATTTGTCAGTTGAAGGCTCGCTATTTGTCCCCTAGATCAGACTATCATGTCCTACTACATATCATTATCATCGACATCCTCTTGCTCCTCCAACTATAAAGATTTAATGCCCTAAAATTTGCATATTTTTGTTCAATGTTCATTTATGATTTTTTTGAGATTTATCCTGGATTTTCCGGAGTTTATAAATGACATTTTGCTATTTTTTAGATTTATATAATTAATTTATTAATGAAAAATGAAGCCACAATTATGCTAGAAATAATTTTCTTAGGTTCAAGATGTTCCAAAGTATTTTTGAGATTTTTTTTCAGAATTTTTGAACTCTATTTGATATTTTCTATAAAGCCATTTGTATTTCTAAAATTATTTTAATTCGAAAATAAATGTAAATTCTCCTTTTTGGGCCAAGTGGGACAAGTTTCCGACGGAATTTCCGGTTTCACTTATACGGAATTTCCGATTCCGTTTCCGTTTCCAAATGTAAATGGCTCTCCGTTTCGTTTCCGCTTCGACAAAATTTTTCCGCTTCGCTTCCGCTTAGAAAAAGACTTGCATTTGCTTTTCTCCGGAACGGTCGGAAATTCCGTTTCTGTTTTCACCCCTAGATGCTGGTGTCAATGCCGAGTCTGACCCCAACACCGTGCCGGCGCCTACTAAAGTTCTGGAAGGAATCTTGGTGAGTTATCTGTACTGTATGATTCACTTGTAGATTATGCCACAATGTACTTTTGATATATAATCCTTGACGATGCTAACTGTTATATAAACACCAACTAACTTGTCGATGTTGTATGATTAACAATAGTCTTCAATAAATTTTTATGTACCAATTATGCTCACATATGTGTATATATATCTGCCAAATAGAAGGAGAAATTTGGCAAGGCAGAATGGTCGTCTTTGAACACCATAATTTTTTGTGAGATATGTGTTGAAGAGGTTCGTGCTGGGAATAGGCCTAATGGAATTATGAGTATCCAAGGATACAAGAACATAGCTGCTAAGTATTTAGAGAGGACAGATCTTCGTCACTCAAAAACACAATTGAAGAACAAGTGGGATTTGATGAAGGGGTTGTACAGCTTTTGGCTAAGCATTAACAAAGATTTAACCGGCCTTGGATGGAATCCAACTTTAGGAACTGTGGATGCAAGTGATGAGCAATGGAAACGTATGACCAAGGTATCATATAGTTCATGTATTTTGTATTTCGAATGCCTTGTGTGTGCTGTATAAAAGACTTATTGTTTTCTTTCTTTTTTCAGGGACATCCTGAATGGAAGAAGCTAAGGACAGGGCCACCAGAGAATGAAGATTTGATGCAACAGATGTTTGAAAATATTGCAGTGGATGGCTCTTCTTCTCGTGCTCCTGGTGAAATCCATGGAGATGCTGATGGAATAGGGGACGGTGATGAAGATGCTTTTGTAGATGGTTTTGAGGCTGCTTTTGGAGAAGATCTTGGTAATCCAAAAGAATCACCTGCTGGTAGTGGTACCAATTTGAAGAGAACCACTTCATTGAAGAGAGGTAGTCCTATTGCAATTACTAACCCAATGAAGAAAACAAAAAATCCCATGGTTAAGGTTATGAAAAATATACATGCCACCTTGGACTTGAACTGTGATATTGCTAATCAGGTGATGAGAGGTGACATGAGGTTCAGTTCAATTAGGGAATGCATGGCCATGGCAGTGGAATGTGGAGCGGCAGAAGGATCAGCTGGACATTTCATGGCAAGACAACTATTTGTTAAACCTGAGCAACGTGATGTATTCAAGACAATTTCTTCAAGGAAGGAAGACTCCTTTGGCTGAAGAGGTGGTGCGCGAAGGAAGGGTTGATGTAGAAGTCATATTTTGCATCGGTTAAACATCATCTACCATATTTTGTTGACTATTTTATATGTTTTGTTGCATGAACCGTTGTCTTTGTAATGTTGGCACAAAACTATTATGTGTCGATCAGTTTGCATGAACTATGTTAAAATGTTGATTATATTATATATGGACCAGTTTGCATGACAGTACACGTTGCATGTTTGTAGATGGATATCAATGGGAATGAGGAGGAGGATGAAGCTTTTGTTGTTGCACGCAATCGAGTCGATATGATGAGAAATTTTGGAGCCGTGATATCTGCTTATGGTATGTACTATGCTGAAACTTATTTGAACAAGTCAAAGAGAATAGAACCTATTTTATCAGGATACGAATGGGTTATGAGAACACTAAGCGTTCCACAAGATTGTTATGACATGTTCAGGATGAGTAGGCCACTGATTGATAGGTTACATGATTTATTGGTCACATACTATGGTTTGAAGTCTAGTTGCAATATGGACTCTATGGAAGCTTTATGTATGTTTTTATGGACAATCGGTTCGCCCTAATCTTTTGTTCAAGTGAAGAACCGATTTGGGAGGTCAAAAGAAACAATTAGTAGGAAATTCAGTGAAGTGTTGCATAGTGTATACCTCCTATCAGAAGGTTTTGTGAAATCTAGAGATCCATAATTCTCAACAATCCACCCAGACTTCTAGGTGCACGGTTTGAGCCTCATTTCAACAATTGCATAGGTGCAATAGATGGTACTCATATACCGGTGGTTGTGCCATCCACAAAAGTGGTCCAACATGTAGGTCGCCATGGATTTCCAACTCAGAATGTGTTAGCCATATGTGACTTTGATATGAAATTCACTTTTGTTGTTGCTGGATGGCCTGGATCGGCACATGACATGAGGGTTTTCAATGCTGATTTATTGAAATACGATGATATATTCCCTCATCCTCCATCAGGTAGAATCAGATTTGCATTCTCATCAAAATTTTAAAAATAATGAAGCTATGTCTTATATTGTATGCTTAATGTGTAGGGAAGTTTTATCTTGTTGACTCGAGTTATCCGAACCGACCGGGATATCTAGCACCATACAAAGGGACCAAGTACCATTTACCGAAGTTTCGAGCGGGTCCTCGTCCAAGTGGCAAGAAGGAGGTATTCAACCACTTACATTCATCTCTTCGAAATGTGATCGAGCGCTCTTTTAGTGTTTTGAAGATGAAGTGGAGAATTTTGTTGCATCTGCCAAGCTATCCAATGCTCAAACAATCTAAAATAATACATGCATGCATTGCTCTTCATAACTTTATTAGAGATAGTAAGTTGGCCGATGAGGAGTTCGATCGGTGTGATGAAGATGAAAACTATATGCCTATGCCTGCATCGCAAGGGAGTGCAAGTCAATTCGGGGACGAGGAAGGTGCCATGAATGACTTCCGTGATAATATTGATAATGCTTTATTTGATAGAAATTTGTAATTTTATTATGAGACCGGTTTTGTATGGATCAAATATTGTTCGGTTATTTTCAGTCACGGAACCGATTTTTTTGCTTATTATGTGTGTGTGGTCAAGTTGATTAATGAGAACATTGGGAAAAACATATTGCTAATTTATGTTTGTGCACGTCCAGATGATGAAAAAAAGAACGACGAAAAAAAGAACGATGCAAAAACGAACGACGAGAAAAAAGAACGATGAAAAAAATGACGAAAAAGAACGATGAGAAAAAGAACAACGAAAAAAATGATGCAAAAAAGAACAACGAAAAAATGATGCAAAAAAGAACAACGGAAAAAATAACGACGCAAAAAAGAACGATGAAAAAAAAGAACAGTGAAAAATTCAACGGGCTGCACATATCCCAAGCGCCAGTAGTCCAACTGTACAAGGCCCATGGAACCCTCTCAAAAATTGCCCAAAACAGTTAAGGGTACTGATGTCTTTTACCATCTCAAATCAATAATCCAAGACACCCATAATCCAGAGAAACAAACAACCCACCAACTTATTTCAAGGCAGCTATTATAATCCAGCTTATATAATCCAACACTAATAAGCTGGATTATATATAAGCTAGGGGGTAAACAAACAGGGCCTTATTCCAACCTTCAATCACAAGGATTGATGTCAAAGTTCCGACCTTTTTGTCCTGGAAGGAAAAAACACACCAGGTTCAGACAAAACACAAGAGCTTGATCGTGGACTTGCTCGTGGGGATTTGATGATCAAGATGATCTTGGATAACCTCCTATTTGTCACAGCAAGCAAGAACTCAAGTCAAAATCTCCGCAAACACGATCTATAAGAATGAATCATTCAAGACACAAGATCGGTTTCTTGCAACAAAAACGCAACGATCCTTCGAAATAAGAGGCAATAGTAAGTAGAAGGAGGGGAGGCAAATCCAAATTGCGTATAAGTAGATTGCAAGAATGAAGTGGAGAAATTAAATGCTTGAAAGTAAGTTGCTGAATTTAATGCGAAATATAAGTTCAAACATGATATAAAGTGTTTTGTATTTCTGAAAGGTAGGTTTACAAAGCTTCACAACAAAGTGGGCAAAAAGCTCAAAGGAGCCAAAACCTCTAAAACCTTCAAGAGGAGGAAGGCTACCACTCCCCCTCTATTTATACTATTCTCGAGTCATCCTCCACCCTTAGATGAGTTCTTTCTACCCTAAGAACCACCATAAGGGTTAGGATGACTCTCACACACAGCCTTACATGGGTTAACCTAAAACCCAACAAGTACACTGGGTTTTTCAAGGCCTGCTAACTAGACTCGCTACTCTATCATCTAGACCGCGATCCGACGGCCCTCCTTGATCTGAGTAGCTCTCTAGCTAGCATCACAAACATTCCTTGTCTTCTAGGTTCGCAGCGACTCCATCTCCGATCATCTTTATGCGATCCTCGACCGTTTGGACCTCCGATGCACCTCGCCTAGTCCCGGTCATTCTTCGTCTCACCATGACCTAGCACCGTCGTCCTGCAACCATCAACAACAAGGAACCACATCACATAGCTTTGCCGACTTGACTCAATGTCAAGTCGATGAGTCGATATCGAGCATCGAGTAACCCTACTCGATACTTATCGATTCTCACTCTACTCGACACACTCGACCACAAGCCGACGGGGCATTACTCGACCTAACCCACCATTCGACCTGGCAGCATACCTACTCGATACTTCTCAATTCTCATTCTACTCGAGTCACTCGACCACTGGTCTTCGACCAGCCAAAGTCTAGACCACTTGAGGTCTGACCATTGGTCTTCGACTAGCAAAAGTCTAGACCATTGGTCTTCAATCAGCCAAAGTCCAGACCACTCAAGGTCTAACCACTGGTTTTCAACCAGCCAAAGTCCAAACCACTCGAGGTCCGACCACTGGTTTTCAACAAGGACAGACTCAAATCAAACTCAACCTTGAACACCAAAAGCTCGAGAATAGTTAATTACTCATCACACACTTGAGTAGACCTCCACATGGTCTTTCAAGTGGTAATCATTTAGATTGGGGCAAGTGGCAAGGGGCAGTGCCAAGGTGGGGCCGAAGGGCAGAGGGTATGTGAAAATCTTGCCCTAGTCATCTTAAGGACTTAACCTTGCAAGCCTTTGACCTGAGTCAAATATACAATCACATGTCTGGAATGGGACGGACCTAGTTGATTAATTTGTAATGTCTTAGCTTTGGTACTACCAGTGGTGGTGTGAGGTTCGCCTTTTTATGAACCTACATAGCGCAAGAGGGGGGCCCTGAGCGTGGTAACTAGTCCCGTCGGTATTGCAACCTTAGCGGGTGGTACTAAGTTAAAATAGAGCATTGTAAAGGCTTTGTCATGACCTCTTGGTCAATCGCCAAAGGAAACATGAAATTAGAGGCTGAAAGAGAGGATTATGTCGTGTGGGTAAAGTGCATAACCTCTATAAAGTGTAAAAATATATTCGAATAGCCGTGCTCGTGGTATTGAGTAATGCTCGGGAATTACAGTTAAGGGTTAGACTTTATAAAATGAAAACTTGGGTTGGGATGGCAGGTTTCCATTGGAAGGTTTGGAACTTGACTTAGGGCTGGATGTCATGTTTACTTGAGAAATGCTGGAAACTATTATTTACGTTATTTGTTTTATTATCTTTTCAATCTACTTATTGTATCATTTACAATTGCTGCTTTACTGCAAAATAACCATATTAGCTATTCCTTTGGAATAAGCCTTGCATATATTTATGCTAGAATTGCATTCTGTGCATAACTTGTTGAGTGGTTTAAGTACTCACCCTTGCCAACAACAACATCAATAGTTGAAGAGTCTACACCTGTTTTGGAGGAGAGTACCAGGAGGATACGAGTGTTTAGTGTGCGAGCCTTGTCAGTTTCCTGTGGTAAACTGATGGATTATCTACGTCTTTCTTTCCACTGCTATGTCTTAGTTAAATATTCTTAGTCTAGCCTTACGTGGCTTATTCATGTAAGTTGACCATAAGGTCATACACTCAGTTATATTTAATATATGGAGTCTTTTATTATCTATCGATGTGTATGATTGTGATATTCATCTATATTAAGCTTGTGTGCACTAGCGTGATTCTAGACTAGTATGATATACACAGAGGGTCCAGATTTGCATATCGGGTCCCGACAGTTAGGGCTGCTACTAGTGAGTTTATTGATTTTGCATCAATTTGGTGGAGGGAACAGTGTAGACTACTAAATGTACCTAGAACTTGGGATGCTTTAAAAAGAGTTATGAGAGCTAGATTTGTGCCTTCATATTTTTCATGTGACCTGTTAAATAAGTTGCAAAAATTTAAAACAAGGCAATAGGTCAGTAGAAGAATACTATAAGGAATTGCAAATTGGGTTATTGCGTTGTGGTTTGGAAGAAACCGAAGAAGCTAAGATGGCTAGAATTTTGGGAGGGCTTAACCGGGAAATTCAGGACATCATTGACTATAAAGAATACAATTCTGTCACCCGTTTGTTTTATCTTGCTTACAAAGCTAAAAGAGAAGTGTACAAGGGCGACAAATGAGAACTAGGAGCAATTTTGTAGGCTCTTCTCCTCCAAACCAAGTGCCGGAACAGCAAGAGCTCCTTTTCCATCTACCCCAAGCCGAGGGCGCACTTCTACTTCCACACCCTTGCTAGCACCTGAAGCAAGCAAGGTGAAAATCGTTCAAGCTCCCACCAAATCTGCAGCAACAAAGAGTGCATCTTCAGTTGCTTCCATCAAACGTACAAGGGATATCCAATTTCACAAGTGCAAGGGTTCGAGCACATCACAAGAGAGTGCCCAAGTCAATGAGCTCTCATTGTGAGAGAAGATTGTGTATATACTTCAGCTAGTGAAGTTGATGAAGAACATACAATTATTGCAAATAACCATGCAGGTGATGAGACTGACACTAGTGATGAACAAGAAGAACGATTGGGAGCTGAAACTTCAGACAAGTACATGAGCCTTATAGTGAAGCGTGTACTTAGTGCACAAATGGAGAGTGCCGAACAGGACCAACGGCACAATTTGTTTCAAACCAAGTTTGTAATCAATGATAGTTCGTGTCGCGTCATCATCGATGGAGGGATTTGCAATAATTTGACTAGCTTGGAGATGGCCGAGAAGATTGGCTTAACCATAATTTCTCACCCACGACCTTAGTACATCCAGTAGTTCAACTCATGTGGTAAGTTGAAGGTAATCAAAATTGTGATAGTACACTTTTCGCTTGGTTCATATCATGACTACGTTGATTGCGATGTTGTACCTATGCAATCATGCTCCTTGCTTTTAGGTAGACCATGGCAATTTGGTAAGGATTCCATTCTTCATGATAGAACTAATCAATATAATCTCATAAGGGCAAGAAAATTGTTTTACTTCCAATGTCTCATGAAACAATTATTAAAGAAAAATTGAACGATCTAAATGTGAGAAGATGGAGAACTCTAAAGTGAGAATCAGATAGTAGCTAAAGAATGTTTCTCACCTAAAAAGAAAGAAGCTAGAGAATCAAATGCTAGAAAGAATGAAATTAAATTGAAAGGTGATGTTCTTTTAGCTACTAAATCTGATTTCAATGACTTGGAGGTAGATAATTATGTTTGCTATGCTTTACTTTGCAAAGATGCTTTGTTTTCACTTGAGGATTTGCCTGCATCTTTGAATCCTACTGTTACTAACCTTTTGCAGGAATTTGCTGATGTGTTTCCATCTGAAATGCCGCCGAGGCTGTCACATATTAGAGGAATTGAGCACCAAATTAACTTGATCCCAGGAGCTTCTTTGCCAAACCGTGCGTCATACAGGACTAATCCAGAGGAGACTGAGGAAATTAAGTGTCAAGTGCAAGACTTGCTTGACAAAGGGTATATACATGAAAGCCTTAGTTGTTGTGCTGTTTCTGTGATTTTAGTTCTTAAGAAAGATGGATTATGGCATATATGTGTTGATTGTAGAGCCATTAATAATATCACTATTAAATATCATCATCCTATTCGTAGGTTAGATGATATGTTTGATGAATTGGGTGGCTCCACTCTTTTCTCTAAAGTAGATTTACATAGTGGTTACCACCAGATTAGAATGGCACTTGGAGATAAATAGAAAACTGCATTTACAATTAAGTTCAGGTTATATGAGTGGTTAGTGATGCCCTTTGGTTTAACTAATGCACCTACCACTTTCATGAGATTAATGAACGAAGTTTTGCGTGCTTTTATTGGTAAATTTGTGGTGGTTTACTTTGATGATATATTAATTTACAGCATGTCACTTGATGAACATTTTGAACATTTATGTGCTGTTTTTATTGCTTTGAGAGATGAACGTTTGTTTGGTAACCTCGAAAAGTTCACCTTTTTGCACAGACCGAATTTGTTTTCTCGGCTATGTTGTTACTCTATAGGGAGTTAAGGTAGATGAAGCCAAGATTGAAGTTATAAAGAGTTGACCAACACCACAAATGGTCATACAAGTGCGGAGCTTTCATGGACTCGCTGGATTCTATCATCGCTTTGTGAAGTATTTTAGCACCATCGCTACACCACTTAATGAATTGACAACGAAAGGTGTCCCTTTCAAATAGGGACAAACGCAAGAAGAGTTCAATCTTCTCAAAGAAAAGCTCACAAATACACCATTACTCTAACTTTCTGATGAGTACATCCCAACCAAGGATACAACCGCTGCCCCTTCTTCTTCTACGACCGCTACTTCGTCCCCGATCGTCGCTGTTTCGGCCGCTACTTCGTCTACGACGTCTGGAGGGCTTAATCCGGAAGCAAGTCCTTTCCATCCACCTTTGCTGGACCAGCACGTCAAGAACATCCACCGAGGACAGCCCACGAGCCAAGAAAGGCCCAAGATAAAGCCCAATTCGTCGCCGAGTCCGGTTCGGCCATCCAGGACCAGCAGTACTTCAAACGGATGCCACGGCCACATCCGAACTCCGTTTTCGACGTTCGACAACTCGTTTGAAAGGTATCGAGATAACCTTTCCAATGGATCTAATCCCGAGGTTAAATTCCTCCTGGAGCGAAGGGAAAGCAAAGAATAATCTCACGGGACAGAAATTCCAGGTGCTGCGCCACCTTTCTTTTGGGCCCAAGGCCCATGTACTTTTAGGGTTCCACCCCTCCTTTGGCCGGCGCCCCTTTCCTGGCTGCCGCACCCCTCTTGGCGCCCCTTGTGTGGGTACCCCTTTATATTGGGTTCTCACCCCTGTTCTTGATTTTAGGTTTTGTTGTGTTTTGGTAGACCCCGTGTGCGTCCCTCCTCAATCTTGCGTGTGTCGACTAGACCACCCGAGTTGAGAAACAGAACCTCACCTTGTTTTTCGTTGAGATTATTGGATTGAAATTGCTATCACCTTGTTCTTGCATGTTCTTGGTTGCAGCAGGTTCAAGGATCGATCGGGTCTTTGATTCGGTTGTTCGCCTCGTGTGGTGACGTTGCGATTGTTTGATCGCTGATCTTGTGGTTCATTGTATCGTTCCCATCAGAAGATCGGGACAACCCTAGTGCACATCACTTTCTGATTTTGGTACGGCTTTTGAACTTGAGTATGATGCTAGTGGAATTAGAATTGGTGGTGTATTACTTCAAGAAGGTAAACATGTTGCTTACTTTAGTGAGAAATTGAATTGACCAAGTCTGAATTATTCAAACTAAACCGTAGACATGCTCGTTGGGTTGAATTTATTGAATCTTTTCCTTATTTCATAAAACACAAGAAAGGGAAGGAAAATATGATTGCTGATGCTTTGTCTAGACAATATACTTTGTTGTCTCAACTTGATTGTAGAATTTTGGGCTTAGAGACAATAAAAAGATTTATATGTTTCTAATGATGAATTAAAAGATGACATATCCAATTAAAGATGGTAAATGCTGGAACAAATTTGTTTTAAATGAAGGATTCTTGTTTAGATCTAACAAGCTATGCATTGCAGTTAGCTCCGTTCGTCTTTTGTTGCTACAGGAGGCGCATGGAGGACTCATTGGACATTTTGGCGTGAAGAAGACGGAGGACATCCTTACTGAATACTTTTATTGGCCAAAGATGAGGCGTGACGCTGAGCGATATGTTGCTCGCTACACTACATGCCAAAAAGCTAAGTCTCAATTGAATCCACATGGTTTATATATGCCTCTTCCTATTCCTAGTATGCCTTAGGAGGATATTTCTATGGATTTTATTTTAGGATTGCCTAGGATAAAGAGGGGGATAGTATTTATGTAGTAGTGGATAGATTTTTTTAAGATGGCGCATTTTATTTTTTGTCATAAGAATGATGATGCTACACATGTTGCTGATTTATTTTTCAGGGAGACCGTTCGACTACATGGTGTGCCAACCACAATTGTTTTAGATTGATATGCAAAGTTCTTGAGCCACTTTTGGAGGACCTTATGGAACAAGTTGAGGATGAAGTTACTATTCTCTACCACGTGTCATCCCCAAACTAATGGACAAACTGAAGTCGTCAACCGCACATTGTCAACCATGTTGAGGGCTATTTTGAAGAAAAACTTGAAGTTATGGGAAGAATGTCTACCTCATGTAGAATTTTCCTACAACCGCTCGCTGCATTCAACCACAAAAATGAGCCCTTTTCAGGCAATATATGGTTTTAATCCTCGCACTCCAATTGATTTGTTAAATCTACCATCTTCAGAGAAGGTAAATCTAGATGCTAAAAAATGTGTTGAATTTATTCGTAAGTTGCATGAGACTACAAAAGAAAACATAGAGCGCATGAATGAGAAATATAGGGTCGCTGGTAGTAAAAATAGAAAGGAAATAACTTTTGAAGTTGGTGATCTTTTTTGGTTGCATTTGAGAAAAGATATATTTTCATACTTCAAAAAGTCTAAGTTGATGCCAAGAGCTGATGGTCCTTTCAAGATTATTAAAAAGATTAATGATAATGCATATAAATTTGAGTTGTCTGCAGATTTTGGGGTTAGTCCCATATTTAAAATTGCAGATTTAAAGCCATACTTGGGAGAACAAGATGAGCTTGAGCAGAGGACGACTCCAATTCAAGAGAGGAAGGATGATGATGACATCACTTCTTTGGATATACACAACACTCCTCCGAAAGATGCTAGGTAAGGACCTATGACAAGGGCATGTGTATGACAGTTGAATTACCAAGTGAGCTCATTTCTAGGAGTTCATAATTTTCCTATTGAGGGTGGCTTGCTACCTAAGTCTTGTAATGTTATTCTACTCAGGAACCAAGGAGAGGGGAGCATCACTACTACCACAACAAGTCTAGGCCAACCCTACTTCAATACCAGTTCAATTCGGAATCAGCCTAAGGCTATGTTTGGTATATCTCCAACTCCACCAGATCCATGGAGCTGGAGCTGAGGGTATATCAAGAGTGTTTAGGTCAGTCATCTTGTTTACATTTTAGACTAAAAATATAAACTTAATTCACTTTATTTTAGCCTACAAATTTTAGATCTGAGGTGGAGCTGGGATCTGGAGCTCTATCAAACAGGGTCTAAAAGTCCTGATTTAAAATGATTATAACTTTCATATACGGAGTCCGTTGGAGGTGTTCGAGTACTTGATTGAAAGGTTATGACGAGACCTTTCCAATGCTTCTAGCCTCACCTTCATGTTACTTATCTACATGTCATAATTGTCAAAAGAAGTGTTGCGTCACTTGTTGGACCAACCTGGGACTTGTAATAGTGTTCGGATCCGAATCCAGGTTGTGTGCGCCCCCCTATTGGCGCACAACCCTAGGACGGTTTTCTCTTGGTCACCACCTCTTTATAACCCTTGTGGCCGCTGCTTTTAGTCCCCGGGCTTATTTAGATTGTTTTTTCGTTCAAAAAATATCAGTTGTCTACTTATGTCGACTAGACCAATTATGACGACTTCAGGCCTCTCCATTATTCAATAAAACTTCATCTTTCATCTCTAACTTAGATCGTGCTTATTTCTTTCTTGCTTGATTCTCAGTTGCTTGCAGGAAAGATCAACTGTGTTGGATACGGTTGATAACCACAAAGGGTGTGGTGTAGCGATTGTAGGACGAATTTGTCATCTCGATCAAGTAGCCTCATCGTCAATGTCATATCGATCAATCGTAGCTATCACTCTCATCGGAAGATTGGGCCAATGTTTCCATCATCAACTTCCCTAGGTGCATACAATAAACTCATATTTTTTTGACTATTTATTTTTTGCAATATTAATAAAATAGTCGGTTATTTGAATAGAATTCTTCAAACTTAGACTCTGTCACCATTTGAATTGGTTACAGGGGTTGAAATGGCGATATAACCTCTGTCATCTATTCCATTCACGATAGACATCTGTCGTCGTTTCAACTGACGACAGAGTTTCTGTCGCCATTTGAATTGGCGATAGAACCTATGTCACCTATTCAAATGGCGACAAAGACCCAAGCGGGACGCTACATCGGATTGTTTTCATTTAAAATGGTGACAAGGGTATATTCTGTAATTTTTTATCTGAGCATTTATTTATGTAATTGACGAATACTAATAAAAAGGATACCCCAACGGCCGGCGGCAGGCAGTGACCTCAAGCATATCTCCATAACAGTAGCGCGGCCGCCGCCACGACCGATCGCTGCGAGACCGCACAAGGCATCCGCTCCCGACCGGCCGGGAAGCGAATCCGACCAGACAGCGCTCCCGACCCCCTCTTGGCGGGGCGGGATCTCCCGACTCCAACCAAACCAAGGTGACGAACGCCGAGTGCCGCGTGTCAGGTCCTCATCGGCCTACCGCCACGTACCCTCGAATAAGGTTAATCAGAGCGACTATACAAGGGCAGGTGGCTCCTTCCCAAGAAGATCTGGTGACTGTAGAAGACAAAGCTTCCAGCCCCATCAACCAGTCACGTACAGCACGAGCGCACGCTCCCTCCCGAGGCAGCACCAACGTCACGCACCTCGACGTCAGCATTCGCAAGGATCACAGAGGGCCGTCGCTACTTCCCGGAAATACCTAACCTCCCGACCACCAAGGCTACCAACCCAAAGATGGGCAAGGCGGGTGGCGACGATCCACGGGACGAAGGACCGGAGCTCCTAGCGTAGGTCACCTCGCTTCCTCCTAACTCGATGTAACCCGCCTTCCTTCGTATAAAAGGAGGCGGGCTAAGCGATCGTGGGGCAACGAGCAAGAACGAGAAAGGGAGAGCGCTATCAAACCCATCTCGCTAAGCCATTGGCATTCTCGCTTGTAAAACTTTGTGCGATCATACATGCAAGAGTAATACAACACCACCACACACGAATCGGGTAGGGACCTTCACCGAACCAAGATACATCTTGGACTCACGAGTCTAACCATTCGAGGAGTGGACGCGCGACCCCTAGACTTACAAATTTACTTGCCGACGCTCCAAAACGCGGTTGGCGCGCCCGGTAGGGACTTCGCGTCTTCATCACCATCTCGGATTCCGTTTATCTCCTCGATGGCATCCACCGCTGCGACGGCATGATCGCGCCGAGGAACCGGATCCGCCGGCTCCTCGACCGCCGTCACCCCGACGGAGGGCTCACGCTTCGTCCCGCCGTCTCGGAAGACAGCGCCACGAGAGCTTAGGCGTCCTCTCCGCGATTTCGCTAAGCTCCGGCTTAGGCGCCCTGCAGCCCGGCCGGAACCCGAGGTCTGCTCGCCGCGGTCGGCGAAAACTCCGAGGCCGGCGGGTGACCATGTCACCCCGTAGGCTCGCGGATCGTGGCGATGGTGGCTACTGCCGCCTCCATCCACGAAGTCTTTGGAAGACTCTTCGGACGCGACTCGGGCCCGACACGGAGTACCGCCGCGGCGGCACTCGCGAGTGCAACATGGCGGCACTGCCGTCGGTTGCCGCGCACCCTCGTGGCGCGGGACCTCTGTCCGGACGACTCAGCGCAGGAGGAGGAGTGCAGCAGCGTCTTCAACGCGCTTCGGACCGCCACACGAGCTCCAACAACAGCGCAAAGAGTTGGAGGAACGGCGATCGAGCTCGGCCGCTCCAGCCACTGGAGCGGAGGGGCTCGAGGCCCGCATGTGCTGGCGACGCACGCAAGACGCTGGCGTCGAGCACACCCCCAAAGGCGGAAGGGTCCGACGGTCCTCACTTCTTCCCCACGCCGGTCAAAAGCGTGGCGCGGCCGCACTTTGCTTCGAGGCCTCCCGAGCCGACCGACCCGAGGCCAAGGCCACCTACCAAAACCTCCATTTGGTAGAGCACGCGGCCGTAAAGACATGCACGCCCCGGCCCTATCGCTCGGAGCCACCTCCGCCACCGGGCCCGCATCATTGTCTGGCCGGATGGGTCCCAACACAGCGTCGCCGCACCGCGAGCCACAACAGGCCTCGCGCGCCCCGGTGCGCCAACGCCTCGGTGATGCCTACGACATTCGCGCTACCCTTGAGGCGCGGAGAAAGATGGCGGAAGAGGCCGCCCACTCACGGGTTGCGGGCGGCGGGCACCACCATCGCGCTCGAGCCCCGAGCGGTCTGGACGCGGGCGTTTCGCGAGGATCCGCCAGCGGACTTCCTGCCAGATTCCGAAGCGCCTACCAACATTGCCAAATACACCGGGGCCACAAACCCAGGTGTCTGGCTCGAAGATTACCGGCTCGCATGCCGGGCGGGAGGAGCTACGGATGACCTCTTCATCATCCAATACCTTCCCATCTACCTCGCAGACTCGGCCCGAGCCTGGCTCGAGTACTTGCCGGCCAAAACCATCAGGGACTGGACCGACTTGAAGGCCCTCTTCGTCGGCAACTTCCAGGGCACTTACAAGCGCCCTGGAAACTCCTGGGACCTGAAGGGCTGCAAACAGCAGCCAGGGGAAACCCTCCGGGACTACATCCGCGGTTTTCCGCTTGTAACGAGCTCCCGACATCTCAAGCGCCGATGTCGTGGGAGCATTCATCTACGGCACCTCCGCAAGGCCTTGGTACACAAACTAGGTTGTCTCAAGCCCAGAACTACCAAGGAGCTCCTCGATATCGCCACCAACCACGCCCCGCGAGGAGGCCGCGGGGCCATCTTCGAGGAGGAAAGGCCCGGCCGAACCCGGCATCCGCGATCGGGTCCCTTCGACCGCTCCGACAAAGCAGGCGGCACGGAAGCGATCCGTGAGACCCAAGTGGTCGCCACGGTCGGCCGCCTCGCAAGCGTGGCGCGCCTACCGTCGCCCGACCACTTCGAGAAATTGATGGGCGGCCCATGCGAACCATGGGTTCTCCGCAAGCACAAATACCGGGCTGCGAAGTCCCGAGGCGCTATCTCTCTAGCGTCCCCACCACGCCGCAAGCAAAGGAAAGAAGCTCGCCGCGGCCCGCGAACGGCGGAGAAGAAGGCGACGACGAGTTCCCGAGCCCGACGGGCGCCTCATGATCTTCGGAGGACCGGCTACGCCGACAAGCGTCGACTCAAGCTCGCTTCTGCGAGGTCCACACCGTCGCTACGGGCGTCCCCAATATCTTCGGTGGTCTGAGTTCCCGATCACCTTTGATCGGACCGATCACCCGATCGCGTCCACACCGGGAGGTACCGGCGGTGGTCACCGTCGTCGAACGGCGCCTCACGAAGTCGCCGATGGGCGAGGCGGCCTTAACATCCTCTACGTTGAGGCGTTCGACGCTATGGGGTCCGCGCTCAAGCCTCCGCCAAGCAAGGCACCTTTCCATGGCGTCATCCCGCCAACAAGCCCATCCGCTCGGCAGTCGACCGCCGTCACCTTCGAGGCCGGAAACTTCCGCGACCGAGACCTCACCTTCGAGGTCGTGGATTTCCCGGCGCCTACCACGCCATCTCGGGAGGCCATGCTACGCCAAGTTCATGGCGATCCCCGCCACGCCTACCTCAAGTCGAAGATGCCGGACCGCATGGAGTCATTACCGCGGCATCGTCTTTCCGGCTGCCTTCAAGCTATGGAAGCGGCGTTTGCGAAGCTCGCCTCGGCGGTCGTTGCCTCTACGGAACTCAACAAGCTCAGGAGGGAAGCCGCCGAGTCCGTCCCTGAATCCAGCAAATCAGGGGCGGGATCCTTCAAATCCGCCGAGGACACGAAGGAGGTCACGGTCGATCCTCGTGATCCGACCAAGACCGTCTTGGTCGAGCCACGCCCCGCCAAATAGGAAGCGCTCGTCGACTTCCTCCGCACTAACAAAGATGTCTTCGCATGGAGGTCCTCCGACATGCGGGCATTCAAAGGAGGTCGCCGAGCACTCCTTGAGCGTCAGACCGGGCTCAAAGCCGGTCGCCCAACGCCGCGCCAGCCGACGAGGAAAGGCGCGGGGTTATAGGGGAGGAGATCGCCAAACTCTTGGCGGGGGTTAAATAAAGAGGTGCGCCACCCGAGTGGCTAGCCAACCTCATGACTTGTAAAAAGAAGAACGGGCAATGGAGAATGTGTGTTGACTATACGAGTCTCAACAAAGCATGCCCCAAGGACCCATTCCTTACCTCGCATCGACCAAGTCATCGACTCCACATTTGGGTGCGAGTCTCTTTCCTTCTGGATGCCTACTCGGGCTACCACCGATTGCGCTAAAGGAGTCCGACCATTTCGCGACTTCCTTCATCACTCCGTTCGGCTCGTTCGCTATGTCACAATGCCCTTCGGCTGAAGAACGCGGGCGCTACATACCGATGTATGCAAGCGTGCTTCAATGACCGGATCGGCCGCAGCGTTGAGGCGTATGTCGGCGATATTGTCGTAAAGACCGGGAAGGTCGACGACCTTATCGCCGACCTAGAAGAGACTTTCGCGAACCTTCGACGGTTTCGCATAAAGCTCAACCCAGAAGTGCGTCTTGGGGTCCCCAAAGGAAAGCTCTTAGGCTTCATCGTCTCGGCGAGGCATCGAGGCCAATCGGGAGAAGATCTCGCGATCGCAAGGATGGGCCCGGTCGGCAACCTCAAAGGGGTCAGAGGTCGACCGGATGCCCGCGGCTTTGAGCCGTTTGTGTCTCGCCTCGCGAACGCGAATGCCGCTCTGCCGCTCAAGAAATCCGACCGCTTCGCTTGGACACCGAGGCTCAGAGGCCCTCACCCGCTGAAGGCCTTCCTTTCCTCGCCTCCGATCTGGTCGCCCGGCACCAGTGAACTGGCCGCTCCTCTACATCGCCGCCACTACTCAAGTCGTCGCCGCGGCCCTCGTGGTGGAGCGGCGGAAGAAGGCCGTGAGCTCAAGGTACAACGGCGGTCTACTTCATCGATGGTACTTTCCGAGTCCAAGACTCGGTACCACAGTGCGAAGTTACTCACGCGGTGCTCATCGCAGAGGAAACTCGTTCACTACTTCGATCAAGACGCCATCACCGTGGTGACCACGCCCCACTAGGCGAGATCATCCACAATCGCGATGCCTCGTGAAGGATAGCCAAATGGGCGCTCGAGCTTAGCGGCCATGGCATAATATACGCCCCTGACGGCGATCAAGTCGCGAGCTCGCCGACTTCGTCGCCGAGTGGACCGAAGCCCAGGCACCACCAGTGGTCGAAGACCCCGAGTACTGGACAATGTACTTCGACGGGTCTTACACCAAGAATGGCGCGGGCGCGGGAGTCGTCATCATCTCCCACTGAACAGCTTCAATCGCCATTAGGTTGCTCTTGACGCGACCAACAACATTGCCGAGCACGAGGCTCGTCAACGGTCTCGGATCGCTGCCGACCTCGGTGCCCGCCGCCTACGTCCACGGGACTCCAAGCTTGTCGTCGACCAAGTCATGAAGGCTGCGGAGCCCGAGACGCCCGCATGGCCGCAGATCGTCGAGAAGCACGCCGGCCGAGGAGCGGTTCAAGGGTTTCGAGCTTCACCATAGCTACCGACGCTACAATGGCGAGGCCGATCACCTGGCCAATCTTGCCTCCAGCAGAGAGCCTGTCCCGCCCGGGATCTTCGTCTCCGACCTCCTGCGGCCACTGTCCAGCTGGACTCGGCGGCTGGGCGGCCACCCGACCAATCCAAAGACGGCCGCCGACCGACGCGCGATCGGGCGTAGACTTGGCGGATCTGCCCGTGGTGTGCTAGCACTTGAGTCCGACCGAGGAGGCCCTACATCGACCGCTTGTGGACGGGTCACTTCCCCCCGACCCGACCGAGGCCCGGCGCCTCGCCCGGCTGGCAAAATCCTTCGTCCTGATCGGCCCAGACCTCTACAAAAGGAGTCCCTCCGGGGTCCTCCAAAAATGTATCTTGACCGACCAAGGAAAACAATTTCTTTGGACGACATACGGTAGTCTGCGGTCACCACGCAAACACCCGATCTCTTGTGGGAAAGGCCTTTCGACAAGGTTTCATCGCCAACCGCGTGTCGACGCCGAGCATATCGTGACGCGACTGCGAAGGATGCGATTCTTTGCTCGTACAGACGATCCGCCAACCAAGCTTCTGACGATCCCCATCACGTGGCCTTTTGCCGTCTGGGACTCGATTTGGTCGCCTTCAGAAAGCGCCGGGGCTTCACCCACCGCCGTCGCGGTAGATAAGTTCACCAAGTGGATAGAGGCCAAGGGGTCGTGGCGCCACGTCGGTACAAGCGGCCATCTTCTTCCGCGACATCGTTTTTAGGTTTGGAGTCCCAAACTCCATCATCACCGACAACGGAACACGTTCACGGGAAGGAATTTCGAGTTCTGGCGACTTCAACATCCGTGTCGATTGGGCGTGAAGAGCCCATCCGCGGACTAACGGCCGGTCGAGCGCACTAACGGCATGATCCTTCAAGGACTCAAGCCGTGGATCTTCGATCGGCTCAAGCATTTCGCGGTATTGGGTAGCCGAGCCGCCTCCGTCCTCTGAGTCTGCGGACCACGCCGACCGGCGACGGGTTCACACCCTTCTTTATGGTGTTCGGGCGAAGCCGTTTTGCCCATCGACACGGAATACGGCTCCCGAGATTGCAAGCCTTCGATGAGGCTCGGGGCTCGCCCGCAACAAGGCGCCATCGACCACTCGACGAGGCGGCGGCGTGGCCGTCTGCGGTCGGCCGGATATCAACAAGCTCGCGCCGCTACCACACCCGCCAAGTTCGAGGGCGATCCTTGGTATTGGCGACTTGGTTCTGCGTCGGTCCGGACAACCAAAGATAAGCACAAGTGGCGACCCCGGGAGGAGGTCCTTTCACCGTCGTGGAAGTTCTCCGACCTGGCACCTTCCGACTCAAGGACGCCGATGGTCGCATCCTCCCTAATGCCTGGAACATTGAAAAGTTAAGGCGATTCTAT
Source organism: Otatea glauca (assembly GCA_036346275.1). Taxonomy (NCBI): domain Eukaryota; kingdom Viridiplantae; phylum Streptophyta; class Magnoliopsida; order Poales; family Poaceae; genus Otatea; species Otatea glauca. The sequence goes on along the minus strand of CM070715.1, from coordinate 49,583,327 downwards.
CCCTAAGCTCTTTTCTTTTTTCCTGGTATAAGTCTTTGCCTTTCTCCCAAGGCACACAGTCGCCACGTGATTTACTCGGGCTGCCCGTGGCGCCCGTTCGTGCCGCTCGGATGGTGTCTGTGCGGGTCGGTGACCCAGCCGACCACGAGGTCTATCCCGAGCGGTAACCCTCTCGACCCGAGTGCTACGGCCTACGCCCAGCCGGCTATGGTTGCCCAGTAGCACTCCGCGGAAGAAGGAAGCACCTGAGTGGGATGACCTTACAGTCGATTGGAACAATCTTCCCCACACGAACTCGGCTAACTCACGTACTCATGTGGGTCGGTGACCCGACTAGTCACAGAGTCTATCCCGAGCGGTAACCCTCTCGACCCAGCGCACGGCCTACGCCCGGGCTATGGTTGCTAAGTAGCACTTTGCGGAAGAAGGAAGTGCCGAGTGGAAAAACCCTTGGACGATCGGGAACACTCCAAACCCCATGAGTGCAGAACTACCGCATAAACAAGACTCCTATCCTCTTGCCCTCTCAAATTGACCCGACCTACGCATAAGCGACCCGTGGTCCTTGAGGCTATGGTCGGTCAAACCCAAACGCAAAGGAGAGCAAAGAGGCAAACCGAGCTTACAATTACTTACGATCGTTTACACAATCTTTGCAAAAAAAAAAAAAGGGGCTAACTTCTTTCTTCCTCTTCTTCCGGTGGCCGGCCAAGCACGGAGGAGGAGGACTCGCATCTTGAAGGCGACCTCGGGCGGGGCGTGGTGGCGATCTCCGAGCATGCGGCTCGACCGAGCTCGAACTCGTCGACCTCGTCGTCGGTCCGGTTCCGGCGATGCCGCTTACTCACCATCGCGAGGTCGACACCGTCATAGTGCGAGGCGGTGTTGACCAAGTCGCGACGAAGCTCCAGTAGCTGCGCCCGCAATCATGACCGCCTCCACAAGCCCTAAGACTCGGGCGTAGCGAGGGCAAGCGCTCAGCTGCGCCTGTGCCCAAGACTTGGGCGCGAACCTCTGACCGCCCTCCGAAGGCTTCGATTCGGCGCCCATCTCGGCCCTACCATCCTCGGAGACCCTCGGCCGCGAGCCTTGTCCACGGCGCGATCGCCACGTCGCGGTCTCCGCCGCCGATTCCGAGCCTCCATGGTGGCGCTCGGTTTTTCTCGCACCTCTGCGAGTTTTGGCGTCTCGGATGAGTCTCCTACAGGTTACCCCAACCAAAGAAATCAATGGAGGAGTTGAGATACTTACGATCGCAGAGTCGATCAGCCGCCGACTTCCCCTCTGAGACTCTCGTAGGACGTCCTCAAGGAAGCCAGCTCCTTCCGAACAGTCTCCTGCTCGGACCGAGCTTGTTCGGCGTCCTCCCGGGCCTGATCCCGCTCCGACCGCAGATGGGTCGCTTATGCTTGTGCCACCCCCTCAGCGGTGACGGCGGCGTCCTTGGCCTCGGTGACTCTCGCCAGGGAGGATTCAAGCTCCACCACCCTTGCCCTCAAGGCCTCGGCCCTAAGGCGCTCGTCGTAAAGGGCCTTTGAGGCCTCCTCCGACCCTAGGCGGAGTTTTTCGCCTCCGTCCGCCCAATGTTCAAAGCCTCTTGGGCAAGGCGAAACTCAAGCCGCGGTAGACCACTTTCTTCCATCTTGGCGCCCACGAGCATCCGAGCGACGAAGGAGCTCGCTTTGGCGCTTCGGGCAGGCCCGCAAATCTTCGCCTAACACGACATTTCGTCACAATCCGCGAAGCATATCGAGAGTTACAAAGTCACGACTCCTTCGCCACCACCAAACTTACAGTTGAATCCCAGACCATCACCTCCAGCGCCTGTTTGAAGACTCTAAGGCTAAGGTCGACCCTTATGGATCGCCCCTATCTCCTCCTCCGCCGTGGCGCCTGCCAAGGGCGTACCACTCGCTCCTCTCACCGGTCCATGGATCCGGCCTGGGCCACATCCGGCGGACCGACGCTGTCTGCTCGGAGGAGCGGCGCCCACGAGCGCCATGGCTGGGCGATGAAGTCGGCCCTCGGGAGCCCCTTAGGGCGGGGTCGACGCCTCTCGGCATCGCGCCGCGCCGGCCGGCGCGTCGCCGGCGCTTCTTCGGTAGCGCAATGGCAGTGGCGTCGCCGTCCCCTCCTCAGGAAGACCCTCACGTCGGCGGGCGGCGTCGGGCGCAGCGTGAGCTCTTCGCGGCCTCGATCTCTCTCTCTCAAGGAGGCGCGTCCACGATCGCGTGCTCCATAAGCGCCGACCGATCGGTACCACCGAGTCGCGCCGTGACCGCCACTTGAGAAGTGGGCTGCGACGCCCCATCCGCCACGTGTAGGCGCCGCACGCCACGATATTTAAAAAGTCGCCGGCGGCTTTGCTACAAAAATGTTCAAACAGAAGGAAGAAATACTTCTGGCGCGGAGCGAGTCGCGCTGCAGCGCTCTCTTCGTCGGCCCCCACCAAAGGCGGTCGGTTGGCCGCTTCCCGGCTACCACCGGATCGGCGCGTCGACAAGCTGCGGCCGCGATGTCGCCCTTCGCCTGAGGACCCGCGGCGCGGGCTCGCTTTGTCGGGCCAACTCTCGAGCCACCATTTACCGGAGGGTCGGGAAGGAATGCGCTGTAGTCGGGGAAGCTCTCCCCACTATCAGTAGAAGTTGTCCCCACGGCGGTGGTCTCTGACACATCCTCGCCGTAGCCTTGCCGCCAAGCGTTCCTTACTTTTCTTCCTCCTCCTTTCCTCCTTCCGCTTCTTGCGGGAGGAGTCAGCCTCGGTCGTCCTCGCCGGCGCCGCGCTTCCTTATCCCGGGGGCGGCGCTGGAAGACATCCCCATGAGCCCCCGAGAGGATGCGGGAATGTCGGTCAAGTCTGAAGGACAAAGAAAGAGAAGTGAAAGGAATTTCACCGGCTTACAGTTTCGCGAAAAAGCGCGAGAATGGCTCGGGTGGCCATCCGCGACCACGATGGCGCTTCGCCCGTGCGGCCGCCACCGAGCCTCCACCTCGACGCGGCCGGCTCGGGTTCGGCCATCCTCGCCCGGTCGGACGGCCCCGCATACCGGAGCGAAGTGCGGCACATGCACAAGTGGTTGCACGCGCGCATCCCCATGAAGGCGCGCACAACCACGTCCGGTGAGCCCGCCTCCTTTGAGCCCCGATCGCTCCACGATCGAGGCGGCTTGTTCTTCTCCCTCTTTTGGCGCCCAGTTCCACCGTTCCTCCGCCATGGGAAGCTCTCCGGTGAAAGCGAGGGTATTTGTCGCCGACGTTTGAGCGTAGAGCCATTGAACGCCACCCTTGTTGAGCGAGGCGGCTTTACCTCGGTACTCCGTGCTCGGCCAAGGCGAAGCTGGAGGCGAGCCACCTGAGGCGCCCGCGGCGCCGACGTGGCTTTGTCCTTCGAGCCTTGCACGGAAGAAGTGCCTCCACAACGCCCGATCGGCTCGATCCCCAAGAAGGCCGCATGGCGTGATGAAGATGGCGATGTGGAGGACCCCATTGGGGTTGAGATGGTGCACCTCCACCTTGTAATGAAACAACGACCCCGGACGAACGGGTGCGTGGCGAGCCAAAGCAGCGCTCGAAGAACGAGGCGGGCACCACGATCTCGTCGCCCGTGGCGTGGGTAGTAGCCCGGTCGGCACCCTCCGAAAAGGTCTGCGGCATGAGAAGCCCTTCTTCACCAAGCCGAAGCGCCACGTTTGTCTTCTTGTGAGCACTCCGGCCACGACATCTTCACGGGAGGCGGTGGAAGGTGAGAAAGAAAGGTCGGGTTTTCTTTCCTTAGCTCTCTGGTGCTCTTCTTGTTTGAGCGAGAGCGAGAGAGGGCAAGAAAGCGTGACCACTCGAAAGCACCCAACGGGCGTATTTATAGAGGACGAGCGAGCGCCGGCCAGCGAGCGCCCGTCAAGCGAAGCGTCGCGACCACCCTCGTCTGTCGCGCGCGACTGGTAACTCCGGTTCCAATACCACTCCGCTTTTAATCCTGTCTTGTCGGCGTCAAGGGCCATAAAGAGCGCCGCCCGAACAACGTGTCCGTAACCTCTCGGTCTCGCTTTAGGCGGAGCAGTTGCTCGGCGCGCGCGAAGCCTGGGCGGGCTGCGGCCCCAAGGCGGCAAAAGCTTTGTGGCTTGCGCCAGGGCCCGGGCCGAGGTGTGGGTTCAAAAGGCCTACCCACGGATGGGTATAAAGCCGCCCAACAAAACTTGAGCAAGGGCGGTGTGAGGTGAGCCCCACGGTGGGCCCTCGGTTAGGTCGGTGACGGCCTAATCACCTCTACTCGCGTCCGAGACCATACTTCACACTCTCCCGAGAGCTCATCAATGGCGACACCGGTGTGCTCTGGGTCGTGGACGACCTAGAGTCCATACGGGATTGAGTAGAAAGGTTTTTATGGGTCGCCCACAAGAGGGCGGGACACCCTACTACGGGACCGTCCGCTCGGAAGGGTCCCCCTTGGGCGGGACCTCCCGGGACCCACTCGGACTACCCGCTATTAGCTCCACGAGCACGGCGTTCAAACCAGCGCAGTGGCGCGCCGCTCATCCCTCCGGTCCCACACTGCGGATGGGGTATACATGTGGGATAGACGGCGGCCATTCCTCTCGCAGCTACCCTCGCCCGACGAGGACTCGAGAAGGATGCCCCCGTCCATTACGACGGAAAGCGAGCACTCACGTCCGGCTACGGCGGAAGCGAGCACTCACGTCCGGCTCGACGGTGGCGAGCACTCACGTCTAGCTACGGCGTTAAGCGAGCACTCGGACACCGAACCTCACGAGGCATCCGGTCGTCCGGCCGACCAAGGCACTCGGACATCCGAACCTCACAGAGGCATCCGGTCGTCCTGCCGAGCCAAGGCAGCGTCTAGCTCTGACGTTAAGCGAGCACTCGGACACCCGAACCTCACAGAGGCATCCGGCCGTCCTTGCCGGCCAAGGCTCTGTCTAGCTACGACGTTAAACGAGCACTCGGACACCCGAACCTCACAGAGGCATCCGGTCGTCCGGCCGACCAAGGCACTCAGACACCAGAACCTCACAGAGGCATCCGGTCGTCCTGCCGACCAAGGCACTCGGACATCCGAACCTCACAGAGGCATCCGGTCGTCCCTGCCGACCAAGGCGCGTCTAGCTACTGACGTTAAGCGAGCACTCGGACACCGAACCTCACAGAGGCATCCGGTCGTCCTGCCAGCCAAGGCACTCGGACATCCGAACCTCACGAGGCATCCGGTCGTCCGGCCGACCAAGGCACTCGGACACCAGAACCTCACGAGGCATCCGGTCGTCCTGCCGACCAAGGCACTCGGACATCCGAACCTCACAGAGGCATCCGGTCGTCCTGCCGACCAAGGCACTGTCTAGCTACGACGTTAAACGAGCACTCGGACACCCGAACCTCACAGAGGCATCCGGTCGTCCTGCCGACCAAGGCACTCGGACATCCGAACCTCACAGAGGCATCCGGTCGTCCTGCCGACCAAGGCACTGTCTAGCTACGACGTTAAACGAGCACTCGGACACCCGAACCTCACAGAGGCATACGGTGCGTCCCACCGACCAAGGCACTCGGACATCCGAACCTCACAGAGGCATCCGGTCGTCCCTGCCAGGCCAAGGCACTATCTAGCTACGACGTTAAGCGAGCACTCGGACACCGAACCTCACACGAGGCATCCGGTCGTCCTGCCGAGGCCAAGGCACTCGGACACGAGAACCTCACAGAGGCATCCGGCCGCGTCCTGCCGACCAAGGCACTTTCGGACATCCGAACCTCACAGAGGCATCCGGTCGTCCCTGCCACCAAGGCCTGTCTAGCTACGACGTTAAGCGAGCACTCGGACACCGAACCTCACAGAGGCATCCGGTCGTCCTTGCGGCCAAGGCCTTTGTCTAGCTACTGACGTTAAGCGAGCACTCGGACACCGAACCTCACAGAGGCATCCGGCCGCCACATCGACCAAGGCACCGTCCACAACGATTAAAATTAAAGCAAACTCATCGCAAAGACATTTTCATAAAGAAAAAGAAAATTTCATTATAGGCCATGAGCTCAAACTTTACACAACTTTACACACGATGCGAGCAGATACAAGAGTGGCCGCAGCTGCGCCACGGCGAGGACTCTACCCACGCCTAGAACCTATCAAACATCCGTGCGGCATCGGTGGCACCGGCGGCATCTTTGGTAGGCCCTTGCACTGGTCGGACGGACCGCCGCCACGCCGCTGAAGCAACACGCCGATGCCTCTCTGCCGTTCGGCGACATCGACGCGGCGCACTAACTACGGTCGGCGCCTTGCGCCATCGCCTCGAAGGGCCCCCTTACCACCTCGAGCCTCGGGCGGCCTCGGCGTAGCGTCAACGAAGCGGCGTCGCGGCTGCGGCTTCTTCCTCCACGAGCTCGGCCATCGCTGGTCGAACTCACCAAAGCTTCGGCGGAGGATCTTCTTCTTCCACCGTGGCGCCATCGCGAAGCTAAAGACTAGAGGATGTCTGAAGCCATTTGAAAGAACAAAAGAAAAAGCTCGTCCCTTCAAGCAAGCTACGGCACTGCAGATATATATATCCGGACGAAGGAGGCTAAGCGTCTCGAGTAAATGCGGTGCCGAAAAGCGAAGCATCCTTCACGAAACGAAGGCGATCAAGAAGACGAGCGGTAGCGGTAGCGCATAAACTATGCTCGGCATGCGCAACGAGGCAAGTAAAGCCCGGCGGTTCAAATGCCCCGGCCAAACTCGGGACGGCCGCCGGATCAACAAGCACACGACGGAAATCGCTAAGCCGGATCGGTGGACCGACCTACGAGCCCGCCACCACTTTCGTCAAGTTCAACCCCAACCGAATCTGCCAAATCGCTTGGGAGTTCGGGGCTCTTGCGAATACTAATAAAAGGATACCCCAACACCGGCGGCAGGCGGCGACCTCAAGCATATCTCGATAGCAGTAGCGCCGCCCGCGTAACCGAATCGCTGCGAGACCGCGCAAGGCATCCGCTCCCGACCGGCCGGGAAGCGAATCCGACGCAGACAGCGCTCCGGCCCCTCTTGGCGGGCGGGATCTCCGACTCAACCAAACCAAGGTGACGAACGCCGAGTGCCGCGTGTCGAGTCCTCATCGACCTACCGCCATGTACCCTCGAATAAGGTCAATCGGGCGACTATACAAGGCGGTGGCTCCTTCCCAAGAAGATCGGTGATTTGTAGAAGACAAAGCTTCGGCCCATCAACGATCACGATAAAGACGAGCGCACGCTCCTCCGGCGGCACCAGCGTCACGCACCTCGGCGTCGGCGTCGCAAGGATCACAGAGGGCAAGTACGCTACTTCCGGAAATACCTAACCTCCACGACCACCAAGGCTACCAACCAAAGATGGGCAAGGCGGGTGGCGACCGATCCACGGGGCGAAGGGCCGGAGCTCTAGCGTAGGTCACCTCGCTTTCCTCCTAACTCTCGATGTAACTCGCCCCTTCCTTCACGTATAAAAGGCGGGGCTAAGCGATCGAGGGGCAACGAGCAAGAACGAAAGGGAGAGCGCTATCAAACCCATCTCGCTAAGCCATTGGCATTCTCGCTTGTAAAACTTTGTGCGATCATCTGTACCAAGAGTAATACAACACCACCACACGGAATCGAGTAGGGACCTTGACCGAACCAAGTATACATCTTGGACTCACGAGTCTAACCATTCAGGGAGTGGAACGCGCGACCCCCTAGACTTACAAATTTACTTGCCGGCGCTCCCGAAAACGCCGACAGTAATATTAATAAAAAAAGTGTATTAGTTTTAAAAAATTATCAACAAATAGCCGTGTACGCTAGCTAAAGATCCGACATGTGACATTTGTGGAAGAGTGGATGAGGACGGACATCATAGGGTAGCTTGGCTTCTCAAGACGACGAACCATCTTCTCTAAGGGAAAATTAGGGGATGCCCCCTGAAACAGGGCCATAGGATTGCCCGGGCCTAGGGGTGAAACACATATGGATTATCCATTTCATTCAACTACTGTATTCGATAGGATACAAATATAGTGTAATTTTCTCCGATTAACAATTTCTCCTCTATTCATATTCGTATTGGAATTCACATAAAAAATATGCATATGGGCATGGTGTAGACTTTTTCCATTAAAATGTTATTTTATCCGAACTACTCATGATCGTAATTGAACAAATGCTTATTTTAATATTTTATTGCAACATACCTAATTAGTTGGTCAAGTATTTTTAGTTAAATTCGAATTCATGTTCATTTAGGTGAAATAAATAATTGGAATGAATATGTGTGCTATTTTGCCAATACATAAGTTATTAGGATATCTGTTTCCAACCGAATTGAGTACATATTCGACTTGAACATGTTTGGCTATAATATGTGATTCATATTTGTATTCCATATATTTGAATTTGAATTCGTATTTCTATTGCTAAAATAAGAATACAAATGTGGTTTGTTATTGGATAGGGGTGCAAGTGGGGGGTGGGTTGCGGACGACCCACAACCACCCACACAGTTTGCTTAACGAAACGCGGCTACTGACAACCCGCATTGCTATCCGCTAATTAAGTTGTGGGATTTGTGGCAGCCCACTTAACTAGAAAAGGTATGCCACAGCATGCAGTTCGCAACCATTTTGCCCAAAGCGACCGGCAGGCTATGTGACAAGACTGCAACATTGCGTGCACATTGTATACTATCAACCAATACTTTTAACAAAAAAATAGAAAAAATATTCAAAATATCTGAAAAATCAAAATAACCCAACGAAGATATTAAAACTAAGAATAGTATTCTATCAAGTTGATTTCATCAACGAAAACTTATATCAGAAAATGACATCATTTGATATGACTAAATGCTGCACAACTGCACAAGCTTGCTTCATGTTCCAATTTAAAAATCTATGGATAGATAGCAAGGAGAAGAAGGTGCTGCTTCAGATCAAAGTGCTGCACAACTTAACAGGAATATTTGCAAAACAAAAGGAACAAGAAGATTAGGAAAAATATTAATGGCTATGAATTGCTACAAATGTTAATGGCTACACAACAAGATAATTGAGGAAGAACAACAGGATCAAAACACTTGAGCAGCATTACTACTAGTAGAGAACAGAGAAACAGGGTAAAATGTGTGTCCAATGTGCACACATGTAAACAGGAGTTTATCACTGAAACAAAACCTTCCATCATTTCAGAAACGTCCAGATTAACAGTAAGGACTTATATTTGCAAATGGAGGGACTAAACATATGTTACTCATTGCAAATATGCATTCCAATTGCTGACCTAATGTTCAAACTATTGAAAGATAGATCTAATCACTAATCAGGTTCTAACAGACTGCTCACAAATGCGTGAAACACAAGTACATCTCTAGAAAATCTATGAAAAAGTAGTATCACTTCTCAAGTAAACTACCAATAAGCTGTTAAGTGTTTAAGTTAATGATTAACAGGAACTGATAGTTTAGATTGTAGTGTCTTTAGGCACCAACAGATAATTGCAACAAGAAAACAAACATCTTTTGGAGTAGCACCAATAGATAATTTTTGCAATAGATAATTCTTGTTTAGTGGCATCTAAGTTAACCGCCTTCAAAGTAATTGAATTAAGCACTTCAGAAAGACAAGAACCTTCAGAAAGCAATTCCAATTCTTTTTTAGTGGTGACTAGTTCTTGGGACTAAGGCAGGTAAAACTACACCCGATCCTGCTTCTACACCCAGTCCTAATTTGATCCTGAAGCGCACCCAAGACACTCGCCTAATCCCCACGTGGTTGGATCCATTTGAGCAATCATGAATCATGAATCGAGGAGGACTAAACACCAACAACAGAATTCAAATTGAACCTGGCAAGCAAATAAGCAAACAATAGATTAGGTGGTAACCAGATCGTCAACATTGGATCACATCGGAGATGGCCATGCAGCAACAACAGCGTGGACAATCTTGATGCCCTGGCCATCGCAATCCATGGAGATCGTCACAGTGTTGGTCCGTAACATAGTACACCGAACGGGTAGAAGGGACCGCACGCGTTGGCGAAGGCGATGAAGGAGCACCGGCCGCCGCCGTGGGCTAGGGCTTTTGTGGTGCCTTACTCTATCTTTGGTAGCTCGAGTGATGCGTGCATCTTTGCGGTGTCCAGCAATTCATGCGGGCCTATCCGCTTGAAACCACCTCAGTGATGTGGTTGGTAGGGATGAAAACGGAACAGAAACGGTCGGTAAATGGTCATTCCGTTTCCACATCTTTTACCGATAACGGAAACGAAATCGGAAACCCCGGAAATGGATACGAAAATGAATAGTGACGAAAATAGATACGGAACGAAACGGAGCGGATACGGAAACAAAAGTGGAAAATTCCACAAGAACGTAGTACATGATCACAATATACATGACCGCAAAAACAATGTAACTCATTCCATCTCAAAGGCGTATACAAGAACAATATTATATTCACCGGTATCACTAGAAAATTTTCTCAAGTTTGTTAGTTGAAAGCTCGCTATTTGTCCCCCAGATCAGACCATGATGTCCTCCTCCATAATATCATTATCATCGACATCCTCTTGCTCCTCCAACTATAAAGCTGTAATGCCCTAAAATTTGCATATTATTGTTCAATGTTCATCTATGATTTTCTGAGATTTATCTTGGATTTTCTGGAGTTTATAAATGCCATTTTGCTATTTTTTAGATTTATATAATTAATTTAATCATGAAAAATGAAGCCAAAATTATGCTAAAAATAATTTTCCTAGATTCAAAATGTTCCAAAGTATTTTTGAGAATTTTTTCTAAATTTTTGAACTCTATTTGATATTTTCTAAAAAGCTATTTGTATTTTTAAAATTATTTTAATCAAAAATAAATGTAAATTCTCCGTTCTCCATTTTTGACTAAGTGGGCCAAGTTTCTAAAGGAATTTTCGGTTTTACTTATATGGAATTTTCGATTTCGTTTTCGACAGAAATGGCTCTTCCGTTTTCATTTCCGACAAAAAATTTCCGTTTTCATTTCCTTCCCGTTTTTATTTAAAGAAAAAGACTTCTACTTTTATTTTTCTATGAAACGATTGGAAATTTTGTTTCAATTATCATCCCTAGTGATTGGCTGAAGCTATTTTTTTTGTGGGGCGGACGAGTGGTTAGGGCAGACCGGCCCACATGCACCCCTATAATATTGGATCCGATGACACCCCAGCCCGGACGCCTTGTAGTTCCCCCAATCCCCCTACTCCCTAGCCCCTCCACCCACCGAAAAAACTCCACTCCTCTCCTTACCCTCCGCCCTCTCGCCGCCGCCGACGAGGAGGACCGAACCGGCCGCCGCACCCCGTGCGGGATCGTCTCGTGGCAGCCGCCGCGGACACCACCTGTGTAGGCGTTGCGTGCGTCCCGTATGCTTGCCCTCGCACGCTTCGGCGAACGCTAGGGTTTAGCCCCCCTAGTTTGGCTCGCCCAGGCGATCCGTAGTCGAGGAATAAGCGGCCCGCGGCGATGGGACGCCCGGAGCCGGTCGTGCTGTTCGCGCAGACGATCCTCCACTCGCAGCTGGACGAGTACGTGGACGAGGTGCGCTTTCCAACACCTCTTTTGTTAGTCTGGTCTGCAATCTGTAATCAAATCTCGCTACTGCTTGGCGAGTAGACGTTCAAATAGTAAATTGGACGGCTTGTCCTATTCCATGGATTCCATTGGTGCACAGATCTTGCACGTAAGAGTTAAGACTGTAGAGTGAGGATCAGGGCTAATTGGTGCAGATTGGTTTTATGCACGAGTTTTGTAGAAACTTTTTTTCAGTATGCGAAGCGGTTCCATTAGATTAATATTTTTACATACTCTTGCTGGAATTTTAGATAGTAATTTCAGGCTTCATAAATCACAGCTAGCAGGTATGTCTCGGGGAAGTCCTATGTTGTATCAGAAAGTCAGACCTATGTTCCCTAACACTGTGGTTCCGTTTGTCAAGTTGCTCAGTAAGAACAAGATGTAATATAGTTAACATATTCAGTGCATATGAGAAGACTGATATAAAATGTTTTCGCATCCTTTTGAAATGTATCTTCAACTACTTCCGTGGATTTCCATGATTATCTTCATAAACCTTACTTAACAAATTCAATCTTATTAATTCATCAGTTTGATCTTGTTTGTTACTGTCTTATCTGGTACTACCATCTTATTTGTTACTGTCTTATCTGGGACTACCATGCATGCCTGAATGAAGGTACACTTTCTTGTTAAATAGCAATCATTTTACTAATAAACACTTACATCAGATTTTTATTATAATAAATATTCAGAAAATTCAGAAATATAAAATATCTGTATAAGGCTTTGATTTTATATGGTTCTGTGCACACCTGGTATTCAAACATCCAAAAGTTTTCAGCCTTGGACATTTTCACTACACAAGAGCCAAATGTTGGGGTGTTAAGGATTACTAGTAATTACTGAACAGAGGGAGGGAGGCTCATCTGTTTTATTTAACTTCATATTTTATTTCTTCTCCTTGAGTTCACTTTATTCAGTTACATCATACAGGTGCTATTTTCTGAGCCTGTTGTGATTACTGCTTGCGAGTTTCTTGAGCAGAATGCCTCTCCTTCTACACCAAACATATCCCTTGTTGGGTAAGAAACATTTCTTTTGAATAATTTTTGCACTTGTACTTAGCTTCCTTTTATATTATCTAAAGAACATGTTTTCTCCATGTACACACCTTATAAAGGTGACTCTTGATAGAATGTGTGCCCTGCAGAATAGTATCTGTTGAACTTATTTGGCTGTTGTTGTTTGTTGGAAAATGCGGGCCACTTCTATGATGCTTATATGGTGATCTTGGAACTTTTCTCTTTATTGATGATTTGATCTGCAGGTGGATGACTCTAGTCAGGGTAAATTTGTTACAATACAATTTGCATACAGTCATTGTCCCTTCTATTTTGGTCATTTAAGCTTTATACTGCTTACTGTTGAGTAACGGCAGCAAGTGATTGAGTTCAGTACTCTCATTCACACTGTTCGTCCTAAATCTATTCGTTGGCAAGCCGGGACCTTCCATACCGCCCGAGACTTTTTCCCCTCGGAGCGCGTTAATAGAATGAGATTGATCAAAACAAGACTGAAAAACACCTTTCAAGAGACTCATAGAATAAAACCCTTGAATCAAAGAATTATGTCAACTATTGTAGCCTGTCTAAGAAAGGAACAATAAATAGCTCCTCACTATTGGTGTAGAACCAGATTCCCCTATACCTGAATTTGAAGGCCTTGTGGTTCGCTCTAGTACACTCATTATCGACAAAATCCGCGTGATCATTGCCTACTCCTCAGTAGCCCATATGAATTTGGTGGCTATACCTCCTACACCAACCCAACAAAACTGCCAACGCTAGAAAAGCTAGCTTCCTTGTTTGTGGTCTTTTGCTTGACCCCTTACCGGGTATTTAGGTGTTTGGTGGGGTGCTCCTTCTGGTTATGTGCTGTAAAAGTGCTGCCATAGCAGATTGTTTGTTTCTGTTTATGTGCTCCTTTTCTTCATTCAACAATATTCTATTTTTGGTTTTGACATGAAAAAAATATGCAGCTGAAAAGCAGCAAACTCTTGTTTTTCTTCAGTCAACAAACATATGAGAAAGAACTAACCATATCTTTATATAACTGCCTCTACTTGTGATGTTGTTTTAATGTCTTTAGTGGCTGACACGGTTAAATAGGCGGCTTTCTGTCTGTAAAACTTAATATGTGATATTGCTTTATACATTGTGTGGAATGTAGATTGTGTATAATGGTTCCTGTTCAGTTTGACCTTTTCCCGTATTTACTTCTTTGTTTTTGTTGTTCCTAGTGGCAGTAATGATAAATTACTGTACATATTCAGTTTATTATACCTATACTTTGTGGTAAACTTCTCAACTACTTCTTAGCTAATGTAATTTGTTGGTCTTCATTGTTACTTTTAAAAAGATGTTCCGTAAGCATAAGGTTCCAGTTTCCTTTAGTTTGAATGTCCTGACTAGGTTAATTAAATAAATTGGCCAGTTGTGCAAAGATTATGATTTTGTTTTGTGTTAACAATCTTCCTCTACTTTTTGTTCACATTGATGAGCCATTTTCCTTGATTAATGTCTGATTATGTCCAGTGCTACGTCCCCACCTTCATTTGCTTTGGAAGTCTTTGTTCACTGCGATGGGGAGTCTCGATTTAGGCGCCTTTGCCAGCCTTTCTTGTATTCACACTCTTCATCCAATGTGCTAGAAGTCGAGGTATAATGTCTGATTCTCAGTTATAGTTCGTCCAGTATTCTTAGCTGGTGCATGTAGGTTTTCTTTCTCCTTTTTTACTGCAGCTCATGCCTGCATTTTGCTAATGCATAACTAAATGTGCAAATGTCAAACTTGCTATGGGTTCATGTCAACTTAGTAGAATTCGACAATTTATATATTTTAGTTTAATGGATCCTACTCCAGTTCTTAAGCAGGAGTTGCTGTGGCTGCAAAAATTTGGGCTATTTTACCCAGTAAGGTGCACCGTAGGTCTCCAAACTAGCATAGGTGTGTCATTTGGGTCCTCGAAGCGGAAAACTTCACATTTATGCCCATATATACTTGTATAAGTGAGTCAATAAAGGTCCAAACACTACCTAACCTGTAATTAGAGATAATATCTATATCACACTTTGGCTCAATCTAAATTACCATTTGACCATGTAATCATCATATAAAATTACTAATGTCCTTGTTTTTGAATGAAGCTGATAGATTTTTTTGGAAAAGTTATACTAACTTCCTATCAATCATACTTAATAGGAAAAAGTCCATCTGTGGTCCCTTAACTCTTCAGTTTGTCTAATTTTCGTCTCTTATTTACAAAACGGGTAGAATCCGTCCTCCAAATCACATCCAAAGCAAGCTAGCTGTAGCCTGTGCTTGAGAGAGGGAGTGAGTGAGAGAATAGAGATAAGGCTATCTGAGCCATGGGCACCCTTCTGATGCTTTCCTATTCTTTTCCATGAATCATCAAGCCATGTTAGCTCACTTGCCAACTAGGATGCCACATCACCCAAAACCACCTAGAAAACAGGCTTTGGATGTGATTTGCTGTGGTTTTGCCAGTCGAAAGACGGGTTCTACCTGGTTTTGTAAATGAGGGACGGAAATTAGGCGAACTGAAGAGTTGAGGGACCATGGATGGACTTTCTTCTACTTAATATAGGCTAGTTAGGGGCCTGCACGTTATGATCTACCGTAAAATCCGATTTCAATTATTTAAGATATATGGTTATAAAGAGCCTATGCAATCTCATTGGCAGTGTTCCAAATAAACGTTGTTAAGGCCTTGTAAACGGCTGTTAAAATGTTAAATGCGGCCTGCCTGTTACATTTATTTAGATTTCAAGGTTGGTCCATTACATCAGGTTGTTTATACGGATTAATGGCCATTAATGATTACTAGGCCCGTTTACTAAACCCGATTACATTCACATCATGGGTAAGAAGGTGACTAATGGCACAACATGAGCATCTCATATGAAGTATTTAGCAAATAGAAGTGTAGAACATTGTCAAATCTCTCTTATTTATGTCACCAAGGTGGACAATTGCTGAGAGCTTGGTAGTTCCATTCTATATTTAGGAAATAAGATAGGTAGATGCTTATTTTCTTACCGCAAACATGTGTATATATTTCTCTAAATTTTATACATTAAAAGTTTAAAACTGTTTACAATGCTGCTTACTGTATAAACGCTAAAAGGTGGGGTGACTGTTCGTTAACCGTTTATCGTTATTTAGAACATGGCTCGTTGGTAGGGTTGGCTATCGAGCCGGCTCGGCTCGTCTCGTTCTAGTTCATTAAAAAAAGTGTCTCGGCTTGTTAAGTTAACGAGCTGGAAACTCACCTTGGCTCGATAAAAAGCTCGAGCGGCTCGTGAGCAGCTCGCGAGCCACGTAAGTTAAGATGAACTGAGTTAACTTAAGCCACGTAAGCTAAGGTAATTAGTCAGGAGCTAAGCTAAGCCACTCCGTAAGCACATGACACACATTAACACATACATGCAACAGGAGGACTACATAAATGAAACCGGAGCTAATTATCCAGCATACAAGTAAAATATAGATAATTAGTGAGGGGCCAATTAACAACCCTAACAATTATATTCTAACCTAACATAGTTACATGGACATACATAATTTAAATATTCATCTAATAAAATTCTTTTACATCAAAAATCATCACGATGAATATTCAGTTACCGAGCCTTAACGAGCTAACAAGCGGCTCGTGAGTTAGCTCAGGCTCGGCTCATTAAGATAACGAGCTAGGAAGTTGGCTCGGCTCATTTATTTTACTAGCTGAGTTCGAGCCAAGCTCATATCGAACCGAGTTCGAGCTGCTCACGAGCTTCGAGCTTTTCTACTAGCCCTACTCGTTGGTTCATCCACCCTTCCTACTTCTTACACAAAACTGCTAAAAGAAAACAGGAAAAGACTGGTTCAAGAGCCTTAGCTTCTTTGTCTGCCCCTCCCGTCCCAACCACCCACACAACTGCTAATAAAAAAAAAACAGAAAATACCCTTTCCCCAAACAAACTCCCTCTCAATATAAAACTCCTGTCCTTATCAATATGATGTAGAGATAAGGATGGAATTTTATATTGAGGGAATTTGTTTGGGGAAGTTTTTTAGCAGTTTGTGTGGGAGGGGAGAGGGGTGCAACTATTTTTTCTTTTTCTTTTCTAGCAGTTTTATGTGAGGTGGTGTTGGCAGATGAGCAGACTAAAGCTCAAGGTGCTTTATCATAGTTAGATACGTTATCAAATTTTTAGCTTAAATAGGGTTGTAGTGTCATATTATCATCAGTTGCTCATTAATTTTTTGAGCTTGGCTTGACTCCTGCAAGTAAATGTGCAATCGCATGCTCATGGACTTAAGTGATACAATCGTACAAGTTTAATGACCTATGTCACACTTTGCTCTATTTTAGCTGTTCTTGCTTTAGATTTTTTTCCCTGGTATTGTATCAAATGGTAGGCTTTTACTTGCTAATATTGGCCACATATTTGTGTCCTGTTCTGTCCATTCCTGATATGGATGGGTATGAAAGTTTTGCTTCTTGAGATAGTTTTCTTTGCTTTTCTACCTCGCAGGCAATTGCTACAAATCATTTGTTGCTGCGGGGAACTTATCGCAGCCTCACTCTTGTAATTTATGGGAATACTGCTGAAGATCTTGGCCAATTCAACATAGAACTAGATCTGGATCATTCTCTTGTGAATGTGGTTAGCTCTCCATCAGAGGGAAAGCTTGAAGACCTGCCACCAGCACTACATTCATCCAAATTTACATTTGAAGGATCATTATCTTCACTAAAGCCATTGAGTTTTCAAGCCACAGAGTTGGACCTATCAATTGAAGTGAAGAAAATTCTACATTTAACTCTTAAAATGTACCAAATACCCAATGTGGGAAATCTTATTCCTAACCTAGGAAGTGCAGTTATCTCAGCTGTTTCTAAATATCTGACTGCTAGTACTAAGTGCATGCTACATAGTTGGAATCAAGACTTGGAAAACGGCTTCACCAAGAGTAATCTTGATCCTCATGGAATTAGTAATATTCTTACTGAAGCTAGCGATGAGCTCTTTGAAATTTGGAGAAATGTCCATTCTGTTGTTGAGAGTACTGGCTTTGCCTTTGGAGCAGAGGAGTTGCCCACGACCAAAATTCTATTTGAATTGTTTAATAGTTGTTTCCCATATTACAGAAATTGTTCATTACTTGATGTACAGTGCCCTTATCAGGTAATTTTTCTTATGTCACTTGAAAAACTGTCTTATGCCTGTTCATTACAAGATTTATTTATGTTAAGCCATTTTAATTTCAGAATAAATGGTTGGTGATGTCTTTGAGTTTGGTTCTCCTATTATGCTCCTCAAAAGAGAGTTGCTTTTATTTTGTTGATGCTGGCGGGATGGAGCAAATCATTAATCTACTTTGTTGGAAGACCCCAGAATCTGCAGCTACTACATTGCTTCTCTTAGGTATTGTTGAGCATGCTACTCGGCATGGTGTGGGATGTGAAGCTTTCTTGGGATGGTGGCCACGAAGTGATCACAACAGAGTACCTATTGGTTGCAGTGATGGCTATTGTTCTTTGTTGAAGCTTCTACTGGAAAAAGAAAGACATGATATTGCCTCTCTTGCTGCATACATTCTACAACGCTTGCGTTTTTATGAGATATTATCCAGATATGAGGTTTGAAATTTCTTACTTCCCTAACCCTACAATTGGTCTGTTTTAAGTGTATTGCGCAGATAGTATGAAGCTTATAGTTGGTTTGTAGTCTGCAGTGATCAAGGTGGTTTCCAATCTACCTTCCGATGAACTTTCTACTGATGGAGTTTCATTTCTTATTTCTGCAAGTATTGAACTTGCCGAAATGTTGGTAAGTTTCTACATTTGCCCTTCTATAGACAAATACCAATTCCATACAGTTGTATACTTGTATGTACATTCTGTCATCCTCCTTGAAAGTGAAGTGGGTTAGCAGTTAGTTTATGCTGATAATTGCTGATGCAGAAATTGATAAATATATGTGGCCCAATTGAAGATCCTTCACCAGTGGTTACTGCTAGAAGAATATCTAAGTCTGGTCATTTGGAAGGTTTACTATCATACAAAGCAACAATTGGTCTTTTAACTTCTTCCAAATACAGTTTCTTTCAGTTTGATACTGATTCATACTTATTATCTCTTATCCAGGTAATACTGTGAATATGCAGTTCTTGTTTTTGTTTACATATTCTTTTCGTATGTGCACTGTAAATCTTTATGAAAGTTGGATTAGTTCTTGTTGTCAATCTGCACTAGCTGCTTTGGTTAAAAGTTTATTCTAGGTACTAATATTGTGGATTGATGCAATTCAGTCGTTGATAGATTTCTTTCTTTTGCTTGCTCTCTGTTACTTTCCCTTCCTATATTTTGAAATCGATGTAAAGCTATTCATCTATCAATCTTTGCTCCTTTGTAAAATATTTAATTTGAAGTCAAATACAACATGGTAGCATTACATTGTGTGTGAAATGAATGAATTGCTTCACAATAGTTTTTGTATCCACAAATGGGCCACCTTTTATTTTTTATTACATTAGGCTGTTGTCTGGAACTTGGAAAACTCTGTTGGTAGAAGATCTTTATGTGCTTTTACAGCCAGATTATTCTTTATTTTTAATTTCATTTGTCACAATTTGCGCCCATGATATCAACAGCATTGCACATTTAGTCGAATTTTTATGTTAAAAATATAACTGACATAGTTTGGTTTTAGAGCTGTTTTTACGGGTTATGGATGCTGTGTGCTCTCAACATTCTTGTAGGAACTAGTATCACATCCTCCCAGTTATTATTTCTGATCTCAGTCTGTTGGTTGCCTTTTCTGCAATTTAACCTCTCACATCACTGTTATGGCGTTATCCTATTTGGCTATGAATCTTACCTAGCCTAAACAATATCCTGCTGTCGTTCATCGTATCTCCTCTGTTTCTCTGTTACGTTTGGTTTGTATTATTGACACTTGCTAGGAATTCATGTTTTCCCATTAAAATGGCTTTAAAGCTATCCGTTCTGGTTTAAATATTTATGATGGGGTTGATAATGCTATTCTTCAAATTCTTAGTAATAAGTAATTATTTAGCCAGCTATCTCACCAATAATCCCAACTAGTAGTCTAGTAGGGGTGAGCATGTTGGCACTACTGCTACAACAACAACCAACAACCATGCCTTTTGTCCCAAACAAGTTGGGGTAGGCTTATATGGGTACTACTGCTAAATGGAGAAAAAGTACCGTAAGCTAGCAAATGACGTCACTATTCATTTTGTCTATATATTTATGTATACATACATGCTTGGCCAACATACATGGCCGCGGTTTAGCTAGAAAATGTCAATTACTCCAAGGCAGCACGCATGCATGCGATGGAGCAATAGGCTTGCATGCACTTGGACGCGATGAACTGAAGGCCGCATGCATGTGCAGGTGCATCAATGCATATGTATACATGCTACTTCTCGTAGTTCAGCTTGCACGGACTAAGCATCTTTTTTTTATGTGCTAAGCATCCTGTATATGCATTTCTTCCCTTTGTGCTCGATCACTCTGCAGTAAAAACACCCCATTCCATGCTCCAACAAGCACGCCTCTCACCTCCCTATAGTCATCCACACTGCAGTAAAGTTGAAACAAACTATAGTAAAACCATCTAGCATGTGCAGTCTAAAAAAGCTAGTGCACTGCAGATAAAATTACTGCACCTTCCTGGTTCTTTTACTGCATTTCTATCATATTTGCTGTGTTGTCTGAGCTCGGAGGTGCAGGGGACAGAGAGAAACGTGCGTTGATTTGAAACTTTGTAATACAATATCTCATAGACCAATTATCCAATTTGCAATCCGTTTTAACCTTTGTGCTCCAAAAGAAATGCTTAACAAAAAGAGACCGATGCTGGATATGTTTTAACGACATAAAAGTCACACACTGCAAAAAAGTGTTGATTTGCTGCACACTTACTGGAGACTTAATGCACTTTCTGAGCACAAGAGAAACGAGGAAATGGCAGGAAGTCAGTGGGGGCCGCCCTCCGGGGGGGGGGGGGGGGGTTGACCGAGGTGGGAGCTGATATGCTTGTTTTTACTGGGCTTTGACCAAGGTGAGAGGTGGGTTTTAGCCCATAGGAAGGGGGTGGGGTGTAGGATGGCTATTCTATGTAGGGGATATTTCTATATATATATAAGCATAAAGTAATGGGGGCTCCTATTCTGTGGGCATCCGCTGCCAACAAGGGCTGTGGACACCACCCCACCTCACGTGGCAGACTTAAAACCTTTTTGAAACCGCAAAAACCACATTGGTTGATTGAACTTTCAATTAGAAGTTTGAAACTGTTTTTGAACTTGAAATTTGACAAACTCTCAACCCGAACTTTGAACTCGAAATTTGATTGAACTTTCAGCCGAGAAATTGCAACTTCAAATAGCACTTTTTTAGTTACACCTACAAGTTCAACCTCGGAGATTTGCCCTGTCAACTTCAAAGGAGGCGGAAAGGGATGAGAGTTCATGGGGTGTTGGCGGTAACTCTCCTGTCTTGGGGTGCCTGTGGGGAGAGGAGTTTGGGGGGGGGGGGTGGCTAGCAAGGTGGCGCTTGTGGATTGGGTGTTATCTGGCAATTATGCTGAATGGGGATTCGTAGTTGTGAGAGGAATGACGCACGGACACTGGTCACCCGCATGCTTGGCATTGGATGGCTACGAATAACTTACGCTGGAAACAAATGGTGGGCACGAGTGTCCGTTGAATAAGTTTCCTGCGGATGATAGCCTCTTTTTAAGAGCCACAAAAGCAATATTTAACTAATGTTGGTAACTATTCACTGTAACCAACAAGATTACACAGCACAGCAATGCCAAATTGGCCCTTAAATAGTGGCACTTATTTTTGGTGTATCTCCCAAAATATTCCCGTCGCTTTAGGTCTGCCTGCTAATGCTCGTTTTACACTCTACTGGTCTTGACACCGAGCATGAGTGCACTTGTTTTAGAAATTAGAAATGTGATTTCTTTACCTTGTGTTCTTTGTAAATCAGGAAAGAGGTTTTTTTCCTCTGTCAGCAGCCTTATTGTCATCACCGATAATGCATTTGGCAAGTGGGCTTGCTGCCGAAATTTTGATGGAGATAGCATCATCAATTGAATCCATTGTTCTCTCCCTTCTTTTTTGTCGTTCAGGTTTGATTGGCAGTTTCTTTAACTGGGATCTTATGAATCTTGATTTTCCTTGCATTATGAAGTGAGCTTACCCTTCTTTTCCCAGGGCTATCTTTCTTGCTCAGTCAGCCTGAAGCAACTGAGATTATAGTTCTTTCTCTTCAAGATGGTGAAGATATGAATAAAACAGAATGCATAACTCTTAGGCAGGCCTTTATTCTTTTGTCAAAAGGATTCTTCTGCCGCCCACAGGAAGTTGGAATGATCACAGAGCTACATCTTAAAGTGGTTTGTGCAGGCTCATTGCATGCAAATTATCTATGTCATATTGTTTTAAAATCCTTTTAACATCTAGATATAAATATATGAACAACTAGGATCAGAATTTGATAGAAAAGGTCTACATCGGAAATGTCAGTTTAGGTGGAAATGTGGAATTGATTTTCACCTAAGATAGTCTTTCTTCTAGCCTAGTTGTGCCATCTGTTGCGTACATCTTTTTCCACTCATTTTTTTTCTGGTGTTTACCTCTATTCATTCCATCATGCTATTTATCATTTAATCCACAATATGATTGCTGTCACATCTACTTGCAGTAATTCTGTTTTAATTTACAAGTGAGTTGCCTAATTTCTGTTGATGTAGGAACATGATTTATCTGTGAATAACTGATCAGACTCTAATTCTTTAGTTATCTTGTTTCTGCTAATGATTGAATTATTGTGCTCTGTAGGGAAGTGCTGCCAATAGGTTACTTGCAGTTCCTCTGAATTCTGATGAGCTTTTGTGGGTTCTTTGGGAACTTTGTGCTATTTCGAGGTCAGTATTTAAGTCAGTTTTTGGTGGATAATAGATGAAATTTACTTGTGGTCTGACATCCTAGTTGTGTAAAATAACAAGGGTTGCAAAATCTTGAGGTTATCTTTCAGCACACATGTCTTGACCAGAAACTCCTTTTTGGAAAATTATCTATTCCTGTCTCAATAATTAAGAGAGACGCTAATATCGTCTGTAATATTTGATCAATAATTGGAGCTCTTTCATCTTTCATTGTTGTGGCCAAATTTCTGAAACTTTGATATAGTTACACTATGATAAGGAATATCTGAAATTTAAAGTACCTTTTTTTTAGAAACGGCAGGAGGACTGATGTAATTTGAAATTTTAAGTACCTAGTTGAATTCTCAAATGCTCAACACAAAGTTGTGTGCATGTGGAAAGGGCACGGAGAAGCTATTTTTTCAATATATTGTTTTATAGACTTCTCCATATGAACTTAAGTGCATAGGTTTACAGAATCTGTATATGTGATGCAGGTCTGATTCAGGTCGCCATGCATTATTAGCTCTTGGCTACTTCCCTGAGGTGTGTTGTTGGTCTACATCTGTTATTCTTAATGCAACCTAAGCTGCTTAGTGATGTCAATATTCCTATTGCAGGCAATATCAGTTCTATTGAGTTCTCTCTCTTCGTATAATGATCTTGATTCAATCATGACTAAAAATGGTTAGCAACCATTATATTCTTCTGGATATTTCATTTGAGGTTTTGAATATAGTTTGTGTGCTTACATCTCTTTGTGACTGTCTGACCTTAGGAGGGTCTCCTTTGGGTCTTGCCATCTTCCATTCAGCTGCAGAAATTCTTGAAGTTTTGGTTGCAGATTCAACTGCTTCATCACTTAAATCATGGATTGGACTTGCTGTTGATCTCCACAAGGCTTTGCATTCGTCTTCTCCAGGTTCAAATAGGAAAGATGCTCCAACAAGGTTACTTGAATGGATCGATGCTGGTGTTGTATATCAGAGAAATGGTGCTGTTGGGCTTCTTCGTTATTCTGCTATTCTAGCTTCTGGTGGAGATGCTCATCTTTCTTCTGGAAACGTGCTCGTGTCAGATTCGATGGATGTTGAGAATGTAGTTGCAGATTCAAATAATACTTCAGATGGTCAAGTCATTGATAATCTTCTTGGTAAGCTTGTTGCAGACAAGTACTTTGATGGAGTTGCTTTGTGCAGCACTTCTGTGGTTCAATTAACGACAGCTTTCCGCATTTTGGCATTTATTTCAGAAGATAAGGTAAGAAGCTCATTCTCGTAGAAAACCTATTTACTCATGACTTCTAGTTTTCAATGATATACACCATTTTTTTGTGCTGTTTATAAAGGTTGTGGCTTCGTCCCTTTTTGAAGAAGGTGCAATTACTGTTATATACATAGTCCTGATGAACTGCAAGTCTATGCTTGAACGCTTGTCCAATAGTTACGGTGAGCATCTCATGCTTAATATTCTTGGATTATTAATCAAAATATGATATTGGTATGTCTTTATATTGTCTTGTTCGTGAAGTAAATTGAGCTTCATATGCTATTTTTGTGCTAAAACTCATCTCACAGTAATCTTTCCTTCAGATTACCTTGTCGATGAAGGGGCTGAACTGAGTTCTACCACGGAATTGCTTTTGGACCGAACTCATGAACAAGCACTTGTTGATCTCATGATTCCCTCTCTTGTCTTGCTCTTGAATCTTCTTCATATATTACATGTAATTTGCTCTGTCCTGTTCTTTGTTATGTGGTAAATTTGAATACGGCTTCTGTGTATAAGCGCAACTGCCTCATGCTGCTCATTTTTGTAGCCTTGGATTTATTTATTTTTGCAGGGAACAAAGGAACAATATCGTAACAAAAAGCTTCTTACTGCTCTTCTGCAGTTACACCGAGAAGTCAGGTCATGCATATAACCCTCTATTTATAACACCACCCCTGCATCCCCCTTCCCTCCCCACCCCTCCCCTCTCACACGCACATTTTCGTTTTTATTCTTTCAGCCCAAGACTAGCAGCATGTGCCGCAGATTTGTCCTTCATGTTTCCTAGTTTCGCTGTCAGTTTTGGTTTTGTTTGCCAGCTTATTACGTCATCACTTGCTTGTTGGCCATTGTATAATTGGGCACCTGGTCTGTTTCACTGCCTTCTTGAAAATGTAGAGCCTACTAATGCATCAGTACCATTAGGTCCAAAGGACACATGTAGCCTCCTTTGTCTTCTGGTAAGCTTTTCAGTTACACTTGTACCTTTGGAATTCTTACGATGTCTACTCGTTTCTATGAAAAAAAAGTATAGCTGTCAGACTTCTACAATTGCAGCATGTCTTATTCTAATGCGTTTTGTCTGCACTGGAAGGGTGATCTTTTCCCAGATGAAAGCATATGGATGTGGAAATTTGAAGTTCCTTCACTGAGTGCTATTAGATCTTTGAGTACTGGTACTGTTCTAGGGCTTCAAACTGAGAAACAGGTGAACTGGTACCTGCATCCTGAACATGTAGCCATATTACTTGTAAGGTTGATGCCGCAACTTGATAGACTTGCGCATGTCATTTACAACTTTGCTACTTCGGTACGTCCTGGCTTTTATTATTTCTGGTGCCTTTTCATTCGGAAGCAAACGACTTCTCTTTTTTAGTAAATATTTATGTAGACAGTTGTATCTCATAGGCCTTGATGGTGATACAAGACATGCTTCGCATCTTCATTGTCCGGGTTGCCTCTGAAAAGATTGAGTGTGCGGTTGTTCTTCTTCGGCCGATTTTTATTTGGTTAAATGATAAAGTTGATGAAACTTCCTTGTCACAGAGTGAGGTCTTTAAGGTATGACAATGCAAAGTGATTATGCCTACATAAATGCGTGTTATTACTCCCATTTGTTAGTTGTGCACACAATTACTGTGCAAACTCTTGCAGGCTACCAGGCAGTTTCCTCATGAGAAATGCAATCCCTTATTTGACCAGTTTTTTTAGTACTGGTTACCCTCTGGTCATTATTGTTAGAACCATATTATTTAAGTCAATATTAGGGCCTTCTATACTGCTTTATCTTCTGATCCCAGCAGGTTTTGTTGCGTGTCAACAAATATGTAGAACTATTGTTTGTAAGACAAATTAGAAAGCCTTGAGAGTCCCACCAGAAACTGGTGGGTTAGTGTTCAGGTTTGTGGAACCATGGTCAATCCTGGAGCCTGGTTGATTCCGGAAGACCGGCTTGTTTCATTTTTTTTTCCACATTTTTTGGTTTGTTTTTTATTTATTTGAAGTTTATATATTTATAACATATTAAATAATCAGTTCCATTGAAAGAGCACCCCAAAAAACCTCTCGATGCTGGAGATTCTGGAAAACTGGCTGGTTCCTTGCAGGAACCTGAACCCTGGGCCGGTTCCTTCGTGTTCTCACTTAGAAGATTCGTCTTTGTTGTGTTCATCTGCTATACAGGACATTTATAGTCGAGCCTGGAATTGTTGTTGACTTACTGGCAGTAACAAGTCCAGTATGGAATTTCAGAACTGTTCTTCTATTTGCATGCCAGTTGCTGTAACAAAGAAACATGCGATATTTAGTTATTTAGCACTATATTTGGCTGGAAGGGTCTTCATTTATATAGCATTCAACACTGCCAATCTGATGCTGCTTAATGCATTGTTTCCAGGTGCATCAGTTGCTTGAGTTTATTACAAAATTGTCAGAGCATCCAAATGGCAAGGTGAGAGGTTCTCTGCTATTCATGACTCATGGAAGTAGTTTATCTCTTGCTCCTCTCTCATTTTCTCTTTGTTCAGGCATTGCTATGGAAAGTAGGAGTTGCAAGGATTCTTAGGAAGTTATTACAGAATTGTAGCAATGCATCTTACTTGGAGGATAATATAAGAAGAGCCTACACAAACGACCTCCTCACGCCCAAATGGAGGATTCGTTTATTCAGATCTCTTGCATCTATCTTTAGTACCCACCCATCTAATAAAGTGCAGACTACTGTTGAAGAGTAAATACATAACTACGGAATTATTTATTTTAGAATTATTTCACTATCTACATATTAAAACTAATTAGCTTCTTCCAAATTAGGTCCCAGAATGAGAATGCTAGTGTTGAAGAGTGCTCTTTTATCATGCATCACCTCTTGATGTTATGCCAGGTAAAATTTCCTTTGTTTTTGTCTAGAATAAATATATAATGTGAAATGTGGTTTTGGATGCTTATTGAATCACTTTTTTTTTTTACTTTATTTGATTCCCAAGCTTAGATGTGTAGTGAAGCGTAGTTCCATACTATTTTGTGTTTTTTGTAATCTTCTCGGAGGGTTTTATATCAGAGCTATTTTTGTATCAAATAATTAATGTCAAGTAGACAAGTATTGCCCGCGATAGCTATACCAGTGACTTTTCTATTAAGATATGAATACATCAAGGGCCAGCATTGAGCCCCTATATTTTTGCCCTAGTGATGGATGAAGTAACGCGGAACATACAAGGATAGATTCCTTGGTGTATGCTTTTTGCTGATGATTTAGTGCTAATTGATGACAATGGGGTAGGTGTTGATAGAAAACTTGAGTTGTGGAGGAATACTTTAGAATCAAAGGGTTTTAGACTTAGTAGGACTAAAACTGAGTATATGAGGTGTGTTTTCAGCGGTGCTATGGCAGGCGATGGAGATATTAGTCTAGATGGAAAAGTAGTGCCTAGAAAGATAACTTTTTGATATTTGGGATCGATGCTATAGAGTGATGGCGAGATTGATGAAGATGTGAACCAAAGGATACAAGCGGGGTGGTTGAAATGGTGCCAAGTATCAGGTGTCCTATATGATAGAAAAGTCTCTCAAAAGTTAAAGGGTGTGTTCTATAGGACGGCGATTAGACCTGCTATGTTGTATGGAGCGGAATGTTGGGTGACAAAAAGACAATATGTACAGAAGATGAGCGTAGCAGAGATACAGATGTTATGGTGGATCTGTGGTCATACAAGACGAGATCGAATCCGCAATGATGATATACGTGATAGGGTTGGGGTAGCATCAATTGAAGAAAAGCTTGTCCAAAATAGTCTAAGATGGTTTTGACATCTCCAACGGAGGCCTCCTGAGGAACCGGTGTGTAGTGGAATTTTAAGTCGTCTCGAAAACATAAGAAGAGGCAGAGATCGACTGAGACTGACGTGCGAAGAAGCAGCTAAAAGACACTTTTGAGGGATTGGAACGTTTCCAAAGATTTGGTGTTGGATTGGAGTGCATGGAAGTTAGCGATTCACGTACCGGAACTATGACCTATAAGATTGAAGGTTTAGGGTTTTTATTGACTTTGATTAGGTTTCTTTCCTAGCCTACCTCAACTTGTTTTGGACAAAAGGCGTGGTTGTTTTTGTTGTTGTAGACAAGTATTGCCCACGAAGTCTTTTATGATTTGAAAGTTGAAACTGCTCCTTAGTTTTTTATTTGGTTTAATTGTAGTAAAAAAAGTCGTCTCATCGGCATGTTGGTTCCACATGTCAGTTACCGAAATTATATATTGGGATTTTATGATGTTGGGCCCACATGGTGGTAACGAAATTTTATAAGTGTCACCTCCAGTAGCTTTGGATTTTGGTGCACATCATCCAATTGAGGTGGAAAACATAAAGGATTAGCTGAAGTTTCAAAATGATTGCTCGTAGACATGAGAAGGAAAAGCTGAGGATGTGGACATGGACTGAAGACAAGGTTTCTTCTGCTGTTGGTTGTTGCCTTTCTTTTTTCCCTTTTTCTTTTTGCCATGGTTGTGCTGTTGCTTTTTAGTGTTTTAGAAACTAGTTCCTTGGTTGTGTCCAAAGTTATACATGCAAAATTTTTTACACTGGAATCCTATCATATGCTGCACTTTAATAGAATAACTTGTGGCAATTTTTGAATTAAGATATTCTTTGAGGGAAAAGGCCAGAGGACATATGTTATTAGAAATTTTGTTCTCTTAACGTGGTGCATGCTGTCCTTAACACTGGACTTATATTTTTATTCAAATTTTGTACATATGTTTTCTTTTGGTTCATTATGAGGCTTATCATGCTATAATATGATATACCAGGTTTTGCCAGTTGGACGGGAAATGTTAGCATGTTCCCTGGCATTCAAGGAAGTGGCTTCTTCCTATATCTGTAAAAGTGCAGTACCTTTGATATTTTCACAAATCCAAACTTCTAACCAGGATGAGCAGGAAAAAAATGAAAGCGACACTTACCATGACTTATCAAATGTGGATAATTGGTGTTGCTTTTCCCCTTTGTTGAAGTGCTGGAAGAGGCTGCTAAAATATATTGGTGCTAATCATCCAACTGATTATTTGGTAGAAACAGTTTATTCCTTGACACTAGGTGCCATTGCCCTCAGCCAGTATGGTGAAAAGTAAGCTTCTCTTCCTCTTCTTGCTTTTGAACACCTCAATAATATCTAACCTACGAATTAATATGCAAGTGTGCAAGTTTATCTTTCCAGTCAATGCTCAGTGGGTCTGGGACTCTGGGCATGCGATTTTATTTGGCAATTACCTTTTTTTTTGTCTGTTTCAATGTGCCTGGGTTGTCAACACATGCTAACTTCTGCAGAAGTGCTGATGCAGAATTGACCTGGCTCTGTTGCTCTTTCACCTTTTTTAAAAAAAAATATTTTTTCCTTTTATTTCGCTTCATTTCTTTCTCTTCCTGAATCCTGTACTCATTGAGGGCCTTGTTTGGGAGGCCCATTCTCAGCTGGGAATTTGAACTAAAATCTTGGCGCATCCACGTGGATAGGCTGGGATTGTGGCCTAGCTAAACAAGGCCTGAATGGTACAAATTTTGCTGATCATGAAGAATGGCCATCACCTATGCTTTGTCGTGTGCCACTGTGTTGGCAGCAATATGCCTGAGTTCAAGATAGAGATGCATTGCTGTGCCTGTGCTCCATTGCAGGCCCCGTTCCTTGATTTATGCATGCGTCCAATGCACTGCAAGTCCTCCAACCCAACAGTTGTGTCATATGTTCATCTATTTCGTTTTTGAATTAGTAAGCATTGGTTGCCTGCATTTAAATTCTATTAAATCCTCTCAATTGCTCATGAGGTGTGTTTGTGCATGTGTGTGCAGAAGAGGGAAGAAATAATGAAAAAGAAGCTTTAATATTATTTGCTAGTTTAAGGTCTTTAAATGCCTATGAGTTTATGGAATTCACAATTAATCTTAGACATGTTTCGGTGTTAAGCTGATCCTCCACATATTTGCAGTGCCTATCAGATTCCATATTTGAATTATCTCCCATGTAGGAAGAAAGCTAAATGCTAATTAGCATAATGTTGTTCAGGCTGCTAGACATTTTTTGTTTTTATGAAGGGGAAATGTGTTGATTTCTAGATGTCATGGCAATATGGTTATGCTGATCCATTTGGCTGACTGGTTATTTTGTTATTCTTTGTAGATTTAGTATCTGGGTTGATCCTTATTGACCGGCAATTGTTCTCTTCATGTATATACTATGCTTATGAAAAGTAGATCTGAATGCTCATGTCTGTTAATGGTGGAACTGTTGTTTTTAAGATCAATATATGCAACTGTAGAAGCATTTATTGATGCAAGGCATTCTTGTTTTCTTAGCGCAGTTTGTTTGATGGGTCCAAATAACATAGAAATACTTATAATGTTTTTATTGGTCATAGTCTCGAGGGTGTGATCATATTGAGGTGTCTGTTTGGGCACTGCTTTGATCCTAGTGGTCCTTTGCAATCCTCTGGTGAGAGTTTGAATGAGATTACAGTTTTAGTGAAGACATTTGAAGAGAAGATATGCCAGGGCTATGAGAATTTGTCAACCTCTGTCGGAAAGTCTCTTTCACATAAGGTAAATCGTTATCTTCAAGATTTCACTCTATTGTCTTGTTTCTTATATTGACCTCAATTCACAGGTACAGAGTTCCATCAAATTACTGTGTTCTATTCTCGAGGATTCTGGTCTATCTGCAGATTCAGTGCAGATGGTTCTTGAAGAAGGCACTTACTTGCCATTTGGAGTTGTTCGCTCTGTTATTATGACATCTTGTCTAATGCCATCCCTGCCCTGTGTGTCTGTAAATCATGAATCTGCTCTCTTCTTTTCCAATGCTTGGAAGGTAATTGCTGATTCAGAAGAACCTGTTGAATGCCAAGAGGGTGAATTTGCAAAGAGGTTGGTGTGGGAGTTGCCTGATTCTTCTCTTGATAGACAACTAATGCCTGGCCAATCTGCTAGGAAGAAACTGGCATTAGGAGAGAGCACAAGTAGACGTGTAAGGGACACTCAAGCACCTGAACCTACTGGACAGTTCACTCGAGGTTTAAATACAACTAATGCTTCAACAGGTCATACACGTAGAGACACTTTCCGTCAGCGGAAGCCAAACACAAGTAGACCACCTTCAATGCATGTAGATGACTATGTCGCAAGAGAGAGAAACATAGATGGTGCAAGTAGTGCATCAAACATTGTAAATTCTACTCCACGCGGAGCGCTTAGTGGAAGACCTCCATCCATTCATGTGGATGAATTTATGGCAAGGCAGAGGGAGCGTCAAAATCCTGTGCCAGCACCATCTGGGGATGCACTTCAAGTAAAAAGACAGTTAAGTTTGGATGACAATGTCCATGCTAAGCCAGAGAAACCGCGACAACCAAGAGCTGACTTTGATGATGATCAAGAAATTGATATAGTCTTTGATGAGGAATCAGGGTCAGATGATAAACTTCCTTTTCCTCAACCGGATGATAGTCTGCAATCACCACCTGTCATTGTTGGTGAAAATTCTCCAGGTCCAGTTGTTGAGGAGAGAGAAAATCAGCAGAATGAAAGAAGTCCATTTTCTCATAGGGGCAGACCTGTCTCAAAGAATAATGGAAGTCTTGGTGCTGACATATCTTCCCGGACAACAATGCTTCCAGAACCTAATGTTCGTTTGGAGCAAAAATTTTCGGTTTCTAGCCCAGTGAAGAATGCATTCCATGATCATGCTGACGAGTCTACATATATGTCCTCTCATAACAAGCGTTCTGCACAAGCAACTCTCCAACAATTACCTGCTAATATCTATCAGAAGAAAAGTCCACAGAAGTTGTCTGAGCGTTCTCTGTCATCTGGACCTCATGGACATGAGCATAGACTTTCCAACAACCAGCCACCTCTGCCACCAATGCCACCACCAATTTCTTCCATGCCTGTACAAAATCCTGATTCATTTCATAGGCAGTCATCATCTTACAGTGCTACAGATGGGACACCACCTTTTCCTTCTAGTTATGCTGTACAATCTTTTGATGCTAGTATGCCTAGTGCTTTTGTGGGGCTTCAGGTAATGGAAGATAAGTCTTCTAGTTACGATGTTCCTGCTGATATTTTGACTTGCTGTTGCAATTTAGATTCTTTAATGTGAACTTCCATTTGCAGGCTCAAACTGAAAATGTCCTGGCGAGCACTGGTGGTTCATCATCAAATGCATTACCTAATGCAGATGCCAAGTTCTTGTGGAACACATTTGCAGTAAATAGGCTCCCTATGGAGCACTTCAGCTCTGGTTCATCTGCTCAGCCGTTGCCACCCCTTCTACCTTATTCAGCTCCGGCAAACCAACATGCTTCAATGAGCTCTGACTCTCCTGCATCACTGTATAACCAAGGCAGTAGTGTTGCCCAGCCTTCTCCACATACATCTCTGATTAGTGATGCAACTTTAGGCATGAATTCTGCATCAGGTGGTGCAATTTCTTCCAATTCGTTACCATCATTTGCATCACAATTTCTAATTGGCAGGCCTTCAACGCCTACTTCATTTTTCGGCACACCTCTTCAACAAGTTCAACTCTCATCAGGCCTTCCACAGAAAGTTTCTAATCCATCTGTTTCCTCAATACAACCGCGGCCACCTCCACCACCACCACCTCAGCAGCCACATCCTTCTCAGACTCTCCATCAACTTGTTTCTCTTCAACTGCCACACCAAGAGCAACATCTGTCATATCCACAAAGTTCTATCCAGTCGCAGATGCCATTGCAGTTTCCAAACCAACTTCCTAGTTCTCAACTGCAATTTTACCAGAGTCAGCAGGAGTCTGTGGTGCAGCCACCGAGGCAAGTGGGTGAACAATCACAACTTCTGAACCAGAGTCTACAAGCTGATAGTTTATCTCAACAGCAGAGAGCCCCAGGAATCAATTTAAACCAATTTTTTTCATCTCCAGAAGCTATTCAGGTTTAATCGGATTTTCGCTGAAGCTGCATACTATAAACGCTCAATGCCAAAGGTGACTGATTCCATCCTGTATAACTTCTTGCAGAGTTTACTAAGCGATCGTGATAAGCTTTGCCAACTTTTGGAGCAGAATCCAAAACTCATGCAGATGCTTCAGGTAAGATGGATTATGAGTTTTATGATAAGTTGCATGATCTCAGTAGCAATGCACGTTAAAGTTCCAATGTAAGGGAAGCTGGATTTGTTATTCTCAAATTTTACTGCCTGTTGATATGAATGTCTGCTTTGTATTTGTCAAACAGGATCGTATTGGCCAGCTATAACTGCAATAGGAGGCTTCCGTGAGGTGGCTTGTAATGTTGGGTCTATCGCCATGCTGCTAGTGTGTCTAGTCTTCTGTTTCCAGCTGAGCTGTAGCAAAGATGAGATCAATTGCGTTGCCAGTCATAGGAATGTATGCCTGTGTACATTATTATCTTTAGTTGTGTAACGTGTGAATATTGTAACATTAGTGATACTCTCGTAATCAATTTTGTCAGGCTCCATTGATAAACTCATGCCAGGTAGGCAATGTGAGCATTGTTGATCGTAATCTACTGTAGTTGCTAAATGCTAATGGCAGGATCATATAGCGTCTATAGTTTTCGCCGTGCTGTCCTGTTCATTCCTCAGGCACCTGAACGACTGTCATCGTGAAAGTAGGGTGATGGGGAACGGGTAGGCTACCCTAGCGAAAATAATTTTTTTTATTATGTAAGTAAGGAATCACTGAAAGTTATAGATCATAAAATTACCACTAGACGTGTAGACCTTTAGTGGAAATAGAGTCGATGTAGTGCGGTGGTGCAGATGTAGTCATACTGGTACTAGTCTCGCGTCTCCTCAAAAGCTCTTTATGACTATCGTAGGTTTCGGATTGTCCTAACGTTGAAGTTTTGTAGCAACGTTTCTAAGGTATCCACACGTACGGGGTAAAAACGCTATGCATCGGAGTGCTAGCGTCGGTTGTACGGTTCTGGGCGGAAGAGTGGTGGCTAGGGTTTCAGGAATTTCAAATTCCTATTGTATTTCTTTGTATATCTCTTCTTGCAAAGCCACAACCTCCTCCATTTACGTCTCATAACGGGTTCCAACCCTTTGAAGCCCATTACAACTCGGATTTCTATCCGAATTGGTTACAACCTCTTAAGTGTGTGACTCTATAGGTTTACGTGCACTTAGACATGGTTCGAGTACTCCTACTCGACCAGACATGGCTCGAGTACTCCTCGACCAAACATAGCTCGAGTACTCTTATTCCACCGGTCATGGCTCGAGTACTCCTACTCGACCAGACATAGCTCGAATACTCTTACTCGACCAATAAGCGGTAGTGGCCCCTAGCAGGATGTGCCGATTCCCAAGTACATGTAAAGATTAGACGAACCACAACAATGTCATATATGCATTTCCTTTTGCCTCACGATATGAGTCAAACCCAAGGCGAGTTGTTGTCATCTTTGTTTGGATGGCTCGACCACTCTTTCTCGATGTCGTGACTCGGATTCCCTGAATACATCGAGTTAACTCTTTAACTTGATGACTTGAGTAGTATGGCCATGCATTTTTGGAATCCGACCAATCGAGAGGCTTAGAGATATCTCTCCCTTTGTATGGAGGGGCAAATCCTATCTTGATCGATCAGGCCTCGCAGCATATTTCATGACAAACCCGAAAGCCATCTTTATAACTACCCAGTTATAGAGTAACGTTTGATGACCCCTAAGTAAGCCATTACATATCTTGAGAACATGTGACAATCTCAAGTCTAAAGATATAGCATACACATCGTATATGAGACCAACTGATGACATGAAAGAATACAATGTTCTCGCAGTGTCTCAAGGTGGGTCGATCCAACACCATGTTTTCTAACATGTGTCCAAATTATTGGTTTGATATCTCCGTATCTATGACCCATGAAACATAGTCAACGACCAATACATATGCTTGTCTACTCATATGTGTCCTCGTATGATTATCGACTATGGATCCCTTTTTGAATGAACATCATAAAGAAGAACACAGAGTTTCACAAATAAGTCACATACTTGTTAATCAATATCCATAATGTTATTCAAAGAACAATCTCATAGTTTATAAACATTTATGGAAATATAATCATCTCTATGATTGCCTCTAGGGCATATTTCCTGTGTCTTCCACTTGCACTAGAGTCATTCATTCAGGTATCTAATACCCATAACTCTTATGTGTGCCTCATGCTTTGGCTGCGAGAGGGGTTTTGTCAACGGATCAACAACATTTGAATCTGTTTGAACTTTGCATATCTTTACATTTCCTCGATCCACAATCTCGCGAATAAGATGATATCGCCTGCGTATGTGTTTGGACTTTTGATGGGACCTTGGTTTCTTAGCCTACGCAATGGCTCCACTATTATCACAATAGAGATTCATTGGGCTGGAAGCATTAGGGACCACACCCAATTCATAATGAATTTCTTTATCCAAACACATTCCTTTGCAGCTTCAGAAGCCGCAATGTACTCAGCCTCCATCGTAGAATCAGCAACCGTGTCTTGTTTGGAACCTTTTCAACTCACTGCCCCTCCATTTAAAATGTATACAAATCCATATTGCGAACGACAATCGTTCTTATCGGTTTGGAAGCTTGCATTAGTGTAACCGTTTACAATGAGCTCTTCGTCACCTCCATAAGCTAGGAACACATCCTTAGTCCTTCTCAAGTACTTAAGAATGCTCGTAATATTTAGAGCATATGATACATCTGGTCGAGTACATAACATAGCGTACATGATTGACCCAATAGCCAAAGCATATGGAATCTTACTCATACGGTCTTGCTCATCAATTGTCGAAGGACATTGAGTCTTGCTAAGACTTATTCCATGCGACATAGGCAAGGACCCCTTCTGGCATCCTGCATGTTGAACCGATTCAACGCCTTGTCGACGTAAGTACTCTGGCTTAATCCAATTAGACTTTTCTTTCTATCTCTATAGATCTTTATGCCCAAGATATATGCTGCTTCTCCTAAGTCCTTCATAGAAAAACTATTTTTCAGTTAAGTCTTAACGGATTTCAGCATAGGAATGTCATTTTCAATCAATAATATATCATCTACATACAAGATTAGAATTACAAGTGCGCTCCCACTAACCTTCTTGTAAACACATGGTTCTTCTTCGTTCTTCATGAAGCCAAAACCCTTTGACTATCTCATCAAAGCAAATATTCCAATTCCGAGATGCTTGCTTCAGCCCATAAATGGATTTTTGAAGTTTGCATATTTTACTAGCATTCTTTGGATCGACAAAACCCTTAGGTTGTGTCATGTACACATCCTCACTTAGGTTTCTATTAAGGAAAGCCGTTTTGATATCTATTTGCCATATTTCATAATTGAAATATGCAGCAATAGCTAGAATGATTCGTATAGATTTAAGCATCGCTACCGACGAGAAAATCTTGTCTTAGTTAACTCATTGAACTTGCCGGAAACCCTTTGCAACAAGTCTAGATTTATAGATGTGAACATTTCCATCTATATCAATCTTCTTCTTATAAACCCATTTGCTTTCAATGGTTTTTACACCATCAGGCAGATCGACCAGGTTCCAAACCTGATTGTCTCCCATGGATTCTATCTCGGACCTCATGGCTCCAAGCCATTTCTCATAGTCTGGGCCCATCATCGTTTCCTTATAAGTCGTAAGCTCATCGCTGTCCAATAACAATATACCACGAGAATACAGAGCAGGTACTTTGCGCAACCTATCTGACCTATGTGGCATTAGTGCCTCCTCGATCAAGGTCCCTCCAACTAGAGTTTTCTCAACCACGGGTTCCTCGACCAGATTTTCCCCGATAGGGGCATCTCCGACCAAGTCCTC
This sequence comes from Otatea glauca, assembly GCA_036346275.1. Lineage (NCBI taxonomy): Eukaryota > Viridiplantae > Streptophyta > Magnoliopsida > Poales > Poaceae > Otatea > Otatea glauca. The sequence goes on along the minus strand of CM070715.1, from coordinate 49,546,585 downwards.
CCCGAGTGGAGTAACTCGAACTTCTTCGAGTTGCATTGTTCTTCCACTTGCCTTTCTCGAGAGAAACTCTTTCTCTAGAAAGACACCATTCCGAGCGACAAACACTTTGCCCTCTTCTCGATTGTAGAAGTAATATCCTAATGTCTCCCTAGGATATCCCACGAAAAAGTATTTATCTGATTTGGGTGTGAGTTTGTCAGACGTCTGACGTTTAACATAAACATCACAACCCCAATTTTTTAGAAAATACAAGTTGGGACTCTTTCCACTCTACATCTCATATGGTGTCTTATCTACAGATTTAGATGGTACCCTGTTTAGTATGAAAGCCACAGTTTCTAGAGCGTAACCCCAAAAAGATAGTGGTAGATCTGACTGACTCATTGACCGAACCATGTCTAACAAGGTCCGATTACACCGCTCGGACACCCCATTCCTTTGAGGCGTGCTGGGAGACGTAAGTTGTGGAACAATTCCGAAACTCTTCAGATGATTATTAAACTCATGACTCAAATATTCGCCTCCACGATCAGATCGTAGAAACTTAATTTTCTTGCCACGTTGATTTTGTACTTCATTTTGGAATTCCTTGAACTTTTCAAAAGTTTCCGACTTGTGCTTCATTAAGTTAGATATAACCATATCTACTATAGTCATCGATAAAAGTAATGAAGTATTGAAAACCACCCCTAGCATTCGTGCTCATTGGTCCACATACATCAGTATGTACGAGTTCCAATAAGTCAGATGCCTTCTCACAATACCTTGTGAAAGGTGTATTGGTCATCATACCAAGTAGATAAGACTCACATGTTTCAAATGATTCAAAATCAAATGTTTTTAGAAGACCATCTCTATGGAGCTTTGGAGCTTCATCATGCGTTTCTGACTAATATGACCCAAGCGACAATGCCAAAAGTAAGTGGGATTCAAATCATTTAGCCGAAGCCTCTTAGCATCAATATTATAGACATGAGCATCATCAAGATTTAAATTAAACAACCCATTCACAATGGGAGCAAAGCCATAAAACATTTTATTCAAAATTATGGAACAACCATTGTCCTCAATATTGAATTTATAACCTTCTGCCAACAAACATGAGGCATAAATAATATTTCTGCTTAATGGTGGAACATAATAACAATTATTTAATTCCATAATAAATCCTGAAGGTAAATGTAGTGGCAAGGTCCCGACGGCCAATGCAGCAATCCTTGCTTTATTCCCAACTCAGAGATCAACCTCTCCTCTTGCAACGCACCTACTCCTTATTAACCCCTACATCGAATTGCAAATATGAGCAACCGATCCAGTATCAAATACCCAAGAGTTATTAGGAGAATCGGCAAGATATACATCTATAACATTAATACCTGATTTAATGGCTTAACTCCACCCTTCTTTTTCAGATCTGCCAGGTACCTTTTGCAATTCCTCTTCCAATGGACTGACTTTTTGCAGTAGAAGCATTCACTCCCTGAAGTAGGGCTAGACTTGGAATTAGGCTTAGGCTTGATACTGGGGATCTTATCCAAAGTTTTAGCCTTGCCTTTTCCTTTAGTCTTTGCTTTCTTCTTGAATCTAGTACTTTTCTGCACCATCATCACATGACTAGTGCTTTTCTTAATGCTGTCCTCTCTGTCTTGAGCATCATATACAGTTCAATGAGATTCTTGTCCATACCATTCATATGAAAAGTCATAATGAATTGCCCAAAACTCGTAGGGAGCGACGAAAGAATCAAGTCAGTAGCCAACTCTTGGCTAAGTGGGAAACCAAGTTTTCCAAGGTCTGAGTGTAACCAACCATCTTGATTACATGAGGGCTCACTGGATTGCCCTCGGCCAGCTTACATCCGAACAATGACTTTGGGATCTCATATCTCTCAGTCCTAGCCTGGGTCTCAAACATACTGATGAGGACATCCATTCCTTGGATACACACACTACAACCGCTGTTCCTCATGTTTCACCACTTCAAGGTCCAATGATACGAGCTCATGCTCGTCAATTAAATCATAAGGTGAGCTCGTTCCTCGCTGTTCATAATTATTTTAATAGGTATGGTATGCTACCTAATGGACATCGTGATTTGTTGTTACTTAGGAATATTGGTGAAGATGTCATGCCAAGTCTCCATCCTCAATTAGGAGAGCAAATTATTTCGAGCTGCAATTCGAGTTGGAGTCAGCCTGACAGCCTTGGATTCAAACGGCCATAACTTTCTCATACGGCGTCATTCGGAGGTGTATAAGTACTCTATTGAAAGGCTATTTCATGATCTTTCTAATGGATCTAACCTCACCTCCAAATTATATCGGAAAGGCTTCCAAATAGTCGTAACAAGTGGCTGCTGTTTTCTGGACAGTGCCGCGCCACCTTTTCTTTGGGCCACGGGCCTTGTATCTCGACAGAGGGTCCAAGCCCAGGTTGTGGACGTAGGAGGAAACCCTAGCACACCCTCTCCCTGGCTGCAGCTGCCCTCTCCCTTTCCACATCATTAAAACAAGCCGCCATCATCAGTTTAGGGAAGGTTATTTTGCTAAGTTTGTTCCCCATTGTGTGTGAAACACTTGTTCATCGGAGTAGTGTCGCAAGACCTGGTTTGGTGAAAGAGATAACCTCAACTTTGATCGTTTTGAATTGTCAGATTGCTTTCTTTCTCGTTCTTGCTCATTTCTTCTATTGCGTGCAGGAATTAACCTTCGTGGTTAGGTCATCCGGGCATGAGCACGGTTGATAACGACAGGTGCGTGGGTGTAGCGATTGCAAGGATTCAATCTTCGCTGATTGGAAGCCCTTGGAACGCGAACGTCTCCGTTCCGCAAAAATAGAACCTATCGGAAGATCGGGCCGTTGTTGCATCACATACCCTTAAGCGCCACGATCATATCGTAGGCCTCTATGTTCTCAAACTGCTTCTGAAGGTCTGAGTTCATAGCAGCAAGCATGAGATAGCTAACATCGAGGGACTCATCAACCGCCCTTTTGTAAGCGGCTTTAATAGCATTGGAAGCATTCTCGTCAGGCAGATCTGGAATTGGTTGCTCTAGAACGTGTTTCTTTTTATCTTGCTTGAGAACAATTCTCAGGTTGTGGGACCAATCCGCAAAGTTTGTTCCATTAAGTTTTTCCTTTTCAATTATTGAACGCAAAGCATAACAGGAAGTGGGTGTAGCAGAAGGTGGTGCCATGATCTAAAACAGAAAATATGTGCAAAAACTGATACAAATATTCATAAAGAGTAGCTTATATTAAACAATTTAATAAAGATACTCCCACTAAATTTCATGTTCCTCTTTTGGAACTTAATGATTCAAGACCCACAATTAATTAGTCTACTAGTGAGCTTTAGCATCACTGCTAGAAGGCTAATGAATCTGGTAAGCAACCCTTTGCTAATCATATCATTATATGACTCTTGCTGTTGGGTGGCATCTCTATGCACCGTCCCAAACCCTATGCCCCAAGGTCCATAACCGTTATGATGACCTTGTCAAGTGTAACCAATGGTTATGCGTGTGAGTGTCCGACACAAACCCATTTAATCAAGGAAAGTTAGTGGCACCCTACTTTAGCAGACCTACCATTAATTTACATGATTTTGAATGGTGCAGCCAATTGGGAGGGCATCGATGTTGCTTAATATTACGTGAGAGATCTTTACTTCTACCATGTTAAAAGCATTCGAAACAACTATATAACATGCATAGAAATAAATAAACAGGAACATAAAAGCAATCTGAAAGATCAAAATGGCGATCAGAGGGGCAGGGGGGGGGGGGGGTGAATGATCCCAAATAAAATTTCCCCCACTCAAAGTACTCCAAACACTCTTGCAATAAAAATCTAAAGCACCCAAATATTTTCTTTCAAACTGGTGCTTCTCATATTCGCACACCCTCCAAAACCCAGAACAATTAGACAACTATGTGTACCCCTAGCTTGCATGGATAAGAACAATGAATCATATGAGGGGTTTTTTTAATCACAATCCTGGTTGTCAAGTGTCCAAACAAAAGAGGAATCAATTCAAAAGACTTCTTTTCTAAAAGAGATAAAGCTCTAAAATACCAAAGTCTATTTTCAGAAAAGTTAAAGCAGATTTTTGGAAATTGTCCTCAGTTGGAACAGGTGGTTGGTGAGTTTCTGTTGCTCTAAAATTTTTGTCCCTGTGAGCGGTAGAGTCTTGAAACACTCCACCAAAAATCACCTCAGAAAGCTTTGTAGAATAAGAATGAAAAATCAAGCAATACAGAAGGTCAGGAACTTCGACCAGAAAGTTTGAGGCTCGGTTTTCACTTCATAGCTCTCAAACGGTGCAACCAGTGGACTCAAGAAATTTTATACAGATGTATATATGAGTCCTTCACCTTCTTCAAAAAGAACCATTTAAAAATGATTTTTATATATTTTTATAAAAATCAAATACTGACTACTAGTAAGAACAAGTTCTAGACAGATTTGCAAATTGATAAAAAACTTGATCTCTAGTCTATCCGAGGGTGTAAGAAAGATGCAAAACCAAATGAACACCATTAATACATGCTATAAGAACAGCATTTAGAAGGAGTGGAGGTAAATCCAAATTGCATAAATGTAAATTGCAAGAATGTAAGTGCTGAATTTAATTGAGGAATTTAGGTGCATAATGTAAATTGCGTAATTTAAATGCGTAATGTAAATGCACAAAGAAAAGAAATGATTTGAGGAAACATTTCATTTCTGGAAGGAGAGGTTACAAAGCCTCACATTCATGTGGACAAAGCTCAAAGGAGCATCAAAAACCTCAAAACCTTCAAAGGGAAGAGGCTACCCCTCCACCCCTATTTATACTACTCTTGGGTCACCTACCACCTTTGTATGAGTCCCTCAACCCTAGAGCACTCATCTAAGGGCTAGGATTAACTCACACACACAGCCATGCAAGGGCTAACCCAAAACCCACACACATACCGGGTTTTCTTGCACGGTTTTCAAAGCATACTACCTAGATCCGCTAACCTATCAACTAGACCTCAATCCGACGGCCCTCATTGATCCACGCGGCATCTAGCTGGCATCATCTCCTTTCCTTGTCTTCTTGACTTGCCCGGACTCCGTCTCCGATCATCTTCCGGCGATCTCCCAACCGTCTGGACCTCCGACGCTCCTCGCCTAGTCCCGGTCATCCTCCGCCTCACCATGACCTAGCACCGTCGCCCTGCAACCATCAAAGACAAGGAAACACATCACATAGCCATGCCCACAATGATATGCAATAAACCCATCCAACTCATCACTACTGCGCCCATACGGCCGGTACTGCCACTCCTGGCAGAGACAACTCAAATTGCTTCATTTTGAAAATCAATCCAAATCAAACTCAAACTTGAGCACACCTTGCTCAAATAAAGTCAAATACTCATCACAAACATGGATGGACCTCTACATGGTCCTTCAATCTCCCCCTTGATGAGTATATTGACAAACAATACAAAAGGCATAAATTTGAGTTTGAATGAGAGAAGAAGAAAGCAATTTGATTGCAAAGCCAAACTTGGTCCAAAGAGAAGGATATAAAATCATGACCAAGTTGACAGAAAGAATTTAGAGCAAGACCATGAAAAAAACCAAGTTTTCCACAAAAGCTCTAAAAACCAATCGTAAGTGCCAAATGTGATTATGATCCATAAAAAAAATAGCAAGGATTTACAAGGATCATAAGAACCAACAAGCTTTCACATTTTTATCTCTCTCACTTTTTTTTAATGATGTTTTTTCTACATTTTCTCCCCCTTTTGGCAATATAGGCATCAAAATGGAATTTTCTCCCTCTTTTTATGTATGCTAGAAATGCAATCGAAAGAGCTTTGAAGATTATCCAATTGATCAAAATGGAAGGATATTACACCAAGCTTGTCAATTTCAGAAGATGACTAAACTAAGACATGTCCAAGTGCAAATACAAGCTTAGTTTTGAATATATCATTTTTAGCAAGATTTGACAAGTGCAATACTTAGCTTTAGTTTCAAAAATAGAAGAATAGCCACTCTAAGGATCAAAAGGAAAACCTAGAGTTCAACCTACTCAACACTTTGGGGAATCTAGAAGAACATACAAGGTCCTTCGGGCTCATTTATCACTTAATGCAAATTTTGAATTATCATCATACAAAACATAGCAGGGTGCAAATGTTTGACATTATTTGCATTCTTTACCCACATATGTCTTTGTTTTTAATTTATTTGCATTTTCTTTTGACAACCAATTGACTCAAGCCGTATGCGACCATCTCAAGATGAACTCTTAAGAGGATGGTCTAGGTCAAACACGATGTATTCTAAGTTCATCTCAAGTGCAATAGGAAGCGGTCTTGTGAATGCAAGGTGTTGAGTCGTATGTGCACAAGAAGAGTCAATTTTGTTTAATTTTCATTTTTAGCACAATGATTTATGAGCAATTGAAGGACTCTAGTATGGATCAAACTAGTTTCACCCAAGTTGCTATAGGGACTCTAGAGAACTCCAAAATTTCTTAAATTATGGCACAAACCACTAGAGAAGAAACCTAGCAAGTAAAAGCAACAAGTTTCATCAAGTTTTTCATTTAAGGCTTATTTCATTTTTTTTAGCTTAGCAAGTTAAATGAACTTGGACATATCTAAGCTAGTGATTTCCTCCATATGATGTAGCATGGTGTATAGCATGAAAAAGAAATCAATTGCATAATAGACAAAGCTCATTAAACAGGAAATGCAGTCTATATGCAATGCACGAACAGATTCCCAAACTCCCTCTCAACAAATGAATCAATTTTAAGCTCAAATCTGGTTAAAGTTGAGTTATTATCAAGATTAGGCATAAAGAAAACCCGAATGAACTCAATAATAACCAAAAAAACAGAATGAGGAGAAGAAGTCGAGAAACTGCAAAACTGGATGGCTATTGAGCATAGATAAGATAGAAGAGACTCACTACGGCTCGGACTCGCTCTTATCTTCCCAGAGACCGACATAGGAAGTCGACTCTAGATCCCAACTAAGGAGTGCACATGCACCACTGTCTACCAGAGGCCCAATACCGCTAGACTTATAAGATCGCATGAGGGAACTCAACCTCGAGAGAAGAGAGAACAGCTAATCACGCATGATAGCAACCTAAAGCACAAGATAAGAGGTCCATGCAAGGCATGCAGAAGTCTAAGTGAGTGAACTCAACTCAAGAAAACAAGCCCAAAGTCACCCAGAAGAAGCACAAATAAAAGAAAAGCTGGAAGAAAACATATAATACATAATATACAAACCAGCTCCCCCTCACGAAAGGCCGTAAGGGCTCACGACTCCAAGCTCACTCCTCAAGGTAACAAATCTGGAGCTATCCAAAGGCTTGGTGAAGATATCGGTTAACTGAAGGTCACTCTCTACGAACTGAAGCGCGATATCTCCCTTCTCCACATGGTCTCTAAGGAAATGATATCTAATATCAATGTGCTTGGTCCGGGAATATTGCACTGGGTTTTTAGCAATGCAAATAGCTGAAGTGTTATCACAGAAGAGTGGCACACTCTCTATCTCTAACCCATAGTCCCGTAAGGTCGATCTCATCCAGAGCACTGCTACAAAGAATCGGTCGCAAAGACAACATACTCGGCCTCGCCGGTGGATATGCAACCCTGCATCGCTTCCTAGATGACCAAGAAACAAGAGAAGTGCCAATGAATTGGCAAGTGTCAGAAGTGCTCTTCCTATCTATCCTACATCCAGCAAAGTCGGCATCGGAAAAGGCTCTAAGAGATAGACAAGAAGAAGAAGAGTACCAAATACCAAAATCAGTGGTAGCACGAAGGTACTTGAAGATGCGCTTGACCGCCTGGCGGTGAGAGGTGCTAGGAGAAGCTTGAAATCGAGCGCACAGACACACAGCGAAATGTATGTTCGGCCTCGAAGCGGTGAGGTACAAGAGGAGCCGATCATGCTCAAACTCCTTTTGATCGCGAGGCTCACCATCCTCATCTGGCTCGAGGACAGTAGTGGTGGCCATTGGAGTCATCACCGGCTTCCCATCAGACATCTCAAAGCGCCTCAGAAGGTCACGGGTATACTTGCCTTGATGCAAGAAAGTACCCTCCCGAGTCTGCTTGATTTGGAAGCCAAGAAAGTAGCTCAACTCGCCCATCATACTCATCTCAAACTCAGTGCTCATCACCTCGTAAAACCGAGACACAAGCGAATGAGACGAGCCACCAAAAATGATATCGTCCACATAAATCTGGACGAGAAGAAAATGCGACTCATGGTGTCTGATGAACAGAGTCTTGTCTACTACGCCCATTTTGAAGTCATGGCTGAGAAGATAAGACTTGAGCCTCTCATAACATGCTCTGGGGGCCTGCTTGAGTCCATACAAAGCTTTGGAAAGCTTGTATTCATGACTCGGAAACTTGGGGTTCTCAAATCCTGGAGGTTGTTTGACATAAACCTCTTCCTCAATATAGCCATTGAGGAATGCACTCTTGACATCCATTTGATAGAGCTTGAAGCCCCGGGATGCAGAGAATGCAAGCAGGATCCTAATAGCCTCTAGTCTAGCTACAGGGGCAAAGGTCTCCTCAAAGTCAAGACCCTCAACCTGAGAAAAACCCTGTGCAACTAGCCTAGCCTTGTTGCGAATGACAACCCCATCCTCACTTTGCTTGTTTTGAACACCCACTTGGTCTCAATGACATTATGACCAGATAGACGTTCTACAAGCTGCCAGACTTTGTTCCTCTCGAAGTTTTCAAGTTCCTCATGCATAGTATTAGTCCAAGACTCGTCAGATAATGCATGAGTCACATCCTTCGGCTCAAACGAGGTAACAAAGGCAGAGTGAAGGCAGAAACTGGACAAACCTGATTTTGAGCGAGTGACTCGCTCAAATAGATCGCCGATGATCTGATCAGGTAGATGAGAACGCTGAATATGACGGGGAGGTCCAGTAGAAGTGGCCTCTACCTCATGCATGTAAGAGGCAGGAGCAGAGCCACTAGTGAATGAGAGAGAAGGCAAGGGTGGCCTTCCGAGGTGCAGAAATGGAAACAGGAGGCACCTCAGGTGTAGAGAGTACTGGATCAGGTGGAACACCATCTTCTCCATCATCCTCATCCTCTACAAAGATGGTCTCGGAGGAAGAAGAAGAGCCTGAAATATCGGGTCTAGCTCCTGGACTAGCCTCATCAAAGGTCACTTCACAGGTCTCTATGATCCTATGCGCATCACAACTCCAGACCCTATAGCTACGAGAAGAAGTCGAATAACCTAGAAAGATACCATCAGAAGAACGAGACTAAAACTTATCCAGGTTACCAGACTTCAAAATAAAACACTTGCAACCAAACACACGAAAATGAGAAACACTGGGCTTTCGCCCATACCTCAACTCGTAAGAAGTGCGGTGCAAATATGCTCTCAAGAATACACGATTAGAAACATGGCAAGCAGTAGCTATAGCCTCAGCCCAAAACTTCCTAGGAGTACTGTGCTCGTCTAGCATCGTCCTGGCCATTTCTACCAGGGTCCTGTTCTTCCTTTCCACTACGCCATTTTGTTGAGGGACGTAGGGAGAGGAGAATTGATGCTCCAAACCGGACTCACACGAAACTCTCAAAATAGGAGTTCTTGAACTCCGTGCCATTGTCACTGCGTATAGCTCGTAGGGCACCAGGGAGCTCAAAAGACAACCTATGAACCAAACCCCTAAAATGGGTAAAAGTCTCATCCGTCGAGGACATGAAAAACACCCAAGAATACCTCGAAAAGTCATCAACAATGACAAGAACATACCACTTCCCACCCACTGACTGCACTCTAGCTGGACCAACAGTGTCCATATGTAAAAGCTATCCTGGTGCATCAGTCATCACAACAGTGACTGGGGGATGAGAAGCAGCAACCATTTTTCCATATCGGCAGGGAGAGCAAACTAATTCTTTGACCATTTTGAGTTTAGGCAAACCTAATGAGATCGTGGCTGCTAACTTGGGTCAAATGATCAAATCCAATGTGACCAAGTCTCCTATGCCAGAAGGAGAGATCACGGGACTCAGAAGCAATCAAACACCGAAGAGATTCTCCGGAAGAAACAGAAAAATCAGCACGGAAGACTCTCCCAAATCTAGAAATCCCGCAAACTAACCCTCCTGATGAATCGAGGATTCTACAGGCATTACTCTTAAAACTCACCTCGAAAGAGTCATCAATAAGCTGAGAAATAGAAAGCAAATTGTGTTGCAGCTTACTTACTAAGGCAACATTTTTAAGAATGAAATTGTCATTAATGCAAATGGTACCTTTAGCGATGACTCTACCTGAAGAAGCATCCCCGAAAATGATCAACTCATCACCCGGGCTCGGACTAGGGAAGAGAACCATCGAGAATCTCCGGTCATATGACGAGAACAACCGGAGTTGTCCAAACATCTCCCTTCCCCATCCGACGAACCTGATCAAGACATAAGAGAGAAAGATGACTCAGTACGGGGATAGAGTGAAGACTTGGGAACCCAATACTGAACCACACGACGCCTCAGAGTACCAGCCACAGAAGAAGACTGGACTCGAGTGTCTCTCTGTCGTTTAACCTTAACATGATCAGTAGCAACTCTAGTAGATGATTTAGGAGCTGGAACTGGGTTAGCCCGCCGAGGTGCAAAAGCTAGACCATCCCAGTGGGGCTTCCTAAATCTCCTACCAGAAAACACCTCACGTCGCTGATATCTACCTCGATGGGAAAAACGAGGAATATCAAAAGGACGGCGGAAAGACTGACTACGAACAGCTCCAAGACTAAAACTCGAAGAACCAGCATGAAAACCGAGTCCTGGACGTTGCCCAAAAACAGTGACTCTCTAACCTGTCTAGAAGCAGTGTGTACCTTAGGAGCACTCAAAGTCTAGGGATGACCTTGAATACCCCTAAGAACAGCAACACGCTCACGCCGAGTGATCTTGGCGCGCCTGAAGCAGAAATCTACTGGGTGACCATCCTTCTTACAGAAGGTGCATGTGTACTTCGCCTTGCTAGAGATGTATAACAGGAGTAACACCCTTCTGGTCAGAAGTCCTATGGACAACCCCAGCAGACCTAAACACGGTGGTGTTCACTCTGGGAGCAACCACAATCTCACCACTCTTGGAGCCGCACACAATGGTGGGAGGATGCGCCCGAGCGTGCTCCAAGGGATCAAATCTTAGACCTTGATTGAATCTACTAATCTTGGATTGGTCTAGAATAAGATTGAGCTTCTTCTTTCCTCCAACAAACTTCTCGAGAGTGCTCATAAGATACTGGCAATCTCGAAAGAAAGAAGCACAAGAAGAACAGGGGGAAGGAGAGGAAGAAGAAGAACCAAAAAGAGAAAGAGAAGATCTCTCAGCACGTGCTTTTTGTTCCCCTAGCACGGCTGCCTCAATCTTGAGAGCCTCACAAGAAATGCAAGGAGCATCTCTAATCCTAAGGGTTTGGTCTTTTAACTTCTTCCTAAGCTCGACATGGATTTGATCCACATCATCCTTAACCCCAACACACAGCAGGCAACCAGTTTTTGACTTAACTAGTAAGTCCTTAGAAAGTTGACCACACTTGACATTCAAAGCATCATTGTCAAGTTTTAGTTGCCTCTGACCTCACATGAGCCGTTGGGTCCTTAGAAGCATGCAATTCAAGTTCATCATTTCTAGTAAAGCTTTCTAAGGTGTTCGCTCATGGCATCAATTTCGCAAGCAATTTAGGGCAATTAGCACAAGAAGGAGTAGAGTGAGCATGAAAAAACTAGCATCTAGTGGAATAGCATCAATGAATTATCGCTAGCATTCTTCAACTTAAGACTATCTAATTCAGGTCAACACACTATCATGCATAGTCCTTAAGTTCTCCAACTCCACAAGAATAGCATCACACAAAGAGCAATCATCAGTGACTCGGCAGGAAGAAGATCTAAGAGAAGCTAACTCTCGAGTCAAGGAACCTACTTCCTTCTCAAGCTCCGTACACCTAGCTCTAGCTCTAGCATGAAATTTTCCTAGTTTATAGAAAGCTTCATTGAGCTGGTCATAGGAGGGTACCTCGTCCGAGTCGCTGTAGAGCTCGGAGTCGCTGATGCCGTTGGCGTCGGCCATGAAGCACATGCAGGAGAAGTCGTCGCCGCCCTTCTTCTCTTGCAATTCATCCTCGCCCTCATCGCTCCATGTCTCCGTGTCGGAGAGGTTGATGTCGTCAAGCGCGGCGAGGACGCGGTGGAAGAGCTTCTTGTTCTTGGAGAAGTTGCGGTACTTCTTCTCACGCATCAGCTCACGAACTGGAGGCTTCTTGTTGCGGTTCTTGTCGATGTAGTCGTTCTTTGCCGAACCGTCGGCATCGTTCTTAGCCTTCTCCAGTTTGGGGTAGTTTGCTCGAATGTGGTTGGGGCCACCACACTCGAAACAGGTGATCATCCCACCTCTCTTCCTCTCTCACTCTCTTGTATGCATATAAAAATTTGCGAGCAAGAAGAGCAAGCTCATTTTCTGGAAATTTTCCCGTTGGTCATCGCTTAGCTCGCAAAGGGCGAGAGAGAGAAACCAATGAAGAATCGTAAAGAGAGGATCCAATGGGATCGGTGACCAAAGCCATCGATCGAGACTTCGTCTTCCGCGAGACGACGTCGATCTCATGAGTCTTGAGGCGGAATAAAGCCGTCAAGAGTCAAGGTCGACAGTCGATGGTGTCCTTGATGGTGGTCACCTTCATCTCCCAAACGCGCAAATCGAGTGCGGTCAGGAAATATCGAGCATTATCCGAGTCAGGGTATATACAACCAACTGCTCGAAGATCGCTCAAGATCTTGGTAAAACGACCGAAGCACTCATCAAGACTCTCACCAGCGTGTTGTTCAAACTTGTTGAGCTCACGCTAACTAGTCCTGCCTCACGGTCTTGATTTGAGTAGTGCCCCCATGGTAAGCATCGAGGGTCACCCAAATATCGTGAGCGGAACGAAGGTGAGAAATCCTATCATACTCACTGCGGCTAAGACCCTGTATGAGGATGTTCCTTGCCTTAGCGTTCGCCTCAACGTCAGTCATATTTCCGGCCGTGACGTTTTCATCAGCAGGAACCTCATACGGGAGTTTCACCTTCTGCCATATTAGGAAGCCCTGGGCAGTGATGTATGACTCCATCCGCGATTTCCATAACGAAAAATAAACTCCGGCAAAAATGGGAGGCTTGGTGGAATACTTGTCCATCGCCATGGCTCTTGAGACCGGTCAAGATCTATGGAAGAGCAAAACCGGCTCTGATACCAATTGAAAGATCGAAGTGGCAATCAGAGGGGGGGGGGGGTGAATGATCCCAAATAAAATTTCCCCCACTCAAAGTACTCCAAACACTCTTGCAATAAAAATCTAAAGCACCCAAATATTTTCGTTCAAACTGGTGCTTCTCATATTCGCACACCCTCCAAAACCCAGAACAATTAGACAAATATGTGTACCCCTAGTTTGTATGGATAAGAACCATGAATCATATGAGGGGTTTTTTTAATCACAATCCTGGTTGTCAAGTGTCCAAACAAAAGAGGAATCAATTCAAAAGACTTCTTTTCTAAAAGAGATAAAGCTAAAATACCAAAGTCTCTTTTCAGAAAAGTTAAAGCAGATTTTCAGAAATTGTCCTCAGTTGGAACAGTTGGTTGGTGAGTTTATGTTGCTCTAAAATTTTTGGGAATTTGTTTCCCTGTGAGCAGTAGTGTCGTGAAACACTCCACCAAAAATCACCTCAGAAAGCTTTGCAGAATAAGAATGAAAAATCAAGCAATACAGATGGTCAGGAACTTCGACCAGAAAGTTTGAGGCTCAGTTTTCACTTCATAGCTCTCAAACGGTGCAACCAGTGGACTCAAGAAATTTTATACAGATGTATATATGAGTCCTAAATCTTCTCCAAAAAGAATAACTTACAAATGATTTTTATATATTTTTAGAAAAATCAAATACTGACTGCTGCGTGAAGAACAAGTTCTGGACAGATTTGCAAATTGATAAAAAACTTGATCTCTAGTCTATCCAAGGGTGTAAGAAAGATGTAAAACCAAATGAACACCCTTAATACATCCTAGAAGAACAACATTTAGAATGAGGGGAGGCAAATCCAAATTGCATAAATGTAAATTGCAAGAATGTAAGTGCTGAATTTAAATGCGGAATTTAAGTGCATAATGTAAATTGCGTAATGTAAATGCACAAAGAAAAAAAATGATTTGAGGAAACATTTCATTTCTAGAAGGAGAGGTTACAAAGCCTCACATTCATGTGGGCAAAGCTAAAAGGAGCATTAAAAACCTCAAAACCTTCAAGGGGAGGAGGCTACCCCTCCACCCCTATTTATACTACTCTTGGGCCACCTACCACCCTTGGATGAGTTCCTCAACCCTAAAGCACTCATCTAAGGGCTAGGATTAACCCACACACACAGCCATGCAAGGGCTAACCCAAAACTCACACACATACCGGGTTTTCTTGCACGGTTTTCAAAGCATACTACCTAGACCCGCTAACCTATCAACTGGACCTCAATCCGACGGCCCTCATTGATCCACGCGGCATCTAGCTAGCATCATCTCCTTTCCTTGTCTTCTTGACTTGCCCGGACTCTGTCTCCGATCATCTTCCGGCGATCTCCCAACCGTCTGGACCTCCGACGCTCCTCGCCTAGTCCCGGTCATCCTCCGCCTCACCATGACCTAGCACCGTCGCCCTGCAACCATCAAAGACAAGGAAACACATCACATAGCAATGCCCACAATGATATGCAATAAACTCATCCAACTCATCACTACCGCGCCCATACGGTCGGTACTACCACTCCTGGCAGAGACAACTCAAATTGCTTCATTTTGAAAATCAATCCAAATCAAACTCAAACTTGAGCACACCTTGCTCAAATAAAGTCAAATACTCATCACAAAATGGATGGACCTCCACATGGTCCTTCAGTAGTGCTGCCGGCCACAATTCTGTTTTCTTTTCTTCTTTTTTTGCTCTTTCTTTCTCTTTTCTTTCTTTGAGTTACTTTTGGCCAACACTAGTATGAACAAAGTTTTGGAATCCTAACTTGATATCGCAAGATAGTATGACATGATAAATCAAGATTATGCAATGTATCAAGTAGAGCAGTCCTAAACAATATCAAATAGCTAGTCTCAACTGGGATCAAAGTATTCGCAAATGATGAATTGGTTCCTAAAGATATGTGTACAGATATTTTTGGGGGTTTTATGGATGGTGGATGCTACTGGATTCAACCAACTCAAAGGAACAAAACTAGAACACGAATTAAAGCAAGATACCCAAATTCAATGTTTCTAGGGCAGCAGAATTGTTGCCTAGATTAAAGCTTCAAAACAACTGAATTTGGATGGTTCACTATGGGGAGAATTGAAGCTTATGTTCTCAGCTTTCAAAAGAGTACAAGAACATGCAATTTGGAGCTCGGATGTGAAATTTATAGCTCAAAAACCGAACACCACAGAATAGCCCCAATTTTAGTCTGCGAGACCGATTCCGAATCCGACTTAAATTCGGTTTGAAATAGTCCGAATCACAAAGGATACCCAAAAACGTTTTTGTTGAGAACTCTTCAAGGATTCAGGAAAGTACAAAAACATCTCAATTGGAGTTCGAACGTGAGAATTATGATCAAAATACCGAACCGATCTGGATTGGAAGTGCAACTTGCTTCACCAATTTGACGTCCAGATTAATCTAGCTTAGGTATGGAATTACAATCCATGCCCAACTAGGTTTTTGGAGAGCTCATCCCCAGGTTTCAGGAAAGTGCAAGAACACAAGAATCCGAGCTCGTATGAGAAAGTTATCAATAAAACAATTAACTGGATAGATTGAAATAAAAGCTATGTGAAGGAAAAATGATCAACAACTAAAACAAACTCTAATGGATCAAAACGTAACAAAACACACTAAAATACCAGATTGAATCTAAAGGTTGAATTTTTGTGAAGTAATTTTCAATTTGGGTAGAGAATAAAAACTAATCTAAGGTACTGAAATTCTCATCGATTAACGAAAGCTCTGATACCACCTGATGAGGCTTAACGGAGGCCCGATCTTTCGGTGAGATGGATAGCTATCGATTAGTGGAGATGACCCTCACGATCCAGGTTACGATCGAAACACGACCGACGCCAAGCAATCGCTGAACCAAACTCTGAGTTGTTATCAACCGTGCCAAAACCCGGTTGACCTGATCACGAAGATCAATTCCTGCAAGCAATCGAAGAATAAGCAAGAACAAAGAAAAAGCAATCTAAAATTGCAAATATAATTGAAGTATTGATGTGGAGTTCTGAAGCACGGTATTGCTCTTGATCTCGGCGAACAAGAGAATACCAAATAGTTTCACCAAGGAAAACTACAACTAAACAAAACCCAAGTTTCTATGGTGGCGGCTACTGATCTTATGAGAGGGAGGGAGATGAGAGGGTCGTCCTAGGGTTGTGTGTAGCCAGGGGGGCGCACACAACTTGGTCTTGGGCCCCCTCACGCTTACAAGGCCAAAAACAGTGATTTAGCTTATTGTTTCGATGATTTAGGCTGATCCACAATTAATCTAGGGCTGGGACCAAATCCATTTGAAATATCTTGTTGTAACCTTTCAATCAAGTATAAGAACTCTCTAATTGGACTCCGTATGCAAAAGTTATGCTCATTTTACTTTAGATTGATATCTAGAGGCCGAATTGGATTCCAGAACGTGATGAATTTGATAGCTCTATCTTCTTGGCCCATGGATGACGTTTGGAGTTGGTCCAACTAGGTGTGGACGTATCCATAGTAGTGATGTCCTCATCACTAGGGTTTCGGGTGAAACACTTCTAGACCGTAGGAAAGCACCCCCCTGCGCACACCCTCCTCCACTCCTTATATAGCCACGAGATGAAGGCCTAAACCAGGGCCCATCATGTGTTAAGCCCACGAGGTCCATTAATTGCATCCCAGCCCATTAAGTGTGTGACCCTGCAGGTTCACGTACGTTTGGACATGGATTCGAAAAACTCCTTTTCAATCCAATAGTTGGTAACGGCTCCTTGCAAAGCATGCCAACTCCCAAACGTACTATGATCAAATCGGACAGAACCAATCAAAAGTACTCATTTAATAATCCCTTTGCCAAGTATATGAAGATTGAACTCAAGGCGAGAAGCATGTCATCCTTTGATGATTCAATCCATCTCTTGTATCTGTGATATATTAATAAGTTGTGATTGACTCCTTAATCACGGCATGGCCATGCACTTCCTTAATTGACAGGAGTCGGTGACCCTAGTTCCCACGTAGGGGAATTGACAGGAATCGGTGACCCTAGTTCCTAGGCAGGGGAGATAGGTCACACAAAGGGAGATTATTACGCTGGAGGCCGGGCCGAGGGCGCCGAGGTCGGAGAAGTTGAGGGAGTTAGCATAGGCCCGGGAAAACTCTCGCCCGAGCTCGGTGTCGACTTTTGTAGTCGGCAATAAATTTATGGGGTAGGCGCTGGATCTCAAACCCGATGGTCACACAAGACAAGGAATTATACAGGTTCGGGCTCTTGCGGAGGAGATAATACTCTAATCCTGTGTGCTGGAATTATGCTGATCTCTGGGATCTGGGGTTGCTCAAAGCGCAATATGCTTTGAGCGATATGAGGTGTGCTATGCTCTATGGCTTGATTGCTCTAGGCTTGGATGGTCCGATCCTTATGTTGTTGCCCGCCCTCTCCCTTATATAGCGGGGGTGGGGTGGCTTACAGAGTTCTGATCGGTTTGGAGATTCCGATTGGTTACAAGATTCTAGTCGGTTAATAGGATAGAGTTTACATCTTTATCTACCCTATTAAAACCTCGGATTACAACCATATCTATCATATCTAAATATATGCTCAACTTCCTTTAGAACGTACCCCCTTGCGTACGGCAGTGGAGCCTAACGTAGGGAATATCTTCTGGGCCTATCTCTCGGACGTATTTGGGGCTGATCGCGAGGATACCTGGATTCTCATATTCCACAGTAGCCCCCGAGTGCTTCATGATCCGATCGCTATGTTTTCGATTTCTGCTTGAGTTGCTGTCCTGGTCTTTTTGTGTGAACTCCCGACTGGTTCCTCCATTCGGTTGAGAGGCTTTTTCTCATAGCGAACGATTTATGAAGGACTCGAATATAACCTTTAACTTTCACTTCAAATGAGCATAATCTTCTATCGGGTATGCCTGCTGCGAGTAGCCTTACGGACCTCTGCTCGTATTTCGAATGTGAATTGGATATTTCTTACGCCCGAAATTTTACTTCTCTTCGTGGATAATCACCGAACAGTCTTCGAGGTCGCCTTGATTTTCTGCGTCAACTCGTTTTGCTGAAAAACTCTTCGTCTTCTGAAGTTGCATTTACTCAAAACCTCTTCGGCTTCCGATGCTTAATAACTTCAATTTCACCAAATCGGCTATAAAAGGCGTACCAACGCTTCAAAATGTATCTCTTCACTTTCTGCCCTCCATTCTTTTGCTTCAAGCTTTTGTCCTTATCATGCCTCGGTGGTATCATCATGCAAAGGTGGTCCCTGGGCTAGTCAAGTGCTGGGAAGAGTTTGACCGGGCCTTCGAAGAACAGCTGGAGGAGTTGGCGAAGAAGCTCGACCGCGAGGCCATCGACGCACTCCTCGAGGTCGTCCCTGCCCTTTACAGGGCCAGGGATCCTCTCATCGAGGCGTTCAGCCGAGCGCGTCGCGGGGAGGCGTAGTTCTCCTGCAACATATAGTTTCTTAGGCGTAATGCCTGGGGAATTTTTGTACATAATAAAGAAATACCTTTTGTAGAAGAATCTCTTGTCTGTCCCTTGACCGTGTATTAGTCCCATTCTAGGGCGTCTCAGAACTCGCATGTTACTTGATTTCGACGACGTCTGTGTCCATCTGGCTCGAGGCCAAATGATATCCAAGTCCGACGATTGCCGAATGTAACTTGGGCCCAACTTGGGGTACACCATGGCTCTTGGCCAATCGACACCCTTATTCGGCTGCTGCAAGATATAGTTTTTGTCCGACTTTGGACGTATCGAAGTTCTCCTGGCTCATGGCCGAGTGATACTTATACCCGACTGGTGTAGGGTATAACTCAGGCTCTCTTGGAGCGCATCATGTTTATGTGGCTCTTGGCCGAGTGATACCCTTTCCCGACTGATGTCGGATACGGCTTAGACTCTCTTGGAGCATATCACGTTTACGTGGCTCTTGGCCGAGTGATACCCTTTCCCAACTGATGTCGAATATGGCTTAGACTCTCTTGGAGCATATCACGTTTTTATCCAAAGGTGTCTGTACTCGTTTAATACGACGCACAATTTTCACGACCCTCATGGGGCACACCCTTGGATCCATGCCTGCTTAGGCTCGACTCGCGGTACATGATTCCGTCATGCGGCAACCACCTTGTGACCCAACGTGGGGCGTACCGTGAGAAGATATGTTTTATCCACTTTGGAGATCGCCCACGCCCGCTTAGGCGGAAAGTGGAGTAACGCCCACCGCACGGCGGCGTGCCCGATTTTGCTTGGTCAAACTCGCGGAGTTAAAGCGACAGCACGCAAATCATTTATGGGGAATCCTGGAAAGACGCGACGCTTCGCAATCTTTTCTCTGCCGATTCGTCGAAGACCCAATTCTCCCCTTTTAAAAGGATTAGGCCGTACGGTGCTCGACGGTTAATTCTCTTGCTGCGCCCTCTCTCCTTCTTTTCCCTTGCCTTTCCGACTTCTTTTTCAAAGATGTCCTCTTATTCCTTGCCGCCTTCACCGCTAGATTGGACGACCTCGACGATGATGGAAGAGAAGCTGCAATCCATGGTGGAAGATGGGATCCTCCCTGACTTGGTCTTTGTCTCTGCCCGCCCAGCCGCTGGCGAGTCCGTCCCCACTCCTCGCCCTGAAGAGGTAGTGGTCTTTGAATCTTTCTTCCAGCGTGGGTTGGGCCTTCCCGCTTGCGCTTTCCTTCGTGGCCTCCTCTTTTTCTATGAGATCAAGTTGGTGAATCTGAATCCCAACTCAATCCTACAGATTTCCCTTTTCGTTCATCTTTGTGAGGCCTTCCTAGGCATTTGCCCTCATTTTGATCTCTTCCGACATTTTTACCTCTTGAAACCTTACCCCTCCAAGAGCGACCCCAAGGTCGTTGGGGGGGCCGGATTTCAGCTTCGCGAAGGGCTGAAGAAAAACTACTTCGCAATTCCTTCCAAAACCTCCAATAAGGGTTGGCATCATGAGTGGTTCTACTGCGCCAACCCTGATCCTGCTCTTCCCTCTTTTGGCGGGCGTAGTCCTAAGGCATCTCTTTCTTGGACATCCACCCCTAAATCGGCCGATATGGATCAGGTTCACGACCTTCTGGTACTGATCAAAAAGCTGAAGGAGAGTGGTCTCAAGGGGTGGGTCTGGCCCTGCACTTCGTCACTCGCCGGATTCAGCCCCTGAAACAGCGAGTTCACTTGGGATTCACGTACGAGGGGAAAGACGACCCGACCCGGGAGCGGCCTGATGAGCTTTCTAGGGAGCAAATATTCGCTCGGGTCAGCGAATTCTTCATCCCGAGCGTCGACGTTCCCTCCGTAAGATGCCCGAAGACTTTTATTGCTTCACACCCCCCTCCTGAGGCGAGCTAATGCGAGAGATTCTTATCTTCGTCTTGGGGTGTCTTTAAACTCTCAGTTTTTCTTCACAGGACCGCCTTGCCTTCTTCAGCGACGTGCCTCTTTCGGAGATGCCCACTCGCGTGGGTGATTCCCCGAAGCGACGAGCGATCTCTCCCGCAGGAGATCCTGCCGCAAAAAAGGGAAAAAGGGTCGCGACCAAAGACCCTGTGAAGCCCCGGCCATCGGCTGGCGATCTCAAGATCCGGGACCCTTCGGTGCGAGCCCCGGCTTCTTCGGCTTCCTCTTCGCGCGAGTTGGCGTCTCTGCCAAATCCACTGCCGAAGCACCCGAGCGTTCGGAAGGAACCCTGGGCGCCGAGTGATTCTTTTGGGAGCGGCTCGGCCGCTCGGAAGAAACCTCCGATAAAAATGAAGAAGTCCGACAGGTTGGTCGTCCCGCTAATTTCTATTTGTTTTGCTCCGATGGCTTGCTAACAATTCTTCTCGTAGGGATCCTTCGCTTGAAGTTCCTGTTGGGACGCCGTCTACGGCCCCTGCGGTCGCTGAGCCCCCGGGAGGTTGCTCTCCGGTCGTTTGGACAACACTCGGGGATACTGAAATACCTTCCCGTCCTTCGGCGCCGTCTCTTACTCCTCTCGCTCCGGTGCCGGACCCTGCAGCTCAAGAGCCGATTTCGTGCCCGTCCCCTGAGGTTGAAGAGGTTCACTGAGTCCCACCGGTCCCTGCTCGCCCCCGGCTCATAACGGAGGCTGCATGGATTGACGAAGAGGAGGGCTTGAAGCTCCTTAACGACCCGGAGGAGGAGAAAGAGAGGAATGATTTCTATTCCCACGCTGCGGCTTGTGCACGTGCGGCCCGGGTAAGCACTTTTCACAATTGTTGCATTCCTGACTCCGTCGTTCATCATGCGTTTATATTTTGTCGTGATAATTGCAGAAAATGGGGGAGCGCTTTGAGCGGAAATCCGAGTACTTCCAGAAGATGCTCCCTGAAATCCGGACACGCCAAGAATAATTGGCCGACTTGGAACGCGTCAAGGCCGATCGTGCGGCAGTGCGATCCCTCGGTCCGAGTCCAGCGTCCGGGAGAAGCAAAATGCTTTGCGCCAGGAGAAGTTGGACGTCATTGGCTCCCTTCGAGGTGGTTACTCTAGGAACCCCTTCACGCTTCCACCTGACCATACGGCTTCTTGATCCTTCTCTTTTCATGTCAGCTCGAGATTCCGCTGTTGCGAGGCTTCAAGGGCAGCTCAAAGCCGCAGAAGACTCTAGATCGAAGGCGGAGAAGGAGCTTGAAGGTGACTCCTACAACTCGGCATTACCCTGTCTTCATTTGTCGCTTTTTCTAATGCCTTGTTCCGCAAATTATAAGTTCAAGGCACGCGCGTATGATCGCCGTCTTCAACGAAAGGTCGAAGCCCTAGAGGCCTTTTGCACCGAGTTCGGGATGCCTCAAGTCGTTCTTGAGTCCGCTTCACCACGGGGCGAGGCCACTCAGCAAGGACCAGGTCATCACTCGGCTGAGGGAAGCTCCCGGGGCGCTCAAGAATTTCTCGAAGGAAATGGCGTCTAATGGTGCCAGCTAGGCTTTGGCGATCACCAAGCCGCTTTATCCCCGAGTGTAGAGGCCGTTAAGGAAGGCTTCGCCCGCAACGTAGATGAGGATCGAGCCGCCGAGCTCTGGGAGGAGGTCAAGGACACCTCTTCGTCTATTGTAGAGACTTTAGACCTGTAAATTTCAAATGCATAAAAGTGTTTTTTGCTCGACTGTTTTGGGTCGGACTCTTTGTTTGGGTAATTTCGACATATCGCGCCCGAGTAGTCCAGCCCCCAGACTCTGTGGCATGGTCTGTGATGCATGTCTTAGAGTCTTGAAATCGTAGGAGTGAAGAATTCGGACCCATGGGTATCGAAGAAATTACTTAAGAAATAACTTTGAATATCAATTCTTTCATTTCCAAAGGAACAATTTAATTTACAAAGTTTAGGCGAAAAAGCGACGTAGCTGCTCTATGTTCCAAGTGTTGCCGACTGCCGTGCCGTCTTCTCGCTTGAGTTTGTAAGCCACCGGGCGCGCCACCTCGTCGATGATGTCAGGGCCTTCCCAGCTTGGGGAGAGCTTATGCTCGCACTTCTGGTTCTTTCTGAGGACTAAATCTCCTTTAGAGAACGTGCGGCTCCTCACTCTGCGACCGTGATAGCGCCGTAGGTGTTGGAGATACTTTGCCCACTGAATCGTTGCGACGTCCCTGTCCTCTTCCAGTCGGTCAAGGTCTTCTAGTTGGCTTTCTTCCGAGGCAATCTCTTCATAACTCCGGACCCGTGGGGACCCGAATTCTAACTCGGTAGGGAGGACTGCCTCGGAGCCATATACCAAGAAGAAAGGGGACTGCCCGGTTGCTCTGCTGGGGATTATTTGCAGCCCCCAGAGTACCGACGGCAATTCTTTCACCCACCGAGTGGCATACGGCTTTTGTCGATCGAAAATTCTTGCCTTCAAGCCCCTGTAATACCATGCCGTTGGCACGTTCGACTTGCCCATTACTTTGGGGGTGCGCAACTGATGTGAAACAAATCTTTATGCCAAGTTCCTCGCACCAGTCTTGAAATATCCCGCCTCTGAATTGAGTACCGTTATCCGTGATGATTCGGTTGGGTACGCCGAATCTAACCACGATCTCGTGAAAGAATTCTTTGGCCTTTTCCGTCGTGATGGTGGCGACTGGCTTGGCCTCAATCCACTTGGTGAATTTGTCGATGGCTACGAAGAGATGAGTATAGCCTCCCTGAGCCTTCTTCAAAGGTCCCACCATGTCGAGCCCCCATACCGCAAATGGCCACCTGATCGGGATTGTTTGTAATTCCTGTGCTGGCTTGTTTATTTGCCGTGCAAAGAACTGACATCCTTCGCATTTCGAGCGGCGTCTTCGCGTCTGTGTGGTCGACCGAGAAAACCCTTGGCGATAAGCCTTACCGACCCGGGTTGATGATCTTTGCGTGATTCCACAAATTCAGTGGATTTCTTTGAGCGATTTCTCCTTCTTGTTCCGATATACACCACATGATATGCTAGAGGAGCTTTTCGATAGAGCTCTTTTACGATGACCACATAATTCTTGCTTGGCGCATTATCCTTTAGCCACATGCCGATCCTCGGGTAGCTTGTCCTTCATCAGGTAATCCAAGTATGGAGCTGTCCAATCTGGGATAATGACCAAGACCTTCGCTTCTTCGCTTTTCCCTGCCGGGGCATCCGCTTTTGGCCGGGTGCTAACCGTGGGCTTATGGATTTCTTTCACGAAAATTCCCACGGGTACTCTGGATCGGTAGGATCCCATCTTCGCCAACTCGTCAGCTGCTTGTTGTCTCGCCGGAGCACGTGAACGAGCTCCAGGCCGTCAAAGTTGCTTTCTAGCTTGCGTACCTCCTGGCAATAGGCCGCCATGTTGTCTTCGATACATGACCATTCCTTTTGCACTTGGTTGACCACGAGCATTGAGTCTCCATGAAGCGCGGCGTCGGATTCAGAGGATATATCAATCTGGTCCGTGAATGAGTGCCTCATACTCGGTGGCGTTGTTTGATGCAGGAAAAAAATATTTGGAGGATATATCTCAACCTTTCCCCGCTTGGCGATATGAGCACTATACAAGCCCCTGCGTCGCTGAGCATGAGGGAACCATCGAAGTACATTGTCAATACTCGAGTTCCTTGGTAGTCGTCGGGTTACGAAGCTCTGTCCACTCGGTGTAAAGTCGTGGCGCTTGAGATTTGTGGCAATCTGAGGCTGAATAAGATATCGAAGGCCCCAAGCTCATTGCCCACTTGGCAATTCTCGAGTGGCCTCTGGTTGTGGAGTATATCCCCAATCGGGAAGGAGGTGACCACGAAATGGCATGCTCTTGGAAATAATGCTTAAGCTTGCGAGATGTAAGAAGTACGGCATATAATAATTTCTACACTTGTGGATATCGTACCTTGGATTCACTCAGGACCTCACTAACAAAGTAGGTGGATGTTGGATCTTGTGCACGTGGCGGCTCCTCCTCTCTCTGACGATTGCGGCGTTGACTACATGAGTCGTTGCGCGATGTAGGAAATGTGAGGTTCTTAGGCATTGGCGAGACAAAACCGGAGGTGTTGTTAAGAAGGTCTTGAGTCTTCAAATGCTTCTTTGTGCCTCCGGCGTCCACTTGGAACTTGTCTTGCTTTTGAGGAGTTTGAAAAATGGCATTCCTCGCATACCCATTCGGGAGATGAACTCTTGGCCGAGCGACCATACACGCGTAAGTTTCTGGACATCCTTTTGGCAAGTCGGCGGTTTCATGTTTGATATGGCGTTGACTTTCTCTGGGTTGGCTTCGATTCCTCGCTGAGATACAATAAACCCAAGCAGTTTTCCCGAAGATACTCCGAAAACACACTTCTCGGGATTTAACTTCATGCTGAAGGTCCTCAGACTCTCAAATGTCTCGGTTAGGTCGGTGATAAGATCCTTCCTTTCCCGAGTCTTTACCACGATGTCGTCCATGTATGCCTCCACGTTGCGCCCGAGCTGGGCGTGAAAACACTGCTGTATCGCACGTTGATAAGTCGCGCCAGCATTTTTCAGGCCGAATGCCATCGTGGTGTAGCAGAAGGCTTCGAAAGGCGTGATGAACGATGTCTTGATATGATCCTCCGCCTTTAGGCGAATCTGATGGTAGCCTGAATAGGCATCAAGAAAGCTCAAAATTTCACACCCGGCGGTCGAGTCGACCACCTGATCGATTCGGGACAGCCCAAAGGGATCCTTTGCACATGCCTTGTTAAGATCGGTATAATCAACGCACATGCGCCAAGTTTTATTTTTCTTTTGAACCAATACAGGATTCGCTAACCAATCGGGGTGATACACCTCTTTGATAAAACCTACAGACTAAAAGCTTGGTGATCTCTGCTTGATGGCGTTCCGCGATCTGGAGTGAACCGCCCGAAGCCTTTGTTTGATCGGTTTACGCCTTTCGTCGGCGTGGAGAGTGCTTTCGATCACCTCCTTGGTACACGGCATATCGGATGGCTTCGGCGAAGATGTCCTTGTTGGCTTGGAGGAAGGTGGCGCGCTTTCCTATTTGTTCTTGAGCCTGTCACGATCAAAGTCGTTTTAGGCGTGTCGGACGGGTCAAGAATGATTCTTTGGTTCCTTAAGCGGCGATTCACGAGGTGGCACCTTTTTCTTTGGAGCGTCTCGCCGTCTTACAGCGTGGCGACCTCGATTTGCATATTTTACTTGCCTCGGCGCCGCGCTTCCCGCAACTCGGCGAGTTCATGGTTTTCGGTCGTATTGCGAGGATTGTGATGTCTCCACAGACCGTGATGACTCCTCGAGGTCGGCATCTTCATTATTGAGTAAGTGTAGTGTGGCACGGCCATGAATGCAGCTAGGCGGGTCTTCCCAAGATTGCATGATCGCGTTTGAAATTGGCTACCTCGAAATTGATATATTCGGTCAAAAATTATCCTTGGTGCCAAATGTAAGCAAAGAAATCTGCCCAGAGTGGGAGCGAGGATGCCGAGGATCACTCCATGGAGCAGTGGGCGCTCGGCCTTGCTTCGGGCGGGAATGCTCATGTCGTCGAAAGTCTGGCGAATAGGGCGTTGAGTCCACTCCTCCATCGATCGAGAACCCTCTTGAGCTTCACAGCTGCGCTGGTGGGTCAAGCACGGAGGAAACTTACCGGATGTGGGACGGTTGGGAGTGATCCCTACGATGAAAGGTGATCGGGACCTCGGACCACTTCAAATCTTGGGGTTCTGGGGTTCCCTTTGCATTGATTTCGGCGACAAGCTTTGCTTCGCTTGGACTCGTATCGGTTGAGCCCGTAGATGTAATTCGACTCTGCTCGGGTTCTGGAAATCTTCTTCGTCGAGAGGTCCTTCTTCTTTCTTTGGAGTAACCGCCCTTGGCTGGAGCGGTTATCGGTGACTTTGGTATAAAGCGCTTCAAAGTGAAGCGGTCTTTGTGGCGTGCTTTCCTTAGGGTGGAAAGGGCGGATTGCTTCCATGATAGTGTCGTAGTCGGGTGCCTCCTCCGAGCGGCTCAAGTCGGTTGTGCTCGGCTCGCAACCACTCTTCGCCTTCCGCTTCCTATCTTGTGTTTTGAGGACTCGGGCTTGTCGACTTTGTTCTTCTGCGGTGGCGATCTTCTTGACGTTCGGCCAGGGCATCTGAGGCTGTGGCGTAGCGGTCGGTCAACGCGAACATTTTCTTCACGGAGGTCGGGGGCTTCCTGGACATATTTTTGATTAAATCAGGATCACTCACCCCTTTCTGGAAGGCCGCCACCACCACCACCTCGGATACGTCCCTGATGGTGTTCTTCTTCTGCATGAAACGCCGGATGAAATCTCTCAGCGTCTCGTCCTTTTTCTGGTGCAGCTGGTACAGGTCCCATGGAGTGCCAGGCCTTTCGTAGGTGCCCTGGAAGTTAGAAATAAACTGATCGCAGAGATCACTCCAGGAGTCCACCAAGTTTGCGGGGAGGCCCGTGAGCCATGCTTGAGTCGATGGGGTGAGATTGACCGGCAGATAATTCACCATAATGATCTGGTTCCCTCGGCTTTAGCGCGAGCGTAAACATGCGCCAAGCTTAGGGCCCCGTTCTCGTCGAATTTTCGATGCCCTTGGGATTGAATCGCCGGGCCATATCACTCGGCGCGGTAGGGAGTGCGCAACCGGATCGTCGATAGATCTCATCATGATGAGGGAAGTCCGTCGTGGTGAGCCTCTAGCTCGGCGATGGTCATCAACGTCGGGGTGGGAGTGCGGCGTGGCGAGTCAAGACTCTCGTTCGTCGTTTCTCCACCTCGTGGCGGTGGTCGTCGCGGTTATCATACCAACTGATTGTTTAAGTCGATCCGGTGGTCTTAAAGCGCTCATAATCGTCGTGGCGTCGCGCCTTTCTTCCTCGTCCGCTCTGTCACTGGCGTGTGATGTCTTGGCGAAGTCGCGGCTAAGAATCGTGAGGTCCGGTTGGTGGTGTGTCTTGCATTGTCGATGTTCGTGGTTCTTGTCCATTCTTTGGCGACTTGGGTTGCGCGTAAGTGCGAGTGTGCTTCTCCACGGCTTTTCCTGGATTCTTCTGGATCGCTGCTGCCGTCACCATGGCCTTGATCCAGGCCTGTCGGAAATTCTTGGACTTTCGCTGCGATCATTGGATCTAAGCGTGTGAGGCGTCTTGGAAGCGGCGGCGTTTTGCATCGGCGTCGAAAGAGCAGATTGATCTCCCAACCTAGAACTACGGGATATCTTCGTGAACATTGTGGCCGCGGGATCGAAGAGACGTGGCTGGTATCCTTACCCCCGTAAGCGATCTTCCTCCATATCTTCTTGGTCTTCTTGATGGAGATCAGTCTCTTGCTCCTCAATCGCGAAGACACCGCGAAAATCACAGCAGTTCCTTACAATGTCATTGGTTTTTACGGGTGAGTCGGGCGGCATACGAGATGGGTTGGCTTTGATCTTCACGGATCATATCTGGTTTGGGACGGCCGGACAAGCTCTCCGCGCATCTGCGGCGAAGTCGAGGTTTACGAGCGGAAGGTGCGGCGGAGGCGAAGGTGGCGATGAATCGTCGATTCTTTGCTATTAGTGCGTGGGAAAAGATTATGGCGCTTCCCATACAGCGCCAGCGCCGACTTTGTAGTCGGCAATAAATTTATAAAGGTATTTGGATCTCAAACCGATGGTCACACAAGACAAGGGATTATAAAGGTTCGAGCTCTCGTGGAGGAGATAATACCTAATCTGTGTCTTTGGAATTATCTTGATCTGCGGGATGCAGGGTTGCTCAAAGCGCAATATACTCTGGCGATATGAGGTGTGTTATGCTCTATGGCTTGATTGCTCTAGGCTTGGATGGTCCAATCCTTGTGTTGTTGCCCGCCCTCTCCCTTATATAGCGGGGGTGGGGTGGCTTATAGAGTTCTGATCGGTTTGGAGATTCCGATTGGTTACAAGATTCTAGTCGGTTAATAGGATAGAGTTTACATCTTTATCTACCCTATTAACAACTCGGATTACAACCATATATATCATATCTAAATATATACTCAACTTCCTTTAGAACGTACCCCCTTGCGTACGACAGTGGAGCCTAACGCAGGGAATATCTTTTGAGCCTATCTCTCGGATGTATTTGGGGCTGATCGCGAGGTTACCTGGATTCTCATATTCCACACTCGGGAACCACCCTTCGAGCTCGGGGAGACCCCCGTCCGAGCTCGGGGAAACCACTTTGAGCTCGGGGCAGTCCTCGAGGCTCGGGGAGAAACGACCTAAAGTCCTGAAGCACTGGACATGTGTCGGACAGCCGATCCACGACAACCAGCCCCAGAGGCTTAAGCAGTATGAGACTCTAGGCGTTCTTGAGTCTGAAGTCTTCGAGGAGGGATCGTCCCCCTTGGTTGAGCTTGGGAGCTCTCGAGCTCCTCTCTGGGCCTGGGGGAGGCCCCCAGCGGGTGCTTCTGATATGGTCACGCTCGAAAACACTTGAGCTTTTAATGCTTTCGTCCCCAAATTAACTTGATGATGTCTGGGATACTCGGGCTTTTCCGCCACGAGGGGACGAAGGGGTCTCGGAAGCGCTCGGGCCTCGCGAGCGGAGAAGTCGGGGGGACGGTTAGCGGGCGTCGAAAGTCGATGTCCGCAAAAGGATTTTGAAGAACCCGCGATGCTTGATTCTTTGCCAGCCCGGCTGTGGGCACGCCTTTAAAGGCGACAATAATGTCGGTAGTTGAGGCTCTTTTTAAACCGAGAGACGCTATCTTTCGAAACCTTTCTTCCTCAGAGCTCGCATTCTCCGTCCTTTCCCTTTCCTCTCTGCTCCTTGTGCCGACGCGTCTGCTTTTCGCCTTCGACCCCATCCTCCCCTCCGGTTCCATGGCGAAGTTCGGGAAGAGCACCCTCACCGTGGACCGGATGAAGGACTTGGAGACCTTGGGGCTGCTGGACCCATTCACCTGGCGACTTCCAGCTGAGGAGAACGTGCCACGGCCCCGCGATGACGAGATTGTGAGCGCGGGGCGTTACTGCGCTCTTGAGCTGCGAACCGGAGGCGACTTCTTGGCTGCGGTCCTTGCGTAGTGCGAGATCGAGCTCATGAATCAGGTACCCAACTCTCTCCTCCACCTCTCTATTTTCGCGCATCTTTGCGAGCGGTTTCTGGGAATCCTTCCCACCCCCTCTTTGTTTTTCCGTTTCTACTCCATGTCCCGCACCGCGAAGGACCCCGTCGTCGGGTGTCTCTATTTTCGACTGCGGGCGGGACTTCCTTGTGCCTTTCTCCAGATCCCGACTTGGGACTCGCTCGGGCCGTGGTCGGAGAAATGGTTTTATTTGAAGAAGGGCGAGGAGGCGACCTGCGCATACCCAGTCTGCTGATCGGCGGCAAGCGGCTCCGGGCAGAGACTCGGCGGCCGACGGTGGCGGCCACCCGTCCACATCTACGGCTAGCGTGGGGTGAAGAAGCGGTAGTCGTTCTGACTCCCTGCAGCAGGTGTTTCCTCTCTGGAAGAGGTTGCACCCTTCTTGAGATTCTGCAGGGAGCATGGCGCCACGGGAAGGTCATGATAGTAAGATTGCTCAATCCCAAGCTTCTTTGGGTCGATCGATTACTTGTTCTATCACGGTCTTCTTTTGACTCCTCGCAGCACGGCGTCTGGATTGCGCGAGGATGCATGAGATCTTGGGGCGGCCACCACCGACCTCGGCAGCGTGTCCCTGAACATCTTGAGGCGAACGCGAGTAATGCATCTTGCCTTGTTTTTGTACAGAGCTCGGGTTGAGCGGTGTGATGAGCTCGTCACACGGAGACCAAGGAGCTCTGGAGGCGACCAAGCGGATCTTGCCGCTCCCGAGGTTGAAAAGGGCAAGAAGGGAGCAAGGTGGCGGAGGATGCCCAGTAGGTGCATCAAGCCCCACATCGAGTGGGCTGATCGGGCCGTGGTAAGCCGAACGCTTCGGGCTAGGGAACACTCGAGCCCGGGCTCGTCTCTCTCATGTTTCCCCTTGACTTGTTTATTGATTTTTTAGCACCTGTGGCGGCGTGAGGCGGCAATGTGCCCTTCCGGGCCGGGATCTGCGCGGGAAAGCGACCCTCGGCGCTAAGCACCCAGGGACAAAGCCTTCCTGCGCGCCAGGTAGTAGCTTTGCGCGGTCAGGTCTTCTTTATTTTCCACCACTCCGTCTGTAGCGGCGCTCAAGCGTCAAGGCGGCGACCTCTGTGGCCCGGGCCGAGGGGAGGATGATGATGAGGATGACTTTCGCCTCGCGCTGCGGTCGCGGCGAGCTTCACTCGCCACGGCTCTCGAGGAATACGACGTCGCCGTGGGGGATGCGGCCGAGGGTGACCGGGGAGCCCCCGAGTTGGACGCTAGCCTTGGGGGTTCTGCTGCGGTGGGCGAGGTCGAGTCTGGGCATGTCGCCATTGCGAGCCGGACAACCACAGTGGTCGTCGCGCGCCGGGAGTGCCGGGCGAGGTTATGACGAACAAGCTCTCTCCGGCCCAAAGTACCGGACCGGGGCGTCGAGCGCCCGGCGTTGCGGCGGCAGCGGGACGGTAGGGGCGTTACCGCCGAGGATGCGCCTCGAGGACTGGCGGTCTGCGTCGACTTGCAGTCTTGGAGGGGTGGTGGTGGCGGTAGGCGTGCTTTTCTTGAACTCTGCTCTTTTTCTTATCCTTTTCCTTTCCCTTGGAACCGTGGTGACACTTCTTTGGAGGGCTGCGGCGATCTCAGGGGTTGAGTGCGTCTCGCGAGCACGTGCTTTCGGCTTCGGGCCCTACGGGATGCAATTGAAGCGAACGGAGGGGCCCGTCGAACTTCGAGGCCGACCACGGCCTTGGCGAGAGGAAGTCGAGTGCCTAAAGGAGGCCCAAGCTCTCAAGTTCGCGCGGGCTATCTCGGCAGCGGGGCCTGGCGGGCCGAGGTCAGCAACAGGCCGGTGGGCTGTCGTGAGGACACCCACAGAAGCGCTTTCGCCTGGCGTCGAGGGCCAGCGAAGAAGGCAAAGAGACCCTCGCCGCGTTGGGAGAAAGGTGCGAAAGTCTCGATGAAGCCGCGCGGCGCGTCGAGAGATACCTGCAGCGCCTCGAGCTCAAGGCTCTCAGTGCTTGCTCAAAGGTGGA